>OY757309.1:183762157-184973302 GCA_963583905.1 Stenurella melanura
TAATAATTTCAGTTTTGTCCTTACTTGGTAAAGAACGCACGCATGACGCGACGTACCCGTTCCTTGGTTTTGTCTGTTTTCTTTTTGAATTTTGTGCCACTTATGTTAAGATTTATTTCATTGACTTATCGTTCAAGTCGTTAGTGCTTGGTTACGTAAGACACTACTTCTCGTTCGTGCTTTTTGTGTTACTTTTTGGATTTTGGACCAAGTTTTTCTTTTTGTTTTCTTTATTGTTAACGTTAATTCACAGTTTAGCGTGGTGTTTTAAAACGCAGATTTTGGACATTATGGGAGATTACACTTATCTAGAGCTCGCGGATATAGACTTGGTACATGGAGAAAGTGGTGGAAATGCAGCTGGTGCGGAAGAGCTTTAGAACAATTGCAACGACGTATTTTAATGTGCATAGAAACCATAAAAAATGATCCTAATTTACCAAATGTGTTGAACGGAGTAAGTATGTTATTAGTTCGACGTACCGAAATGTATATACGTGGAGATGGAGGTCAATTCGAACATTTTTTGTAAAAAATTCAAAAGAATTGTTCAGTTATTGGGTGTTACTTATTGGGCATTAAAGGTACAATAATTATTATTAGTATTCGTTGTCTTGTTTTTATCTGTTTATTATTGTTTACATTGATTTTCATAGAGACCAAAGACTTGATCTTTAGTTTTCGATACCTGATTGGGAAAAATCATGCGCTCAATTCGTTAAAAAAAATCAGATTTTTTCCTAACTTAAAATACACAACTATTTTCTGTTATCGTATCTCGGACGTTCGTTTTCCAATTTAATAAAACAATTACTAATTTTTTAAACCTTTAACACAATGTTACAAATGTTAATAAACCACTTTTAAATTTTATAAATTCTTATAAACGACAATAAAACCTACAATAGCTTTGTTCCAAATTAAAAACACATGTAAATAAATCCTATTTAAACCCCTGCGGCCATGCTATGCTTGCGTTGTGCCGAAAGAGAAGGAATTATTTACATTTTCCTAATTACTGGTACAAAAAGTTCAATGCAAATTATCCCATCAAAGTGCCGCACTTCTACCGACGGGAACACAAGTCGGGTATTACAGTTTTTTATTATTTCTAACTATAATATCCATTGACCCTGAAAAACAGTGGTTCTCAAATCTTTCCTACCATAACATTAAAAATGTAAACCCAGGTCAGTTTTTTTCAAAGTGCCCCTAGAGAAAAAGCTGATATAGGTTTTCTGTTTGTCTAGTCGGTCCCTACCACCAGTTTTCTTTAATGACATGAAACTAATTACACCCTGTATATCCCAAATCATGAGTAATTCCATTGTTATCGCACAGTACGAATATTTTGTATCCCCACTTGTTAGGTTTTTTGGATTATACTGCTTCAAAGCAGACATTCCCTTGTATGGTACAATTTGTTAGTATGTGCATAACATTTGGAGTTTGGTGTGAGCAACAAATTTTTGTTTCAAATGTGTTATTTATTACAGGCCTTATTTTGAATAACTTGTCACGATCAGGATCATTTCTATTTTGGGGCAAATAGGTATTGTCGTTGAAATGCGATTTTTTTTAATCTCCTCCCATCTGCTTCGTGATAAAACATCAGCAACTAGATACTCTTCATGCAGACATCCAGTACATTCTGTGTCTAGGTTGGCCAAAAATTGACATGTACACTATGGTAGAAATAAATATTTCAAGTTCTGAACGCGTAATTTGAAGCGGTTTGTTGCGGTCTCTTTATACTGAATATAGATTACTCTTCTCTACGATGTGATCCAACAAATAAGATGAAAAGTACGTATGAAAGTGTATAGGCCTACCTACTTCAGATTCATCTGCTGTAGGCAAGTCAAAATATGGCACAGGAAGGGTTGGTGTTGAAATCCATTTTTGACCATTTAGGTTTTGATTTTTCTGTCGTATTTCTTGTTATAAGCAAGTTAGGTAAGGGGACCTCGTCATCTGAATTGCTTTCAGATGAAGGATCTGAGAGTGTTTCCTTCTGGAGATAGTCAGGGTCATCATCTGAATCGCTCAAATTATCGTCTTCACTGTCACTAGGAAAATCGATCATAGTCAGGTTTCCTGAAACCAAAATGATGCATTTACTCCTCGAGATGTAGAGTAAAGTAATTATGCCTTTGCTTTGGTTCTAATGGAAATCGATTCCAAATCAATTCAACATAATCGACTATCTTACACCAGTCATACTTAATATTGTTGGTGAACTATTTTGAACTGATTCTGAATCGATTCTCATAGAATCAAAACTAAGCTTATAATTTCCCAAAAATATTTAATTCATAGAATTTATGACAAGTGCATAGTTGACCAATGTTCCATCAGTGGAACAAGTAAATTATTTACAACAGTGACCAATGTTCCATTCATGGAACGAATGAAATATCCTCTCATACAGACTTTATTTTTGTAAAATATTTGTTTTGTACTTACCAGAATTATCTACTCAGATCTGGAATGCGCCGAATAATTTTATTATGAACTAATAACTTTCAAAAATACGCAATAACTATTAACTGCCACTAAACTCAATGTGCGTCTATAATCAGCTGTGCACTGAGAGAATCCATTCACATTACAATATATTGGCAGCAGATGGCGTAACCTACAACATTTGTGCATTTATCGTTTGTTCATAGTTGGGAATAACGGGATATTAGGGAAGTATAGAAATTTATAATAAATTTGTTTTGTACCATTTATGGAACGGTAAACTTTAAGAGATTGAAATACATCATTAGAATTTTTTAATGTAAGGGTAGTTTTAACACTTATTCGGGGCTGTCATGTAGATATGGAGTTTTTTAAATTTAATTACTCTCTCTGAAAATACTTTGAAGTAACTAATTGTATTAAAAACCACCATGAAAAAAAATTCAGTAAAAAATATTTATACTTAATTCAACCCCCATTCAGAGCTATGTTGAAAAATAAAAAAATGCCGTCATATGTTTTTATTTGCTTTCATTTAAGACCTTTATCGTTCAATTATATTTTTTTAGTGCAAAGTTACGACGTATGCCAAAACAGGCAAATTTTGCGGCCACCCTTTCAATTCAAAACTAAAATGGTTTATTTTAAGCTTCTATTCGATGTGATTATCAAAATTCAAGTGATTTTAACCATAACCAAGCATTATTATCTTCACACCCAAAAAGAATTTAAAATTTATTGACGATAAGTTAATAATGAAAAACAAATAAACAAACCATCGTTTAACTTTCTCTACAAATAGAAGACGTATTTTATAATATTATTTAGAAAATTATTCACTCGTCTTGTAGGGTATATGTTATCAGTTTATCGTGTTATAATAAAACTTTGAAATATAAACAAATTGCACTTTAGTGCATAATAAACAACTGCTATGCAAACAGCAATTGCAGAGTGCTTATAATATAGTGAACTGTAAAACTTTTGAATAACAGCTTTAAGCTAAGTTGTTGAGTTAAACATGAAATACTTGTACATTGTGTTGTACTTCGTCACTATTGTTAACAGTGTTTATACAATAGCTGATTATTATGAATCATTCGAGGATTATGAAAATTATTATGACCTTCTTAGTGCTGAACACCACATGCAAATTCCTGAAGATGGCATATCTGCACCCAAAGTATTCGAAGTTGTTATAGGAGACTCGGTAATTTTACCTTGTGGGACTAATGTCTCCAGTTATATGAGAGCCTGGAATAGGGCAGGTCTTTGGTCTAACAATAACGTAATGCTTTTACAAAATGGAAGTATAAAGGTGAAAATTTTGTCAGGAAACGATACAGGAGACTATATTTGTGAATTGTGGATAAAAGGTCATAAAGTCGAGATAAAGCATAAAATTAAACTGAAAGTGTGTATCAATACTACAGATTGTGAAGCAAAAACGTCTTTTTTGGAATTATCATCTCCAACAACTCCAGCATGGGAAGAACCTACTTTAGATGTTACTACTCACTTACAGCCAATAAAGGAACATGGTGACTTGAAACAAAACCCAAAGGAATTATTTTCAGACGATAAAATACCCACCTCTATAATATTTACAGAAAAAGATCATGCATCGACTGTAGACAAACCATTAGCTGCAAAACATGTAGTAGAGATCTCTTCGAATTATCAAGTGGAAAAGAATTCTAACGTACAATTTGTACTGCACTCTTTAATATCCGATAGACAAAAGAACAGATTTTATAATCAAAAGAAATCGACATCCTCAAGAGGAGCATCATTTGATTTTTCTACATATCAAAAAATTTCTCTCTGTTGGATTGTAGTTTTAATGCAAGTTATGTATATTATCTAAGGTACTTATAAAAATTCTTTTGTAAAATTTGTCATCAAAAAATGAAATGTATTCAACTGAAAAATCTTGATAAATAAGAGTATGTGTAATATATCTATTCTCTAAATTTGAAATACCCCAAAGTATTTTATAAGGAGCCTTTTCAATAGATGCTCAAATTTTGAACTAAATATATTACCTTGAATGTCTAAACATTACAACGTATTTTGAGCTATTAGGTTTTGTATACTTGTCTCAATTCGTTTAGTGCACATACAAAGGCCATACAAACTGGCCATCAAAATATCAAAGTCGGCACAATTTTTGTTGTTGTACTACAGAGTCGTACCCCAAATTTTTGCTTATTAGAATGAAAAAATAATACTAGAGATTTAAACATCGTGTTCTTAACTGTGTTCTAAACTTAATGACGTTTCCGGTAAACTGAAAAATCTTACTGTGCTTTGTGTCAAGAATTTTGCGCATTGGTGGACACACTGCCCGTCCTTCGCGACATTGACGATACATTCAAGATTATTAAGCTCCATTTATCTGTTCCCTGGGTATGGCGTTATAGTTTCTAGTTATGGGTGATTTACGTAACTATATCATAAAAGTTAGAAATATTAATTATGGTTGACTAAATATTTAAACTACACATAAGAAACTCACAGCTGCCGACCCAGCTAATATAAAGGGAGACCAGGGCGTATTTTTCTACAGTTGTATAAATAATAAATATAATGTATTACTTATAAGATAAAACATCATTACTCTTATGCTGCAATGCTTAGCTTAAAGTTAGTGACTTCAACTTTTATCAAAATAGAGATATGACCATCGATTGGTAAATTAAGTAATTTTACAGCGTTTTTCATAACGTTAATGTGGTATATCACCAAATGTAGAGAAATACAGGACTAGAGGGATAATGGTATTACCACAAATTAGACCAAACAAGACCATTGAATGTGGTATGAACCATTACTTAACTACCATATGGTATCTATCATAAATTCGTTCAAACTCTTTAGAAGATCCTTTAACTTTTATAAAACTTAAATAGTCAACTGGAGAGAAAATTTATTGTGAGACCGTGGTAAACGTACTATTGTAAATGGTTGGGAAATAGGTTTGACTTGAAAGTTTGGAGACACCACCTTTAAGTGACGCACGGCAGTATGTAAAGTATGTTCTGGCATGATTAAGATAAAACATAGACGTAAAAAAGCCACTTATTTAAAATCTCTAACTCCTGAGATATACTTAATTATGCAAATCACCCCTAACTAGATATTCATACCCAGAGAAAAAATAAATTGAGCCGTACTTTGAATTTATCTGTCAATGTCGCGAAGGACGGGCAATGCGTCCACCAATACGTAAGATATTCTTATCTTATGGAAACAGAGTAAGATTTTTTAATTTATCAGAAGCGTCATTAAATTTCTGCCGAAAACACGACTTTTAAATATCTAGTATTATTTTGTTCATTCTAATACGCAAAAATTACGTGCTATTACCTTCTGACAAGGCACTACAGAGCCGTATTTAAAATATTTACGTATTAGAATGGACAAAATAATACTAGAGATTAAAAAATCGTATTTTCGGTAGAGACTTAATAACGTTTCTGGTAAATTAAGAAATCTTACACTATATTACGTCGAGATAGGAATATCTTATGTATTGGTGGACGCATTGCCCGCCCTTCGTGATATTGACAGATAAATTCAAAATCCGGCTCTATTTATCTGTTCCCTGGATATGACGTTCTAGTTAGGGATGATTCGCGTTAGTATATCACAAGAGTTAAAAATCTTAATTGAAAGCAGCGCGTATCCGATTATATGTTACCTTAATCATGCCAGAACATATATTACATAAGAGTAGCGCTTTCTTCGGGAGCTTCCTACAATACGCCTGTACACGACGTTAGTCAACTCCCCTCCTATACTATTATATGTATAAATACTGAATCTATCGGAGTGCTGATGATACTGCCAGTTTTTGTGGGTTGATTTATGATTTGTGTTAAATTGAATTACTGAACACATATATTGACGGGAGTCTCGTGATTAAAGAAATTTATGTTTAAATTGCCAACACATAATAACACTAGTTTAGTGGAAGCTAGATTTCAAATGGCGAGGGAGACATGCTTAAAAAAATATGTTGAGTCGGTACGCCTAACAGGCAACCGCGACGGGTAGAATGATGGCGTCAGATATGCTATACAGCAAAGAGATTCGTGTAAAGGTCACGGAGCGTATGTCAAGAACTCGTGAGTAAGGAGCAGTATCTCTGATAATAGCATAATAAACCAAAATATTAAAAGAAAAATATTAATAATTTTTATTTGGACAACTGTAGAAAAACGAGGATTAAATTATATGATAATATTAATTTTAAGAAAGTAAAATTGACCTACTGTTGGCGATAAACAGAGAGTCACAAATTATTAATTAAAAATGATAAAAATATTTGATAAATAATGGCAGATAACTTGAAAATTCGTAATAACGAAAAGCAATAACATCAGTAGTGTTAGTGGTACGAGTTGAATTATATAGTATACTCTTAACTGAGACAAATTATTAGAATGAACTGTGTAATACTCATATTTTTACATGTAAACTTATTACATAACGTCTATTCAGCGGTATATGATGATGATGATGATGGTTCATTCTACAATTATGAAAATAATGATTATGACACTGATCTAGAAGTCAGTAACGATAATGAACCAGTCTTAATAACGGAACCTAAAATTATAAATGCCAGTATTGGAGAAACAGTGTTATTGCCATGTGAACTCAGAAATAGTGATGATTTTTTGTTAAGATGGATAAGAGGCTATGACTTAATTTACCAGGGAGGAGCGAAATATCCAAATTTCAATAATACGAACATTTTAAAAAATAATTCGTTGGAAGTAAAAGTTGAATCGGAAAAAGATGCAAATACTTATACTTGTCAAATAATATTGAAGACAAAACGCGTGTCTAGGCTGTACATGATACGTCACCAGATATTGTTGAGGGACAATCTCATATCAGAGGAGCCAATATCAACAACACTCTATAATTATGAAAATTATAGTTATTCCGATAACGAAGAAATTAATAATTATAATGGGCCACAAGAAATCAATAACAACAATGACCGAATATTAACATCATCACTCAAAACATTTGAAGTTACTACAGAGAAGCCAATATTAAAAACATTTCATAATGATTATAGTTATTCCGATTACGAAGAAATTAATAACTATAATGAACAACAAGAACTCAATAACAACAGTGACCCAATATTTACATCATCATCCAAAACATTAGAAGTTGCTACAGGAGAAACAGTTTTCTTACCATGCGAAATTTCAAACTCGTCATCACGTGAAATCTATCGTGTATGGAAGAAATCTTATCATTTGCTTTACGTCAATAATATACAAATAACCTCTTCAGAAAATATAAAAATTTCAGCTCAGGGTTCTTTAGAAGTTAAAGCAGAATCAGCATCAGACGCAAATACATATATCTGTGAAATTGTATCGGGAAACGACATGCTAACAGTAACTTATGAAATTGTAGTATTTCCGAAGTTATCAACAGAATCCAATATATTGGAAGTTAATATTGGAGAGACAATTATATCTCCAAGTCTATTTGTGATGTGTTTATATACCTTCCTATTGTTGTTATTATAAAAAATGCACAATAAAATTACAATATTCTCTCTATTTATAACAACAGACAGAGAGCCCTCAACGGATCTGCTTACGTCATGGCATCCAAAAGTTTTACCTCGGATATCGTCACAAGTAGGTCCTCTAATATGAAATGCACCAGTCTGTTAGCTCACACGAATCATGAAGAAAAGTTACAGAATGGAAGCTGATGAAAATGTATATGCACGTAGAGACTATCGACAGAACGCTTCGGGCACCGCAGTTGCCGCCGCTTGGTGGAGATGTTGTAGGCATCTGTAGCTACCGTTTCCTCTCAACGGCAGATCACGTGACCACACTTTCTTTGAGAGAGAGGCAAGAAACAAAGGGCCGTTTAAATGTTGCCAAAATATTTCTGAAAAAAATCAGGCACATGTTTTAAACAAAAATAAGCATCTTTTGTCCCTTGGTGTTTTTTATAAAGTGCTCCTTTCTTCCGAAAAAAAAAACAAGAAAATATTTGATAGAATTTTATTAATTAGTTTAGGGTGAAGGAAGCGTTTTAGAGAAAACTCCAAGAGCCAAAAGTTTCTTAATGTTGTCCAAAGAACACGCTTGCCGGTTTCAGAATTTTTTAGACAAAAATAATTTCGGCCAAGAATTGCCCTAGATTTTTGTTTCTTCAGAAACATTTAAAAGATGCAGGGCATATTCTTTAGACAAAAATAAACAACTTTGGCCTCTTAAACTTTTTCTTCAAAGTGCTTCCTTCTCCCATAAAAAAATACCAAAAATGATTCTTTTTTTGCAAGTTTTTTTTTTTTTTTTTCGGGAGAACGAGGCACTTTGGAAAAGAACACCAAGAGGCAAAAGATGTATTTTTTTACCCAAAAAATGTACCTGCATTTTTTGGCAACATTTATTTAATTTGTTCTTTGCCCCTCTCTCGAAGAGAGTGCGGTCACGTGATCTGCCATTGGGGGGGGGGGGGCATGGCAACTACAGATGCCTTCAACATCTCCACCAAGCGGCGTCATCTGCGGTGCCCGAAGCCCGTTTTGTAGATATGTTTGCCGTACTATAATTGTGCAGTGACTTCTATTCTGTGCTATGCGTCGATTTATTATTTTATGTTTTCTTGAATAAAAAACACATTGTTTCTTTGTGCAATTGTTAATCGTAAGTACATACAATTTCTCACAAAGTAAATACAATTTTCATAAGCATTATATTTATTTACTGTGTATATCGTTCAAATTATTATATTTATAGGTAATTGTTTGTAGCTCCTTTGCTAAGACGTTGCCATTTTTGAATACAGTGACACAAATGTGACCAATTATCACCGAAAAAAGAGGCTAATCGATTAAATCTTACAATTGTTAAACGTTAAACGTTTGTCGAGTAGAAACAATCCTTAAGTTATTTTACAATAAAAAATATCTGCCGAAAAAGAGAAAATAGTTTTTTTAAATTACTCCGATAACGAAACTGGAAGCCGGATGGCCTCTTGGGTGGTCATCGCAACCGGCTATGGTGGATCTCAATTTCAAATCTGAATATAACCTCGGGCCTCGGCGGAAAAAGTAAGATCTCAAAAACATCAAAATTTCAAACATTAATGTCTAAAACAAGCTAACCATTATACTTTTCGCAGATTTACTGCACTTTTTATATAATTGTTGCACGTTCTGTAGAATTCTTCGCAGTTTCTTTGCAAATAATAATAATTTTAGACATTTTTTATTTAATTACAAAACATAAAAAAATATGTAATTTTCAAATTCAAAGAATTAATAATTTTTTTTATTTATTGATAGATATTGTTCAAAAGCAATAAGGTTCTTAAATCTTAAATAAAGTTACAGACCGACAGACAGAACGACAGAAAAATTTTTTCGCTCAAATTTAAAATCTCGACGTTTCGTGACAGTCTAAACCTACTTCAACAAAAAAAATTATATATTTTTTTTACGATTACTATACTTCCACTCCACTACGCAGATATGGAAGTAATAATTGGGAAACGACGGAGGACAATAATATTTGGAATGTACTTCCCAATTACCAAAGAAAAACTTGCTGTACTTTTGGAGAAAATTATACACTGTGTGGTGACTTTACGAAAAATAATTAGGAAACGACGAATACTAATAATTTTGTATCAAAGATATAGGTTTCACGGTTCAGTTGAAACCTATGTTTGATGCAACATACAGGTTGAGGAGACGAAGATACATAAGAGCAGAAGGGGTTCAAATTTTTTTTTTTTTTGTGTGTCCCTGCCAGAAGCACAAAAAGTTTGTTTTTTTCCAAAAGATTGACTCGTTACCCTTATGTATTTTGGCCTCCTCAATCCGAACTTTGCCTAAAAAATATAGGTCTTATTGCTCAGTTTTTTTGCTAGCTACCCAAAAATCACGTTTGAGGAGTCTTTTGGGTAACTAGCGAAAAATTAAACCGTGCAACCTATACTTGATGGAAAATTTGGATTCAGGAGTTCAAAATAAATGGTAGATCCTCCTTCGCTGCAAAAAATGACGGGTATAGGCTTTTGCTCGCCCTTTGTCAGTAGGTGCAGGGGAGTGGGGGTGAGCAAGGCTTACTATGTCCGGCGGGGGAAGCGGTCATGCGACCCGGTAAATACAAATTGAAATTTCACATCGATGTTTTGTTGAGATGTTTTTGCTTGCAATGTAATATATGATTCCCTAGAGCAATCCAAAAATATCCCTATCAGTATTTTCTACCGTCAGGTTTCGGTCCTACGCCCAACTTCCGGAAATCACGGAAAAACTTATATCTTAAACGTGATTTTTCAAGCGGATTTGCTATGGCCAGCATTTTCTTGTGTCACCAAAAGGGTTAATATGCTAAAATATTACCAAGTGACACAAAAAAATGCTGGCAATGGCACCTTAGCTTTAGAAAAACCACGTTTAAGATATATCCCAAATTTCGCTGAAAATTCTCACCATTGCACCATGTGGCCGAGAGCTGCTTTCCTGAATTTGAGTTGGGCTTAGGGCCGAAACCTGACGAAAGAAAATGCTGGTAGTGATATTCTTGGATTAATCTCAACGTCTGGAAACGTATATCACACTGCAGGCAAAAAGTTTCAACAAAATATCGTTATGAAATTTCAATTTGAATTTACGAAGTCACATGACCGCTTCCAGCGCCCGGGCATGGTAAGCCATATTCACTCCCCTTCCCTGCACTTGTTGATAGAAAGCAAGCAGAAAGTCCAGACCGGTCATTTTTTGCAGTGAGTTTTTTTGGAATTACGATACTTCCCTTCGGTAATAGCCTTGTTAATGAAGGTTTTACTTCAGAATTCTCAGGAACAGTGCCGATTTTGATGATTTTCTTTTTAAAATATTTTCTTGTTTGTTTAATTCAAATCAGAAACATTATGACTTGCGGGCTCAAGTATTTATATTTTTTAAACAATTAAGTATAGTGAATTTTGAGTTAAGTGTCGTCGAGAATAGACGTGTTTTTTAAGATGCTCTCTAAAAAGCGGTAAAAAGTGGTAGAAATCCCGTTAAACTCGAAAAAAATTTCAGCCACCAGTAGATTAAGAAATTCTGCTCGAAATGAAGCGCCTCAATAGAAAAACATAGTTCATATGGAATTATTAATTACAAGATTTTCTAATAATATTAAATCAAATAAAGCAAACAAGCTCAAGTGAAGTGCACCCGTACGTACGTACACCCTAGACGACCCAAATGGTTCATGGGCAATAAATAATAGCATAGTCAGTGTCAAGATGAGGCACATATGTTTACAAAGCAATATAGCTGTGTTGTGACCTAAAATTATTGCATACAGTGGAAAGTTTTTAAATGGGACAATATTAATTCAACCGAAGAAAGAAAAGGAAAGGAAATAAAATAAAACAGCAATCACAAGACGCTGCAGAAAGACAGATAAGCTATTATTTATTTATTTTTATCTTTAATTGATATTATTCTATTTCATCTTTCTATCTGATCTTTACCATCTTAATTTTTATCAGCTCGATTTATTGATTCAAAACATAATATTTTATTATTAATTTGGAAGACGGAAATTGAAAGCGATTGTCTCAAAGAAGCGACAATTGAAAAGATATTAAACATAATATATAGGTGATGAAATGGAAAAATTGCCCAAAATTGAAACCGATTGTTTCAAGGAAACGACATACAGGGTGAGCAAACTATCCCTTTGGACCTTTTTGCTCATAACGCGCAAAAAATAATAATAATGGTGATAATAATAATAATGTTACCGCGAGATAGGGCCTTCCCCAGCAATTCCACCGTAGATGGTTATTTACTTGTGGAGCGGTTGCGGGCTCCGTGTTGGAACGAACCTCCATGGATGCCCGGAATTGGCAGCAATGCCCACCATACGCTGGCTAATCAATCAATCAATATGGATAATTCTTTCTTTTTCCCAGTGATATTTAATAACAAGCGAATTTTTTGAGTATTTAGATAAAACATACTTGAGTATAAAACAACAAAATCAATCAAACGAACTGTTGGTGTGAAGTTTTAAATTCTAGAAACATGAAACATATTTGTTGAAATTTCGTTTGTTTCTTTTAGCATTTTTTTGTTAGGTTGGAAACTTTATAGATATTCGTATAATGACAATTTTCAAAAAAATGTTTACAAAATTCCAAAATTGGTTTCAAATATTTTTTTTAGCAAGTAGTACTAATAGTACTAATAGTCAGCGACCCTAAAAATCTCTACAATCATTCTTTTTCATCGAAAATGCGAGATGATGTATGAAATTTATGAATTATTCAATAAAGAAAAAAATTCACAAGTTTCAAAATTAGAATTCAAAGATTTTGTTCCACTCGCCGGGCTGTCTAATTTCAAGTAATATAGTGTAAGAAATATTTGCTGCCGATTTGTGGGTTTTATTGACTCGACTATAAGCAAGGATTTGATGTATATACTAGAAGCGAAGGTCTAGTTTTTTTATATCTGTCAGCCCCACTATCACCCCCACTCCATTACTAAAGGGGTAAACAAAAAAAATTGTAATTTATCTGTGTACGACAACAAAAGTTTGAAAACTACCTCAATAATTACAAAAATAATATGTCCATATGGCCAACCTGAGTTATTAGATAATACCAACAGCGATGGTCGCACGTCGGTCAGAATCGTATACACTAGGTACCTATAGTTTACCTTATTGTCCGTATAAACAACGTCGGGGTTTTTTATCTGGCAAATTCAAAGTCGCCGACACTTTTTATGCCCCCTAGATAAATAAGAAGTATACCTCAGAGGCAAAATAATTCTTCTTTTTCTACTTCTTATTCATAATGTCTTGCCAGACGTATTGGGATCCCTACATTATTATAGTTGTTCTCTGTTTGCTAAGTAGCACGTCCGACAGCATCACGTTATCTGTCGCGGTTGCCTGTTAGGCGCACGACATGACAGAAGCTCTTTCCTATCAGCTCCTCGATGACGCTCAACATTTTGTAGGGCGTCCTTCGACAATTACCCTCTGGTTTTTTTTCAACTATCAACTACTAATGTCCTGCAGATTTCTTGCAAAATTGGACAAGATTTTCGTCATCCAAACTGATTAAACAGGGGACGAGTGAAACAGCAACTTTTAATAAAATGTTGAATTTGAGACATTAAATTGGAAGTTAAACATGAAAGCAGTCTTATTTCGATGGTACAAAGAGCAAACTATTTATACAGCATTCTTGAGGAAATACAATGACGCATTTCAAAAGAGTTTACTCTATACAAGCCCACGCAGTTAGTTAAATTGTTATGAATAAACAAATGCGCTCACGAATAAGCGTGATACTATTTGTTTTCATTCTTGAACAATTATGAATAAACTAAGCATTAGGGTCATGGTTCAATTTTGTAACGGCGTGCGGCGAAAGTTAATGTTGATTGATGAACAAAATATTCTACTGATGGACGTATACAAAGAAAAGAAAATTATAACAGGTAAGTAATTTTATATTCAGGAGATGACCTAAAATGTTTATGATTATAGGATTTTTCTCTATTGGTCCGGGGGAATTAAATTTTTTCGACGCACGATTGTTGGTAAAAAGGTGGATCTTGGAGTACTCATGGTTTTATACAGGTTATACAACATATTAATAAATTTGAAAATTTTTAACCGTTTAGTACTCAGGGCAGAAAGAACTGTCAAATGACTGTATCTGGAAGTCTTTATAAACACCGAAAGTAAATAAAAATGTATTACATACTTTTTTTAAATTTAAATTAATAAGCAGTTGTTTAAAACAAAACACGAGCAAACCTAAAAGAATCATGCACTTGCATAGAGAATCAAAAGACCTTTAAAATGAGGGGTCACTCGACCACCTTACCGTAATGTTTGTTTTTGTTGGGGGTTGTGGGGAGTAGGGGGGTTGACCTGACAAAGTCAAATTTGACATTAAAATGTGCCGTTCAAAAGATAAAAGGTGACGTGGTTCACGATTTTCCCCAAACAACATCCCCACCTTAGTTAATCTAGAGAATGGTTTTCATGGGGACGAAAAAAAAATTGAAAAAAACTAATTTCGACCATGCTGTCGCATAGAGAAATGAAGGACGCTTCAAATGAGGGGTCGCTCGACCCACTTTTCCTATTTAAATTCTTGAGTTAGGGGTTGCTGGAGCTAGGGGTTGATGTGTCACTATCAAGTTTAAGATCAACAGTTGTCCCCCAAAAATCAAGAATCGACCTATCCGAGCGTTTGTTCAAGAAACTAGTCTAAGTGTCCGAAAAACGTTTTTTCTTGTTCTTCGGCAGAAAATCGAAAATATCTCGAAAACGGTTCATTTCATCAAAAAATGCTAAATAGAAAAAAGTTTTCTTATTAAATTTCGTATAAAACGATATTGTACGATATACATTTTCCTCACCGTTTTTCCGCAATGAATGCAAAACCATTATGGAACATTCTCTGGGAACATGCGATCCCACTTTCTCCCAAATTCGGAGCTACAAGAATATTGTTGCAATTCACGAACAGAGCAGAAAAATATGTACTTTATGAATCTGAGTGGTGCAATTTATAATTTTTATGTTTTATCGCGATGCGATGTAATGGAAGAAAAAAATCAATTTGCAATTATTGCTAGAAATTTCCAAAAATTGATAAAAAAAATTATGAAAGTTATTCTTTGACTTCTTACAAAAGTTGTTAATTCGGAATTTTTAGAAATTCCGGATTAACAACTTTTAGAAATTTATTGATTTTCAAGATTACTTGATAGTAACATGTATAATCCAATTTTCGAATTGTCCGACAAAACAGATTTACCGATTTTCCAGTACGACGCGTGGAAATCTTTCGGAAGAAGTGGAGGGGGAACGCCGCGTTTTCGAAAATTTTCGGAGAGGAAAAAAGTTGTAGATGAGACGCAATTAAGTCATACAAGAAGTTACAAGAGGATGTATAAATTTATTTTTTGTACGCGGGCACCTAGACTGAGACAACAGACCGACAGACAGACACATGATCTGAAACTCGGAAATACAAAAAAATCTCGGAGGGTGATTTTTTTTTACGAATACAATACTTCCCTTCGGTAAGCGAGGAAATAAGAACACAGGCACACACATAAAAAAATCGAGTGTGAGAAGGCGCAAAGCAGCCATCCCTACGATACTTCGTTTCCGAGATAGGGCCGCTCAAAATCACCGGAAGGCGATAATCTATTCTTTCCCCCACTTCTCGACACTCCATCTCGGAAATGTGGGACTTCAAGGTTAATTGGAGATTATTAATTAAAATAGCGCATATTCAAAGAACACAAGACTATATTCACAAAATTATTACTTAACAGTTTGCCAAACAATTTCTAGCTAACTTTTAAACTTTAGCATTGTTAATTTAGGCCAGTCAGCAGGAATCAATACATTCTACCAATGTTTATATATTTATGAGTGTGAGGCCCTGTGGGGCCCAGGCATTGATTCCCAGTACTTGACCCTGATCCTGGCAGAAACCAAAAAAGCTATAGATTTCATTTTTTCCCAAAATTTTGAAGATGCATCATGTAAAAAATGTACACGTTTTCGACATTTCTTCACATTTCACGCTCTAACTTTTTCCAGACAAAAATGACCTCACTTTTTTGTGCCTAATCGATTCAAAATAATGTTTTCTATCCAATGGTGGGCTATGATCCACGATTATCTTTTAGCGAGATATAAATACTACAGGGTTTTCTATTTCTTTCATTCGCAGCATGATATATACATCACAGTTTTCATTTACATGAAAACTAGATACATGAGCTCAGAAATCGGCCGACTCGCGTGCGTGTATGTGGCATTCTTAATAAGTAAGTACTACTGTGCCAGTAAGTCGCCTGAGTCGTTATTCATCTAACAGTAATAAGTTCACCAAGTAAAGGTCTGTAATATTACCACGTCACTATTGTGCCTATAGCACAATAAAATTAATTTTGTTTGGCAGTTTCACAGGCTGAAATAAACAAAAGTGATAACCTACCACCAAACAGAATTACGCTCCGGCTAGCCAGTTTTATAGGAGGCAAAGGCCTGGGTAAGCGTCAACGACAACTTAAATAATAAGGCCAAGTGCGATTAAATTATAAAAAAAATTAAGTTAGAAAATTTAATTTAAGTGTTTAAAATCTAAGTTTTGTATTCAAAAAAAATATATTCAAAAGTACCTTGGGCGCCAAAACCTAAAGGAGGTTTATAAAAAAGGAAGATACGTCACAGACAACACACAGAAAAACAACAGGTAAAATTGAAATCGATTTAATATCGATTGACAAATACAAATCACGGATAATTAAATAATGAGGTCAAAATACATGACATCAAAAACAATTTGAACAACAGACACTCATGTAAAATTACTAACAGAAGAAATACGGGTTAGTCAAATTTAGAAGTAGGGTTAAAATCTTACGATAAGAAATATAAATTACAGTACGTGTAACGGTTATCACCAAATCAGATAAGAGATAGTTCTAGCGATAAACAACAAGATAAACCTTAAGCGGTTTCGCATTAAGCTACCAAATTTATTCACTAAAATTTTAAACTACTCGCAATTACATAAGGTTAATTCAAGGTAAGGGTACGAGACTATGAATTTCTCATAACTGGCAACCTAGATTGACATACATGACAAACTATCAAAATAGGGAGCAGTTCTCTTTTTGCTAGAGATTGTTTGAATGTGTTGCTAAACCTGATGGCAATCTAATAATTATCATATGACATATCCCAACCGCCAGGAAAAAGAAGGTACAATTTACCGGACTATATAAAATGATAGCAAGTGGGAATTATTAAATCAACACTAGAAATGACATCTAATTAAATTTGTACTTAAACACATTCATTAAACTGCTTGACAACAATAATAAGAAAGGTAGCCACGTTTTGCTAGAGTGAGAGAAATTTATATAAGGTAAGTAAAAAAAAGTGACACACATGGCTAAAATAATGGCGCTTAGCAACTAAACTATAAAACAATTTTGTTTATCACTAGAAACTTCAACTTATAGACAACTTCTAGAACTCTAGAAACTTATTACTAACAATACCCGAAACTAACCTAAAATTTACAAAATCTCATTACAATAATACATGCCTCTCGGCTACAGATAATATGACCCCATGGCCAAAATATCACGATACGATACGATAAGATACAAACTAACGGTAAAACTGGTATAAGCCAGAAAATAAGAAACATTTACGGGGTTAAATAGCATAAGGCTATATAGAACTGACCGGCGATTTTATGGTAGCATTGAAACACAAAATCGTCTCTCGGACTAAATTAATGAAAACTTCATTAACAATGCTGTTTCTTACGGTCTAAAACCCTATCCGACACAACCACCATAAAGTTAAAAAAATAGCAAAACTACACAAATTCTTCGTATAGGCTCATTACTGTTATATTTGTGGTTGATAAACATGAAATTTTATTTAATTCAACATCCCGTCTAGCGGCAGTTAATTACATGAATGTTAAACGAAATTTGGTTGGAAAGAAGTAATAACAGTGTACTTAGCTCATGAAATGTTTCCTGTTGATACTCGGCATGTAGCTGGTGATATCGCAGTACTGTTGTCTCTCTCATACACGTGACATGAGTGAACGCTAACCTCCAGAATTCTCCAAATGCGGTGTGTTCATAAAAACAGCAAAAAAAGTTCGACAAAAAAACTTCCTCGTGATGGTTGATCAGGCCATTCGAAGAATATTTACGTCGCTGGATAATGACCTTGGCGGAATAACATCATTGAACACAAACATATGCCGAAATATGATGATATGTTGTTTAAAACTTCTAAAATATGTCCATCAAAGCAGGAAAACTTCAAAGGTATTAAAGGTGCGTCCGTAGAATTGTAAAATATCAAATTACGTAATTCGGTAAATCGATAAACTGGGAAACTTGTAAATTAATCCATTGTTAAATCAGTAAATGGTGAAATCGAAAACTTTAAGAAAACTTAAAAGGAATTTAAGGTTTTAATTTTAAATTTCATTTTAATGTTGAAAAAAAAGAATAATAAATAGGAATAGGAATATTCAATCCATAATCTAAAAGAAAATGGGAACGTATTAATATTTATTTAGATTAAAATTTGAGACAAACCACTTACATTCAAATATCCTTTTTAAGCGACTGACTAATACAATTTAAGCCGGAAGGTTAAAAACACATGTTACTCGCTCGGAATTAAAACAGTAAGAGAACGTTTTTTAAAATCGAGTTGACTCGATACAATATTTTAAATCGTTGTGATGGTGCTGACATCTCATGCCTAAGCCTATCACTTATTTCAAGACGGAAGCGATTTCTACAATCCATTTGAGATGGAACATTACGGAGTATGTTACAGGTAATATCTGTAAGATTTTGTAATACAACTAGTATCTACCTTGGAAAAACATTATATTCCGCGAAGTGAAGAAATAATACAAGTTAAATGAAAACAAAAATACATGGTTTCTGTTTGTTAGTTCTGAACCAAGTGTCCTCACTAGAGATGTGTCATTCGTGAATGAATTATGATTAGATCGTTAGGATTCGATCATTAAAAAGTATTGAATGATAGAATCTCGCTTTCATGGGATCAGTTTATCGCGGTTTTTGATCGTGGTTTTCGATCATCTGGTCTTCCATTCACGTTGACCGACACCAAGATCGATCGATCATCAACTCGTATCATTCGCAAAATTTTCTGTCATTCACTTCAGTCAGTATTGGTATGCAATGCATGAGAGTACTGGCGATAATCTTGTTCAATTCATTCGTTTATTAGAAACAAAATGTATGAGATATTTAATTTTTGAAAATGTAAATGAGCAATAATCAGATACATTATAAATATACCTATACAGGGTGTTTCAGTTAAAAGTCCCCAGGCCATTATCTCTAAAATTAATAAAGATATTTTATTTTTGTAAATAGCAGATGATTGATACCAAAGAAAGGTTTAAATAACGGTGATTAGAATTTTTCCTCAACAGCACACAGAGATGGCGCTGCGATGCAAAACTGTTTTTTGATGGCTGGAACCTTGAAACATAAGTCACGTGATTAAACAATAATTTGTGAATAATTTTTATGGTATAGAGAATTTACAAAAAACAAGCCGTTTTGTAGTTACATGAGTTTCTTTCATTAATGCCAGTACACGTGAATTTTGATAAATCCCTATAATTTATTTATTATTTATTATAGAATATTGGTTACCAAACACTTTTTTTCAAGATAAGGAAAGTGATATAATACACTATCATTAAATTATGTTTACCACTTCCGGCCAAACCGGAACTAACATGATGAACCAATATCCATATGTTCCTACATATTACTTTTTTTTTTCTAATAACGCTACTAATAAAACGGCTCCCAAAACTTAAAGTAAGTAAGACAACAAAGAAAATACACACTAATTTAGAATGGTAATGAAAAATCTACTTAAGAGATATTAGTAGGCTTTGATTTGATTTTAAGTTGGACAGTTATTAAACAAAGTTTGTAGTTGGTGCATTTCAATCATAGTTTCAACAAAAATAGTGTACTTAGAAACAATTCAAAGCAAATTAATCCAAATAAGGCAATAAAAAAAAATAAATTTAAAAAATGGTTAGATACACCAATGAAGATAAGTTAAATATGATTTTAAAATACGGTGAATGCAAAAGAAATTCCCGACAAGCAAAACGATTGTTTTGTTTACGATTTCCAAATAGACCTACACCCGATAAAAAAACATTTATCATGCTGTTTAAAAATTTAAGAAACTGGGGTAGTTTTAAGAAAACTATTCGTAACAGAAATAGGCCAGTTAGAAACGATGAAAATACAGCCTTGGTGTTAAATAGTGTTGTCAACAATCCTCAATGTTCTCTCCGGAAATTGGCATCGGAAACTAATCTGTCGATATCTTCGTGCCACAGAATATTAAAATCAAATAAATACCATCCATACAAATTAAAATTGATCCATCATTTAAGGCCTGGTGATTATGAACGAAGATTACATTTTCTAGCTGAATTTTCAGTTCTTTCTGAAGAATGCCCAAATTTTTTAAAAAAATGTGCTCTGGAGCGACGAAAGCCGTTTTCACAACAACGGAGTTGTGAGTAAGCATAACTGCCGATACTGGTCACAAAATAATCCTAGATGGATGAGAATGACCCGAAATCAGGTAACTTTTGGAGTTAACGTGTGGTGTGGAATATTAAATTCATATATTATTGGACCATATCTATTCCATGGGACTTTAAATGGACGAAAATATGAGATATTTTTGAGAAATGTATTGCCAGGATTATTAGAGACTATCCCTCATAACCAGGAGAATATTTGGTTTCACCAAGATGGTGCACCACCCCATAACTCAGTACTAGTCAAAGATTGTCTTAATGAAATGTACCCTCAGAGATGGATTGGTACTAATGGAGTAGTCAGATCGCCAGCACGATCACCTGACGACTCCATTAGATTTTTACCTTTGGGGGTATTTAAAAAGTGTAGTGTACATTGAACCCATTGAGGATATGGCCGATTTGTATAATAAAATATATGCAAGTATTGCTGCTATAAATAGACATACGTTACAAAAAGTTTGCAATGAAGAGTTACTGAAACGGTACAATATGTGTATTCATGAAGAAGGGAGAAATTTTGAACATTTAATATAATAAGTACCTACTAATAAGAAAGAAATTAGTTTAATTTCATTTTTAATAATATTTCGATAGTTTTTAAATGTTTGTTTATAAAATTTTTGTTTACGTTCTTTACTGAATTGTTAATATAAATTTAGCCCATTCTAAATTAGTGTGTATTTTCTTTGTTGTCTTACTTACCTTAAGTTATGGGAGCCGTTTTATTAGGAGAAATAAAAGATTTTTTTTCAGGCTTTAATCGGCTATGTTTTTTATTCATACATACTCTTCTGTTGTTTAACTGAGACGATCGAATGTTGTGTATATAGCATTCAGCAGCAGCGACTCGTTCATTCTATTTCAATAATACAATCACGAATTATTGATACAAAAGATTTGATCCTTTGGGTAGTCAATCACGACTGGAACGAATATTCTCAAATTACACATCTCTAGTCCTCACACTCTCACACCTCCGTCAAGACTCCTCAGTTAGGTTGACATCATCATCATGGGACGTGCCTTTTTCCATAAACTTGGCGCCTGGCATTCTTCGAGTACTGCCGATTCTTTTACATATCTGTCCTAGAATCTATCAATTATTTGAAATAATCCCATATTGTTTTTCTTTAATACTGATTCTGAGATGCTATCCAAAATATTTGCTTTTTGAATCTTTGACCGAAGAAGGATGGTACAAACGCATATCCTTAGGCATTCAGAATCGTTAAGTTATTCCTCGCTAAAATTAAATCAGTCGTTAACAAAATTTCTCGAACCACACTTGTCAATCAACTTTGATCAGTTTTAATCTATCTAACTGATTTATATTGATATAAAACTAATACTCCAATTAATTATACTCTTCACAAATACAAAACGAAGAGTTTATTGCATTTGATCCGTACATTTCTAAAACCGGCAAAATCGCGCGGAGCCAAAACATTTTCATGTCAGTGTGTTGGTGACCGAATTCTGAACCACATACTGTCCATGACAATCTGCGCACGGGCCCAAATGGTTTCTAGTTACGTCACTGATTTTAAGGCATAAATATGGATATTGTTATAAGTTTATATCAGACTTAGTTTGGGTATAAAAAATGTCGGGTTCCTTGATCTTTACCGCAAAGTAAAAGACGCCGGCACTTTTTATACCCAAGATAAGTCTGAGATAAACAGTACATTGCACCCATAAGTTCCAACTTAATGTTTATAAACTTGAAAGTAATACATTTATCACAAATGCGAAAGATTATAGAATAGGCTTAGCGGTATAATTCATCTCGCAATAGACAAAGTCAAGATCACTGGCTAACATAAACTATTTACAATAAAACTGTGAAGAGTATCCCATAGAATGTGCAACAATTGTATAAAAAGTGCAGTAGATCGTCGCAGACTATAATGGTTACCTTGTTTAATTTACAGACATAATAAACAGTTGACAAATTATTTATGAATGTTTTATTTTCAGTTTTGGTGTAATGTTAAATATTAGTGTTTTTATTTCGTTATTTGATTAGCAATGTATTGAGGCTAGATAAATAAACATAAGCTTCCATGTGTAAATAATTTGAGAATAAATACATAAATATCAGCATTTTATTATGAGGCAATAATACATGAAAATGATGTGGTAGAGTTCTATTTTCGGCAGTTGACATTGTGTAGATATTTAAATTAATCAAAAAACTTAAAAGCTAATGTTTGTTGTTTATGTTGTCATCATGGTTAATTAATTAGTGATAACTGAAAGCGAATTTTTTATACAAGTAGGTATACTTACTTTTAATTTGGTTTGTAGTTACAATTTTCGATATTTTCATATTTATTACGAAATACACATGAAATACCATATCCATAATACTTATTTTCAAAACAAGATCGGGAAACAGGCGTTTTTAGAATGAGTGCAATGTACACATACCTTTCCTGACCGTGTTATGAACAATAATTTTCCTACCATCGCTTCAGAATTTAAAAAGAATATATAAATAAATTTGAACTTTTGCCGTTTCATTTGACATCTACACTTTGCAAATATGTAAAATATAGCGGTTTTACGAACATCGCATAAAAGAGGGAACCATAACTTTTCTCAACAAACTTACTCTAAATTGAGTAGCGAATACACGAAGAGTTAACAAAGTTAATTGCAGTTAGTACTTGGAATGGAGGATCGCCAAGGAAATGCAGTGATCTCCATCCCAACCCTGCAATAGTTTGTATATCAGCATTACGTAGAAGCTATGCGATTTTCGGCGGGGATTACGTAGTGGATATATCATTATTCAGACGGAATATGAACCGATCCTGTTCCTTAGAGCACATCAGACAATGAAAATGACCACAAACAAACTTTTGGCAGCCATTTGAAAATTATCTTTTTTTTACAAGAAAAGGGTTTTGTTCCATTTTTTCGAGAAAATCCTTATATCTTTTTTGCAGCCCTCATTAGTGCACTAAGAAAAAAATCAACGTTTTCGACGTCCACTGGCAGCCTATGCGTTGTCCCTCGTAAAAATCGCCTAGTATAAAATGGGTCTAAATTAAAGTTCTATGAAAAGTCGCGTGTTCTCCAGGGCTATTCCGTTTCGCTCGATATTATGGAGCAATTTCAACTTGATAGTTTTTGAAATCAAAAAAAGTGTAACATATTCAACAAAGAGTTTATATATTAGGATATGTTCAGTGCAAATATCAAGTCATTATATCTCTTAGCTTATATGTAAATGGCCATCACACAAGAAATGACACATCTCGACTTCCAATTGGTGAAGATAAAACTAATTTCTTTAAAATTGTTCCTTTTTCTTCTGTACTTTTAATATATAGGTACCAACAAATTTTATTTTTGGGCAAAGTAAATTGCATTTGTTTAAAAAAAAAATAGAAAAATGGAATAAAATTAATTAAAAAAATATATAACTTTACTTTTGCTCATATCACCGAGAAGAACACAAAATAATCTGAAATACGGTTTATTTTCTGTGAGACCTGATGCCTCTAAAGAATAGACAATTTAATTTTCGACTTTGCAATTCTGTTTTTAAGCGTTATTATAAACATTTTAACTTGAAACTTGGCTTAATGATTTAGATCTACAAGGGTCTATATTCTTCTAACGTTTCGTTAAGACATGTGCATTGTTGTTTAAGTTACTATCAACTATTTAAGAATATCCATAGCCTCCCTAAAATATTTTTATGTTTTGCAACTTGACAAATTGATAGATACAGGTAAATCTAGTTTGCTTTGCAATGTCGTTGTTAGCAATTTATTTCTCTTTCTTTATTGCGATATACAGCCAGAGATATTTAACAAAAACTGCGAGAAAAGACAATTTTGAATATTCTTTTATTTAAACAAAACCATTCCACCACACGGATTTAATCCAAAACTATTTACTACACTTCTTGTAACGTTTACAACTTCCAGCAAAAAAATTAATATGGTAGACAGTTTCCTAGATATTTTAGTTTTACTCCACTTTATGTACAAATTTCAGTGAGCTAAAAAGGACCCATTTACGAATAGACCCACTAAAGACAGCTTGTTCCTTTGTTTTAGATTCGAGTAAAAAATCGCTTAATTTATTGGCCCACTTAATTAAGTTCCATAATTTAAACCTGGTGTACTATCATGGCAAAATGATCTAGACAATCCAGACAGTTTGACGCTGTTCCCAAAAAACCACTTCTTGTGGTCATTCATTAAAGAAATAAGTTTAATGCGTTCAACTTTCAAGAGGAAAGACAAGTTTATTTCTCCTTGACATAACTCATTAATTATTTTGTGAATGGTAAATACACTAATAGCACATATTTAAAGATAGCGTGGGTGTTGTTTAAAGTTAGTGTACATCGTTGAACATTAATCAATGACTTGGATCTCTGATGGCTGTATTCGAAGGAAAAAAATCACAGAAGGCATATAGCCCTGCAATAATTATCATTAGTTATCAAAATTAATTGGTGGGACACCCTTTTATTCTAGGAGTTAATTGATTGAGGTTTACTTGAACATGTTACTTTTCTTACATGTATAATCGCTTAATGATATTTTTGCATTGGCATTTGTTATATTTTATTGCACGTTAGTTATATGTCCGTAACATTTTTTATTCTGTCTGATTTGTATACTCTTCGTAAATACAAAACAAAGAGTATATTGTATATCTCAAAACCGATAATATCGCTCGTAGAGAAAATAATTTCATATCACTGTGTTGATGGTCGAATTCTGAACAACCTTCAATATGTCCGTCCGTCTATCCGTCCGTCTGTCCGCCCGCCTGTCCGCTTCCCTGTCCGTCCGCCTGTCCACCCGCCTGTCCGTTCGCCTGTCCGCCCGCCAGTCTGTTCGTTCGCCACGGTTTTTGTAAACACGACTACTTAAGAAAGAAAACTCCGATTATATTGAAATTTTGACAGTAACTTAGTGTTGACTAGAAGAAGAGCCCTATAGATTTTGAACGAAGTTGATCAGTAAATAAAAAATTAATTAATTGCTTAAATTTAAAAAAGACATATCTTTTGTATTCTGTAATTAAACAAAAAAATGCCTGAAACGAAAACAATCCCACCCCTGTGGGGAGGGTTGTTTAAAAAATTAAAAAAAAAAGAATAACAAAATAATAATTAGAGAAAATATAAAGAAATATTGTTACGTTGCAAAACCTACTAATAATTTCCAAGAATTTTGCTTTGGTACTGAATTTGAAATAGTGTCGTAGGACTTGTGAATTGGTGTAATTGATGATTTTGTCATATTAGTTCTCGCAAATTAGATGAAAAAAAGGTGGATAGAAGAAATAATTTATACATATTTCATAATTCGTCCACAAATTGTTCATAGAATTAGAAATAAGGGCCTGAAGAGTTTCCATCTGATTCGCAAATGGAACCTCACTTCATTACCAGAAACCATCCTCAGAGGAAACTTGATTCCAGCTTTTTTCATTCTTCTTTCAAACTGTCAATTGGACGAAAAAATAAAATATAAGTGAAAGCATTATTTATTATATTTTACGCAAAAAGTGTTCTAGCTAATCGGCCAATCCCCGCCCTCATTCCGCAATCGTCATTTAAAGTGAAGTGTAGTTTGGAGTGTTCAGCGAAAAATCAACCTGATGCGATTTTTCACAGCAAAAATATCTCCATTACAGCTGCTTCGAGATAAAAAATGATGAAAATCGCAGAGCGATTGCTTTTCAATTAACTTTCTTTCTTTCAGTTTTAATAATTCGTTCTGGCGATTCTTCTCAGGTATCAAGGTTTCAAACTACGCTACATTTAACCTTTAAACATTATGATCAACGATTGACTGTATATAGTGTTTGAGGATTACGTTGAAGATGTCTGCAGTACAAGGAGCACAGAGCTACAGCCAGTGACTTTTAAAATGCATTTCTCCTGCAATTGCTTTCGATCAAAATACATCACTGAATGTTCCCAAGAAAGAAAATCTAAACAATACTGGCCGTTGGATTTCACAGCTCGCACATAGATCAACAGACGAAGGAATCAATACAATTATTGCTGATGGCGATGATTGCTGATTGTTCAAACTACAATCAACAAATCTCATCAGTATCAAGCAGTTATTATCGTTGGGCAAGACGCCGATCTCCTCATATTCACTATTGCACTTGCTTCTGAAGATAAAGATATACGATTTCAGAAAAATGCAATATAAAGAAAAGTATGTGCAGTTTCCGTGTGCAGTCCTCGAGTATTTTGAGAAACACTAAAGAAACTATACTATATACTCATGCTATTAGCAGTTGTGACTCCACTTCTGCTTTTTCAGCAAAGGTAAGACACAAACGATAACTGTGCTCAATAGCAGAAAAGAATTGGTGGATATTGTTTCTATACTCAACAAACCTCTATCGGCAGCAGAAGAAATTGCAAGTAATGGAGAGCAATTTATACTCGAGTTATACAATGTGTCCCAATGTTCTATGTACATGCAGCTACCATAGATTCGTGTGGTCAAAATAAGTCGTTTCAACTAAACTTATCTATATTCCTGGTTGTCTACTTCAGTCACTAGAGAGCTACAATATTAACAAAAAAATTGTTTTTTAAAGTAACTTTATTAGCATTTGGTTAATATGTTCCTACACACGTCACTTTATGGGATGGTAACTGAAATAATTGCATTAATAGGAGTGCGAAAAATCCTACACCACTAAACAAATCTGCACGTATTTTTTGGGATATAATGCGATAGCTTCAATTCATAAATATAAATGATTTGTTCAAAGGAGTCAGCTTGATGCTAGTCGAGGGCAGACGTGCAGTGTGAAGCTATTAAAGTAAACGCGAAGAGAACCGGTTAAATCTCCTTTAAACTCGATAAGATTTAAGTCATTGGTAAATTAAAAAATTCTGCATACAGTAAAGTGTAACAATCGAAGAATAAGGCACACACCGAATTAATAATTGGAAAATCACTGTAAAGTGTTTTTCTCGGGCCTCTTTCTGATAACCCGCTGTAAAAACTCTTTCCACCGCTAGACAGGGCTCTTCCTTGCACTTCCGCCGTAAATGGATATTGGGACACCCTCTTTAAGGCCCCGAAAAATGAGAAATATACAGGGTGTTTAGTAAGGTCATGCCATCATGCCGACCCGGAAGAGGGTGGTAAAGGGGTCATTTGGCATCTTTATGAACCAAACATGAAAAATCCTACTGTTCTTTTAAATTGCCGATTTTGTACTTTTGTTTAATAAATCTCCTTTTTCCTCATTTGTGTAAGTATTAGGCATTAAATTAAACTTTTGATATTCTGAATTAATGTTTTTCTTTATCCTGAATACATAAACTTACAACCAAAAAAAAATTATATCATTTTGTCGCCTAGAAAAATTACTTAAACGATATTCATTATAAAAAAATTGTAATGGGAATTAAAAGTGTCGATATTCAAATTATTTTATCCTAATTCCGTGGCTTCATCGTACATACCATCAAGTTTCATCATACAATAAAAAATTCGCCTTCTTTCAATAATGAAAACAAAGCTATCGTTTAGTCAGAACTGGTCACTTATTTATTAGTATATCAGACAGCTGTCAACGTGCACACTTTTGTATTTCTTTAGTTTTTAGCTATCCTCAGTGTTGTGTTATTCACTTCTGATAATTTGTTTAATTTTTTGACATATTGTGTAAAATTAATTTAAATGGCTACTTAGTAACTTATAGTAACCGTGAGTATGCTGACATACTTTATCACTATGTAGTGCAGTAAAAAATGACCAAAAATGCTATAAGATATGCATAGTTTTGTAACAGCAATTTTATGATTTACCTTCCGAGGTATCACCAGGTGTATATATCTGAGTTTTGAACTTCCAAAGCCTATTGCGTTTTTTTATAAAAAAATTTGCTTTTTAAACAATGTTCTTTTAGGTAAAAAGGTGAATATCTCCGGTTCTAGAGGTCCGATCGGGACAAACAAAAACACCAAAAACCTTCGCAATTAAATTTGCAACTTTGGATTGGTTTTGTGTCATTTGAGTACGTACATAACGTACAAATTAGGATAAACTGGCTAAAAAGCGTTTTTTTTTTTTAGTTTAACGCCCAGGGACTTCAAGATCGGCTTCAAACTTTCAGAAAATATACCTTTTGTTAAAAACAAAACACCCTGACATTTTGGTGTCCAAATATTGAACCTCGTGGACACAAATGAATTGGTTACCTCAAATTTGAATTGCCCGCCATTTTGTGCCATTAAGTCCAAAACGGATTATTTTCATTTCAAAATGTAGATCTAGATGCCAGCTTACCGATGATATTAAAAAAAAATTTAATGTCATTTTGGCCACCTTTTTGGCATTTATTTATAAAACCAAATAGCAACAAATGAATATTTTCGGCCATTTCAGGTAGAGGAAATTTAATTTTCTTTTTTTTTTAATTATGGCTCTCGCAATTCTCTTTCTTTTCTGATAAACATTTTTCAAAAATGTTTTCAAAATGGCCGAAAAAATCCATTTGTTGTTATTTGGTTCATAAATAAATGCCAAAAAAGTAGCCAAAATTACTTTCAAAGAAATTTGTTTTGATCTCATCGGAAAGTTGGTGTCCAGATCTACATTTTGAAATAAAAATGATCCATTTTGGAATTAATGACATAAAATAGCGGGCAATTCAAATTTCACATAACAAATTCATTTGTGTCCACTAAGTTCAATATTTGGCACCAAAATTACAGCGTGTTTTGTTTTTAACACAAGGTATATTTTCTGCAAGTTTGAAGCCGATCGGCACTCTTGACGCCCCTGGGCGTTAAAATGAAAAAAAAACTCTTTTCAGCTAGTTTAGTCTAATTTGTACGTTGTACTCAAATAGCCCAAAACCAGGGCAGATTTGTTGTAATTTTAATTGCGAAGGTTTTTGATTCTTTGTCTGTTCCAATCGAACCTCTAGAGCCGGAGATATTCACCTTTTTACCTCAAAAAACAAAACGGTTTATTAAAAAAAAAACGCAATAGGCCTTGGAAATTCAAAACTAAGATATATACTCATGGTGATACCCCAGAAGGTATGAAATCATAAAATTGCTGTTACAAAACTATGCACATCAATGTTCTTTTTTACTCCACTAATGGCAAAGCAGATGGGAATGCTAACCTTGCTGGAAGATTGTACCAAGTATGATTTCATCCACGTAGAAAGATTTCGGATCCTCATGTATTCAGCAACACGTATCGCCGAATGGTTGAAACCTGTAATTTACATCACCATGTGCGTTCTGCAGGACCAGCACATCATCACCCCGAAGATGACGAAAATATTCTAACCTCATTTGCTGCAGATCCCACAACAAGCGTAGAAAAGTTGCACAGCAACTCGGACTTTCAATTTGAAAAATTTGGTCAGTGATGAATACAGAACAGAAACATCCTTACCATTGTACTTCAGTACAAGGCCTAGAAGAACACGACCCTTTACGAAAAGTAGCATTGTCTCGCTTTGTATTGAATGCTGATATTGAAGACCCCACTATTATTCTCTTCGCAAATACAACACGAAGAGTATATGGCACATTTCTAAAACCGGTAATATTGCTCGTAGAGAAACATTTTTCATATTACTGTGTTCGGATAAATCAAAATTCTCCCATGAAGACATAACCAGTTTTCATAATCTCCATTATTATACGGACAAGGACGACAACCCGAAAATGTAAAAACAATTAGTGCCAATGATTGAATGGGTATAATTACTGAACATGTCGTTGGGCCTCATTACATTCCAGATGACCTGAATGGAGACCTGCGCTCCTGGGAGATTTGTGCACTGAACTTTCGCCCCCGTATTATTTTTCAAAACGACGGATGCCCAGCTCATTACTGCTTGATGGTCCGCCAATTCTTAGATATAGATATGACATATTATTATCCCGATCGGTGAGTTGGGCATAGTGGATCTATTCTGTGGCCTGCAAAGTCTCCAAGTTTCATGTCACTGGACTCTTAGGATGAAGGAACTTGTATACAATGAAGAAATACAATCCCATATTCAACTAGTAGCAAAAATGAAGATAGCTACTAGCTGCTCTACAACTACGATAAGAAATAGGATTAAAAACAACTACTGTCGTAATTAGAAGACGGGTCCGAAATGCATTAGAAATAAAGAGTTTCATTTTCAACACCAAAAATAATACATTTTTGTTTTATAAAGTTTTAGAGACGATAGCTTTGTTTTTGTTGAAAGAACGAGAATGAAATGAAAAATTATCGTCGATTGGTATAATCTCATCTTTTTTTAGTGACTGGTGAAACTTGATGGCATGTATGACGAGGCCACGGAGGAGGAGGATAAAATAGAGAAGTTTTAAAAGTAATTGTAATATCTCGATGACTTTAAAAAAAATTGTACAAGATTTTGAAAATCGACACTTTTAATTCACATTACAATTTTCTTCAATAAATTTAGTTTTTTTTTTTATATGCGACAAAACCTTGTAACTTTTTTCATTTATAAGTTTATGTATTACGAATAAAGAAAAAAATACTTCAGAATATCAAAAGTTTAATTTAGTGCGTAATACTAATGTTTGGTTCATACAAATACATGATCCCTGTACCACTCTTTTCCAGGTCGGCATTGCCTTGCCAAACATCTTGTATAAATCGCCACAGATTTCTTCAATTTAATAAACTGGCCAACTAATCCAGCCATGCCGTCGTTTTATCAGGAGTGCCACCAACATCTGCAGGTTTCCTATCAAGCCTTTCGTCAAATTCAATCATGGCAAGGAATAAATACACTTATTCCCTAGACAGTAGGGTTGGAAAAACTAAGAACATTCTTAAAGAAGATAATACTGTGAATAAAACAAAATTTGGAAGCAGACGGCTGTAACACTTTTAATACCTAAATACTGAAAAAAGTGTTTCACCTGTGCGAACGGCAGCTAGTGTTTGTTGGCGAGCATAGGGGCGTGGGTAAGGAGAGCCGACACTCAAAGGGCGCCACTGGGCTGTTAACAAAATGTGATTATATAATCTTGCCAGCCAAGAAACAAGATTAAATTTCTAGCTATCGAGCGATGGAATTCTTAAGGTTAACTAATAATATCGAAATTTACACTTTACTATGAAATCTCAAAATCTAGGGAATATCAGATGCATTAGTGCGAATAAGAAGAACATGTAGATATTGAACATTTATTGCGACACAAGTGAGATGTACAACAAAAAATAAGTAAAAAACTTCAGATACTACCTAAACATGGTTCATACGCATTAAAAGAAATTCTGTGTACTTGATTTAATAAAACTTTACTGTAAATCTAACTTAACTTTCTGGCTGAGATTCTCTTGCAACTACGACTTATCTGATACACAACTATGAGTTCTAACTTACAACAGAGAATCAAAGAATTACCACGGATTAAAATTACAGCTCATCACTAAAATATTACATAATAAACGAGATTCTGTGAGCCAACTTTTGCAATGCTCGCTGGATACACTAGAATGTTAAAAAATGATCTAAACTATGTATGTCCTATTAAAATATTTCATGTATAACATAGTAGAAAGTAGATTAGCATCTCACGGTACCATGCGTTGCTTTACTGTAAAAATCATAAAATATCTCATCATACTAGGTATAAACCTAGAGTTTAACTTGTTGTAAAATCGTAGTGTAGTTTACTCTAATATTTGAACATAGAATCACTGAACAAAACTATGATAATTTCTATAAAAATATATAACCAAAACGAAACAAAAGAACTTGATTAGAGCCTTGGCATTTTCTGTGACTGCTGCAACGTAACCTGTCACTACGTCCTGCACATTACAGCCGCTGACTGCAACCATAAATGCATGCCGGACACCAGACTGCCTGCATTAAATCTCTTGGAGACCTCTGCGAACAACTCTCCAAGCCAAAAATTCTCCAAATATCAGCAAGTACATACCTAGCTAAACTTCTAAGTAATAGACTTCCGCCTATTACTACTCCTCTAAATACTAGTCCAGTATAACCAAATTACAGCACCAAACATCTGGGCTCTTATATAAATCACTCTGCTAAATTGCCTGACTCAAACAAATTGTCTCTGGCCTAACCCAAACATAAACCTGTCCCAAACACTCTATAATAATTACAACAAATAAGAACCAAATAAAACACCAAACTAAGTAAAATAAAAGCTTACCTCCTATAGAGAGTATTACATAACCTCACGAAACACGTGGCGTCAAAATTACGGCAACCAAAAGAATTCTTTTCAGGGCTTTACAGAACGCTTGCGGCAAGACGGTGGAGATTGCTGGGTACATCAAATCAAATCCACAACAGTATTGGGTATTGTTATAATTTTGATCTAATCATGATAAATGCTCTTTAAAGTACACAACTGAAACAAAAAAGTGCGGAAATAAGAGTTGACATATTTTTTATTCACGATAATACACCGCGGCGCAGGGAGCATTTTTCTAAAAAAACAAAAATTGTAATGTTTCTGAAACTAATGACTTTTGGATAATGCATTTTTTAGTTTATAATGGAAATTGCCTCTACTATCACGGGTTTAGAAAATACATCGATTTACAAGTTACCCGGTACATTGAGAGAACAATTATATTTGTTTAAAATAAGGCCCACTGCTCAATCGCCATTCGAAACAGTATCCATTGTTGTCTGTTCTAACGTTTATGTATATTTTGCTTAGTCTAATTTAACTAAGTGACCCATTTCAGTTGACCCCTTTTAGAACGAGTAAAATAAATATAAAACTATGTTCAGCCTTCATGAGAAAGTAAGGTTCATTGAATGCGTTTCCAGCAAACATGCAACGTTTTAGTATTACCAATTACCATTCTAACACGTGATTCTATTCGAAATAGGTGCTAGATTACATGTTACTCACTACTAATTTTCATAACAATGCCTATTATGGCGTTATCTACGACTATACCAAGATTTATATGACATGGAAATTTAGTTATCAACGTCGTGTCGGTAGCCAGTGAAAGAATTCTTCTCTTATCGGCGTATCTTTATTAAAAACTCCTATTAATATAGTTAATAAAATTCAATCCGTCATCTGCCAAACAATTTAATATTATAGACGTGGGTAGTTTCTAGTCTGCTTTTACAATAACAAGGTCGCATTTAGAAAAGAAATGACTCACTCTTCAAAAAAATTTAATAAAACCAATAACCAATGGGCTCATTCAATGCTAACCGCATCATTAATAGTCTAGTGCATTTAGACGAACTGTCATGTAAGCAGTTGCATTAACTATGCGGTAATCGAAAATAATCTTTTTCGCTGAGATTCGATTAAGCTCGGTGGAAGTAGTAGTAGTACTTTTAAGGCCTCCTAAATTGTTAATTAACTGCTAAAACTAGGATGGTGCTTTTTGAACCTTCACCGCTTACGTGGCGAGAATGATAGTAAATACGACAAACATATTTTTCAAAAATGTATTTTCAGCACGCAATGAAAAATGAGACTTAAGAATACGATATCAAGCCCCCCTTTTTCTCTTAGAGAAATGTATTGTTATGAACTACACCCCCTTGGAACTGGAGATGATACGCCTATGCCTACTAATTGTGACTGGAAGCTGTCAGAATGAAATGTACTTTTTCTGGAATGTTGTTGGAGAAGATTCTGGTTTAATCTAGAGGTAATTTCGAAGTATATAAGGCGCGATTACCAGCGCGGAAGAAGAAGTTTATTTTAGAAGTGACACGTTCGGGAAAAAGTGAGGTTAAAGTAAACAAAGTGTATTTTCAAGTATTGTATAGTCAGTAAATTATCAATTAAAGTGTTAGTGGTGTTTATCTCTTATTGAAATTATTTAGAACCCACGAATTCATACAGGGTGTTCCTAAAAGGTGGAAAATTCGTGACAGTATTGATTTTTAAAATTCCATTTTTTATTTTTATGTATTTGTACCTGCCTTGTCTGATGGAGCTATTAAAAAAATTAGGGGGAACAATGAGAATTTCTGGCCATGGGGCCAGTGAAACTGCGTTCGAAAATAAACACCAGTAAACCCTAAGAAATGCAGATAAACACAGCCGTACAAACAAACCTACACATTAACAACCAACTTATTAAAATATTGGGCGAAATTGTGTACCTCGGACGCGTAATAGACCGCCCGAAGTTACAGAGAAATATGTGATAGAGAGAATCCTTAAAGCATACAGACCGTTTGGACTATTGAATCCAATAAGAAGCTCTAGAACATATAGAGATTCTACCAAACTGCGAATATTTAACACTAACGTGAAGTCTGTGCTATTGCATGGATGTGAAACATGGAAGGTCACTAAGACGATAACTACAAAGCTCCAAGTGAAGCCACAAATGAAGTGCTCTAGAGGCTAGCCAAGCAAGCTAAAATTGACCTAGAAATCAGACACAAAAAGTGGAGTTGGCTGAGAGACACAATTCGCAGACAAAACAGCATTGCAGCCAAGGCGCTAGAATGGAACCAATGTAGCCATGGAAGAGGTCATCAATGGATGAAACTAAGACGATGAACAAGTCTTGGGGAGAACTAAAACAACCAACTCAAAACAGGATCAGATGGAGAAATTTTATGGAATCCCCGTATGTTCCACCTAAGAAATAATGGGAGAATATACGTATAAATGATAAAACATACATTTTGAAGGCTCCATGCATTTTTTAAAATGTTTTCAGGACATTTTTTTATTTCTTTTTAATTGTTAATTACGTCGGCTTGGTCGGGCCGGTTAGAGAAAGGAGCACTTCCATGGGACAATAAGAAACACAAAGAGCAAAAGTCAAACCTGTCTGAATACATGGAGCAAAGCACCAAATTAAAAATATTAAAGCAAAAAGAGCAAAAAGCAACACGGTCCATAAAATGAAACATATTCTTTATAGGACTTTGCAAACAGGAAAAACTATCTATGAGAACCAAAATAAAAACTATTTGTAAAATTATGGATTTACAATCTTTGCATTCTTTCGATAACCTGAATTCTGGTTGCGCTAGCAATTAAAATCCTACAATCAATTTGTTTTTCTTATTGAGCAATTCTCATTCTATCATTAGTTTGTACACAGTCCCCTACGGCTATGCAGAGTAAACCCCGCCAGTGCTTCGAATCCTACGTTATCACCGCCTGCTTCAGTCATCCAGTGGCAAGTCAGTTCATACGCCACTGTTCCTTCCTGATCCAAGAAGAATTTCTGTTTCCAGTTTTCTCTCCGCTGTGTGACAGCATCCTTGTTCGAGAAAGGCCGACTCAGGCGATATCAACGTTGACGACGTCCTCGTCAACATTGATCTCTTGAGCCACTCGCCTCGTCGGAAATTCGACAAGCTAAGGGACGCATTCTGACTCAACAAGCGTACCGGAGTGTTGAGAAAGAATTAGGCCCCTGCTCAGGTCGCGAAAGACATACACTTCCTAATTTCAGACAGATTTTCATAAATGTTCAGATAGGGACAGACCACAGAGTGCCTAGCTGCACGTCGAATACGTTCCACCTAGCCACTCGGTTTATCTAGGACTAGGCTTTGCTTTATTATTTTCGACGCACTGCTTTTGGCTCGCAGTTGTGTAGCTGCTCGCAGTAATCTCTGCCTGCAGGTATAATACGTCTACGAACGACACCCCAGCTGGGAGATAAATTTGATTTCTGTTTAGCAATGGCTCACTCTCAATCGCCGGTGGCTCCACCATGGTGGAATCAAGACGCGTATGAGAGTATGAGCTGCGTTTAACTAGCGTGTACATATATAATATATAATCCAGGCACGCACGCATGCGCTCCACCTCTCGTGGTGATGTCGCCGCATGGCGTCGCCGCGGAGGCAGGGTTTGGCCTTTCCGGGGGTCAAATTCGTGGACATAAAATACTAAATGAAAATCTAGATACACAGAAAATGAAAGTATGTAAAGGATTCAACAAAACAGCCAAAAATAATAACACACTTTCCTACTATTGAAAGAAGAATGTAATAAAAAGACATACCAGGAGGAAATGAAATACAGTTAAAAGGAGAAGAGCTTAACTGGTCAACAATGAGTTCAAAGATAAAACCGCTGCCTAAGGAATCACTACTTCCACATCCAGATTCTTCATCCAAGTCACTTTAAAGGAAACATGTTGACTATATTTGCACTCTAGTATGTGGAAATTATTGGTCATAGAATTTTAATAATATTTGGGACAGATGTCATAGAAAAGTTTGAGGAGTTGGTTTCTACCATATACGTTAAAAATGAAGTTTCTAGTTTACCCCACTTATTTTCCACTATTCACAACCTACCACCTCCCACCCTTTCAATGGAGTCATCTCAATCAGATGTCACTACAATACATACGTGTACTAACTTTCAATTGAATATCTCAATTTGATGTTATCAATCCCATTAATATTGAAGCGGAGGTGGTGGAGTTAGAAAAATATTAGAAAGAAATCTGAGGCCTTGGTATCTAGTATATACACCGAATCCCAAATTTCTGTACTCTTACCAGCTTGATTTACTTATTTTCCCCTAGTTATTCCTATTAACCCCAACCCTTCTACGGAATCATCGCAAAATATAATCTAGTTCCAGATGTCGTTATAATACATACGTCTACCAAATTACAAATTATTACATTATTTTATCAACCCCTTTAATAATGTAGTAAGGGGAGTGGAAGGGTTGAAAAATTTTATTAAAAAATCTGAGGCCTTGGCTTCTAGTACATACACCGAATTTCAAGTTGCAGTACTTGCCAGCTTGCTTAACTTATTTTTTCCTATTTACCTCTACTTACCCCCACTCCTTCAAGGCAATCATGTCAAAATATAATCTGGTTTCAGATATAGTTATAGTACATAAATGTACCAAAGTTCGAGTGAAAATTTAAATTTAATTTTATCAACTCTTTTAATAAGGGAGTGGGGGTGGTGGAGGGACGGAAAATACTAATAAAGAGACCTTCGCTTCTAGTATATACACTAAATCCAAAATTTCTGTACTTTTACCAGCTTATTTTACTTATTTTCCATTATATACCCCTATTTAACCCCCAACCTTTCAACGGAATCATCTCAAAATATAATCTAGTTCCAGATGTCGTTATAACACATATGCGTACTAAATTTTATGTGAGTATCTCAATTTTATTTTGTCAACCCCTTGAATAATAGTGTAGGGGTGGTGGGGGGCTGAAATATATTATTAAAAACTCTGAGGCCTTGGCCCCTATTTACCTCTAAATAACCCCCAACCCTTCAACGGAATCATCTCAAAGTATAATCTAGTTCCAGATGTCGTTATAATTCATACGTGTACCAAATTTCAAATGAATATCTCAATTTTATTTTATCAACCCTTTTAATAATGAAGTAGGGGTGGTGGGGGTTGAAAAATATTATGAATAATCTGAGATCTTGGCTTCTAGTACCTACACCGAATTTCAAGTTTCTGTAGTGTTACCAGCTTGCTTTACTTATTTTCCCCTATTTACCCCTATTTAACCCCCAACCCTTCAACGGAATCATTTCAAAATATAGTCTAGTTCCAGATGTCGTTATAATACATACGTGTACCAAATTTCAAATGAATATCTCAATTTTATTTTATCAACCCTTTTCATATTGAAGTAGGTGGGGGTTGAAAAATATTATTAAAAAATCTGACGCTTTGGCTTCTAGTACATACACCGAATTTCAAGTTTTTCACGACAGTCATGACTTCCCGGAGAATGGATGCATGAAAAGCATAAAGTGTATTCAGCTCGCTACAGAAATAGAATCTTATAAACGTGAGTCTAATCTAATAAAACAGTTAAATTATCATTTAGAGAAAAGAACATCGGAATTAGAAGAAATTATCAACTTATTAAAAAATAATAATGGAAATTACAGTAATAGACGTGTAGAGCCATCTAAGGACAACTCTGAAAATTGTTCAGAAGAAAATATTACAGAAAGGATACATACCTTTAACACTCCATCTACTGGTAATGAACACAAAAGCAGTATTACAAAAAAGCAAATCATTTCACTTGAAAGTAAACAGAAAAAACATGTAAATACAGACACAAGAAAAACAGGAATTCCGTCGGGAATCTCCCAACCACAAAAAATCACGGCAACACAAGTTAGTGAAGGAATAAAAAGAGCAGAAAAAAGTATGTATAGAAATAAATTAAACGGAACAGAAAATAAACAACGAAATTATAATAAACCTATAATTGGATCAAACAGTTCTAATAATATCAACGTTAGAACTGTACCAAAAAAAGGTTACTTACATGTTTATCGTTGTGATCCAGGAACAACCCCAACTGATATGTTAGGTTGCCTAAAACTAACTGCACCGCAGATACCCTTTGGATGTGAAATATTAAAACAAAGTGAAACAACAACTTCGTTCAAAGTAGACTTTCCAATTCAACATTATCGTGAAGTATACGCACCAGACATTTGGCCTGCAGGAGCCGCAGTGAGAAGATTTTCTTTCCCAAGGCAACAAAATTTTCATCACCTAGCCTCGGCAATGACTACTCCAGCAGGAACAAGCACGAGTGCGATGGATTAAAGTGGCAATTAGTGCATATCAATGTTCAATGTATAACAAATAAATTAAATATCTTAGAGAATTTCGTAAAAGAAACAAATCCTTTAATTTTATGCATTAGCGAACATTGGATATCAAATCCAAACAACATAGAATTAATCAAGCTAAATGGTTATAAAATTATATCACATTATTGCAGACAAACCCGCATACATGGCGGCACAGCCATCTTTGTTAAGGATGAGAATAATATAAAATGCAAGGCTATTCAAATTTTAAATAATCTCTCAGTTGAAATGTCATTTGAATGTTCGGCAGTCAGTTACAATAAAACAACATGTATTATAGTTTTGTATAGATCCCCGGTAGAAGGCGACTTTGATGTTTTCATTAGCCAACTAACTATATTACTAGAAATTGCAACAAAAAGGTACAAGTCTGTTTATATATGCGGCGATTTTAATATCGATAAATTAAAATTAAACATTGAAAATTGTATATTACATGATGTATTAGAGAGCTTTGGTTTAGAGTCTTTAATTAACGTTCCAACCAGAATTGATGTCAATTCACGTGGGATGACACAATCTGCAGTTGATTATTTAATAACAAACACTCAAAATATAACGTATAAAATTATCGAACCAGAAATTTCGGATCACACAGCACAATTACTGATCTGCCATGAAATTGGCAATGATGTAAAACGGAATGTGGAGGGTGCGAAAAGTATTCACGTTAGAAATATAAACAAATTTTCAATAGAACATTTTAAATCTCTTTTTATGAATGCACATGTAATCTTGTTAGACAGCTCGAATATTAATAATATTGATACATTTTTTGAATTCTTTTGGAGTGAATTTAACCACAGTTTTGAAATAGCTTTTCCAAAGAGAAGAATTAATAAAAAATGTCAATCTAACGAATCAAATAATAAATTTAAGTTTTCTGATACATTACAAGCTCAATCTCAACAGTTAAAACAAATGAATTCACTGAGAAAATTATTTAATGATGAAAATTTAAACAATCAGTACAAAATTAACAAAAAACTATATAGACAAAAAATAACTGAAGAAAAACAATTGTTTAACAGAAATATAATAAATAGAGCGCAAAACAAAACTAAGGCATTGTGGGCTATAGTTAATAATACTCTTGATAGGAAAAAAACTGAGTTCGATAATATTGTTCTAAAACATAATGATAGTAAAATTAGTGATAAGAAAGAGTTGGCAAATATCTTTGCGAATCATTTTTCAACTGATGTTAAACATAAGTTGGACGAACATTTTTCCTCACTATCTGATAATTGTACAAGTATGGCAATAAACGAAAAATCTATGTTCTTCAATCCTGTAACTTACGAAGAAGTAAAAAATATTATACTAGAGCTATCAAACAAACGATCAACTGGAGTTGATGAAGTGCCAATAACTTTAATAAAAGAATGTATTGACGAATTTGCACTGTGCTTTGCATTAATAATTAACAAATCAATTGAACTAGGAGAATTTCCAAAAAAATTAAAAACCGCGCTAATTATACCGGTATATAAAAAAGGAGAAACAGACAACATAAAAAATTATAGACCCATTTCGTTGCTTAGTGTGTTCTCTAAAATAATTGAAAAAATCATGGCCAATCGTATTATAAACTTTTTAGACAAACATAACCTAATGACGAGCAGTCAACATGGGTTCCGAAGTAAACACTCTACGGAAACTGCAGCTACTGAACTTGTGCAATTCGTAAATGATTGTTTAGACTCAACAGATTATGTCATGGGAGTATTTTTTGACCTGTCCAGTGCATTCGACACGTTAGATATTTCATTTATTGGTGAGAAATTAGAAAAACTTGGTATACGAGGAAATGTAAATAAATTAATAATGTCGTATTTGAAAGATAGACGTATGCTTGTTAGAATAGGAGCATGCTTATCAGATGTACATGAAGTCTCTCTAGGAACCCCCCAGGGCAGTGTGTTGGGTCCTCTGATTTTTCTTCTCTATGTTAATGAATTACCCGATTATATAAGTTATGGAAAAATTTTCATGTATGCAGATGACACATCTATTGTGATATCAGCAAAAACTTTAGAAGACCTATTTTATAGAGTAAATTTTGTATTACAAGAGTTTCACATATGGTGCTACAAAAACAGACTCATTATTAATTACGAAAAAACTGTATGCATGTATTTTAAAACTAAATTAAGACACATAGATGATAATAATGCTAGAATTTCCATTAATGGTCATTACTTAAAAATTAACTCTGATACAAGCTTTCTGGGAATCACTTTAGATGAAAATATCAGTTGGTCAAAGCACATTGATAAACTATGTACCAAACTAAAACAGTCATGCTTTGGTGTAAGTGTATTGAAGAATAACTTAGACCAGGGCTCTTTGATTAACATCTATTATGCAATTTTTTACTCAAAAGTTTCATATAATATCATAGTATGGGGTCAGTGTACAGATGTGCAAAGAGTGTTTGTTCTACAAAAACGTATTATAAGAACAATTTTTAATATGACTAAAACAGAATCATGCCGTGAGACGTTTAAACGTAATAAAATATTAACATTAACATCTATTTATTTGTATAAATTACTTTGTTACATACATAATAACAGAAATAAATTAAGAATTAATTCCGATATTCATGCATATCTGACACGAAATCGCCAAAATATATACATAGAGAAGCATAACCTTACGCTGTATAAAAAGTCGCCATTATGTGCTGGAAGTTATTTGTATAATAAATTGCCTAAGCACCTTAAAGAAATTACAACAATATATCGATTTAAAACTAAACTGAAAGATTTTTTATGTATGAATAGCTTTTACTCGTTGGAGGAATATTTTAACTTTACATGATATGTACTTTAATGCGTTTAAATTATTTTTGTCTTTTTTTTTATATATATGTGTCTAACTGTAATTTCTCCAGGTGAATATATTTATAATTTTTTTGTGATATCTAACCGGGTACTGGAATATATTAACTTTATAGTAATACGCATCAGTAACGTATTTTTATATATATTTTTACTAGAATTTATGTAGTTATGTAAATGTAAAATTATTTTATATATATGAGTGTACATATACTATTGTATACCCTTCTTTATTGACATGTTCTATCCAATTGTATATTTTTGGCCCATAGAATTAATAAACTTATTATTATTATTATTATTATTATTTCTACTCTTACCAACTTGTTTTACTTATATTCCCCTATTTACCCCAAATTAACCCCCAACCCTTCAACGGAATCATCTTAAAATATAATCTAAATCCAGACATCGTTATAATACATACATGTACGAAATTTCAAATGAATATCACAACTTTATTTTATTAACCCCATTAATGGGGTAGGAGTGGTGGGGGGTTGAAAAATATTATAAAAAATCTGAGGCCTTAACTTCTAGTACATACACCGAATTTCAAGTTTCTGTACTCTTACAAGCTTGCTTTACTTATTTTCCCCTATTTAACCCCCAACCCTTCACCGGATATCCTCAAAAAACAATCCAGTTCCAGATCTCGTTATAATATATATGTGTACAAAATTTCAAGTCAATATCTTAAACCGTTCCGGAGAAAACGTGCGGACAAAAAAAAAGTTACAGACAGACAGACAGAAATTTTTTTTTTCGCTCAAATTTAAAATCTCGACGTTTCATGACATTCTAAACCTATTTCACGAATAAAAATTTATTTTTGCGATTACTATACTTCCAATCCACTACGTGGATGTGGAAGTTAAAATAGCGACGGGGAAAAGGCTCACGCGGAAGAAATCACCTATGAGCACATATTAAATACAAAGAACTAAAGCAGATGAAGGCCGCAGAAAAACAAAAACATATACTAAGTACATGAGGATAAGAACATCATGGGCAAAAACCTTGGCCTATACATGGTCAAACGAAAATGGAAGCTCCCTAAAGAATACAACAAAACAGCAAATAATAGCTGAAACATCTCCCTACTACAGAACGAAAAACCCACAAGAAGCAATACAATAAAGAAATATCAAGAATATAATACACACTGTTAGATTTAGAAAAGGAAGATACAGAAGACTCAGAAGAAGATAAGCAAGTGTGACGTTAAATTCACCCGACAGGTGGTGACATTAGAGCTTTAGCAGTAGGTTGACGGTAAGAACGGAATGCGGAAAGCTCGGGCGCCAGTTCCTTTTCTAGCGGAACAACCAATTAGCCTCAAAGCCGGTTAAGCAGGGCTTAATTAAGTAGCTACAGTGAAGAAACGGTAATATCCAAAGGGTCTAGGGATAGTTAGACTTCACATACACCACAGTAAAAAGCACAATTCAGATTATTACAATAATGTTTATTATCTTAGAACCTACTATTTACAATACTACTAAAACTACTACTAAAACTACTACTAGTATTACTAAACAGATAATCAAGAACTTAAGCTGAAATGAGGCTACGATACACGAAAGCAAAGCTAATGTGTAAACGGTGACGATATTATGATGAAAACGGTCAGGCGGTTAATGAGACGGTGATACGGTAAACAGACAGTGCAATACGGATACCAGGACTAAGTAGGCACTTACCAAGTTGATACTTACAAAGTTTACCCACTCCCTCGTGTTGCTGATGGGAACGCGTCTAGCTCAACGGACTGGAGTAGACTTCTCTCCACGAACGGCAGACACGAACTCCCGTCTGGCTTCTAGACGATGCCTCTTGATACTCCAAGCGGCAGAAATGGTAGAGGGAGAGACGGTGTAGTCGGGTTGCGCACCAGATTCGGACTTATGGGAAAATATAAGCGGATCTTATCTACCAGTTCCTCTACTTACTATTCCTTACGCACGTCTACCCTCGCGGTCGGTCGGACATCAACTAAATTCTCCAACAAAGTGTGCACTGCTTAACGGGAGGCAAACTGGTTCTGTGCAGGTGCACATTTGCAGGCGGTGGTAGAAGAATGAACTGCTCGCGATGAATCTCCCACACAGACTAAATAACTAGTTGAAATAAATGCAAGTATGCAGTACATGGCAAACTACATTGCGCACGCCTTTACATTTCAAATATTTTCACGGATTACCTAGCCTCTACAATTCAATACAATATAAATATATAACCTACTTAATATTACAACAGACAGTGGTTTGGGGTGCAATTTCCATAACAAAAAATGTATGGTAGATGGAAACTTAAAAGAAGCATCTCACAAACACCATCCTATATTCCTACACACCATGCGTCACGTGGCTCCCACTGCTGGCAACAAGCATGTCCCATTTACAATCCAGCGTACGTATCCCGTCCAACGGTATATAAAAATATCCAAATTGGACATCTTGAAGTGGCAGCAATGCCTACCATACACTGGCTAACCAATAAATCAATCAATCAATCAAATTAGTTTCGTTACACATACCATACCCTTAACATTATTTGCAACTAACACGAATTCACTGCAAACGTAAGTATAATAAACCTTAAACGTAAAACATAAAATGTTCAGTACCTACTTTTGTCACTATTCTAAAAAGCTGACACTTTGTAAAGTCATTTAGAACTGTTAAATATATTTTTTGTGAATAAGTGTCTTCCACATTGTTGCTTACTTGACAGCTATTCAAAACAGACATACCAGCATCTATTTAAACCCGAACAAAAAACATATCTTCCTGAACTTCCCTGGAAGTCACATAAAACAATTTGCAACGGTTGATTGTCAATGGTAATTTATAGCATTTCTGTGTAAATTGACTCCAGAACACCTGTACACCATCGATAAAAGACCACCTTGCATCCAACTAGATTTTGTTACTATTATGTTGTGACATTTAAAAAAGAGTGGGGAAATGTCATTGATGGTTATAATACCGTTACATTTTTAGTGCCAGGTGTTCTACGTATAGCCGTAATACAAAACTCATAGTCTCATTAGCATATCAATAAACGAATCATGTCGATGATACTTTGATTAACAATGAGTTGAAGTAATACCTACTTATAGAGAATATTGTATATAGTAAGATTAAAAATCATTATACTCATAAATACTACAATTCTACTTATAACTGTATACAATTTATCAAAAGATGTTTCCATTCAAGTGGCGAACGAAATATGTATTTAGCTATTATTATACCTATCTGATTTAATCAAACAGGTATTCTATAACTGAAGAAACATTTTAAAAATAGTCACAGAAATTCTTTTACAGAAATCTGTTTATAACATGCTGATCTTAAATGCAGAATAAAATGTATGTGAGTGTGTTTGTATGTGTGTAAAACTGTATGTGTCTATATAATTTTTTTTTGTAAACATGATAACAATGGTTTGGCCGCTATGATGGGACATTCATACCCACCCACAAACTGCTAAAATTATAACCCCTCCTTTTCGGCGTTGCTATAATCGGGTAAAATGAAAACTAAAGCGGCCCTCAGTAATATTGACAATATTTTTATTGTCAATATATTAACAATAATTTTGTTTAACACTCACACCATCAATATTCGATTTAAAAATAAGCAACAATATTTAGTTGAGAATAAAATTAAAACATGAATAGAAAGCAAAAAGCACGTGTCGCAATAGTGGTGATTAACAGAACTATGGGAATTATTTCAGGGTGCACGACAACGTTGTATCAAGAATTGCTTGGACTATTGACTGTCTGTCTGTCCGTCAGTCCATCACGTTTCTTGTAAGCACGATAACTTAAGAACGAAAAGTCCGATTGTAATGAAATTTGGGCAGTAAGTTAGTGTTAGCGAGAGGAAGAACATCCGTCAATATTATTTCACTAGAATGACAATTCATCAGTATTTAACCTCACACCATCAATATTATTGTCAATATTTTCAAATATTGTCAATATTATTGATGGTCTGAAAGCCGATTAACACAGTTACATTGTATTAAACAAACGTTTCATTTCATTCATGCTATTCTTTAATTACAATTTCCTTGCTAATGTTTTTCGTTATGCCGCTTCAATACTTTTATGCAATTTCACTTTCACATCCAGGTGTAATGGAGTGGAAGTATAGTAATTGTATAAAAATTAAAAAACATTTTTTTTGTTGAAATAGGCTTAAAACGTCATGAAACGTCGAGATTTTAAATTTGAGCGGAAAAAAAATCTGTTTGTCGGTCTGTCTGTCGGTCGGTCTGTCTGTAACTTTTTTTTATGCGCACGTTTTCTCTGGAACGGTTTAAGACATTGACTTGAAATTTGGTACACGTATGTACTATAACGAGATCTGGAACTAGATTGTTTTTTGAACATATCAGGTAAAGGATTGCGGGGTAAATAGGGGTAAATATGGGAAAATAAGTAAAGCAAACTTGGTAAGAGTACATAAATTTGGTGCTTGGTGTATATACTAGAAGCGAAAGCTTTAGATTATATTATTTTCCATCCCCCCACCACCCCCTCTATTACTATAGTGGATAAGGTATTCTAACGACATATGGAACTAGATTATATTTTGAGATGATTCCGTTGAAGGGTAGGGGGTTAAATAGGAGTAAATAGGGGCCAATAAGGAAAGCAAGCGGGTAAGGGTACAGAAATTTGGAATTAGGTGTATATACTAGAAGTGATGACCACAGATTTTTTAATAATATTTTCCACCCACCCCCTACCATCCCCACTCTATTAGTACATAGGTTGATAAAATATAATTGAGATATTAATTTGAAATTTGGTACACGTATGTATTATAACAACATATGGAACTAGATTATATTTTGAGATGATTCCGTTGAAGGGTTGGGGGTTAAATAGTGGTATATAAGGAAAAATAAGTAAAGCAAACTGGTAAGAGTACAGATACTTGGGATTTGTTGTATATACTAGAAGCGAAGTATATATACAACTAGTATATACAGATTTTCATAATATTATTTAACCTTGCGCCACCCCCACTCCATTATTAAAAATGATGATAAGATATAATTGCGAAATTTGGTACATATATGCATTATAACAACATCTGAAACTAGATTATATTTTAAGATAATTCTGTTGAAGGAGTGGAGGGGGGGGGGGTAAGTAAGTAGAGAAAAATAGGGAGAAATAGGTAAAGCAAGCTGGTAAGAGTACAGAAACTTGGGATTTCGTGTAAAAACCAGAAGCCAAAGCCTCATATTTCTTTCTAATATTTTTTACCCCACCACCTCTACAAAAAAAAATAAAGATATTCATTTGAAAGTTAGTACGGGTATGAATTGTAATGACATCTGATTGAGATGATTCCGTTGAAAGGGTAGCAGGTGGGAGGTTGTAAATAGGGGGAAATAAATAGAGTAAGCTAATAAGAGTCCAGAAACTTCATTTTTGACGTATATGCTAGAAACCAACTCCTCAAATTTTTCTATGACATCTGTCCCACATATTACTTAAATTCTATGATCAATAATTTCCACATACTAGAGTGCAGATATAGTCTAGATGTATCCTTTAAAGTGACTTGGATGGAAAATCTGGATGTGAAAGTAGTGATTACTTAGGCAACGATTTTTACTTTCCGATTTCCTTGAACTTCAGAAATTTTGAATTGAGTTATGATAAAATTTTTGCCAATAATATTTGGTGTCACTCTATAAAATTATAAAACTAGTCTTTTTTAAATTAAACGACATTGCCAACATTTTTGAATATTGCCAATCGCATACATTTTAATTACCTCCACATTTACATAGGGGTGGAAGTACAGTAATAGTAAAAAAATATTTTTTTTTATGTTGAAACAGGTTTAGAATGTTATGAAATTATCTGAAATTCGAGTGAAAGAAATGTCTGACTGTCGGTCTGTCTAACTTTTTTGTATGCACGTTTTCTCTGGAACAATTTAAGACATAGATTTGAAATTTGGTACACGTATGTATTATAACTACATAGGAAACTAGACTACAGTTTCGCATAGTTCCGTTGAATGATCGGGGGGTAAATAGGGGAAAATGAGTAAAGCAAGTTAGTAAGAGTCCAGAAACTTGGAATTTGGTGTATATACTAGAAGCCAATGCCCTATTTTGTTTAACCTCTGCTACTCTCACCACCACTTTCAACTTCCCCACTCCATTATTAGAGGGATTATCAAAATGAAATTCTACTTTAGTGTGTGTATGAGAGCAAAAATTCTCAAAAACTTGAGCAGTTATTTACACTTACTAGAGTGCAAATATAGTATCAAGATGCTTTTGTTTAAATGGACTTGGATGGGAAATCTGGATGTGGAAGTAGTGATTCCTTAGTCAGCTGGTTTTTATTAAAATTGTAGGATGAAATATTTTCCATCTTTAATTTATTTTCAGTTATTTTAAGAAGTAATGGTAGATTAAAGCTGCACCTTAGCGAGCGGTTAGTGCCCGTGTATAATCGGCTTGGTTGTAATTTCTTCATGTTCCTTCGCTATGCGTAAAGCCGCAGACAGTAGGTTAGTCTGACTAAGCTAATCATGATTTTCTCTTATTTTCCCCGTCACTAGCTGAATAGCCTTATTTGTTGCATGTTGCCGGCATACCTTTCAATTTAACTTAATATACCACCCGCGTTTCACTTCTGTCTAACCATTCTTAATTAAATCGTTTGCTTTTAATGAAAAATAAAGAGGCTACGGCAAATTCAATTTGCAGAGAAATAAGTTCTTGTTTTTTCTTTAGGCGACGACTATTCAATGATTATTTAGATTTTAGATTTCAGTAAAGTGAAATAAATAATGATTCCCTCTTAGTTTAAATATTGCACTGGGCATACACTTTATTTACTTGGCATAAAATACATACAATATTAATAAAGTAATATAGTTAGTTAATTTCTTTGTGTATTATTGACAACTGTTACATCAGACACCATGGTGTATAAAAAAAATATTAAAATTTTCATAACAAACCTTTTGAGGTCATAATTAACAGAAATATGTTTACAAAAGCAACAAGCAAAAAAAAGAAGGAAGTTGAGGGTTGACTAGCTTCGGGTACAGACGTGCTGTAGGACGCTCCCGAAAAGAAGCTCTAAGAAGGCGGTAAAAATCACGTAAAGTTCGATAAAATTTAAGCCACCGGTACATCAAGAAATTATGCGCAAAGTGAAACGCCATAATAAAAAAAAAAGTTCATATGAAATTAATAATTACACGTACAGTGTTGTTAATAGTATCAACTAAGTGAAAGTGTATTTATCTATGCCAAGGCGACCGAGCACCTTTTTCAAGCGATTTTATTGCGATAAAGAAAACATCTGGCAATATATTACAAGCTGTGCACCATCAGTGAAGGGCAACGGGCTGGTCTCTAACGAAGTAGTAACATAAGCAAAGGATGAAAAGATAAGTTTCTATTTTTAAGTTCTATCCATTGATTTATTAATCCTTATCACACCGTCCATTTATTGGGCTTATTTACGAATACATGGATGTCTCTCACGTCAAGGACTCGGCACTTGCTTGATATACAGAGCATCCCAAATGTTCTCCTAGATATCTTTTTTTGCAGATTTTACCCTTTACTTTCTATTTTGCTTTACCTTAGCGGATCGGTATACAGGGTGTCTCAAATATTCTCTTGGGACTTGTCCTTACACTTTCACTGTAAATGGATATTTACCTGTGGAACGGTTAATAAATAAAGCTCCTTGCGGCGATCTAATGTATGTATGTCTTGGCTGACAAACGAAGTGAACGGTACGGATGTAGGGCGTTGAACTGAAAACAATTTTGGTGAATTTTATTTGCTCGTAAATCACGTTTTAGTATTTTTAACGGGATTTCGATTTTTATAGCATTACACGGGTCATTTAGAATAAGTCGGAATCGTCATGGCACACTTAAATGGAAAACTGAAAATTATATTATAAAAATAATTGATGTTTGAAATGTCACTTATTTAGCATCGTTGGATTCAGAAAATTATACAGAATTCAAAAATGCAATAATATATAGGGTGTTCCATTTAAAAATCGAAAATTAGTGTCGCTTCCGGCAAAACCGGAAATGAAAAAAAATCAATTGTATGTTAAAAAGTGCCGCTTATTATGTATATACTATATTCTAAATATCAATCAATTATCTTCACAACTAAAGGAGAAAGGGAGGGCATACCATGATCCTGTTACACCCGGTATTTTAGGTTGAATGGTCACGAATTACTCAAGTTTTTGAGAAGCAATCCTCTACCCTTTTTGAAAAATGTAACCATTAAACAGCTACAAATAATGTGGTTTATGAATAATGGTGTTCCGCCGCACTTCATTGTAGATATTAAGGAACAAATGAATGCTAACTTTTGGCAATGATAGGCAAGCCGTGGGAACAGGGTCTTGGTCTGCTCGGTTTCCAGATCTCATTCATACTTTTGGACTTTGGAATCTTGATTTATTCAATACTGACTCCAAAAAGGTATTTTTTATAAAATTTAACAGACGATGCCTTAGTACCAGTGTGACATGCCATGACTAGTTGCTAATAGAAAATGCAGGGAAGGAGATTGTGGTAGAGGATTTAGAATGGTAATTATTGTTTTTTTTTTCTGAAACGACTCTAATAGTTTTATTTATGTATGAATAATGCCTTGGCATGATATGGAGCACCAATACCATATGGAATGAGTTCCTCCTATAAAATTCAAGGAGAGAGTGTGAGATTAGGAGTTAAGAAATCAATATCAAGTGAGACTGCACTGCCTTATTTCTATATGGGAAAGTCAGCCCGTGTTGTGTTGGACCGTTTATGTTTGTTTAACCGACTTTAAAAAAAGTTAAAAATTACTTTGGAGTGGTTCAAGCGAATTTTATGAAGTCATTTACAAATTGCAAACTATGACTCGGCGGTGGACCTATAGTAGTTTTATCAAGCCGTACCTAGTATCAGATGAGCGAAAACTGAAACAAGTTCTTTCTATTCAATAATTTGGCGAATGCGCCAGTGGTCCCAAAAAACGATTTCGTCGGATTACATAAAATTTGTAGTTAGATGTTTTCAAAATAGCTGATACTGAATCTCAAGCCAAAAGTAAAAAAACTCAAAATGGAAAATGTATAAGTACAAAACTTTTACAGATTTACATGAAATTTGGTTCATGGAGAAATGAGGATTCTCTGATAACGAATCTTTAACGGTGTTAAATAGTGAAGTAAATGAGTTGGGATTTTGGTCCGATTTTATTACAAACGAGTAACGCAACAAGACCACATCCTCCCCCCGTTTTCGAGGGTGCTAAATATGAATATGAGGATAAAAATAATTTTAATTCAGGGCAACCCCTTCAAGCCTTCAAAAACCACCTAGTCCATTGAAATGTTACAATTGACCTGACATTTTGGGTAGGACAATTTTTTTTCTTTTGATGTTTAGAGGTGTCAATGTTAGTATAAAACTCGATTTTCGGAGTTGAAAGCCCCTCCGTTTGGCCGCCATCTTGAAAAAGGGGGCGTAAATAGGTTTTCCGCGATATCTTGAGAATCTTAAGACGCCGTAAGTCTCACAAAAGACATTTTTTGTAGAGAATTGAATTTTCTATAATCATGGTCTAGATACTTCTTACTGCAAAATTGAAAATGAAAAAGTTATAATTAAAAATAGACTAAATTTTCAAGAAAAATATCATTTAAGGGCTATAACTTTCATTCTTTTTATTCTATTAAAAATACACATCAGATGTTTTTTGTATACCATTTTATTGCGAAAATTTTCTCTATTCAAAAAGGGCATTGGATATTGGATATAATGTTTCGAACAAGATTAGTCTATTATTAGTCAGACAATCCAAATGTTTAATAAAATACAGGGGTTCCCATTAAAAAAAACCGAATTTGACCTTGAGTGACCTTAACCCTTCCACCCAATGTCAAAGTGACATATCTCACCGAACTACCCCCATCCAATTCTACAACTTTTGTTTGAAACGTCTTTTCGTAGAGTGCTTATTACTCGAGATAATTGAAAGTTTCAGGTTAAAAAAATTACCCAGGTGATTTTTTTAACCTGAAACTTTCAAATATCTCGAGTAATAAGCACCCTACGAAAAAATGTTTTTGCAAATTCGGATTGTCTGAGTAAAAATAGACTACTTTTGTTCGAAACATTTTTCTGAAATTGTCATTTTTTAAAATTATCTGCCGAGGAAGAATCAAAATTTTAGAAGTTTGCGATTTTCTTACTCGAAAAAGAAGAGGTTTGGACAAATATTCCAAGAGGTAAAAAGAGTTTGAAATCATCCCAGGAATGAACTCAAATTTATTCAGAATTGTCCAATGCCCTTTTCGATGCACTTGAACCATTTGCAGCGTCCTAACATCTCTCCAAAGAAGAGAAAAATGAGTAGAGAAAATTGTTCGCAATAAAATGGTATAGAAGAAACATCTGATGTTTATTTTCAATAAAATCAATGGAAAGAAAGTTATAACCGTTAAATGATATTTTTCTCAAAAATTTTTGTCTATTTTTAATTATAACTTTTTCATTTTCAATTTTACGATAAGAAGTATCTAGACCAAGATTGTAGGGAATTCAATTCTCTACAAAAACAGTCTTAGATATTTTTTTGTGAGACAAGATATTGCAGAAAAACTCTTTACGCCCCCTTTTCAAGATGGCGGCCAAATGGGAGGGCTTTCAACCCCGAAAACCGAGTTTTATACTCACACTGACACCCCCTAAACATCAAAAGAAAAAGATCTTGCCTACCTACTTGTCAGAGACATAACGGTCACTACCCTTGGGGGTAACAAAATATATCTCTTGTCGTTGAAGGGGCAGGAAAGAGGTGGTCTGGTTGCGTTACTCATTTGTAACATTTTCGTCCGACTCCTTGACTCTTTGAATTATATAACATTAATGGTTGGTGTAAGAATGAACAAATAGCAAAATCGAACGTGCTTTTAACCGACCTCAATAATATCGATATTAGATAAGGTTAAATTTACCGTGCTGACTACTGGGTGAAACTTTACTCCATAATTTCTAATCACTTTTCTTAGGAGACGGTTCAATTTTACCAATTTTTTTTAGTATTATAAGAAGTTTGTAATTCTTAGTTATTGATTTGTTATAATACTGTTTAAAGTGTTAGATGATAGCTAAGTTGGATGCAGATTCATTTATTTAGATTCAGATAGTATCATTGACAGTCGCCCCTGGGCGTGAAGTGTATCCTTGTTTATCCCTTGTGTTGTTTTCTTCTTCTTTTCTTTCACTTTTTCGATTAGATTAGAATAGACATAATGACTGTTTAAAAGTGAATTATTATTTGTTTGCTGAATTGTATTGAAACATATTCTTTATAGGATTTTGCAAACAGCAGAAAGAATAACTATCTATGGGAACTAAAAGGAAAACTATGTATAAAAATATTAATGAAATCTTTGCATTATTTCGATAACCTGAATTCTGGTTATGCTAGCAAATTGAATTCTAAAATGGATTTGTATAATTTCTTAATTGAAAATTCTCATTCAACAACTAGCTTCCACACAGTCCACAGGCCATCCAAATTAAACTAGTATCTACATAACCCCCTACGATATGAATATTCAGTTAAAATGAGAACAAAGGTCTAAAATGAATTCATTTACCTACCTTGTCTTAAGAATTCTCCATTCTAATGGATTGCATTTTCATGAAATCTATCATTCTGTTTTTGGAAATGCTTAGACTTTCAAACGTTTTTCGCCTTTATTCTGGGCTCATCAAAAAGACACAAAACCACTCATAAAGATGTTCCATACAAAACCAAGACAATTTCTGTTAATAAGTAAGTATGAAATAAATATATTTGACATTGACTGATAAAAACAACAGATTTTCACCTATCTATTTAGCTAACTAGTATTGACATAATGACTTTCGCATCATTTGTTGTGGGTATACGGCACATTCCCAAAATCATTTCGTTAGAAAAAAAATACATTAACACTTTTTGGGCATTAATCACAAAGTAATTAAATTATTGAACTAGTAATTCTACCCCATCTTAATAAGTTTAGTAATGCGCTCTACAAGAAATATATTTTAGCATCATTTTATTTTGCAGAAACAGCAAGTATTTTCGAAATTAATAGGTTTAACATTTAATACGCGTTTAATTACAGCACATGTATTAAGTTTCATCAAATCTGCTTTGTATATTGGTTAGAGTGGTTGTCTGTGTATATTCGAAGCAAAGTATAATGTTAAATTCCTGTTTGTAAGGAATGCGATGCACATATTTGCATTATTACCACGTCCGTTGGTTCGTGGAGCCGTACAGGACGGGAGGCTATCCTCCTCTTGCCATACTCTCTCTGGCCATTTCTGTCGCATTGCAGTTACCACACCAGTTGGTAGACGAAATAATGCGAACCGCTGCTGGCTATGTGAATACGAGTATTTCACGGCATTCCACGTTTACAACTAAACACAGAAATAATACGGAGATGTATAAGCTCACTATATCTAGTTGGTAGATAAAATGAACCTTTTAGAACAAATTCTATTGGCATTCAATTGGAATTTTAATTCTTGCAAAGAATCAATTTAAAACAAATGTTTCTAATAAAGTAAGTTAACCTTTATTAGTGGGGTGAAGTTTGAGACGAAATCGCTCAAAGAATATTTAAACTCGAAAAACACGCGACCTAAACCTCTTTATAGAAAAATAAATGTATTATGTTCCTGTTTGACGAGCTTTTTCTTTGATCGAGAACAAAGTTATGAGCATCCAATTTCAACAATCATAAGATTTTTTAACCTACGTTAAGAAATGTTTAATAGGAGAATTTTCTCAATTGTACGCTTCTTGAAAGGTCAAAGATGTATCATCCTGACGAATTATATAATCGCCAATTAGGGAATGGTACAAGGGAAATGAAATGTACGAAATGTATGTAAGATCAAATAAATGTACTCTGTACAAGTGACTAATTTGACATGTACTATGTTATGGCTCAGAAATCTGGACACTCACAGAAAACGATAAGGCCCTCTTAAGATGCTTCATGAGGAAGATCCTGAGGAAAATATTTGATACTGTAAACGATAACGGCCTGTGGCGCAGGCACTACATCTTTGAATAGACAGATTCTTCCAGGACCCGGATATTGTGAAGCATATTCAACTGGTACGTCTGAGATGGATAGGCTACGTGCAACATTTAGACCCAAATAGCACTATGTCGAAGATATTCACTAGGAAAGGCCCGATGGTAAACGAGCAGCAGGAGGACCAAGACTGCAATACTTAGACGACGCGCGACCTTAAAACAGTGGGAATAAGAAGATGGAGAATGCTGGCGGCGGACAGGAACGAATGGAGAAAAATATTAGAGGGGGTCAAGGCTCACAACAGGCTGTAGCTGCCAATGATGATGATGAAGAGAAATGAAAAGGCCGATGAGCTGGCCAGAGAAGGCACCTCTACGGTCCTGATAGAACCCAAAATTGTAACCCGCGGAGGTGCATTTTTTTCAAATGACACTGTACGGCTTACGTTTATTTGGACTGTATTTATACCTATGACTCTTAAAAAGAAAATGCCGTACAAAAATAATGGGACAGGAAACATTTTCGTTTTCCGCAAAGTGACCTCTATGTACTAAGGTGATGTGACACCGTACGGCCTTTATCAAATTCGATTTTTATATTAACAAGGATGAATTTTTTTGCTATGCCGTACAAATCTATTGGAACATGGGGTGACAAACGCGATATCAACCACCGTCCTGGACCTCTATCGGGGGTGGTGACTTGACCCTGTACGGCATCAATTCCAAAAGATTCGACGACATTTCAAATCTTTAAAAAAACATAACGCGTCTAAAAAGAATGGGTATTATCAATGTAAATAAAAAAATCACCCCCGAGAAAGGGGCAAACTAACGATTTCAAGGGTGTTTATTTGATACTGTACGGCCATTTATTTTTTGGACTAATATAGGTTAGACATTTTATTTTATTTAGTAGCCATACAAAAATAATGGACAATGATAAAATTAGAACATTGCAAAAGACGCAAAATTTTTTAAAAATTATGCAAATTATAAAATTCTGTATTTTTTAATACAATGGATAGATTTTCAACTTTACATCGTTTTTCCTTTCCTTAACTATAAAAGAATACAAATGTGTCCATGCCGTACATTTTCATTGTTGGGATTTTAGACACTAGACCCTACAAAAAGATCCACCAAAACTTTTTTCCAGTTTTTGTTTCTCAGTCAGATGCACGATCAAGTGGTTAATTCAGGCACCTTTATTACATGTACTCAAATAAGGGATGTAACCCCTAAAAATTGTTTTCAGGTTTTAAAAAAAATCTTCTAAATCGGATGAATAGATTCCAATAAAATTTGACACACGTAATACGTTCATGCTAAGGTGGCACCAAAGATATCGATAAGTGTTGTCCACCGCCCCCCCCCCCCCCCCCCATAGAAAAATCCACCAAAAACAACTGTTTTTAGTTTTTTTTTAATAGTGTGGCAAGGACCAGGGAAGTCACGGGCAACTAATACTTTGCCGATATTTCTTTATAACGAGTTTATAACACCAGGAGAAGATTTACAGTTTCACTGTGATATTATTTTATGTATTGTGATTTTGTCATTGTATATGTCAGTACCCAGCATTATATTCTGGAAATAAATGTATGTGGATAACACACCTAGATAGAAAAGTAGGGATGTGAAAGTAAACAAGATGCTCTACTTTTTTACTGAATCACCTTTGTTATATATATATATAATATTTTTCAGCAGCTTTTCCTTTTTCTCTCTAGATATTTGGCGTTACAGACTCAGTGTTTTGGCCAAGCAGTTTTTTATTTCATCTTTTATTTAAGTAATAAAAAATATCGATAAGTTTTTATTTTTATAAAGTATAATTTATTTACGCACTGTTTCGGCATAATAAAGCGGAAAATGTTCGGAAAATCATTTTACATTTCAGATCCATTAATTTTGAATAATAGGTTTAGAATAATTAGAGTAATTAAAATATCAAGTATTGCTCAAATGTAATAAAGTCTTACAATAATTTTTTATTCAGAAAACCTCACTTTAAAATAGTATAAAGATAATCAAGATTTATGTGGTGTCAAATCACCACCCTTGATAGAGGTCTTGAACGGGGGTTGATCTCGCGTTTGTCACCCCATGTTCCAACCGATTTGTACGGCATAGCAAAAAAATTCATCCTTGTTAATATAAAAATCGAATTTCAAAAAAGCCGTACGGTGTCATATCACCTTAGTACATGGAGGTCACTTTTCGGAAAACGAACGTTTTTCCTGTACTTCTGTCCCATTATTTTTGTACGGCATTTTATTTTTAAGAGTCACAGGTATAAATACAGTCCAAATAAACGTAAGCCGTACAGTGTCATTTCCGCGGCTTTCCCATGTCCCACCTAAAATGTACGGCATAGGGCTAAAAGTGATTTATTTTTGTAGGACTACAAAAATTATATCTTTTCAAGTGGTGTCATATGACCCCCTAAAAATTTAGCATGGGCTTGTGGTCTATAACATTATTATACGATTCGCAAATATTTTTTTATGAACAAGAATGTGCAACAATTATATAAAAGTGCTGTAAATCGGCGAAGGGTATAATGGTTAGCTTGTTTAACTTACGTTTAAAAATACCATGTAAATAATTTAATAATAATTGGATACTGAAATAAATCAAGAAAGATAACAAGTTAGATAATTAATAATATGTAGCTCGAAAATTAATTTGTTAATCTTTAAGTAGGTATACGGAACATGAAATTACTATATTACCAAACATCACCAGTGAAAACATTTTTTTCTCTTTCGCAATCCATCAAATCGTGATTTACTTTGTGTTCCCGCTTTGTAATTAAGGATTACATCGTAACTCACTTGTCAAATTTAATCTTTATAAATGGCTTGCTAAAACGCACTTACTTCATATATTCTAATACAACAAAGATTTCTACCAATAGGTAGAACAGATATGTAAATACAAAAGGAAAGCTAAAAATCAGAAAGCCCCGTTAAGCTCATCCTCGGAATTTTAAACACTAAATGTAATATTCAAAGCACCCCATCATCTCTAACTCTAATAAGTAGGTGTGTGGTTATAATCCTTTAGTCGGCTTTGGCGTTCAAAATAAGAGACCGACTAGGAATTAGGGAACGTAAAACCTTTAATAATAAGGGCTTAAAGTGCTTAAAAGTGTATTTAATAGGCCATCAGCCGCACCCGTATAATTTAGAAATAAATGTTGCCTGAAATATGGAAGTAAGCGATAATAACTCAGTGTGAAAATATTTTAATTATCGTAGACCTAATTGGATCCTGCAGGAATACTAAATTATGAAATTCTGAGCGTTATACCCAGAATTTCAATTCCAAGTCTTTCAACATATCTATACATTGCTACGGTTTGGGAAATGTCGATTATCAATTTGGTTCAATTAAGAAAAACTGAAAGTCATATACCAGGAGGGCACAAAGGAATTGTATTGAGGTACCAGAGGAAACAATTTCCGGCTTTGTAGAATAAAAGGGACATTCAGTTTTGAGAGAGGAATCTGCCACGATGATTGCAATCGACCTTACTGTGGTCTGGTGATGGATGATGTCCTCCATAAGCGTGTGATTTCGATTCTTATAGGAATTTCCTGGAATCTAATACCTAAATTTTGCTTGCCAGAGGGCGTTAGTGCCAATCCAAGCAAACTGGTTATTGCTCCATTTATCAAAAGGGGAAGTTTGAGACTTCTTGTATAAAAATGAGCTGTACTGAACATTTCAAGTGAAGTTAACTATATGTAATTCTGGATTAAAAATTTACGTGGAATTCACATCTAAAAAAATACAAAAGCTATCGTGGCTCTTTGGATATGCCGCAGACTGTTCGGTGGGACTTGGGGCTTGAATTATGAAATAATCTACTGATCCTATCTTTCGGTTATGACACCTATGCGACCTAAGCATCTTATGAATGATAGCCAAAAACTAAAAAAGAAATCAACACAAAGAGAATTGCAGAAATTGTAACGCTTGCCTGCTTTGACATTACAGGAGCAATGTGTTTCTATTCCACAACAGTTATGGAAGCAATGTTATATCGATCTCTATATCTGTAAGTCCTAAGTGTGCCAAGGGTACAGCAGGTACTCAAATTCAAACTAAGCGATCTAGTTGGTCACTTAAGGATCATGGAGCTAATTAAGTTGGAGTTCATATCCAAACCTACTTATTGCGAATTAAGCAGGGCTTCGATTGTCCTTTTGACGGGCTAATTGTGTATCGCAAGACGAGCTGAATCAAAGTACTGCGATTGGAAAAAGGTTCATCCATCCGGTATAGTGGTAGATCTAAGGTGGTTGAAGGGGTAGATGTAGGCATAACGGGACCTAATTTCAGGCTTATTTAGAGCCCTAGGTAACACCAAAACTATCTTCCAGGCAGTTTATGTTATAAGTCCATGTGCCTAGGAATGCATAATCAATGTCATTCGAAGGGCAAACATTCAGTGGTTCTCAGATCTCATATATTTTAATCTAATATTGCCTGAGAGTACAAAGAATCTCTAAAGCAACTGGTAAGAAGTATCAAGTTTACCTTGATGGGGGTACCAAGATACCAAACAACATAAGGTTATGAATTAGTTTACAGCCCTACAGAGAAGGTGCTGAAGCTCCATTACGGAACCCCAACCGTTTTATGACCTATCTAAGAGCCACCAAACGGAAGAGGTCCTAAAATGAGAAAGGATCAGAAGACATTCTACTTGAGAAATGCTCAAAGCGACACAACGGAGCCACACAGCGGAAGAGGTCCTAAAATGGGAAAGGATCAGAAGACATTCTACTTGATAAATGCTTAAGGCGACAGATAAGCGAAGAAGTTCGTAACTAATTCGACAAATAAGGTCACAAGGCTTCTAAATCTCGAGAAATCTGATTTAAGGCTGATGGTCTTCTAACGTTCTAACAGGCATCATCTTAAGAACATTGGTAGGGCAAAAATGATAAATGCAGATACTTCGTACCGCAACAGAAATCCGTTCCATAACATGCTAAACTCAAATATTAAGAAAAGTTTGTGTGTCTTTATGTATGTGTGTGGACCGTTATGTGTAAATACGATAACTTCAGTTAAATTTCATTTTTTTATTTAAAATTTGTAACATTATGTAAAAGGATACACGCTAATGAAACATCATACAGGCGTCATACAGGCTGTTCACGAAATGCATGTCATATTTAATATAAACTATGTATTATTATAACTTCAGAACAAACTGTTATTAAGGTTTTGATAAAACAACAATGCTTTATTGTATTGTTACCAACAATTATGATTAATTACACAAAAACATAATCAAAGATATAGAAAATTGCAATACACTGTGCGTCTCTCAGGTTCTAAGGAACTTTACATAGACTAGATGATATACCTATGCTACTATAAAGTGGCATCAAGGTATTTCTAACAAATTGACGAAACTACTGAAATTTACAGAATAGTTTTAAATACGAACTTAATAACTGTTAAACTTAACATTTTCGTTTTAAAATATTCCCTATTGAAACTGAGCCATATCCGAAACACATGATGATTTCCAGAGACGTGTGAACTACCAAATTTTACATAACTTTTGTTATAATTTTAAGGCAAAATATTGCTACATTTTTTTATTAAGCACAAAAGATACAAAGATGTAAAATATATACAAACTAAAAAATATACGTGGCTCTCTCAGAATCGATTGAACTTTGAATCGGTTAAGTGATTATTAAATCTACGGTAAAATGTATTTTTAATAAAACTTTTACAAAACGACTGAAAGTTACAGCCGAGCGTTGCCGATTGCGAATGTCTATTAAACAAGATAACTTCCGTCAGAAATTTTTATTTCAAATTTGGAACACATGTGAAATATAATAGTCGTAAGTTTTCAGATTGGACCACATGTAGGGTTATTCCCAAAGGCATGAAAACTATCATGCTTTATACAAACTATTTTGGATTACAATTTGATATTTGATTAACACATAAAATATGATGTAAAAGATATTGAAACTGCAATATAAACAATTATACAGTGTGTCTCTCAGGTTTGAACGAACGTAGATTAGGTAATATATCGAACTTACTTTAAAATGCTTGTGTTTAGCAAGACTAGTACAAAAAAAATAATAATTTTATTCGCACATTGCCAAATATTAATAAAGATAAAAAATAAAAATATGTTGGCTCTCAATGGAATCAGTTGTGCCGTGTTGGAAAAAAATGTTCGCAATTGGCCACGTTCGACAGCAATTTATATTTGTTTAAACTGCAATAGGATAATTAAAAATCAGTTCTACATATTAAATATATTGGTTCTATAGGTAATAAGAAACAAGCTAATCATTATAATCTTCGCCGATTTACTGCACTTCTTATACAGGGTGTCCCAGAATTGAGTTCCCGGACGGGAGCCCTTAATTCCTGAGCACATTTTAGGCGCATGTAGCCCAACTTACATTAGTCTAAAAATGCATCCCTGACGAAATACATCCTCTTAAAGTGAGCCACAGAAAAATATTTTTTTCAATAATTTCCGTTATACATTTATTTCCGTAAGACAAAATTTTGAAATTTTGGTAGGAGCTGTATCTCTATAAGTACCCTATATAAACTTAATAACACCCAAATATCTATCTTTTGTATCTCAATATTTTTTCATAATAATTAATATTTGACTGGCTATATTTTTTTAATCACTCTGTAAAATTACAGAATACTTGAACATTTTTGCAAAGCATTGAAAGGGCTGCAAGAAAGGTCTTAAAATTGTTTGTAATATTAATCAAAATACAAGAAATTATCGTATTTTCCTCTATTCGTATTTAACTTTTATTTATAATTCGAGAACAAAATTTTATAATAACAGAAAGATAGTTTATTTAACAAAAATTACATTCATAACAAATGCTCCACATAAGGTCCAACTATTTTAGTACACAAACTAATATTTTTAAAATTTTGTGTAATATCAACCAAAAATCAAGAATTATCGTTTGTTTACTGTAGGTCATAGGTGCTTGTGAAACAGAAACCCTGTCGCATTGTCATGGCAATACAAAAATTGATTCATTAGTAACGTCAAAAAGTAGCAAGGACATGTTAAATTTAAATTTTTCTTCAATATAACGGAAGTTATTGAAAAAAAAATTGTTTTCCGTCTCACTTTAAGAGAATGTACTTCCCCAGGGATGCATTTTTGGACTGAGGTAAGTAAGTTGACTTACATGGGCCCAAAATGACCTCAGGAATTGCAGGTTCCCGTCCGGGAATACAATTCTGGGACACCCTGTATAATTGTTGCACATTCTATAGCATACTCTTCGCAGTTCTTTTTGTAATTAATATTGGTTTTAGACATTTTTAGATTAATTACAAAACATAAAAAACATTTTTTTCATGTAAAAAATTAATAACTTTTTTATTTATTAATAGATTTTGTTCAAAAAATAGGGTTGTTCTCCTAGCTAACAGTAACTTACTGTCCAAATTTCAATACAATCGGACTTTTCGCTCTTAAGTTATCGTGCTTACAAGAAATGTGACGGACGGACAGACAGACGGGCAGACAGACGGACAGACAGACGGGCAGACAGACGGGCAGACAGGCGGACAGACAGACGGACGGACAGGCAGACAGACGGGCAGGCAGACGGACGGACAGATAGACGGGCAGATGGACAGACGGACAAATAGGCGGGCGGACAGATAGGCGGGCCGGCAGATAGACGGACAGACAGACGGACAGACAGATAGACGGACAGACAGACGGACGAACGGACATTTTGAAAGTTGTTCAGAATTCGATCACCAACACAGTGCTATGAAACTTTTTTCTCTACGAGCAATATTACCTATTTTAGAAAAGTGCCGATCGAATGCAATACACTCTTCGTTTTGTATTTGCGAAGAGTATAATAAGAACAATTTTAAACCGTGCCCTAGCACTTTTAACCACAAATATTCATTTACAAAACATATTATACAGGGTGGCTCAGTCCATAGGAATACTCCTGTACTTTTTGAACTTGCAAAGGTATTATTTCCAAATTTGGTGTGGTGATATAAGATAAAATTTCCAATTTTGTCTAAATAACCGAAATTGCTGACGGTTTTGATATAATTTAGTCACATTTTTAAATAGGACAATGTTTATTTTTGCATATTTGGATCCTGTTAACCAAAATACATATGATCCAACCTTTAGATGTTATTTTGATTTTCAAAAAATATAATTTTTAGTTTTATTCATGATCGCAGCTTAGTGAATTTGTTTAAACTAGATTTTCATGCACCTGTAAAATATTATCTCTCCATGTCCTAAAATTAAATCGATTTACTCTTGATTAAGCAGATTTGAGAAATCAAACCTACTCAGGTAATTATTGTAAAAAATTGAAAACAGAACAATATATTTTTTTAATTCTTGATTTATTTCGAAGAGAAACTAAACATTATGCATATCATGTGTTTCGTAATTTGAAGGTCTAATAACAGGTTGTCCTGTAGGGGTTCCTTTAAAAGAAAATTGTTTTCGTTGAAAAACTAATGTCGCTAAATTTAATGAAGGGTAAATCGTGTTTAATCCAGTATTTGAAGAAATAATATTTTACAGGTTTTTTCAGACCGATTTCTAATAATTTTGACCAGTTGCAATCTTCCATAATTAAAAGTAAAAATTGTGAAAGAGAATATGTTTGAAAATCAAAATAATATCTGAGGGTTTAAACCAGTCATTAGAGATATTTACGTCTAAAAAGAAAAGTTTACATGATTTCCAGACCGGCAGCATTAAAAAGAAATTAAAAACTTTTTTTGTGTTTCTTCAAAATATTTAACATGAGTCAACCTATGGGAAAATAAAAAATATTTTTAGAAATAGCATATATTTTCACACAAAAAATGTATCTCCAAAAATTTCGTCTAATGCAATGGATTTTCCATAAAAAATTAGTGAATTGGCGATACTGGATGAAGTGCGGTGCAAGGTTGCCCGTGCGTTTTTCAGTACTTGGCGCACGAAAAACCCTTTGCTAGACAAACAAAATTTACACAAATCAAAATAATAAGGTATCATTTTAGAGCTGGGAAATCTCACCTTTCTTATGCATATAATTTTATATTAATATAACGCTAATATATAGAAGCAAATCATGAATATATATAATATATATTATATTTCGAAAATTACCTCAATTTTGTATATTGTATGATAATCCGTAGGAAACATTCGAATTCTTTTTGGTCTCCAGAAAACTTTTTTGGCCCGTTCAAAAGTTACAAGAATGCCCCTACAGGTTGAGCCACCCGGTATGTAGGAACGTCAATCAAAAACTGAAAAACCAGGAAACAGTATAATGAAGCGTCATATAGGGAAAAACTTAATATTGCCAGAGAGTAAGGAAATTGGACAGTTTATTAAGATTAATTCATAATTTATAAACCAGAAATTTAATCTTCGTTTCAGAAATTTGTAGGGCTGCTATGTGATGTTTTCTATCAATTATCGTTCAATGTTACTATCAACGTAGTATACTTGTCTCTGTTTGTTTAGTGCATATAAAAATGGCCATAAAACCGGCCATTAAAATATTAAAGTCGGTACGATGACAAGAGTACTACAGAGGCGTACTTCAAATTTTTTACGTATTAGAACCAACAAAATAATACTAGAGATTTAAGAATCGTGCCTTCGGTAGAAACTTGACGTTTCTGGTAAATAAAAAAAATCTTGCACTGTTTTGCGTCGAGATAGGAATATCTTGTGCATTGACAGATAAATTCAAAGTAGGACGTTGTTTATCTGTTCACTGGGTATGATGTTCTAGTTAGGGATGATTTGCATAACTATATCACAAGAGTTAGAGATCTTAATTAAAAGAGTCATGTTTCCGATTATTTCTGATCCCAATCATGCCAGAACATACTTTACATAAGAGAATAATATTTTATCTATTAAGTTATACATTATATTCTCACGTGTTTCTATTATTGAACCCTGTAAAATGATCCATTTTAAAAACATAGCTTTATTAAGAAAATTAAAATTAGACCAAAATTCCCATGAAAAAATCGACTTTAAAACAGTATCACTTCACAAAAGACCGATAACCACCTTTGGCATCGTCTTTCATCGAAATCTGCATACAAAATTATTTCACTAAAAATGTCCAAAAAAATGACGACGATCAATCGCCTTTGGGCTCTGTCGTTCGAAAAATAAATATTTTTCGAATGTACCAAAAAACTGACTTAGAAACAATTTCAAGATGCACAGGGCGGAAAACCGCTCCGCCCAACAACTTTTTCTAAAGTACCACGAATTAATTTTTTTTCGAAAGTACCACGAATTTGTTTTCCGAAAGTACCACGAAGATGATTGCACTGGGCGGAATTCTCAGTCGAGATGTAGCGAGTAGCTATTTCAAATAAATAAAAACCAAAATCCACATTTAATTATTCTGCAAGTGGTGGAGAATACTCCATATCCGAGCTTCAGGAACGTCCATAAAAAATAACCAAAAAATTCCAGAGTCGGAGATTCGATTCCGACGGACCCAAAATATCCTTAATCCAGGCCCAGGCGGGAATCACCATAGTAGTCGCTCGAATGCAAGTCGACGGAAAAAAGGTATAGTTATTTGGGTTCAATGCCGTTAGTACGTTTTTTCAAGCAAGAAAACCATTGAATTCATACAGATAGCTTCTTGAAGCATCCTGGCAAAGATTACAAGCAATTCGAAAATTTCAGTGCAAAATTAAAAATGAATATTTTCAAAAAGTTTCACATACACCTCACAATCATAATTAACTGGGAGTCTGAATCTTTTTGTACAGTCGATTGTTATAGTTCTCTCGACGCTGGATAAGTTGCTACGGGACGTAACGTCTTGCCAAGTGGTAGTACTCTCTGATGTTTGCCTTATATACATTTACTAGTTAAATATTGAGTATTCATATTTTTTATGTTTTGTGAAGTTATTTCAATAAATGAAAATACATTTTGAATTCGATTTCTTATTGATCCATTAATTATAAGATTGACGACCAGTGTGCGATTCTGTGGCGTGAGTCGGATAATTACTTACTACGGGTCACTTCTGATCCCGTCAAGTTTGTGTAGCGATCCGTGTACTCATAGATTCTATTGATGGTCTTAATTATTAAGAAGTGTCTCTGAGAAAGTTCTAGTTATAAGGTATATTCAGTAGAAGTGCACCGCTCGACATCAGATTTCGACGGAGAGAGCAGACTGCAGCAATCACAGTAAGTATAATTTTATTTATTTTCGTTTTGGGGAGTCTCATGGGTAACTGGAATGCCCCTTGTGAGTGAAGTTGCTAGATATCGTGGCGAAGACATGGCTACGGCCCATTTAATATAAAATTCTTGTCGTGTCCATCAGACGCGCGATACTAAGATCATCTACATTCCCACCCTTAGAAAGCCATCCTTAGAAAGCCACACTTTAAATAACAAGAGATAAACACTAACATTATTTTATTGAATAACTTACTGAAATCGTCACAATATTTTTATTAACTAAAATACACTTTTACTGACTAAAATAACCTTTAACAATGTTTAATACTCGATTCTTACACTCTGTCTTCACTTCGGATTTACCTTACTTTTCATTCAAAACTTCCCCTTTCCGTCGTGAATCTCGCCTTATATATCCCACAAACTGCATCCAGAAATATTCTATACTCTCCTCGCATGACAATCTAGAATAATGTGGAAATCTGGATCCTCTTCCAGTGTGAGTTTCTAGAAAACGTATTACTACCAGTGTCTCAAAGATGGGGCACACTGCAAGCTGCCATTATAATTGCCTACCACATTGCTACCCAATGCCACTACTCATGATCTATCAGTCTCCAGCCCCTAGGGGACGTAATGTGTGACAATATGTATTATTTAATAAAGTGTAGAAAAATAAAATGCCCCGGTTCCCCCTTATATCAGTTTGGTCGGATTTGGGTTATACAGACATACACATGTTTTAATCGATATTTGAGTTCAGCGTGTTATGCTTATTTCTGTACACAAAATTAGTTCTCTACGATATGAAAAATTTTAGTTTAGTTTACATTTTACTTAAAGTAAAGAAACAAGGAGCATACACCACACGTGATTTCAAAAATTAATACATAAGGCAATAATTGTAACGTTCAAAATTGTTACTTATTCTGGTTAACAACAGACACCAAGTACACATAAAACGTCACGTAAGTTATAAGATCTCCAGACGGGTCGTTACTACAGTGTACCTGAGAGACCGGTCTATAAAAACTAGTACTCAAAGAATCCTTAAAACATACCCGTAAAAGGAAGGTTTTACGTGTTGAATGAATGTGCTCCAAATTGTCAAGTTGCATTTTGTGAATGGTTTGTAGGTATATGTTGTATACAAGACACGTGCCTACGTGAACTATACAGCGGTGCCCACCGTTATGCTTATCAAACTATGTACCTACCTGTGTTAATATTATTCTTAGTTTACTTACATCTTTAAAAAATACAATTTATGAATGTCTTGTGTAATTAGTAGATATTTGAAAAAATTAAATAACTATATCAAGTTTGACCTTACTTTTTATACAGGGTGTTTCACCGGGAAATGAATCGAGGGGAAAATATGTAACAAAAAATTTTAATTATTCTGGGACTCGAATCAAAATAATTACAAGCATGTGGTTTCTGGTTATACCGGAAATCGATACCAACTTGCTTATTTAAATGGAACACCATATATATTTTCGACTTTTCAAAATGACCATAAAATTCTGAGTCGAAATATGTGGCATATCCTATACCTAAACCTAACAGTTTCGGAAATATTTGACGATTTATAAAAAAATTGACAGGTGCAATGGTTTGCAAGAACCGTTAAGTCACGGAGCGCACTGAAATGGTGTTTAGGTGACGTGGTAACCGTGTGGGAGATGGAATTTTTTAAACCCATATAGGCAAATGCGATAGCCCGCATTGAGGCGGAGGGTGCCATTCGGAAGTGGAGTGATGCCATTCGGTCACCACTAGTCTCAGACAAGTTTAATTTTCGAGTGGCAAGTGGGTCTTGTATCGGTATTTATTTGCTAGAGAAGAGGTTGCATCTTCAATGTTTTCCGCGATTATCGTTATCACAAGAATATGCGGAAAGGCCAGGAGTTCAATATGCATTATGTACGCAGAGTTATAAGAAGATAAAAAAACTTTAAATTTATTATCGTTGAGATTTAACTCATTTTTTACACATTATATATGCCGTATTGGAAGGATAGCGATGCTTGCCATTTTGGTGCGCGTTAAATCACTTTGATATCATTTTGTCGCCATTCTACTGCCACACCACGTCTTTACCATTCCCATGCCACTACCATTTCTTTACCACACACCACTTTGGTGCTCTTTGGCACGTCTACTCTCTGCAATAAAAATACCAAGTGTTCTATTTTTCAGGTTAATTTTTGTCAAATTCAAACCCCAAAAACTTTTTTAGTTCAAATGGAACACCCTGTATTTCTTCTCTCCATCATGTTATGTAAAATTAAATTCCCTCTTATCTGGTATAGGCATTGTATGGGTTAAAGTTACAACTTTTTGAAGTATTGGCCATTTTCTTAAATGTTCCACAATTTTTAGTAAAAATTGCCATCAACTTAGCCATGATTAGGAACAATCATTAATGTCAGTCATTTTCTTGAAATGCCAGCACGTTTAAATTACACCCACAAAGACTTTTTAGATTTGTTTATTATTCCCGGTGAGACACCCTGTGTATCTAAAATACAAGGTGATATTGTCTCCTAATTTGCCAACCATTTCCCACTTGACCGATTTTGATGATTTTTTTTTTTTTTAATTAAAGCTCTAAAGGATGAGCCATCACTAACTTTTGTATGTTTTAATTGTTACTTTTCACATGTAAAACCAAAACACAAGTTAAAATAAATTTAAAAAAACAAGCTAACCGCTATACTTTTCGCCGAGTTACTACACTTTTATATAATTGTTGCACATTCTATAGGATACTCCTCGCATTTTTTTTTTGTAACTAATATTAGTTTTAGACATTTGTTGTTCAATTAAAAAACATAAAAAATAGATTTTTCAAAATTTGCATAATTAATATTTATTTATTGATCGATTTTGTTCAAAAACAATAGGGTTCTTCGTTTAGCTAACACTATATACTGCAAAAATTTCAATACGGTCGGACTTTTCGTTCTTACAAGAAACGTGACGGACGGATAGACAGACAGACAGACGGACTGCCGGACAGACAGACAGACAACGGAGGAGTGACATTTTGAAAGTTGTTCGAAAGTCGACCACCGATACGGTGATATGAGCAATATAAACGGTTTTAGAAATTAGCCGATCAAATGCAATATACTCTTCGTTTTGTATTTGCGAAGAGTATAATAAATATTAAAAAATATAGGTATGGATGGAACTGCATTACTATGGTTGACTGATTATTTGGATAATAGATCACAGAAATTAAAATTAAATAATATAATATCTTCTGAAATAAGTAATAACACTGGAATACCGCAAGGTAGTGTCTTAGGGCCGCTATTATTTTTAGTTTATATAAACCATATAGTGGAGATTATAGAAAATTGTAAAATACATTTATTTGCTGACGACACCCTTATTTATGTTAGCAGTGCAAATAGTAGTGATTGTTTCACCATAATAAATAACACCTTGGAAAAAGTTAACAAGTACTGTTGTACTAACTCATTGAAAGTTAATTCACAAAAGAGTAAATGGATACTTATTGGAACAGATGCAGATTTGGTAAATAGGCAAATAATTCATATTGGTGCAGATGAAATTGAGAGAGTTCCAAAAATTAAATATCTGGGAGTAATTATAGATAAGCAATTATCGTTCAAAGATCACACACTAATTATGTATGTAAGACTATAGGTTTAAAAATAAGCTTCTTAAGTAGATGCAGTGGTTATTTAAGCCACTGGACCAAACTTACAATATATAATAAATAGATGCATATTGCCCCATTTCAATTATTGTTCTTCAATTCTATACCTCTTAAATAAAAATGAGATGAGTAGGCTTCAAAAACTACAAAACAGAAGCATGAGAATAATTTTAGGTTGCTCTAGACTGACACCTATTAGAGTTATGCTAAATACGTTAGGATGGCTTTCTATAAATAATTATATAACATTTTTCAGTCTGGTGTTTATATATAAGATTAAAAATAACTTAACTCCTGAATATCTGCAGAATAAATTAGTTTATAATGCAGATATTCATAATTACAACGCTAGAAATAATCTAAACTTTCATTTACAAACATATAGGAAAAAGTCAACACAAAATAATTTATTCTATAAGGGGTTAAATGAGTATAACGATCTACCAGTAGGCATTAGAAACAGTCCCACATTAAGTATATTTAAAAGTCGACTTAAAAAGTATTTGTTGGATGAGTCAAATCTATCAAATGAAATGTGATAATTTTGAGATATTGATTGTATGTGTATTAGTGCTAAGTGTGATATTTTAGTGTGTATTTGAGTGTCTAATGATTTCTTTTTTTATATGTATTGTTTTATATTTATATGTATTCAAAATGTATTAGTCTTTTTGGCTAAATAAAGGATTTATATATATAACTGTACTCGCACTTTATATGATCTCTTCTAACTCCACCTATTTCAAACTCCGCATGTTTACCTGGATTTAAGTTACGATAGTGTTCTTCTACTCAACCGAGACACAAAACAATTCTGTTTTGTGGCGGAGCTACTAGCAGTACTTAGTTATTTGAGTTATCATTATTTTTATAAGAATGCTCTAACTTGACTGTCTAAATTAGGATGTTTTTATGTATTTAATATAAGTAACCTTTAAAGAAGCCTGTCAAAGAACCGCTGCCTAAGGAATCACTACTTCCACATCTAGATTTCCACCCAAGTCTCTTCAAACGAAAACATCTTCATATTATATTTGTACTCTAATAAGTAGAAATAATTGACCATAAAATAATAATTAATAATATATTTGAAATCGTCTGCCCCGAAGTGATAATGAGAGAGGCTGATGTCCAAAAATTTTTTGAGAACTTTTATTCTCGTATATACACTGAAACACAACTTTATTTTGATAACTTCTGTAATAATGGAGTGGGGATGTTAGAGGTTACAGATGTCATAAAGAATATTAAGGCCTTGACTTCTAGTATATACACCAAATCTTAAGTTTATGGACTAATAATAGCCTGGTTTACTTATATACCCCTATTTTTCAAGCCCAAAATATAATCTATTTCCAGATTTCGTTATAACGTACGTGTACCAAACTTTAAGTCCATATCTTAATTTTATGTTGTTAACTTCTTTAATAATAGAGGTGGACTGGCTCCCAAGTTTCTGGATTCTTACTAGCTTGCTTTACTTATTTTCTCCTATTTACCCATATTTACCTCCAATCCTTCAAATTAATCATCTCAAAATATAATCTACTTCAAGACTTTTTTTATAATACATACATGTACCTAATTTCAAGTCAATATCGTAAACCATTCATTCTAGACAAAACGTGCGTACAAAAAATTACAGACCGACCGACAGACGTAAATTTTTTCCGCTCAAATTTAAGATCTCGCCGTTTCATGGCATTCTGAAAATATTGAATTTTCTTTTACGAATACTCTCCCTCCACTCCAATACGTGCATGTTGAAGTAATTATTATGTGTTAGCAGATTTATACAATTTAGTTGACTGTAATTCATATGAGGCACAGTGTGGCAGAATGGGCAAAATTCGCTCTAAGGCTCAATTTTTGAGATATCATCTTAATTTTTTTTAAATACCTACTCGGAAAGGAGTTTGGAATAGTAGGTCACTGCGGCCTTTTTGAAATTCTTTGTTTGCATGGGGGGTTTAAGGACATTCAAGGTCAAACTCGTTTTACTTCCACATCCACGTAGTGGATGGACTTTTTTGCCCGCACGTTTTCTCCGGAAGGGTTTAAGATATTGATTTGAAATTTTGTACAAGGATATTTTATAACGAGATCAGGAACCGGATTGTCTTTTGAACATATCCGGTGAAGAGTTGGGGGGTAAATAGGGGTAAATAGGGGGAAATAAGTAAAGCAAGCTGGTAAGAGTACAGAAACTTGAAATTGGGGGTACGTACTAGAAGCGAAGATCTCAATATTTTTATAATATTTTCCATCCCCCCACCACCCTCCACTCTATTATTAAAGGGGTTGATAAAATAAAATTGAGACATTCGCTTGAAATCTGGTACACGTATGTATTTATAACGTCATCTGGAACTATATTATATTTTGAAATAATTCTGTTGAAGGGTTGGGAGTTAAATAGGGTAAATAGGGGAAAATAAGTAAAGCAAGCTGGTAAGACTACAGAAACTTGAAATTCGGTGTATGTACAAGAAGCCAAGGACTCAGATTCAGCACTTCACCACCTAATTCAGAAGGTGGAGAAGGTTCTGGAACATAAGGAGGTGACACTGGGTGCTTTCCTCGATATAGAGGGAGCATTCGATAACACCTCCTTCATTAGAACTGCAAGAGAGCGTAGCATCGAGGACACCTGCTGCAGGTGGATCGATGGTATGCTCAGAGGCAGGATGGTATTCACCACTATGATGGGCAAAAACCAAGGCGCGTCGGTTGCAGGAGGCTGCCCCCAGGAAGGTGTTCTGTCCCCTATGCTATGGAATCTTGTAGTTGACAGCCTACTACGGAAACTCACAATTGAGGGATTTTAAGCTCAAGGATATGCGGACGACATAGTCATCATAGCTAGGGGAAAGTTTAATACCATTGCACTGGATTTACACTAATGTTATAAGACCCACCATTACGTACTCTGCTCTAGTCTGGTGGTCAAAGACAAGTCAGATTACTGCCGCGAATAAGATGAGCCGGGTACAAAGACTGGCCTGCTTAGGAATCACAGGTGCTATGAAGAGCACCCCCACGGCAGCCTTGGAGACCCTATTAAACCTCCCCCCACTTAGCATAGTGATCCAGGGAGAGGCCAGAATGGGGGCATATAGTCTGCAAAACTCAAATACCCCGAATCTCCACGGAGAAAGATCGGGAGGACATTTGAGGATAATAAACACTGTAGAAGACCCTCTATTGAATATGAGGTCAGACTACATGATACCAAAAATCACCTTTAACAAGCCCTTCAATATCACCATTGGAGATAGGAAGGACTGGTCAACAGAAGCTCCTGACATACTACGAATGGGCCTAACCTGGTATACTGACGGGTCTAGGAGAAACACAGGAGCTGAAGCTGGAATACATGGTGAAAGACCCAGGCAAGTATAAGTCTTTCCCTTGGGCAACACGCCACTGTATTCCAGTCAGAAATTCTGGCTATACTTGAATGTGTACGCGAGAATGAAAACCGACAATATGTGAACCAGCAGATCTCCATTGCATCAGACAGTCAGGCAGCACTTAGAGCACTAGCCTCTAACAAAGTGTCATCCCGACTGGTATGGGACTGCCATGAAGAGCTGAAAATTCTGGGCGAGCAGAACAGAGTCAAACTACTCTGGGTGCCAGGACACTCCAGAATTGACGAACATGAAAAAGCTGATGAACTTGCTAAACGAGGGGCAGGTAACATATTCTATGGTCCAGAACCCGTGCTGGGCATTTCTAAAAGCTCAGACAGAGGGGCGAATAAAGACTGGCTCAAGAGTAAACACCAGAACCACTGAAGGAACATTCCAGGAAATAAACATGGAAAAACACTCATTAAAGATCCATGTGCAAAACAAACTGAAGAACTGCTCACAATAAACAGGTCGCAGTTAAGACTAATAACAGGACTTCTGACGGGACACTTTTCTGTAAAGAAGTACCTGAATACAATCGGCAAATTTGACGGCAACCTAGACTGCAGGCTATGCAGCAAGGAATCGAAAACGGCCGACCACATCATTTAACTGCGAGGCACTGGCTCGCAGAAGATATAGCATCTACGGGCAAACACGAACAGACCCGGAACTCATCAGCATCCGTCCGACCATAGACCTGTATCACCTGATTAGAGGTACAGGGCTACTGGAGTGGGCGGAGTGAAGCATGGCAGAGAGAGCACAATGAGCCCAGGAGGCTACAGTGCCCTTGGAGTTTTCTACTAACAGACGAGCCCTGGAAAAAAAAACACCCACCACTCCTACTCCATTATTAAAGGGGTTGATAAAATAAAATCCAGATATTCACTTGAAATTTGGTAAGTAGAGGTAAATAGGGAAAAATAAGTTAAGCAAGCTGGTAAGAGTACAGAAACTTGGGGTTTGGTGTATATACTAGAAACCAAGGCCACAAATTTCTTCTAATATTTTTCAACCCCACCACCACCACTTCATTATTGAAGGGATTGATAACATAAAATTGAGATATTCACTTGAAACTTAGTACATGTATGTATTGTAATGACATCGGATTGAAATGATTCCGTTGAAGGGGTGGGAGGTGGTAGGTTGTGAATGGGGGAAAACAAGTAGAGCAAGTTAGAAACTTCATTTTTAACGTATATGGTAAAAGCCGACGCCTCAAATTTTCCTATGACATCTGCCCCAAGTATTATTAAAATTCTATGATCAATAATTTCCACATACTAGAGTGCAAATATAGTCAAGATGTTTCCTTTAAAGTGAATTCGATGAAAAATGTGGAAGCAGTGATTCCTTAGGCAGCGGTTTTTAAAATGAGAACCCCTATTTTTTATTGCAAATTCAGAACGTCTGACTAAAAATGGACTACTTTTGTTCGAAACATTTTTTCTGAAATTGTTATTTTTTTATTATCCGGCGAGGTATGATCAAAATTTTAGAAATTTGCGATTTTTTTACTCGAAAAAGAAGAAGTTTGGACAAAAATTGCAAGAGGAAAAAAGAGTTTGGAATCATCCCGAGAATATTCTCAAATTTGTCCAATGCCCTTTGCAGAAAAGAGAATTGTGGAGTTTTCAAGTGCATCAAAAAGGGCACTGGACAATTCGGAAAGTAATTGAGAATACTCCCGAGATAATTTCAAAACTATTTTTGCCTCTTGCAATTTTTTTTCCAAACTTTTTTTTTGAGTAAGAAAATCGCAAAATCCTAAAATTTTAATATTTCTTCGCCGGATAACTAAAAAAAACAATTTCAGAAGACTTGTTTTGAACAAAAGTAGTCTATCTTTAGTTAACCATTCCGAATTTGCAATGGAAAATAGGAGTTCCCATTAAAAAAATAATGACGAATTTGGCCTTAATTCTTCCATGCAAACAAAACATTTTTTAAAAAAATACTACTATTCCAGACTCCTTCCCGTATTCAAAAAAAAATCAAGTCAATATCTCAAGAATTGAGTCTTAGAGCGAATTTTGTCCATTCTGCCACACTGTGACGGAGCAGCTGGAAAATAAAAACCGTATCCGGTGGAATGTTTTCTTCGAACAAGATATTGAATAATTTAATAAGAAAATGTTTGCCGAAAGGTGGAAAATATCTCCATACAAAATTTTGATTCATTCTTGAGCACCCAAGTACCATTTTACTCACTAATTACACAAATAACTATTATACGCATCTTTTATTTGTAGTAAAAATTATTTGTTGTTTCTAATGTTACATTAAAATTAATTGGTTAAGAGACACAAATTCCTCTATAACAAAACACATTTATCAAGAAATAATGTATTATGTTGGGGGTTTATATGACAAATAACTAATTATTTATGAGAGATCCAAGCCAGTCATCCACAATGAATTTCCGTGTTGTTTGCCGTCATGTCGTCAATATGTCATTACACCCAGTATTTTTTTATAAATTCTTATAATGTGTGGTATACTATAATTTTATTGCGACTACATTACTTACTATAAACAATTAGTTTGAAACTGTAATTACTAATTAAGATTACATACTGCTCTCAAGAATGCGATGTAAACTGTAAATCTGACATTAAAAGTTTTGCAATAATATTGATCAGTTACTGCAGAGCAGGTGTTTCACTGGGAATTAAATCGTTTCCACACTTTACATTTCTACCAATTTACCCTTTATTCAGAGTAATGACCGAATGCTGTATTTTTATTCGTTCAGTTTGAAATTATTTGCATGAATATTGATTTAGATAACCATGAAAAACATTTTGATAGTTATATACCGACATACTATTACAGCTTAGAAATCAGCGTGCAATTACCTGACACATTTGTATCAGGTAGAGACATGATTCATCCTTTGCCATAGAGTATGGTAGACAACAAAAGTGATACAAAAATTATCAACAGATATAAAGATAATAAATTTCCTACATTGTGGAAACACGCTATAGCAAAACCCATAGCAAAAGTTAATAACCCTGCTGAAGTTACGGACCTAAGGACAATCAGTCTTCTCTGTGCACTTTCAAAAGTGATAGAAAGGCATCTGCACAACCAAATAAATTCATACTTAAATAAAAATAATCTGTTTTCAAAATTTCAATCATGCACATGTCTAATACTGCTAGACTTTTCAAAAGCTTTTGATACGCTAGATCATAAAATGTTACTAACAAAATTGCATTATTTTGGTTTTTCAAGTAATGCAATAGAGCTTATGTCCAGTTACCTCAGTGAAACAAAACAATCTGTTAATATTAATAAAAATTATTCGCAGTCTCAATCAATTTTAATAGGTACCCCTTCAATGAGAAAATATTTCACTGCAATTGACTTTAATTTAGTGATAAATAATCAAAGCATCCCTATTGTTGATAATGCTAAAAATTTGGGAATATATATAGTTTCGGTTTTAAAATTCGAAAAACATATTGTTAATAAAATGAAGCTCTCAAATTTTCGACTAAAGAAATTGTATAATTTAAAAAACAAACTTCAGACACTAAACTTAAATTTTGCAATACGTTGATTTTAACGCTATTTGACTACGACGATGTCGTATATGGAAATACTATGTCTTCAACATCATAATACTAGATATATAGAGAATTTCTTAGTAAAACAACATAAAACCGCAATTTTTCAAAAATCATTTAGTTTTATTGCACCTCATTTATGGAATGAACTTGATAATGACGTCAAACATTTTTCTTAAAATAAGTTCACAAATACTATAAAAAATATATTGATATTTAAACAAAATGAACAACCTTGCTATTGACTGCCTCACCTGTATGCTGCAATGGGTATACTGCGGGAGACTCCACCGGAACTTGTACAGAGATACACCTGCGTATATGTTTTTCTTAATTTCTTTTATTTATTTATTTTTTTTTCGGATTCACCGTTGCCGGACAGGGCTTCCGTGCTTTCCGACCGTTACCACACGGTAGCCGAGCCGGCGATAATTACAGCCACTCCCCACGACCTGTGGGGTTAGTGACTATAGATTCCAGATTCGTGTGCCCTAAGTAGACGAAGGGACCCCAAGATGACCGCCATTTGGCCTGCCAGCCATTCGGCTGATTTCCGACAGGCTGGTATGGTCCTCAATTCCGAGCGCCACCAGCAATTATTAGGACGACCATCTTGACTGAGTAGCCTGGGTACAGCACTTGGAGCTCGTACCGGATATCACGGTATTTGGTCCGTTTTTCTTTCAAAGCGATGTTTGGCTCAGCAGGTGCTAAGAACTCGATCACAAACATCACCTTGTTTTGATGGTCGAGGAGGACAATATCAGGCTTGTTGGCTTGAATTAGCCTGATTGTCGGAAACGAGAAGTTCCAATAAATTCGGCACCTCTCGTTCTCGACAACGGACTCGATGTCTCCGGGCACGTAAGGCAGCACTGGTGTCTGGTCTACTCCGTACGAGTGCCGTAGATGGTAATACAGCACCCGTAACGCCGCGTTATGGATGTAGGCCGCAATCGCATATACCGGGCATGCAGATAGTAAATGCATGAGCGATTCCGGCGCCTGACGCCGTATTCAAATACAAAACTACGCCGCTTCTAGTATAGTGTCCATAAATACTATAGCGCTATACTAGTATCAAACGTTATTGCTCCCATAACATCACGCACATGCACAAATATCACTTTACGTATACGCATGATGCTAGTATAATACTAACGACGCAAAGCAGGGTTCCCTACGTCTTCTGTAATCCCTACTACAGTCATTGCAGATTTTGTGATGCTGACAAACGGGTTTACGCTATAGAAGCTTCACTTAAAAAATGTCTTTCCTGGATTAACGAGCGCAATCGTCTTCACTTATACTTTTCTTTATTAAACTGTTTAACATGTTGATTTTCCAACAGATTTTTTTCAAACAAAAAGAATTCAGTTGTTCTGCTGCACTAACTTCAAATTTCAGTTCGGCTGATCCTTCCTTTTAAATTAACGTATTTGCAAGAAATGTGACGGACGAACAGACATTAGACATATATGCAAACGGAGAGATTGGCACACTTCTAGGCGTACAATCGGATGGATGTTTTGAATGTTATTCAAAATTTGAAATACTCTATCAGCAATATTTAAAGTTTTAGAGAAGTGCCTGGTAAATACAATATACTCTTGTGTCCGTGACGATTCATCTTCCAAAAAAACTAGATGATAGGCACATAAGACAAATACATTTAATCTTAAAGATAAAAAATATAATAGACAATAGCTAACCCGTTTGGTCATTCCAGGAAATACAACATTTAGTACAAATCCTAAAATAAAGCCTTGATAAACAATTTCAAGTCTGTATGTCGCAATGATAAAAACTTAGCCAAACAAAGATCTCATGATAATTACATAAACAGCCATGGTAACCCTTAACAAGCAATGTGTAAACAGTAATAAATCTACGTTAACCGGTATGTCTTTATCTAGAGAACAATTCAATGACTATTTTGCCGTTAGCGGCAATAATGTAAAAGATGTATCTCGATGAAACGCAAACTTACCGATTAATTATTATCTAACTATTTTAGGTAACACCACCAATTTTCTTCTAAGGAAGTAATCCATGTGGAAGTATCAGAGGTTATAAAGAAACTTAAAAAAAGCAAAGATTCCTACATTGTGATCCATCCATCTCCATTTGAAAAGCATCAGTCTCTTCTAATACCTACCTCTGATAATTCTTATAAACGTATATCTCGATTAATATATTCCCTGATTGACTAAATGTCAAAAGTAGTGATTATTATTATTAAAAAAATCGGTAAAGGTATTTACACAGAACTTCCCTCGTTCATGGCAGTCTCTCAAAAAAATAATAATTACGAAATGACATTGAGAATAATAATCGGAGTAGAGTTAGTGCTATTATTACAAAGAAAACTTGATAAGTTTTGGTCAAAAAAATATACAGATTGCTCATCCAACAGCAAAAGTTCAATACTAAATAGCAGGTGCCACATATGGCAGGCTTGCGCAAATACCTTTACAAATGTCCACCATGACTGAATTATTTCTTGGGATGACCACCCTGTACATTTTTCAATAAAAGTATAATAGGTGCATATGCCAGATGTTATTGCCATCTGTCACATTTTCAATCCAACATTCACGTAATGGAGTGGAAGTATAGTGGTGGTTAAAAAATTTCATTTTTTTAAAATTTTTCAAAAGATGGTAAAATAATTTTCAAATTTTTTTCTCCTGAAATAGGTTTAAAATGTCAAAGGTAGAAATTTTAAATTAGAGCAAAAAGGAAAGTTTCCTTCTGTTCTATAGTAGTGCTAAGAAAAGTTTAAAAATTAAAAATGATGTATTTTTAAAATAGGTTTAGAATGCTATGAAACGTGAAAATTTTAAATTTGAGCAAATAAAAAAAAATTCGATCTATTTTAGTGGTAAAAACTTTTTGAAAAATGTTGGTGAAAAAAATGTTCAAATTTTTTTTTCTGAAATACCTAGGTTTAGAATGTCATTTAAATTTGAGCATTCTGGTGTAAATTTTTTTTCCAAACTGGTAACAAAATGTTGCAAATTTTTTTTTCCGAAATTGGTTTGGAATATCATGAAACGTGGAAATTTGAAATTTGAGCAAAAAAAATTTTTTCGTCTGTTCTATAGTAGTGATACATAAATGGATTAAAAATGTTTTCAAATTTTTTAAAAAATTCTTCAAAAACATTTTTAAATTTGTTTGAATAGTTTTAGAATGTCATGGAAACGTGGATAGTTAAAATCTGAACAAAGAAAGAAAAATTCTATCTTAGTGATAAAATTTCAAAAAACTTTTTTTTTAATCAGGCTTAGAATGCCATGAAACGTGAAAATTTTAAATTTGAAGAAAGAAAAAAAATTCATTTTAGTAGTCAAAATTTTTTCAAAAATATTGGTGAAAAAAATTTTCAAATTTTTTTTTTCTGAAATAGGTTAAGCGTGTCATGAAACGTAGAAATTTTAAATTTGAGCAAAAACAAATTTTTTTCATCTTGGTAAAAATTTTTTCAAAAATGTTTGAAAAAAATTTTCAAATTTTTTTTTTTTCTGAAATAGGTTTAGCGCGTCATGAAACGTGGAAATTTTAAATTTGAGCAAAAAAAAATTTTTTTCAACTTGGTAAAAATTTTTTCAAAAATGTTTGAAAAAAATTTTAAAAATTTTTTTTTCCTGAAACAGGTTTAGCGCGTCATGAAACGTGTAAATTTTAAATTTGAGCAAAAAAAAATTTTTTTCACTATTTATTCCGTTTAGACGGTCCACCCTGTATATTTTTCAGTGAAAATTCTACCAGTTCTTCGCTGAGAGTAGGGTTAACTACCTACCAAATTTGACTGCTCTCCGTCAAGTAGTTTTTTAGTAAATACACCAACAGACAGACAGACAGACAGACAGACAGACAGACCGACAGACAGACAGACAGACAGACTGACGGAATTGAAAAACCTATATTTTCGGAATCTACGTGTTCTGAAACGTCAGAATCCGAAAAAATCTCGGAGGGTGATTTTTTCTCGAATACAATACTTCCCTTCGGTATGCGAGGGAAGTAATATATCGACGATCGCTCAAACCACAGGTCAATAATATCAGTCGTAAAAATCTACAAGATCATCCTAAAGAAGAGATTGCACTATATTTAGAAATCCTACCATATTGGCAGAAAACCACTCCTAAACATATTATTAACGACCTCGATTATTAAGAATACTAACATCAATAATAGACGAAGATTGCAAATACACTTGTTCCCTACTCTTAGATTTAAGATGGGATCTCCTGTCTCACAGCATATTCATAAATAAACTAACATACTACGGGTTTTCAGATGATAGCAAATCGTTTCTATATTCATACCTAACAAACAGACGGCAAATAAATAATGTAAATAAATCTAGCCAGCGAATAGTACGACATGGTCTCCTCAAAGGTTCTTCCTGGGGATCGTATTCCTCTTAATTTATGTAAATTACTTCCCAAATTCAATTAATAACATGACAATACTGATTGTTGATAATACAATCCTCACCATCTCCAATAGAAACGGTGGGGAATTGTTAAAAGTCTTGTCGAAAAGTATCGTTCAGTTCATTGATAATAACATACTACTTTCTCATTAACTCCTCTATAACATATGCAATTCTAGTATGGTGGCATACAGTGATATGTGCCAATGATTGCACAATTGATAAAGCCAAGAATAAAGACTATTAACTATATGCATATATATGCCGTTATCTCCTAAATATAAAAAGCAATGAAGATTATTTTAACATCAGAAGTCAAGTCCATATTTACAACACTATAGAAATAAAGAAGACATAAACTATAACTTCTTATGACTAAGCAAAACAAGAGAGGCTGAGAATATTTCTGTTAACAATTTTTTAGAATTATCTTCCAAGTGACGCTCCTAAATTTTCTTCAATTCAAATACAATGTAAAAAGTCACCTACTAGAAAACGACTTCTACAGTATAGTGGAATTTCTAAATAGTAACTACACCTTCACTTAAATATTTATGTATGTTCCACTGTTAATGTACGTTTCAACCTCCTCGTTCATAAAAATGACGTTGTTGAAATTGATCCGAAATCGAAAATTGAGATTAGACTAGATCTATATGTTTTGTGGTATTAAGAACATGAAAAATTGGTTATTAAAAAATGTCTGTATGCATGTGGATATGATCGCGAACCGATTTTGATGAAAGGCAGAAGGCTCCTACCTGTACCGTACATGCGCTGAAAAAGTTTTGGTGCAGATAGACTGGCGTCTTGGTTGATCGCCTTTTTTATTTTTTAACATAATATTCATTATTTTCATTCATCATTCATATTTATTTCAATATTATATCACATTCACTATTGTCCTTTCATTTTCCATCAAAAAATAATTATTCGAGTCCCGAGATAGTGAGTCGTTAAGTATAAACATTCGCGAAGTGGAAGCTCGCCCTAGCACAACTCAACAGTGACGAACTCGATTATTAGTTAAGTTAATTAATTTTCGTAAACATTTGGTGGGGAGGTTCTAGTCACTTCCAGTAGCTGCTCCTTTTTTATTGACTGATTGATTGATTGGCCAGAATATGGTAGGTATTACTGTCACTTCCGGATATCCAATCTGGATATTTTTATATACCGCCGGACCAGCTACATACGCTCGGTTGGATATGTTTGTTTTGAACAACGAGAGCCACATAGCACATGGGGTAGGAATGTAGGATGGGAAGTGTAGGTGTTTATGAGATGCTTCTGTTAAGTTCATCTGTGATCATCTCCTTGCTTATTCTTTTTCTGAGATTTCTGTTTCGTCTGTTTATGAATCTGGCAGTGTGTATATCCTTGATACTTCTTTATTGTATCTCGTCTTTTGCTTTGCCGTACTCTCCCAATGTGTATAATCCTTTTCTAGTTTATTCATAATCTTCTCGATTCTTGTTATCCATGTGTAGCAGCATGGCCTCCTTATTTTCAGTTTGTTGCTGTTCAGTCTTAGCGCTATCTTTAATAGGTGTGTCGTGTCTCGTCTTTGGACGTATCCCCAGTATTTCATTTCGTATGATTTTATTCTTTTAATGATTGTTTTCCCTTTTAGTAATGCTGACGTTTTCTGTTGTCTTTGTGATTTTCCTGTTTTGCAAGCAGTTGGACAATGTTCCTTTCTGTTTTTTCAGACTTCTGGCTACGTTTTTGACTTAATAAAATTTTTCGTCAATAAATTTCACAAAACCAGTAATAGGGGAACTCTGAACTAAAATTTCGTGTAATAGCGGCATGGCTAAATTCCTAAAAAGTGTTCAGTTCCAATCAAAATAACCAACTTTCTTCCTTGCAACAAAGTCCCAGTGTTGCGAAAGGGGCGAAAATTCATCTTCAATCGGTTTCATTCCGCGCAAAATTCACTAGACGTTAAAATATGTACATATTTTTTTTTCGTTCATGTCGAGCTGAATTTTCGATTTTGATCCTGCAATTTACGATGTCGATACATCGCCGATCTTCTTCTTTCGATAGAGACTCATAACGAGCTTCCACTCGCAATATTTTCAACTTTTTAGGTTAAATTTCAAAATTTTCTGAGAGGTTCAAATAGGCCATAATTCTTTCACTCTTACCGAACCGGATTTCTGATTTTGATGGTCCAATTTGGTATCAGTATAAAGCACCAATCTCCCTCTTTCCACGGAGACGTCGCGTGCCCTCATACTCGATGTGTATTTATTTAATTATGAATTTTTGAAGAATTTTCCAATTATTACATTTTTCCTTCGTTCGTGACGAGCCGCATTTCCGGTTGCGATTTGGTATCAGAATAAAACGCCAACCTTCATCTTTCCATGGAGATCTAAAATGACCTTCCATTCCACGAAGTCATGAACGTTTGAAAAATATACTTATGTTTTTAAATTTTCGAATTCCCGGCCGGTTAAGGCGACAATATCCAATCCAAGTGCTATTATTGTCTTGTATACTGTTATCCTAGAATACATTGATAAATTAAAACTAATTCTATTGAAATAATTAATTTCTTTATTTATATTACCCATTATATACTGTGAATATTTGCTAAATTTTAACTGTTATATAGAGGATGTGAAAAAAAAGTCCTTATTTGTCGTACATTTCCGCTGAAAATCGGTATGCGCGGATTTTAGACATCGTTGATTACGAATATGAAATCGGAATTGAGAAATTCAAAATGGCGGCGCAAAAATGGCAGATGATTTTTATCACTTAATGTCTGATTCCGAAAATCGGTATCTGGGGGATTATTGAAGTAGCAGATTACGAATATGAAATCGAAATTAGGAAATTCAAAATGACGGCACGATTGCCGGGGCACATTTTATCATTTATTGTCCGATTCGTCTGAAAATTGTCAGTTACTATTTTTCCTAGGTTCTCTGGCACCACAAGAGAGGCGGGCGGGGCGGGAAATGTCAATAGGAAAACAAGGAAACTTACGTGCCCCGATAAAAGGATTGGATCATATATTTCTACGTGTAGTCTAATGCATTTAGAACTTAGTTTTTCAAAAAATTCACAAATCGGGATTTTCGTCCAAAGTAGAAGGAGGACCTGCATAGAGTCTAAAACCAAATAGTCGGGACTATACTTGCTGGCTTCCGATCGCCATCTTGGAAAACGCGAATGACGTATCTCCGTTCCTGTTCGATTTTCGGAAAATTTGTGAGGACTGAAGTTGTAGAAAATCGTTCTATCTTTCATTTTTAATTTCACATTTTTTGCAGGATTGATATTGTAAAAGTTACAGCTATTTGAAAATAATATTTTTTTTCAAACAGCTGCAACTTTTACAAAAAGATGGCGACCGGAAGCCAGCAAGTACGGTCCCAATTTTTTGGTTTTACACTCTACCCATGTCCCCCTTCCACTTTGAACAAAAGTCTCGATTTGTGCATTTTTTCAAAAACTTCACAGTGTTATCTGCCTAAATGCATTATACTGATGTTCCATAAACGAATTCACTCATTTAGCGACGTCAGGCATGTCAGAAATAAGGGAACTTCTTCTTCAGGGAATGAAAAAGTATTGAAAAATAATCGAAATATTCATGCCGCGATGAGGCTAAAATCCTGGTTCAGGGCTCCCCTTCTATAGCTTTTTGAAAGTTCTGTTACAAACTTCACTAAGTGCAATTTTTCATTCACATTCACTGAGCTCCGCGCCCCCCATGACTTATAAACATGATGCTATTTATTCAGATACAAGCATTCTACGAAAACTAAGAAAAAACAAAAGTCTTGATTTATTGTTTGTATTGGCAGAAAGTTTCCTGAGTTTATCAGGAAACTACACCATTTGCATTTTATGGGTTTTGCATCTGGACGACACATTTTTGATCGTCACTTCTTTGAATGAGAATGCATTCTAGGAATGTAGGGTACTTGGTAATGCGACAACCGAATCGATTATATTTTGAACATTTGGTCGAAATTTCCGATAATGTAAAGGAAAGAGATTCAAGGTAAGGCACCTTATTGGAAGTCTTGAACTTCAACAAAAAGACGATTGGAACAAAAGCTTAATTAAAAACAATGTTTGCTTGACAAACTGACAAAGTATTTAATTTGCTTTTAATTTACTTAAACGGGTTATAGCAATCACTTCCTCACGTGTCCGTGCAGACGTGTTCAAGTGTTGATTTCGAGGCAACATAGTTTTCTCAATGTATATAAAATGCCGGTATAATCCAAATGCATGTTTAATCATCGTACTTTGCCTGCATCGTTACACATGGTCGCAACCACATGCTCCAATTTCCAGTTAACAACAGGCTTCATCTTAAATAAAGCATAGATGACATTATAAGGTTATGCAATTAAAAATGTTTTATTACCATAAAAATGTAAACATCACGTGCAGGTTTTACAGCAGTAAAACGTACAAATATTTAAGTTTTATTTTAAAATCTGTTTTCTTCTCCGGCGACTTTTTAAGTTATTTATGTTTTATTAGTTTTATATTTCTAGATCGCGGCTGACTTCACCATGACTAAAAATAACATTATTTCAGTTAAAGTTCTCAGCGTTCAGTATTTTCGTTTCGGGAGGCGTTTAAAGAATTTTAATTAAATTAGAGATATGATGGCTTTTGAAGAGTTTGTTTATTGTTTGATGCTATATAGTAATAGATGATATTGCTAATGAGTCATTTAATACCACTTAATTTAAAAGTAATATACATTAAAGAGACTTACCAATTTCACTTAGTCATAGATATGTACAGGACTGCTTACCTAAAATTAAAAAATAATGAGGTGAACTAGCAATAATGAAATTATTGTGTATAATAAAATTTTGAAGTAATATTGCCAATTGTGGAAATGCAAAAGGTGTATAGTTGACTTCGTATTTCTAAGGCACATAAAAAATTCGGCACCTACAAAGCGGGCAAGTGGCAACTTTACCGATTCAATGATACCGCCGCGCGGACTCATTTGGCGGAAATTTGTTATGTGCCTTACACAAATGGAGGCAACTATACAGAAAATTTAGGTGTTTTAGACCGAGCTCTCATGACAAAAAAGTGCCCCATCGAACACCTCAATTTTAAAAGGTGTAAATGGTTGCAAAGCATGTAAAAATCATGTTACGTCCGCCAGACTATTAAACATTTGTTAATTGTCATTTTTTATAAATTTTTGAATTAACCTTAAAAAATGACTTTACTTTTCAAAACACCTGCTTGAAATTTACGCAATTTGTGGTAAATAACACAGGCACACACAAAGAAATTGTCGATTCTACTGTTTTATTTTTGTGTGCCTGTGTAAGGAACTATTTTTTAAAAAAATTGTCAGACTTAATTTTTTATAAATTATTTTTCTTTCCATGAAAGTACACTTCATATCTATTACAACTTGCCTGTCTAAAAACTTTTGTTAATTAATCTGTTAGATTTAATTTTAAATGCGCAGCATCAATGTATCAGGGTCAATCACTGGCGTCTCATAACATCTCTTAACCTTTCAGTGGTCGCGCGATTTTTTTTTTACTTTACTGGTCGCACACGGTCTCAGACACCGGCTTAAAAAAATATGTTTAAAAGTAAAAATTCAGAAATAATTTTGAAGGGATCTCGAAGCTATATATATGTAATTAATAAATGTTAAGTATTTTCGAAATATTTATTTAAGTAAACCTTAATTTTTCAATGTACAAAAACAATTAACAAAATATTGGCTCACCCTATATATATCTGAATAACAGAAATAAAAATTCTCATAAAACCTTTGTTAAAGTAAATTTGTCTTCTAGAAACATAAGTGAATCTATTTTTGTACATAAAAGTCTTTGGGTTCCTTCCAAAAAAAAGCATGCAGGTTATAAAAATCATAAAAATATTTATAATTTTCTTTCATTGTTCTTACATTTTTGGGTGGACAATGTTTGCTTCATTTCATTTTTTTATCACTTCCCATAAAATATGGTGCACTTCCATTCATTTCCCCACCTTCATTTTCATCAAATTCCTGTTCTGTATCGCTATATTCAGATCTTTCATAAATGTTGCCTTCCTACCCGTTTCTTCTTCGTCATCATTCTTCTCCACTGGGTACTTCTTCGAACAGCCTCAATATCCTTTCTTGCTCTTTGTTGGAGTCAATATTTATATAAAGTTAGGGAAATAGAAGGTAAATACTTACCGAAATATATATTTTTCAATGAATAACCCAAAACAAATGACAGAAATTTTATCTCACTAGTGGTCGCACCCAGTCTAAGACACCGTGTGTGCAGCAGTTACAGCACTTATATGGACACATGGCATAATAATAACTACAGCAATGTATAGACGATAAACTTTATGAAAGGTACACCAACGGAAACGGATGGGTTTATTCGATTATTTGAAATATCACAAATTAACCATTGCGCCGGTCTCCTACACCATGCGCGACCACTGAAAGGTTAAAAAAACAACTGAATACAAGAATTCTTTATTTATATACATTTCTGTAAGGTGCGTTTTCACTGAGCTTTTCCGGAAAAACATGAAAAACTACCCCGTTCTTTGAAATTGTGTAGCACTTTAAAAATATATAATTTAAAAATTTGAAAAAATTCTAACGTTTACGCTGATGCCTTCTAAACATTTTTGTTTCTTGCAGCTTTCTTGTAACTTGCTAATTTCTCAGTTACAGGCAGTTTTCCACAATAAATAATGTACTAAAGTTTGTACACATTTTCAATTTAAAAATTATATTGAACCATTAAAAATGATATAACAATATAGGTTAGGTTCCATTTTCCTTTATAGTAATATATCAATCACACTCATTATTCGAATTTTCATGTATTTTTTAAGTGAAAATGTGCAAAAATGTAATACATTATTTATCGTAAAAGGCTGCCTGTAACTCGGAAAATTAGCAAGTTACAAAAAAATTCCAAAAGACAAAAAATGTTTAGAAGTCCTCAATGCATACGTCTGAATTTTTTCAAAATTTTAAATTACATATTTCTAAAGTGCTACAATGTCAAAGAAAGGGGTAGTTTTGCACGTTTTTCCCGAAAACCTCGGTGAAAACGTACTTTACAGAAAAGTCGCAAATTAAAAAATCTTGTATTTCGATGATACATTCACCTGAATTTTTTCAGACTCTTTTCAACTTTTATATTTCCTCTTCCCCACTTTTAGGAATTCTCGAGTGGCCATGTCTCGAAAAACACGCATTTATCGAAAAAATTCGCAAGAGTAAAAACATCTTATTTTGGGCCAAGAAAGGTAAAATATATAGTTTTTTTCATTTTTGACCTAATTTTACAAGTAAGTAAGTAAGTAAGTAAGTATTTATTGATGCATTATACAAAAAGTATTTACACAAGTCAAAAATACAGGGTGTTAAGAAAAGTAAATGTACGAAGAGTAGTAAAAAAAATTATACAGTAGAGAATGTAAACAACGAACAGGTAAATTTTCACAAACATACATATATTCAAGTTACTTACATACATTGGAGAAATCAGCTGAAAAATATTCGTTCAGTGAAAAAAATGCATTTTCGATTAAAAATGACTTAACGACCGTTTTAAAACGTTTACAATCTAGTTCCCTGATATGGTAATGCGTTGAAAAACTTTATTGCATAGAACGCTGTGCCATTGCGTGTTTTCGATAAGCGCAAAAATTCGTGGTGTAAGTTCCTGTTGCTTCGGGTGGAATGAGAATGTAGCTGGGCACGTGATAGGTATTTTGATTCATTTTCTTTTACATGTAGAAGGCATTGCAAAATGTAGATGCTATATAATGTTGGAATTTTGAGTTTTTTAAAATATTCCTTGCACTCCTCCCTCCAACTCAACCCCGCAATCACCCTTACTGCTTTTCTTTGGACCGCGAAAGCAGTTGCGGCATGTGGGGAATGACCCCAAACCAAAATCGCGTAGATTAGTACCGAGTGTATTAAACCGAAATATGCAGTTATTAAGGTCGTCTGTGAGACACAATTCACAAGATTACGCAATAAGTAAATATTTTTGGACATTTTGCCACATATGGCATGTACATGTTTTTCCCAAGTTAATTTACTATCCAGATAAACACCTAAGAATTTAACGCAATTCGTGGATATCATGTTATCTGGTGTATGATGTCTTAAGGTAAAAATCATTGTTTTAGTTTTATTTTCATTTAATTTCAAATTGTTTGACAGGAACCAGTCGTGGGTAGTGGATTGTGTTTCGTTTACCATTGATAGCAATCTAGTGATGTCCTTGTTGTTGTGTATTAGTGTGGTGTCGTCCGCAAAAAGAACAGATCTTGCTGCGGCGGTGTTGTATGGCAAGTCATTTATAAAGATGAGAAAAAGAATTGGGCCCAATACCGAGCCCTGAGGTACACCATATTTTACATTTATCCGTTGGGAATTTTTGTTTTTATAGTTGACAAACTGAGATCTATCTTGGAGGTATGAAGACAATAATTTCTGGCTGGTAATAGAAAATTTGTAAAAGGCTAACTTTTTTATCAAAATATCATGTGAAACGCAGTCGAATGCCTTGCTTAAATCTAAAAACTGAGCGTATATGATTTCGCTGCTTTCAAATCCCCTATTTACGATATCCGTTAGTGTATTTATAGCTGTGGTAGTGGACATTTTAGCTCTAAACCCGAACTGGTGATTGTTAAACAAATTAAAATTCTCAAAATAAGATGAAATTTGCAATTTTAGCACGGTTTCAATGATTTTTGCAAGAAAAGGTATATGCAAGTTACGGAACCCGTGATAAAAGGGGTGTTTTCTACCCCTTCCTTTCAGTTCCTACTCTAATCTTTTTTCAACTTTTTCATTAACATCATTACAAACACATTGCACAAGGTTTTATCAAAATCCATTCATTAGCACTCAAATTAGAGGTGATACACTGGACGATTGACAGTATTTCAATATAATGAGTTATGATCTAACAGCTAAGTTTTAACATTAAATTCAAAGGGTCGCGTTTTAAAAACACAAATGGGTTACGTACCTATACTTTTTTTACTATTTCACCACCAAAGTTGGCATGATGAAATTGAAAGTGTCTAAAACTAACATTATTTACATGAATACCTCGAAAAGTATTCCATAGAATGTGCAACAATTATATAAAAAATAAATAAATCGATGAAGAGTAGTACCATGTTTACTCTAGTTTACATAACTATTTGTTACTAGTAAAAACTTTTCAAATCATTATTTGATATTCAGAAAGATCAACTACTCCAAAACAAATAAAATCCTCCATATTGTATTCAGCTTCCAATATTCTACTACACTAAATTTAACTTGAAAGAAATATATTTCCGATTTTATAATATTCAATATTATCAGTGTGATGCGACGGCTTAGTTGTATGTAAAAGTATATCATACTTTTCCGCGCGTCGGATCTCGAGATGCAAACTTATTTTTATGTATTCATGAATATCTGAATAAATTCTCGACGGAACAAAGTAAATGAATAAAACATTAATTTTCAAAAAGGAGTTGAGAACGCCGCCGACACGGATTATAGAGAAATAAAGAGAGAAGGCTAAAAATAATTCACTATATTTTATGATTATAAAAAATACAGGAGTAAAAACTATTTTTATTGAAATAACGATGAGGAGAATGACATCAAGTTGGCTATGTAGGTAATTAACGCAAGATGATTTAATTTGAAAAAAATTACAAAAATTGCTAAATGTGCTTTCTTTTATAAAATATTAATTGTAATACTCTATATACTACCCCAAAGATTTCAAAAAAGAATGAAAGAGCTTATATAAATTCTAGACAGTCAAGTTAAGAAGGAATATTTTATTAAATATAATAAGAGTCTATTTTTACAAGCTTTTATTTAGAGTTTCATATTTATTTTCTATCTATCTATCTATCTATCTATCTATACTTGTAATCTATAGCTGTGGCTGCAAAGCCATTGGCACAACACCGATGTTTCGGAGAGGAGTCTGTCTATAAGGTCGGTAAGTACCTAATGTTATAAAGATTTACTCTAACCTACAACAATTTGTCTGCTAACTTATTTCTGATATTTAATTATTCATTCATACATTATTTATATTTATAAATTACAATTTTCATTTTTTCTACTTTTCATTTTCTTTTTATTAAAATCGTATGTTTTAATATTTCTTTTGTTTTTTTTCTTCTTGTGTTTTTTTTGTTGAGATTTTTTGTATTTTGTTTTTTTTTGTTTTTTTTCTGTTTTTTTTTGGTTTTTTTTCTGTTTTTTTTTTTTTAGGATATTAACGAGGAAAACAAGTTTGCCAAGGGGCCCGTCATGGCATCTACATCACAACACTGAGCCACAGAAAGAAAAGGATTTAGAACATAGGACAAAAACAGAGGAAACTTACATTTCTAATATTACAATGGTTCTTAAGTCTATATTTTAATTTTATTTTTTTCAATAAATTTAAATAACATTAGATATGATTCTATATTATTTGACTTTAATATATCAATTAAATTAAACGGCTGTGTTAAATGGCTGTTACCAATTTTCTTCATAAATTCCTGCACAGAGTCCTGTCTTAAATTACAATTTAGGATGATGTGTTCAGCATCACCCCTTTCACCGCATTCGCAGTTTTCATTTTGTGCCAAGTTAATCCTATATTTGTGGGTGGGAAATAGTCCATGATTTATTCGCAGTCTAGTCAGTGTAGAAACAAATTTTTTATTGGCAGGTAAAGCCGTGAACCAAGGTTTCTTATTTGGAGTGGGGTTGATGAATTTATAATATGTTCCTTTTCTCCTGTTTAGATACTCTTCCCTCCATTTTACTAGTTGCTTGCTTTTTATTGTCGACATTAGGTCCTCAGGTGTAATAAGGTAATCCTTAATTTCTCCATCCCGTGATGCTTCTCTTGCGGCATTATCCACCACCTCATTATTTTTTATACCACAATGGCTTTTCACCCACACCAAAACTACAACTTTTCCTTTTTCATGTAATGTGTGTATTAATTTGATGATATTCAGGATTATGTAATTTATTTTCGAATTTCCTTGTATACTATTAAATGTGTCCAAAGCGCTTTTGCTGTCCGTAAAAATTGTATAGTTTCTATCATTCAACTCTTGTATATGCTTTATTGCTTCTAGGATTGCGACCAGTTCTGAATTATATATACAGAATTCAGATGGAAGTTTTATATGCTTTGATGTGTTCTGTTGAGGATCGAAAATTGCACATCCCGTATCTTCTGAATTTTTCGAGCCGTCGGTAAATATTTTATATGAGTTAGGCCAAAGTTGTGATACGTCAGAATTAAACATATTGTTACGTAATATTTCTGGATATTTGCTGTAATCTCTTAGATAAGCGATCTTTACCTCTTGTCTGATATCAGATATATTAATTTCATACGTCAAATTTGTTTCGGTGATGTGCAGTTGGTTTTGATAATGTAATGTGTCTTCATAGCAATTTATGTATAGTAATGACTTTTTCTTTACCCAATATCGATGTGTTAAATCTTGAAGATACAGATGGTGTATTTTATGTATTATAGTGCTATTTTTGGAATATGCCCTGATAATAAATCTCGAACAGAGAATTTTTCTCCTATAACTTAGAGGCACTATATTACTTTCCGCTAACAAAGCATCTACCGGCGAACTTCTTAGAGCTCCCAGACATAATCTCAAACACTTGTTTTAAATCACATTTAATTTATTTAAGAATGTGTTTGATGCTTGAGAGTAAAAAATAGATCCATAATCAATAATGGATCTAATATAACTCGTATATATCATCAACAAAATAGAGGGATCTGCACCCCACTTGATGTGTGATACGGCTCTAATTACGTTTATGGCCTTTTCTGCTTTTTTAATTACGTATTTTATGTGTTCATGCCAGAGTAGTTTTTTGTCAATTATTAAACCAAGAAATTTTATGCTATCCTTTACCTCGAACTGAGTATTATTTAAAGTGATTACATTGTCACTATATATGCATATATCATCGGCATATTGTAGTAGCTTAATTCTATCATTTGTAATAGTTGTTATATTTATTTTCTAATAATTCTTAACTTTTAAATGAAACGAATGTTTGTTTATGATGCAGTTTGCCACGTATTAAAGTGTTCTCTGGTTCACGTATTAAAGTGTTCTCTGGTTAGGGCTATATAAGATCCACAGAGGGGCCGTCGTAAGGGGAAGTCTCCAGTGTTGCCTTTCCGATAAAAATGTATTATTGCAATTTCAGAATGATGTCGTTGTTTGACTTTGGTGGTATATTTGCATGGTCAGAAGTAGATCATCAGTATACATACTGAGTAAGCAATTTGTTGTTTTTCATATTCAATATCGATGGAGTATATGAAAGTTATCTGCAAATACCCAAAGATATTTTCTTCAATGAAGTATGTGCAGAAGTAAAAGATATTCCATTTGAAATAGAAAATATTCTCCAAACTGTATGGGACTGTTGCTGTTTCCTTCCATTTTCCCGGTTTGAAGATAGTCAACGTCAAGAACAGGAACTTGAAACATATTTTTGGATAAGGCTGCAAAGGGAAATCGTGTGAGTAATATGAGATAACTTTGATTCAAATTTATATACAGTATTAGCACTAATAATTGATAATGAATAATGGCTTGCAGCATAATGTGCTTGGACTTCAAAATAGTCCGGTCATTAGAGATATTTGCCTCTAAACAAATCGGGGGTGTATGATTTTGTTTAATGAGTTCATTGGAAGCAATAACATCACTTAAAGTTTGCATGATCAGACCAACAGCATTAAAAAAAAATGAAAAACTTTGTCTTTCCGGTATTTTCCCAAAATTTCGAAAATGACTGGAAGTAAGAGAAAACAAAGAATATTTTTAGAAACACACAAAAAATGTATCTACAGACATTTCGTCTAATGCCACGGATTTTCCATAGAAAATTAGTGAAGTGGAGATATTGGATGAAGCACGGTGCAAGGTTGCCTATGCGTATTGCAGTAGTTAGCGCGCGAAAATCCCTTTGCTTAAACAAAATTTACGCAAATTAAACAATCCACTACGTGGACGTGGAAGTAAAAACTAAGGAATCATTTTAAAGATCGAAGTCTCACCTATTTTATACCTACATATAATTGTATGTTAACTTACAGCGGTGCAACCAGGATTTCGTAATGGAGGGGGGGGGGGGTTGAAATAATATTAATTTATGCTTCTAGATAAAAACAAAACTTTATTTATTTATTGGAATACAATGTAGACAGACTTACAAATTTCATAAATTGAATTCAAGTCGACGTGGACCTCGGAGTTAAAGTTCGTGAATCACTTCATCGATTGTATCATAATCCATGGAAAATGTTCGAACTTTTTTTGGTCTACGGGATACTTTTGACAAATGAGTTTGGGCCTCATTAACTTACATTTGCTTAAGTTAATGTAGTTTAAATAAACACTACTTCTGAAATTATTATTATTTCGCAATTTCAGAATTTGTGGAACAAATGTATCGGAACTCAAAGAAAAAATTACTTAAGATACATAAAACAAATTTAGTTATAAAGTAAAAGTCACCAGCTTTTCAAATATTCAAAAAAAAAAAAATGCAATCCTACATGTTTTTTCTACATCTTCAGTGCATCTCGTGATAAGCAAAAATACTATTATATACATACTCAGGAATAAATAGACAAGAGTATTACGTATACACAGAATATAGTGGAAAGGCACATTTGTCTACCTGTATATAGTACAAAGCACTGTTTTCAGGTACCGGCGCGGGGGCGTCGGCTTCGGTTGACTACGGTTTTACTGCTACTATGTTGTGGATGACTTTTTATAGAATAAATGTCATTTTGCATACACCTGGGAACTTTAAGTAACTGTAAAATTCTAACAATTAAACTTAATTTTTGAGAAATATGTACAGGTATTTACCATACTCTAGTAACTAAAACCCCAGACATTAAGTTATCATAGGTAATCTGTTTAAATTTAGGAATGTTCACATTTATTATATTTTTATATTTAAACCATATGACTCTTTTTCTATTCCAGTTTTTGCTAACAGCTCTCGTAGAACACAGAGGTTTCATTCGAATAGTAAATATATCGATATGTCGCACAGCACCTATTTCTTAATTATTAATTAAACCAATATACAGCAGGAATGATTTGTGGTTTGCATAGAACAAGAATCCACATACTTAGTAATTTTTAGTTTATGAAATGTGGTAACATATGTTAATTGAGAGGGGATATCATTTTTATTAACTGGCTTAGAGCAGAATCGGCCATTTTCAATTCTGTAGCAGCCTTGCTTAAACTTAAAGTTTTTGATATTTATTTCATCACACGAGGTGTGTCTCTTTTAGTGTAATCAAATTTTCTCTTAGTGATCTATCTAATTAAAGGGAATTAAATGTATTTAATTAATTCCTCTCAGTAGCATTTAACTTCAATTCTGCTAATTTAATCTAACTACACATAACCATAATTCTGAAACACGTGCTGATAATATTTTTTCTTCTTCCCAAATGTAGAGTTTTGCTGCCAAATACTTCAACTACATATTTTACTACTAATTTATAGATTCAAGATACTACAAATTTAACACGCAAATACTTTAACTTATAATTATAATTACAAGTAATACAACTGTCAAGTATAATTACATATTAGTATTATCTAATAAGAATACAAGGGAAACCACTTCTTTCGCTTGATGGTTAAATGCCTGCTAGATTCCATAAGAAAGATAGTAAAGTCAAATTCAATTTCGTTAAGTTCAGCTTAGTCCAGTCTAAATCAGTTTAGTCAAGTCCAGTTTAATCCAGTCAATCCAAATCAACAGCAAAACCCTAGCGTTATACAAGTTAACAAGACGTAAAACCACGTCGAGGAACTGTCTGTGTTCGGAAAGGCTGTTAGAAAAAACTACCAGAACTCACCAAGAGCCCTCATCCAATATCCATCGCCAGGAGGATTGGCGAAATTCTGAAATTATTAATGATTTTTGGTATCACATTTATTGTCTAACGTTTATTGTGTAACTTTAATTACATAAAGTATTGCCTTTATTTTAGTAATTAATTAAGCTATAAATATTTTTGGATATTGTGATATTACTTAATATTTTTATTTAATAATTGATAACATTATTTTACATTTTTGTACTGATCAATTTTGTTGACTTTTTTATCTACTGATAATTTTCTTATAGCTATTAATAAATATGTAACTTTTATCATAAAATTCAGTTTTTCATTTTTCTTTTGTTTGTCTGTCCGCCATAAGGTCAAATCTTTCCACGGTAGTTGATTTCACCATCACAGGGGTAGCAGTAACTCTTAAATGTTTCTGTGGATGGCGCCCGTAATATTTACATCATTTTAAACTACCTCTGAGTGGTGGAACAAACTGGCTTAGTAAGATATCACAAAGATATTGGTTCACCCTCTGGCCGATTTAAAAAAAATCTTTCTGAAAATATGTTTTACTTTCCTATACATCGACTCATGTTAAGAATTGTGAAAAAATGCCGGAAAAAAAACTTTCTGATTTTTTTAAAATGTTGCCGGTCTGGAAATTATGCAAACTTTAGATGAGTAGCAAGCAAGGATGAACTCATACACCTCCTGGACGGGCTGCAGACAGTAAGCTCCGATTATGGTTCGAGTGTAAATTACGATAAATCAAAGACTATGATTGTAAACCGAACAAATAATAACTTCCCAGACATATTAAGAACAGGTGACTGCGAAGTAGTAAACAAGCTGGTATATCTTGGAGACCTTGTGAAGAATACAGAAGACAAGATACATGCATCTACTCAAAATTGGCAACAACTAATCCAACTGCGCGCGTATATCAGAAGCGTCTAAGTACACACAGATATCATTTGTCTGACTATTTATTCCTTGCCCTAGTGTCCATCGTCAGCCAGATTGTTGGCGCATAAGTAACGAGTGGACTACATTAAGACTACATCACAGAAAGTTTGTAAATTCAAGGTTGGTGATAGTGCGCTTGCAAACAACATCACACAAATCAGAGAGCATAATGCACCATTTCGCATTAAACACAAATTACCATACCAAGCGTTGCTCATCTTTTGGCAACTATTGTAACCAAAACTCTTTTTCTTCTTTAATTGCTATCTGACACAATTTCCAATCTTCATTCCTACCTATCCCTTTCTTCGTTTCGTTTTCTCTTTTGTTTTTCCTAATTAAATTTTTGATTAATCTTGAAGTGGTTTGACATAGCCATACATCGTTCTTGTTGAATTTTCTGAAACAGGTTTTCTGGTTAATAGGTTTCCCGTAAAACCAATTGTATTAATATTTTATTCCTTTGTACTACTTGTATATTTACAAATTATTTTAAATTTACATAGTTAGATAAGCCTTCATTTTTTACTTGCCTTTTAATTTACTTTTTGCAAAATGAGTTGGTATTTATTAATAATTTTTTGTAATCCTACCTAACCTCACCGACCAGCTTTACAAATTACTATGGCATTTCTCGCTGTAGATGTTCGGCTGGCTCCGGGCATAGGTATTCGGGTGGGACAGATTGTTGTTCTTTAATTTTTAATAAATGTGTTTTTGATTTGATTTGATTCTCGCTTATGGTGCGAAAGGTCCCGGGATCAAACTCCTACGCCCGCTGAATTTCTTTTCTTTAATTTTGTAACGATTAATATATTTTTTCCACAAATTCTTTTCTATGATTTCTTTAGGTTAGGTTAGTAGGTTTTCATTCTGATATCTAATTGTTAATAATTTTTAGCGTCGCAGGCAGTAATGGCGTCGCAGACAAAGAAAGGGGGGTGAGGGGCGCCTTTTTTCACAAAGTAACACGAAGTATTTCAATTTCTTGACTTGCGGAATTTATTACACACTTACAAGGTAATGCGCATGCTCGAATTTATTGGGTCAGTTGTTGCCCATTCCGGCTAGACGCAAGTAGACAAGATCAGCAACTTGCCAGTTAAGCAGTTGGCGTGGCAGAAATATCACGAAACGTACAAAAGTCAGAATCACTAACGCCCTAGTTGTCTTTATCGTTTGTTATGTTGCCGAGATATGGCCCGTTAGGGAAACGAACAGGCTGCGTATTAGGGTGTACCGAAAAAACTTTTTTTGGAAATTTAAAATTTCAAGTTGATAAAAAGTTGTTTCTATGAACCCACATACACCACACAAAAAAATAGCCCGATTGAAATAAAATTAGGTCCTCCGCAAGGGGCCTAAAGCTTATAATGTTCTTCAAAAAATTGATTTTTTTTTTAATTTTTTTTTTTAATTTTTGATTAAGAATTAAGCATTTGTCTTAGGACAGAATACTTATGGTGATAATGATGAAGAATAAAACATTTAACGGCCTAAAAAACTTTCATCGACATTTTAAAAAAATTTTTAAATTAGAAAGAACACCTCATGTTTTCTTTAAGTTTAAATAAAATGCGGGAGACTTAAACGTTTCATTAGAGTAACATTTTTTTAAATGTTTTCATTTCACATCCAATTGTTAAAATTTTTCAACTTGAAAAATAATATCACTTAATCTTTCATTCCAAAAAAAAAATATGGAAATATGCAGTTTTTTGAAGAAAATTATAAAGTTTAAGCCTCTTGCGGGAGTCCTAATTTTTTTTCAATTGGGCTAAATATTTTTGTGGTGTATATGAGTTCACAGAGACAACTATTTATCAACTTGGAGTTTGGAATTTCCAAAAAAAGTTTTTTTCGATACACCCCTACTGCGTATGAATACTTTCGACGTGTGGATGTGGAGATGTTTCCTACGAAGTATCTAAGCAGCCCATCGCACTAACTGCTCGATTCTGCAAGAAATATGCGTCCAAATGCGGCTCTTTACTATCTTATTCTCCCAAATCCTGTCATTTTTTGTCACATTCACTGAGGGGAGAATAATATAGAATGGTTGATCGTTTAGGCAAACCTAATAGAAAAAGGTGAAGAGGATAATCTCCAAAACCTTGGGCTCATGTCACCAACGGGCTAGTGGGAAAGAGCTTTGGTGAGGCTGTGCGCTTAACAGGCAACCGCGACAAATAGCAGGATGCCGTCAGACGTGCTATTCATTAAACAGAATCCAACTAAGATAATGAATGAATCAGAAAACATCTACCAAGACGCTGTGATTAAGAATAGACGTTAACTTTTGAAACACTCTCTTGAAAATTAAATTAGATTTAATTTTTTCTACAATTTTCTTCCTCGGATTTATTTTCTCCAGTGTTTCAGTGTTTCTCATTTGTTATGTTTAAACCGTTAAAAACGTTAATAATACACATTTACTCATGGCACTGTTCCTAATGATAAAAAGTTATTCCACGTCGCTCAAAGAATAAATTTTCGTCACAAACGCGACACAATGGCTTGAACGGGTCTTACTTTACTAGATTTATCGCCTTAGGTTCGTTTACGTTGCCGGTAGCTTGTCGGTACTTTTTTATACAAGTATTAATGGCTCTAACGATGTGACACTGACCTTAACGAGTGTTACGTTGTATGAAAAAACTCCATTAATTCAGAAAGACAATTGATTACGTGTTAAATCGAAGTATGTCAACTTTTATTGGAGACACAAATGCACTAAAAAGGATATAAAGCTTTAACTGTACGAAGTAAACGATTTCTTGATAAAGAATGTGTAATCATGAAATGTAACGGTGGAAACTGGAAGTTGTGACTTTAGGAACTTTTCTATAACTACATGAACTACACAAAGGTTAACAAGTATCGGACTTTTTAAACACATATTTAGTAATAAAATTAGACCGGCATTAACATCCGTTATTTTTAAACTACTTTAAAAAAATCGAACAAGGAGTAGTATGTTTTCCTTGTAGTAAAATTTAAGAAAAGCTGAGCTAATAAGCTAAACAAATTATTTCTTTGTGTTCAACTAGTATTTAGGGTAAGGTACCTGTATCTGTAACGATTTTTTTAATGCCAGTTTCGGCCTGAAAATCGTCATAATAATCGGATAATATATACCAAACGCAATTTTTTGTAAATCATTTTTAAAATAATGTTTTGAAACAACACTGACCCGCAAGTTTTCAACATTGGAAATGTTAATGTTCGTGTATAAGGCCAAAGTTACGAGTTTTATCCAAGGCCTCCGACATGAAAGAATCAAGGTCAGATGCCGTAATACTGAGCGAGAACCAGTTACTATGTGAGAAGTGTGCACAGTATGAGTATGCGCGGAGATCATGAAGTCATAATGCGGTTGTAGTCCAGGGGTAGGACACATAAATACGATAACTACAACACGATTTTCAGAGCCATCTGTAGAATGGACCCAACAGCATTCTCTTCAATTCCTTTTTTGTCCAACAGATGACGCAATGTGCTTTTCAAATTGACAGATCTGCCATATTTGTATTTTTTCACGTTAGTTCTGGCACGTATACTGAGGTGTTTGGTGTAGTTTGTTAGCAGAATAGAAAATGGAAGCTCTTAAATGTGTTTATTATTATATTAACATTGTTAATAATATTGTCAATGGCAAAGGTACTCGACGTAAATATTTAGACCCTGTGTGCAAGATTGCATACAAAATTACGTTTACTTGTTCACTAAGACGTCTCTTCCACCTCCGATTAGTTATCTATTCGGTACATTATTTGACAAATTGACAATAAAAAAGTTCTTGATTTGTCAGAGAACGTAGCGATTAAATGCCTAATTATTTGGTGATGAAAAGACCAGGACCAATTGTACCTTCTACCGAGATAGAATATATATTTTTTAAATGTGCCGCTTTGTGTGGGTCAGAACCATTTTTACAGTGTTCTGTAAAAATCATACCTAGTAGTTGAGGGTAAATGCGAGAAATGCTTATTTAAATTTACACATGATAATGTGTCCCTTCAAGGGTTGTCGCTTCTTGATGTTTTGTGATTCAAAATTCCATCATCGAGTGGGCTATCTATTGTGTAGTTTATCTATGTTGTAGTCGGTCAGCGCCAATCGTAGTGGCCATGAATTCACAAAGCTTGACAAATAGCGAAGAGCTATTTTTGTAATATGTACCTAAAATCATGTTTTTGGGACGGATCATAGCTGTGAATAAGTTTATGTTTTATGTATGGTGTTATCATTTCCAATGGTTGCAAGGATTGCGAAATCTGTAAAAAAAATTCTTAACCCATATAAGTGATTCCGAAGGTTTTTGACGTGCAGAAGACGATGTAGTTGGCCGTTTTGCGCCATCATGGCACAATTTTGAGAAAACCTAACCTAAAAGTGCTAATAAGGTCATTTGTGCCTATATTCATGCCCTAATAACTGGACAACGATACGAGATTGAGTAAAACGGACCAGACCATCTTATTCAGTTATCCAAAATTCTCAAAAACCAATAGTAAAAATTAAAAAACATATCTATAGATGGCGCAAACATTATTTCATTTCTGAGTTTAGAAAGAATTACTAATTCCATAGGATTTTGAACACAATGCCATTACCAGTTTTTGTTCATTTTTATGTTTTTTTATTTAGTTTTAGTTTGTTTTTGTCTTTTTTGTCCCGCTACGTCCACGCCGTTAACTCTCGGTGGTGCTAAAGGGGATTATATTAAACATTCCTTTCTACTCGTTTAGGGCTAGACCAATTTTTGATAGGTACAGAGCTTGAACTGTATTCCTTTCTCCTCGCTTATGACTAGCCCCATGTCTGTTTATTATAAACACTCTTTCGAAGAGGATGTATTGGGGGATGTACATTGAACCAAAACACATACGTGTCTTTTTCACTACCTTAAAGTAACACACACATGTAATTTTTCACGATCTACAAGGAATATAAAAGTATATTATTAATATTTGGTCTAAATGTTATGAAGTTAACCTTCGCCGCTTGTCGTTAAAAATCCATTTATAATGAGAAAAGACCGCTCAACGTCAATAGATGTCATCGGAGCGCACTTAAAATATGTGAAATTTCTTGAAGTTGTCCTATTGACGCCTGGTGTAGAAAAGTCTACTTCTTTACCGTTTAAAAGGTCTATTACAGGTGACATCCTTACAAATCCGTGACTGGTTTTTAAAGCTGCTTGAAATTTTCTTTGAACCCTCTCAGCAATTTCTCTAGTTAATTGAAAAATATATTGCCGGAGATCGAACACGATGTTTATTGCATCAACTGCAGTAAATTTTGATGTTGGCATATGTTGAAGGTTCCGTATGGCTAGAAGAATTCGCGAGAAACTTCCGTGTATGGTCAGATTTTCTTGAACAGCTGGATCCATAGATGCCTGTCGAGCCTGTGAATTAACAACTGCGTCATCTGGATTCAACTGAATTTGTGGGGATTCAAACAGTGGGACACGGCAGGGGGAATTAAACGTCGGGAAACGTTAGCGGGATTCAAGCGGCGAGAAACGGTAGCGGGAATCACACGTCGGGAAACGTTAGCGGGGTTCAAACAGCGGGGTCACCAATTTGTGGGGTATTGACCCACAATATTTATGTATTGTAAAATAAAAAATCGGTAAAGGTATTTACACAGAACTTCCCTCGTTCATGGCAGTCTCTCTAAAAAAATAATAATTACGAAATGACATTGAGAATAATAATCGGAGTAGAGTTATTGCTATTATTACAAAGAAAACTTGATAAGTTTTGGTCAAAAAAATATACAGATTGCTCATCCAACAGCAAAAGTTCAATACTAAATAGCAGGTGCCACATATGACAGGCTTGCGCAAATACCTTTACAAATGTCCACCATGACTGAATTATTTCTTGGGATGACCACCCTGTACATTTTTCAATAAAAGTATAATAGGTGCATATGCCAGATGTTATTGCCATCTGTCACATTTTCAATCCAACATTCACGTAATGGAGTGGAAGTATAGTGGTGGTTAAAAAATTGAATTTTTTTTTAATTTTTCAAAAGATGGTAAAATAATTTTCAAATTTTTTTCTTCTGAAATAGGTTTAAAATGTCAAAGGTAGAAATTTTAAATTAGAGCAAAAAGGAAAGTTTCCTTCTGTTCTATAGTAGTGCTAAAAAAAGTTTAAAAATTAAAAATGATGTATTTTTAAAATAGGTTTAGAATGCTATGAAACGTGAAAATTTTAAATTTGAGCAAATAAAAAAAAATTCGATCTATTTTACTGGTAAAAACTTTTTGAAAAATGTTGGTGAAAAAAATTTTCAAATTTTTTTTTCTGAAATACCTAGGTTTAGAATGTCATTTAAATTTGAGCATTCTGGTGTTAAATTTTTTTCCAAACTGGTAACAAAATGTTGCAAATTTTTTTTTCCGAAATTGGTTTGGAATATCATGAAACGTGGAAATTTTAAATTTGAGCAAAAAAATTTTTTTCGTCTGTTCTATAGTAGTGATACATAAATGAATTAAAAATGTTTTCAAATTTTTAAAAAAATTCTTCAAAAACATTTTTAAATTTGTTTGAATAGTTTTAGAATGTCATGGAAACGTGGATAGTTAAAATCTGAACAAAGAAAGAAAAATTCTATCTTAGTGATAAAATTTCAAAAAACTTTTTTTTTAAATCAGGCTTAGAATGCCATGAAACGTGAAAATTTTAAATTTGAAGAAAGAAAAAAAAAATTCATTTTAGTAGTAAAATTTTTTTCAAAAATATTGGTGAAAAAAATTTTCAATTTTTTTTTTCCTGAAATAGGTTAAGCGTGTCATGAAACGTAGAAATTTTAAATTTGAGCAAAAACAAATTTTTTTCAACTTGGTAAAAATTTTTTCAAAAATGTTTGAAAAAAATTTTCAAATTTTTTTTTTTTCTGAAATAGGTTTAGCGCGTCATGAAACGTGGAAATTTTAAATTTGAGAAAAAAAAATTTTTTTCAACTTGGTAAAAATTTTTTCAAAAATGTTTGAAAAAAATGTTCAAAAAATGTTTTTTCCTGAAATAGGTTTAGCGCGTCATGAAACGTGGAAATTTTAAATTTGAGCAAAAAAAAAATTTTTTTCATTTTGGTAAAAATTTTTTCAAAAATGTTTGAAAAAAATTTTCAAAAATTTTTTTTTCCTGAAACAGGTTTAGCGCGTCATGAAACGTGGAAATTTTAAATTTGAGCAAAAAAAATTTTTTTTCACTATTTATTCCGTTTAGACGGTCCACCCTGTATATTTTTCAGTGAAAATTCTACCAGTTCTTCGCTGACAGTAGGGTTAACTACCTACCAAATTTGACTGCTCTCCGTCAAGTAGTTTTTTAGTAAATACACCGACAGACAGACAGACAGACAGACAGACAGACTGACGGAATTGAAAAACCTATATTTTCGGAATCTACGTGTTCTGAAACGTCAGAATCCGAAAAAATCTCGGAGGGTGATTTTTTCTCGAATACAATACTTCCCTTCGGTATGCGAGGGAAGTAAAAATAAAATAATATATTTTTATTATATCTGATATCTCTGTCATATATATTATTTTGAACAGTGTCAATAGGTACAAAATTTAAAACTGACGTCTGGATGTCTTCTTTTTTCTTTTTTTTTTGCTTTTTCTTCTATTCTCGCCACCTCTGCATGAACTATCCCGGTGGCGATGTAGTGTTGACTACATATGAGAGAGCATCCCACAAAATACAACTAGTTTGACGTTTTCAAAGGCAAAAATAGTATGATGCCGCCTCTCGTCAAGTTACCCACCGTGTTATAATAGGCGCTGGAGGTAAAGGTGTACTTGGAAGTATTTCTTTAAATAACCGTACACGATGCGGTGCTTTCAGAAAAACTTTCTTTACACTAGATATTAAGTTGTCAACATTAGCGCAGCATCCTCTAATAGTTTCAGCGATTCTATGGAGTCCATGTGCTAGATATTGCAGGCAGCATGTTGCGATATGTTTTCTTGATAATTCGTCCTGCAGCTTTCATATAATTCACTCAATTAGTAAGAAATAGTAAGACCTTGTCCTTATTTTCTACATATTTGTCACCCAACAACTCTTGTAGACTTGAATTCACTGCTTTCACTATAATGCGATAATTTGTCGTTTCTACAACTTTAGATGCGATCAAGTGTCCACGCACTGAACAATTTTCCTCCAATGCACCCACTAAAACATTCGCTACCTTCTTACCACAAGCATTGGTGGTTTTGTTCACACTGACCCAGATGTATTTCCCAGTAAGCTCAGAAGAAATTTTCTGTCTAACATTATCACACTCAGCTGATAAATATTTTCTTCTGATAATACACTTTTATAAAAATTGTTTAAAAGGTGGATTATCTAATTTTGACCACCGCATGTTACATCCCACCAACACTTTCACTAAATTTAAATTAAAATACTACTATTAGTAGATCCACTAGCACTAATATGCTTTTGTGAGGAAACATGTCTATTAGCATTTGTTTTAGATGTCCAAGAAACTGTTTTGTTGCAACTACTACAATAAAGATCTGTTCCATCAAATTACAGTTCGAGGAAATCGCGAATCCACAAGTCTATTGCAACCTGAGAAGCATTTTGTATACTCATTTTGTATACTCCGACTCTGTATAATTATAATTTCACACTAGGTTTATGATACATATGTACATATATATGGCTAGATTTATACTACGGTTTGCAAAACTGCGATCTGGGATGCTCTACCCTTTTCCTTTATTAAATGTTGACGTGAATGCCAGTAATTGTCAAAGTGTAGGTAAAAAGCAATTTTGATATGTTTTACAATTTCGGCGGCGTCGTGTAATTAAAGGAGATAAAACCTCATAAGTAAAAAACCTAAAAGTACACTGGAATTTAATGTTGACACTAGGTCGGGGTCGAATGCCTTTAACGCTGCAAATATAAAAAAAAATGTTTTTAGGTAATTGTCAGTGCGTTTCACAAATGTAGTAGATTTCCGATAAAAGTAGGTTATACGTATTAACATTTTAAAATGGAATAAAATTCATTTTATCACGTGATGCACACCGGACATGGTATATTTATGCCATTAATCCTTAATTTTGTTCGTTACGTATAATTTAATATTGTATAAAAATGGTTTATGTATTGGGAAAAATGTTTTATGTTGCCAGCAGTTAATTGGGTTTCATATTTAATTATTATGAAAATAAACAAAAACACGCCACACATTAATCAGAACAGGAATGTGTGTGTTTGATTCAAAATTGTCTTTTTATTTGCTAGATATGTTTTACATATTTTTGTAAGAACTATTATCGTTTTTATGTTACATTTAATACAAAATACAATGTAGCTGGCAATAATAAATATTTCACCTCTTTGTTGTTTTTCTGATTGTTTCAGAAAATGTTTGCAATATAATATTACGTCTATATGAGAACCGTCTCTGGCACCGAGATAAAATTGCCAATCTCTGTTTATGGCATTCTAAGCCTACTCGAACAAAAAAAAAATGAATTTTTCTTTACGATTACTATAAGTATGTTTAAAAGTGAATTATTTATTATTTGTTTGCTTATAGTAATGAAACATATTACTATAAGTACTTCCACATCCACGTAGTAGCGTCCCCTTAAAATGAGGAAAATTACATACAGCTAAAACTGAATTTTTCTTTAAGAATTTCACTTAGGTGATAGCTCTTAATGACGTATTTTTCTGATAAATATATTAAAGAGTGCACTTGTGTTGGTTTCTAATTTATTGCAATAAACTGATTTATTTATACAAGTAAACAAACTTGTTTGAAAGTTTGTTTTGTTATTTATATTGCAAATTTAAGTTTGCTTATATGGTAAGGTATGCGCTCTTACATGCTATACTCGAACAATCATAATGATATTGATCACTACAACTTCATTCGATATTGGATAGAAGGTCAATGGGATACATTTTTCTAATTGTAATTTTAATTATTTACTAATTTATTGTAGGTAGAATGTTTCTCTATAACAAATAACTTATTTAGTTCTGATTTAAAAGCCCTGTTACAAATGAATCTTTCTTGGAACAGCGGCAGGTAAAAATCTAGTCAAACCAGGTAAAGTTAAATTTGTGGTTTAGCATTTATCTATGTTTTCGCTACCTTTGGAATGTGTAGGTAAAAGGCAAACACACTTCTGGAATGTACCTACCAAAGGTTATTTTAACTAATAAGGATAAAAATAATTTATTTCGTAGCATTATTGAGTAATATTTCATTTCACGGTTCCATGATTCAAGATGATGTTAACAGGCTAGTTAATTAAGTTCTGTTAACCCAAAAAGGGAGATGCAAATAGCTATCCTCGTGTCGTGTGCTACATACATTTTAAAAATTGAATGTATTTTTCTTAAAAGAAATGTTTTACATTACAGGAAGATTACCAACAAAATAGACTGTCAAATGGCGGTAGAAAAATATTAAATTGTACCATCCCTTAATCGATTTCTGCCAAAACGAACTATAACAAATGTCTAAAATGATAGCTCTAGGAGAAAATTAAAAAATACTATTCCCAAATTTCATTTTGACACACCATTTTGGGTCTGATAACCGCTATTTGCAATATCACACTTATAAATCTTGGATACGTACCAACAATACTTGAACTTCTTTGAAGTCAGTGCTTTTAAGACCCATTCAATATATTTTTGTATTTCGTTTTGTTATTTTTTTAATGGGCTTATTTATATTAACGTCCTGGCGGAGTTTAGCCATTACTATTCCACCACCCAACCAGGACACTTACACATAAACATAAACGCAACAACCATTCTCTGCGATATTGCCATCTACCGCAGCTCAGACACGAACTCAGGTGAAATATCGGCGACTAGATATGTAGTGCCACTCAACAGAGGTCTAAGTCCACTGCTATCGTCTCGGCAACAAAAAACGCCACTAAACATCCATACTCTGATCAAGATTCGAATCTGGGACTCCGTGATCGCAAGCCGAACATCTTAGCACCAAGCCTACAATTTCTTTCAGGTTATATAATTCTCTAACTTCCATAATAAGCGTAATAATACCAATTTCAGTTTTTGGGACCATCATATTTGTTCTAATTTTGTTTTAATGTTTCCTTCCATTTGCATTAAAAACGTGTAAAACTCCTGGATTATTCGTTCAGTTAAGCTCAATCAGCCGATAAATATGAAACCATGATTCCAACATATTCTATTGAAATTCGATTTACAAATAGCCCACGTTCATTCATTTATTTATTACGTCAACTCGCGCGCACAAAATTGCTCTAAACATAATTAATGCAAAGTGCTCTTAAAATAACTTTCTACCAATAATTTTATTTTCTGATTAAAAATGTATGCATCAGATAATGGAAGGAATACTTTTAGTATTATTAGTTTAACCTATTTTTATTTATACAGGAGGAGGTTCTCAATTCGATCCACATGTGTTTTTCTATGTTCGTTTTTATGTTCCACGCAGTATTTTGCAATCTGTAGAGTATGCCTTGGCAGTGATCCCACATTAATTTTATCCAGCGATATCTAGTACAAAGTAAATAAAAATCAGAAAATATTTTCTATTCCAGAATTTGGAGGATTCGCTAGCGATTATTTCATCCAAATTGCATTAAAATTGGTAGCTAGGTATTTTCTTGGGGTAGTTGATATTAAATCTCATGTCAAAATTGAAAAATTAAAAAAAGTGAATCCAAGGGATTGCCATATTGTGAAACATCTGTAGATTTTGATGAAATTTTTATGTTTAAAAATGAATTATTATTTGTTTGCTTATAATTGTATTGAAACATATTCTTTATAGGATTTTACAAACAGCAGAAAAAATAACGATCTATAACTATCTATAACTAAAAGAAAAACTTTGTGTAAAAATGTTAATGCAATCTTTGCATTCTTTCGATAACCTGAATTCTGGTTATGCTAGCAAATTAAAATCCTAAAATGAATTTGTCTAATTACTTATTTGAAATTCTCATTCTAATACTAGCATCCACACATCCCCTACGGCCATGCAGATTAAACTAGTATCTACATAACCCCTACGATCATGAAGATCCATTAGAATGAAAATGTTTTAAGACAATAAATAAATTCATTTTGGGCATTTGTTCTCATTTTTAACTGAATCCTCATGATCGTAGGGGGTTATGTAGATACTAGCTTAATCTGCATGGCCGTAGGGGACTGTGTGGATGCTAGTGTTAGAATGAGAATTGTCAAATAAGAAATTAGACAAATTCATTTTAGGATTTTAATTTGCTAGCATAACCAGAATTCAGGTTATCGAAAGAATGCAAAGATTTTATTAATATTTTTACACAAAGTGTTACTTTTAGTTATAGATAAGTAGTTATTTTTTCTGCTGTTTGCAAAATCCCATAAAGAATATGTTTCAATTGATGAAATTTGTTATATGGAGATACCAGAATTCTGATAACAAGGCTAATGTTAAAGCTTAAAAACTCAAAACAACGTAAATGTTGTTTTACTTTGTATAAACTACATAAGACGTGACTGAAAAGGGCAAAAAAACTTCTTAGTGTAGGATTTCTATTTTCAATTTAAAAATTCAGTCAGAAAAGCGTTGCTACCAGGATAAATTATTACAAAACCTGTTTGTGATAGAATAACACCGACATCTTGCTTGAATATTACAAACGAAACCCGTATACGAATACAGTTAACCAGATATGTTATGTGCTTACCTCAAACGAAAGTAGTCGATTATTTACCTGGTGCACCATTACAAGTCCGTTACCTGCTCTTGGTTCATTCTTAATATTGCCGGTAGCATAACTGCAGATTAAATAATATTTACTTACTTTTACGAATCATTTATGTAGTTGTTCATTAAACTAACATTATTTATTATGAATAAATAATTTGCATCATATCTATCAATTAATATAAAGTAATAAAACGATATTGACAACAATTAAAAAATGATTCTAAAAATTGTCGGTCGACGCTCATGAGATCTCTGGTATTATGAACTATTCCTTTGTCGGTCTTTTTTATGATTTAATATTGACACTAGATAAACTATGCCTAATAGTGATATTGAGGTATATGTAAAAGGTAATAAATAATATTAGAGCCAGAGGTATGGGCGCATGAGTTTCGAAACATTTCGAACGCAGTGTGTTTGCTGAAATCAGTTTAGGAGACACTACCAATTATGAGAATCCATGTTACCAGACGGTAACATGGTCTGATATTGTTTAAAACAATTTTCTTTATAACAAGAGGAAATATTACGTTTTAACAAGCAAGCAGATTTTATAAATATTTTTTGACCGATTTCCAATTGTTCAATAATTTTTTTCGTAAAACTGATATTTTGAATGTTATTAATTTTAATAAATTGAAAAATCGCCAATTTCCCGTTTTTTGGCGCTCTAAAAGTAATAATAAAAAAATGTTTCTTGTACCCTACATACTTTTATATACATCCACGTAGTGGATTGGAAGTATAGTAATTGTAAAAAAAATCTTTTTTTTTTTCTTGAAATAAGTTTAGAATGTCCTGAAACGTTGACGTTTAAATATGAGGGAAAAAGGTTTTCTGTCTGTCTGACGGTCTGTCTGCCTGTCTGTTTGTCTGTAACTTTTTTTGTCCGCACGTTTTCTCCAGAACGGTTAAAGATATTTACTTGAAATTTTTTACACGTGTATATTATAACGAGATCCGGAATGAATTGTTTTTTTAACATAATCCGGTGAAGGGTTGTGGGGGGGTAAATAGAAGGAAATAAGTAAAGCAAGCTGAAATGAGTACAGAAACTTGAAATTCGGTATATGTACTAGAAGCCAGGGCCTCTAAATTTTTTATAATATTTTTCTTTCTAATATTTTTTATCCCCCCCCTTTCCCACCACCACCACCACCTCCGCTCCATTATTAATGAGATTAATAACATAAAATTGAGGGATTTATTTGAAAATTATAACATCTGATTGAGATTCTGTTGAAGGGGTGGGAGGTGGTAGGTTGTGAATAGGGAAAAATAAGTAAAGTAAACTAGAAACTTCATTTTTAACGTATATGGTAAAAACCAACGCCTCAAACTTTTCTATGACACCTGCCTCAAATATTATTAAAATTCTATGACCAATAATTTCCACATACTAGAGTGCAAATACAGTCAAGATGTTTCCTTTAAAGCGACTCGGATGAAAAATCTGGATGTGGAAGTAGTGATTCCTTAGGCAGCGGTTTTTTATATATCTAGGCCTTGCATATGAACTCCCTGAAATGTTATTTCATACTTCTTAATGGACCTTTTCAATTTTTTCAATTTTTTTTAAATATTGCTGTACATACCTCCAAAGTAAAGAATTTCTACTTGTAGTTTCTTTTAATCTACATTATTAATGTGTGTGTGTGTTGGAGTAAATGAACTATAAATATTCATATTATTTTAAAAATAAACCCATATTTTATGTTGTATCGAAGATTGCTGCATAAAAGATACAAAAATAATTTTATTCCGTGGATATTTATAGCTCATAATAAAATAAAATTTTACATACACCAGAGTTTAATTTTAGCTATGAATATTTAGAAAACAAGACCTTGAGGAAATTTTGTATAATATACGATTTTTAAGCCACAGATAAACATCTGTAATTAACACATTCAAATTTAGTCCATAATTCAAAACTGAACAAATGTACGTCAACGAAATGATCCATTTGTAAAATCAATTTCACAAACTCATTACCAGGATTGTCTTTTGTCTTAATTGTTTAGATAAAGCTTACGTAAAACCACACTTTCGTTATTTTTAACAAACTAATAACTGACCTATTTGCACCAACTTTTACAATACTTCTAAACACTGACATCATCATAAATTTAAAAGTGTTAAAGAAACCCAGTGAAGAAAATTTTTTATTTTGGACAGTAGCCAGGGAAAATACCAAAATATTTTTATGTAAACTTTAATGATTTCTTGTCAATATATAAATAATAAACGTTCATCATCAAACAGTATTAATTCTTCTCATATGAATTTCTCATGGTTATATAAACTAAACTTGAAGACTTAAACAGCCAGTTTTCCTATTTTAATCCAATTAAAGTGTGTTAAAAACAATTATAATATACTCGCATAATCATGTTGTGTTTAGTAAATACTCTATGTTTCTATAAAACTATTTAAAAAGTAGATAATATTTCATTACTTAAAAGACCAAGCCGTTAGAATAAAACATAAATTATAATTTAGACTTGAGACAAGCATCATGAATGTTTTGATACAATGCACACTGACAGATGCTGTCTTAAAGCCGTCAACTTTAAAGTTAACCCTTGCTCTGCCTAATCTTTTAACTGCCTGTCACTCACTGAATAAACTATATCAATAAAAAATAATGGAAACCTCTGAAGAATGTGAAGATTTATTATTTGCCGGAAAAGTGCCTATAGTCCCCTTGACAACTTGAAATTTTACATTTAATCGAATCTGTTCAACCACGCATAAGGAGCGAGAAAGGTTTGATCAGAGACAGGAAATTCTTTTATAGTCTTGAACTCCTTTGCCATGCGTGCGTATATAATCGATGAAATGTATAACCCTGTTAATTTCATTTTGTCTACTCAGTAATTCATTTATACCTTTACAGGGCGAGCGAACAACAACAAAGGGAAACAGTAAACAGTGTGCTAATAGAGTTTATGAGATTAGCTGATATTATTTTTCTTAGCAAAATAAATTGCCAATGATTAGATTGGATTGAATAACACGATTGAATACTCTCTTACTCTCTATTAGATATTTCACAACTTCTGAAATAATATTGAAACATTTAATGAAAGAAACACACTAAGGGCCAGTTGTATAAAAGTGGATCAACGAAAATTCTTCTGTACTTGGTTCAAAATCTAATCTTACTTTCAAGCTCAGTTAGGCCTTGATCGTAGTTAAATGTGGGCGTGGCTGTAGTTAAATTTAATCTTAGTATCGAGATACTATTACCGAAGATTGTCGAGATTAAACATAACCATTTTATTTTTCGAAGTAAGGTTAATTAGAACGTTTTTGTCGTGCTTTGTAAATTTTATTTTGAAAAATAGTTTTACGTGATGACCTATTTGACGATTATGAGTTGAAATATATAATATATTTACGCACATTGTCAGAAAACGGCTGAATCACTTCCACATAGGCGTGCACTAATGATGAATTATTTCATAGATTCTGCTTCACCAAAGATATTGTAGCAACCATAAATTCGCCGCAAATTGAACATATTTTAACCAGCAATTGATTTGCTGTAGACTAAAAACTTTTAAGTGTTTAATTTTTGTTAGATACAAAGCTGATGCTCTAGTAACACTTCGTCCACGTCTTAAAATTATCTGGAAGTCAGGATGAAAAAAGAATTCAGACAGGCTTTTATAACTTTTATAACTTACCTAGATTTTCCAGAGTACCGGGTGCCATTTATTGTACGCAAATAAAAATACAATCACCAGGTGAGATATTAGTTGAAATTTATATAAAGTTTTTGTGTGAAATTGCTAGCCGAAAAATATTATAATGGATATTGTGGTACGATGGCTGCCATGGCTGTGTTTTACCATAGCAGTCACAGATTCCAAAATTCAACAATCAAAAGAAGATTTGAGAGACTTGTGAATTTGTAGATGCTCTTCTAGTGGAGACAGTGGCTATGCTTTGTATGATTACTTATAGTCCAGTTACATAAGGATTCATCTACTAAAAATATCTAAGTGCATACACATTTACTTTTATATTACTAATAATGTTTCAAAAGTCCCCACCGATATCTTGCTTGCGTTTCAAGTTCTTCAAGGTCAAATGTCACAGAAATCGGCTTTTCGCAAATATTTTGCTTCCTGTATGTCTTATAACTTTCTTTATTATTACAGATAATAACGATTAAAAAATGCTCTTCAAAAAATGTTATGTACTATTTTACGTGAAACCAATCGTTTTCACACTATATGCCAGGAAAGTACAGGGTAGCGGTGCATCCGTTCCCACAACACCTCAGAGGTAGGATGCAAGGCACGTTTTTTTACATGGTTTTCCCAGTAGGCCTAATCCATTATTTTGCTTGTTTTAGTGACTTCTACAGCTTATCCTCATTCTCGTTCTCTGTTCCCTCTTCCACGTCTTTATCCTCTATCATTTCCTCCAAGTTCTCGTCCTCCGTCCCCTCCTCCAAGTTCTCATCGTCCGTCCCCTCAAGTACCTGTTTGATCTTCTATGTCGTGTCGTTTTTTTCCTTCCGTTATATTTTGTATCAAGGGATCAACGGGATTAAACTCATTATATTCTTCATCCTGAATATTTCCTTCGGTAGCGCTATTGACATTTGTGTTGAGACATGATTGACCGAGATAATGGCCACAAAGTATCGAACAGGACAGTCCAACTTTTCTGCACCCGCAATTCCTTTAGCTCAATTGCAAGAAATAGTATTTAAAAGTATATCTGGTGCAGGTGGCAATAAAGTCTTAATGGGCTCCATTATTATTTATTTTCCATCCCCATTGTTCAGGATTTAAATCATTACCAAGCCAATTCTGTACTTCATAATACACCCCGACTTAGATGTTGGCGTGCGGCAGCGGCAGTAAGTGGAAGTGACGACAATTTAACTGCGGTGTTAAGTCTTGTTGACTTCGCAAATGTCATGTACCGATAGTTTTCAATGGATAATTCTGATTTAAGAGCTCCATAGATTGCCAGAAGAATGCGTAATCCATTTTCCAAAATCATCTCTACTGTACAATTTTCCTGCTTAAAAACGTCCGCAAATTGATGCAATTCGAGGCGCCTCTCGTACATTTTAAAAATTTGTATTTTTCCTTTGTTAGAGAGTGCAAAGGTTGTGTCACAGTCAGTAATAGCATGTAATAACAACAGATGCTTATTACAATTTGAAAATTTATTTAGGCTAAAAGGATAGTATGTTTTTGATTTTATTTTTCCTTTCCCTGGTATAAGGAAAGAAACCTTCTGGTTTGAAGGAGCACGTACTATTAGAAGAATTAATAGATCTACATCTTCTCGAACGATAATGGTGATGTTGTGTTGTGATTTCTCAAGTGCCATCTCTACTATTAAAACGTCGGCGTCGTCCCTAGCTTGTTTCACAGCTATGTTGTTAGATTGTAGTTTGTACATTAACATGGCACCCCATACTTTTTTGTCGAGACACAATGCGTTGCGCGCCTTGCAGCATAATTTAGATGTGTGTTACTTAATAAATCGTTGGTTGTACGGAAAAGACTTACAGAACTTTTTTGTAGAGAATTTCCTGTTCTTTTTTTTTTGTAATGACGCAAAAAGTCGTACGACTCACGAAGAGATATTAGAGAAATAAGAGTTTTATGACCCTTAATATTAAATAACTAAAATCGCAAGCGCGATATTGATGGGGACATTTTGGGCATTGCTTCCAATGTTAAAATAAAGGTGTAAGCAAAATTTAGGCTCACCTGGATTTGTTTAGCAGATGCTGCTTTTTCCGACCTAATATAACTGGAGTATTATGACTCCTTTAGGTGGTGTTCAAACAAGAGTAAAACAAAAATATAATGCCTATTATTCCTACAAGAGCAGTTGTTGAAATAAGATTAGGTATATGAAAAATAATTTTTCCCATTTTAAGTTTAGGCATGAGGTGCCCAATTTCAACAACAACAGATAATTATAGCCACCTCTGTAATGGATATTATCACGACACAGAATAGAGAAGCTAAATTTCTGCACTTACCATTGACCAAGAGACTGGTCAATTTTTGGAAAATGTCCGTGTTCCAGCACCACAAGATTTAAATAATATTAATATAATCCAGCCATCCTCAGAAACAAAGTAAATAAACATAACATAAATATAGTTAATGTTACGTGACTATGGAAATAGATAAACAAGCTAAAATATTTCATGTACTAAAATACCCTTAGAAGTTTTCAAAACGGAAAGCGAAAACATTTTTTTCGAAACATTGAGAGCTCCTAATTTCATTTTAGTTTACACATTCTTGAGCATAAGATAGGAAATACAAAACACTGGAATATTCTGTAGTCTCTACACACTTCAAAATTAACCAAGAACGCGCTCTCATATTAACAGCTGTGTAACATCATTTACTCTTATGATAATTTAATATATATTAAAGTGTGCTTTTGCTAGGTTTATATAAATACAATATATACCACGAGCTCTGAGATTAAAGGAATTCAATGTAGGTCGAGTTCGGTGACAGACGCGTGTTTCGTGGCTCCCACAAAATTTCGAAATAAAGCGGTTGAAGTGATAACAAATCGTCCAAAGTTGTGCTAAATTGAAGCGTGAATAATTCTACATTGATTGATGTAAATTGACGAGAGTTTGGTTATTTCATATAGCTGATATTTGATTAAATTGTATTAGTTGAGCATAACATCACAGAAGCGTATATGAAAAACCCGAGAAAGGTCGTAAAACCTATACCTACCTGGGTCTCCCTTCTTCAAGTGGATGATATAATAAACAACATATGTTTATTATACACCACCAACTGTGGAGGGAACAGATACGTTTTGTTTAACTGGTAGTTCAGTTTCTTTATTTAGATTGAAAAATTAAATTAAAATTGAAAAGGTATTAAATATAGGTAATGGAATAGAAAAAAACACCCGGAATTGGAAAACGGAAACTAAAACTAAAACTGATTACTTCAAAAACAAACCAATATACAGGCTGTACAAAATATTCTCTCGTGCCTCCTCCTCATAACCCGCTGAAAAGAAGCTCTATAACCGTGAGACAGAGCCATTCCCTGCACTTCCACCGTAAATGAATATTTACCTGTGAAACGGTTAATATAAATAAAAGCTCATTGCGGCGAGCTAAAACGCAAATTTCTGGGAAGCACGAATCCATACATCTATAAATGCAATCGGGCGGGAGGCGATGCACACTGCTAGATCCAGCAAGAGATGGAACAGAAAACTTAGAAGAAGAATAAATAACGAGATGATGATAGAAACTTAAAAGAAGCATGGAAACTAAAAAGAGGCATCTCTCAAACGCATACGCTTCCCATCCAACGATGACAGATGGCAACTAAGAAGAAGCATGGAAACTTAAAAGAAGCATCTCACAAACACCTACTTTCCCATCCCATATTCCTACCCCATGCGTCATGTGGTTCTTGCTGCTGACAACAAGCATGCCCCATGTCCAACCCGGCGTATGCAGCCAGTCCGGCGGTATATAAAACACCTGGGATTTGGTTCAGGTACGCGGTTTGGCCGCCCGTTGGGTGTGCTCAGAGAACGACCGAGCTGCGTGTTGGAACGAACCTCCAGGGTAGCTATTCTGTATCGGCGTGATGTGATGTGAGCACATGTTTTCATGAGAAAGTGGGTGGAGTTCTCTTGAAAACCAAAATAGCGTATTCTGTAACTGTGGGAGCGGTCACATCACTTTAAAAACCGGGGAACTTGTAGGTAAATTGTAGGGAACGGCACCGTTCACGCGTGAGAGGATAAAAGTATAACCTCACTTTTTGACAAACTATCATTTTATTTGAATGTCGGTGGCATGATATTTGTTTATTTGAAGTTATTTTTATGCTAGATCATACAATGAGGTTTGTTGTTACATCACTACTTGGCCCTAGAAAAATTAACAATGATATCACCGGTTAAGGTGATAACCAAAGGCAATTCAACCAACACACAAATAGTGACGGCGAACGGCTAGCTGATCTGGTGCGTGGCTGGGATTTCGTGGGTTCAATTAATATATATTTTTTAAATCAGCCAGAGGGTGAACCAATATTTTTGTGATATTTTGCCTAGCTAGTTTGTTCCAACACTCAGAGGTAGCTTAAAATGATGTAAAAATTATGAGCGCCATCCACGGAAAATTTAAGAGTTACTGCTACCCCTGTGATGGTGAAACCAACCGCCGTGGAAAGATTTGATCTTATGGCGGACAGACAAACAGAAAAAATGAAAAATTAAATTTTACGATAAAAGATACTTATTTATTAATTACTTCAGAAAAAATCATCAATGTAAAAACAATTCAGCGATTTTAATCAATTTAAAAATTATAAAATAATGTTATCAATTATGAAATAGAAATATTAAGTAATATTATCACAATTTCCAACAGAAAATATTTATAGCTTAATTAATTTATCATTAAAAGAAAAGAAATATATTGTGCAATGAAAGTTATACAGTAAATATTATACAACAACAAAAATATCAATGAAATTCTCAGAATCTCACCAATCCTCCTGATGATGGATAGATAGTGGATGAGGGCTCCTGGTGAGTTCTGGTAGCCTTTCCTAACAGCCTCTCCGAACACAGACTGCTCCTCGACGTGGTTTGACGTCTTGCTAACCTGTATAACGCTAGGGTTTTGCTGTTGGTTGGGATTGACTGGACTAAACTGGACTTGACTAAACGGAATTTCAATCGACTGCTGAACTTTACTAAACTGTGTTTGACTGGACTATCCGTCTTATGAAATTATATAATCAGCTATTTGGCATATAATCAGCTATATAATCATCAACTATTTGCTATCTATTTAATTATCTATTTAATCAACTATATAATCAGCTATTTGCTATATAATCAGCTATTGGCATATAATCAGCTATATAATCATCTATTATCATCTATTTGCTATATAATCAGCTATATAATCATCTATTTAATCATCTATATAATTATCTATTCAGCTATATAATCATCTATTTAATCATCTATATAATTATCTATTTGGCAGCAAAACTCTACGTTTGGGAAGAAAAAAAATATTATCAGCACATGTTTCAGAATTATGGTTGTTTAGTTAGCAGAAATGAAAAATATGGCTAAAGGCCGTTAAACACTAATGAGAGGAATCAAATAAATAAATGTAATTACCTTTTATTAGATAGATCACTAAGAAAAAGTTTGATAACGGCAGAAGTGTCACAACTCGCGACTGAATGATTATCAAAAAACTTAAAAGTCAAAGTAATTGCTGCTGCAGAATTGGCTACAGAAATGGCCATTCTCCTACCAGCTAGCTAATAAAAGAGATATCCCCTCTCAAGTCTCAATTAACATATAACCATACTATAAACTAAAAATTACTAAGAATGGGTCCGCGTTGTTATATGCAACCCATAATACTTCCTGCAGTATATTTGGTTTAACCAATAATTAAGAAATTTGTGCTGTGAAATAGATATATTTACTATGCGATCGAAGCCTCTGTGTTCTACGAGAGCTGTTAGCAAAAACTGGAATACAAAAAGAGTTAAATGGATGAAACATGAAAATATAATAAATGTGTACATTCCTAAATTTAAACAGATTACCTATGATAATTTAATGTCTGAGGTTTTAGTTACTAGAGTATGGTAAATACCTGTACATATTTCTCAAAAATTCATTCTGTTTAATAGAATTTAATAAAATTACTTAAAGTTGCCAGATGTACGCAACACACCCTTCTCCTCCGGAAGAAATATTTTAGCTTACTGAAATATTTCTTGATCAGCTTTGATCCAAAAAAAATTTTTTAATTAGCAAAATGTCTGACTAAATGGTACTAACATCAAACTGTACTAAAATAAACTGTACTAAAAGTAAACTGTACCAAACTAAAATTGAAAATATTATGAATGCGTGAAATTTATTTCCTCGTAGTGCTAAAGTGAAATAGTAAACACCTCGTATACGTGGCTAAAAAAAAAAAATAAATAATTAAAAAAAATTATTTACTCTCTGTCCCAACTTAATGGTGACAAACTCACAAAGTCCAATTTCTAAAAAGAAAATATTGGAAACTAACCAGTATGCCCATAGACTAGAGCCATACATTATACAACCACGTGTAAAAGAAAATATTTACAACTACGGGTTAAATGTTTGTTAAAATTCACAACGAATTAAAGTATTCAACTACGAGATATAAATTACAACTACGCATTCAAAACTATTTTGGACCAAGCGCCCGGACTATTATCCAGTTGATGAAAAGTGAAAACCAAAACTAAAAACTTACTGAAATTTTTTTAAAGTATTAATAAATATGTAGTCAATCTAAAATCTCTTAAGATCGTCAAACTCGAAATTTCGCAAATAAAATTTAAAATAAAATATTTACACAAGTGTTATTGGATATGCATCGATCCAAACACACCAAGTTGCGAAACCGAACTAAACTAAAAAGGCAGAACTGTGTCTGTCTGTGTGTGTCCTCACGCGAAATTAATCGTTAGTGTGAGGTCACCTAAACCCAAAAGTTTGACGATTTCTTCTTTAAAGCAGATATTTGGAGTTGAGTATCGCTTTATAATGCGGCTAAGTTGGAAGTTACGCATATTAAGTGGCCCTATTTAAAGAACCTCCACCCTACCACCCTATATAATCTCAGCGACAAAATAAAAAAAACCATTAAAAATTCTTGCATTTGTCAAGAAGTATCACAGTAGATGCATGAGGTATGAAAAAAAAATTATGTCGCTAAGTTTTCGTGCGATGTTATGCACTTTTGAGTGCTTGACTCAAAAATTGAATAAACTGAACTAAACCTAAAAGTTACTAAAATTAAATGATCGGCCAATCAAACTAAATCTATTTAAACCTAACTAACTAACACTAAGTAACAGTATTACTAAGGTATTTTACTAAAATTACTTTTACCCTAACTGACTGTTATGGCGGCGTCTAAATATTTTCTGAATACTGCGACGCTCTACCGCAACTTATCTCACTATACTATACCTAACTATACCTAACTAAACCAAAGTTAAACCTACATATGGTTCTAGAATCATTAAAGATCCGCGGTTGAGAGGTTTGGTTGCAAATCAACCCTCTCGTTAACACAAAAAGCATTAAATTAGTACAAAAGCACTATAACTCAATTGAAAATGCGGTTTGAAAAATTTTCATTAATTTTTTAATGTTGAAACCGCAAACTAAACCTGACTGAAAGTCATTGTCCTACTTGACCTGACCTGACTAAAAATCAAAACGTCGTTCGAACTAAGCGTCGAGACGGCGCTTATACTGAACTGAACTAACGAAATTGTGCTCGTCTTAAATTAAATTTATTTTAATGTTTCGTAAAATAAACTTATTTTATTCCATTTCCTTTCAAAGGAAATTTTAGAATATGTTAGGCGTCCCTAACCAAACCTGACTGAAATTTTTGTTTACCTACTCTACTGTATGATTAAACAACTCAAACCTAATTGAACCTAACTGTTGAGACTGAGCTCGAACTAAACTAAATTTAAACTGTGCCCCCAGATTAAATTTATTATATTCCATTTTCTGAAATAGAAAATTTTGAAATATTTTATGCTTGGCGTCCCAACGCATATTTTTTTATACTTGGCGTCCCAAAGCATACCTGACCTGACTAAACTAAAATTTTGTCTGATTATACTCTGTGGCATAATCGGACTTACGGGCAAACTTTACTAGACCTGACTAAACTGTAATGTTTGGGCAAACTAAACTAACTGAACTTAAATAAACTTAATAAGGGACTAGGTTGTACTAAACTGAACTAAAAATTAATCTTTAAGGACGTGCACTGCATACAAAATTTTTACAAAGCACTAAAAACATGTCCGAGCTAATGGTTCTAGACCTCGTGCAAGCTGGCGTTCGAGCCCAAATAAGGCTTGAGCTTCGATACATGCCAAGTACCAGCTGGAGTTCCGTCTAGGTGGTTCAGCTCATATGCAACTTTAGATAATACTTTCTTGACAATGCACGGTACATAGCGATTAGCTAATTTAGCAGAAAAGGATTCTGCGGCGTTACTCAAAACAAAATTTCTGAGCCAGACTTTTTCTCCAACTTTGAAAACTTTGTCTCGTTTTCTCAAATTATAATATTTGGCACCCTTTTGATACGCAACTTTTAACTTAACTTGAACATCCCTATATAACTGAGGAAGTTTATCCATTTCATTGGCATATGATCTTCTACTTTCCCCAAGGTCACCCACATCTGAAACGTCGACTTCATCATAATAATCACCCGTCACAGGCAGCTTTCGCCCAAAATTCAGGAATGCCGGGGTGAATCCGGTCACCTCGTGTACGGCTGAATTAATCGCAGACTGAATATTTAAAATATTTTCGTCCCATTTCTTATGTGAACCCTTGAGAAAACTTCTGATCATAGTGCCAATTGTACGATTTACCCTTTATACATGGTTTATTTGGGGATGATAAAAACAACTATACCACAACTTAGAAATTTTGAATTTCTTAACAAAGTTATTAAACATATTGCTAGTATGTGCTGTAGCATTATCTAGCAATAAAACTTGGGGTGTGCCATAAGTTAAAAATACTTGTTCGAGAAAAGTTGTGATAGCTTTTGAAGTGGCTTCACGCGCGGGTTTCATTAGCACAAATTTAGAGAAATAGTCTACGGCTACTAACAAAAACCTATTGCCCTTCGTACTTCTGGGAAAAGGTCCCATTGTATCGTATGCTACAAACTGAAAAGGAAAAGAGGCTTTCTTTTCTGCGCCCATTTGCCCAAACCTCTGCGTGTTCAGAGACTTTTCTCTGCCGCAGATTTCACATTTTCGAATGTACGTTAGTATGTCCTTTCGCATTTTAGGCCAATAAAAGTTTTCTGCTACTTTGTGTAGCGTTTTATAATAACCTAAATGCCCAGAATTTTCATTCTCGTGGCAGTCAACCATAACTTTTTGCCTTTCTGCTAGAGGAACTACTAATTTCCATTCTGAAATGTTTGTACGCAAAATTATTTTACTCTTGGTATGTTTGAAAAGATACCCGTCTTTGACCATCCACTGAGGAAACTTATGTGGATTTTTCATAATTCTCTCTCTAAGTTTTAGATACCAAGGTTCGAGATTATTAAAAGAAATACCCAAAGTATCAATTTCTGCTACTGGTGACACAACTGACTTACTAGACTTTAAAAAGTTTTTGACTGTTACTTTCCAATTATTCCAATCGGATAAATCCGTTTTTGGCTTGACCCTATTGAGAGAATTACAACTACTAGACTTAGAAATATTCTTTATTTGACTTAATCGGGAATTATAAAATATTCGGCCATTCTGAGGAGTCGTCTGACGTCGGCCTAAGTCGACAGACCTTCTTACTGGTTTTTTGGAACCAACCTAACCTCATTACAAATGGTACATGTTCTAACGGTACAGTCTGGTTTACCACACTTAAAACAAAACCTTTTTCTTGGTTCTTTGCACTGTATAAATTCGTGACCAACTTTCTTACAGTTGAAACACGTGCTTATACTTGAAACTTTATTTTCTGGGTTTGTTGTTGTTGCCTGCACTACTTTATTGACTGAAGCTAAGTTCTTATTAGAAAAAGTTTTACATTTTTTTTTGAATATTTTATGTTGCCTTTTTGAAGATGACGGTTCTGAACTTTCTACATAAGCTAAATCTGATTCAAGGGCATTAGTTGCACTTGGAGGCGAATATTTATTCTTGGCCTGCAAGGCATCATCGATTTTCCTGCAATATGTCACTAGTTCACAAGTGTCCCTAACATCAACTAAAGCCAATCGCTCAACATAAATTGGTAAGATATTTTTTCTAATTATTCTTAACTGTTCAGCATCGCTGACAGGTGATAATAATCTATTAAATAAATTCTGCATGGTGGCAACATATATAGTTATTTTCTCACTACGCCCCTGCTTACGTGATTTAATTTCGTCTAATAAAGTTTCATTATATTCTAGTGGTAAGAAAGTATTGTGCATTTCATTAACTAACTGATCCCAAGAGGTGACCTTATCTCTAACAGATCTGTACCAAATTAAAGCATGACCTTCAAATAAGTCTATTGCAGACTCACATAGTTCTTTCAAAGTGACGTTGCGAGCTTTTGACAACTCCACAACTCTTTCTAAAAAAGCTTTTACGCTTGTATGGCCATCATATTTTATATTCCACTTATATACTGGTATTGACTTTTTATTGACAGAGGTTGAGGGTAAAATTATGTCGCTATTATCTAACTCTACTGTTTTGATAACATTATTTGCTAGTTTAGCTTCTAGCTCTAGACATGCGGCTTGAGCATCTTGTTTAAACTCGGTATACAAGGTTTTAACTTCAAGTGGTTCCTCTGGAACTTTAAATCTATCCACTCTATACGTTAATGAAGCTAAACGCGAAGAAATAATTAAGTACATAGTATCAATTACGGTTGCTGAAAAATCTAGAATTAACGATTCAAGTTCAATAAGTGTTGTCTCAATCACATTTTTCTCAGTGTCCAATTCAAAGTTTGGATCTTTTAATTTCTTAATCTCCCCATTTGACTTTTCTAAAAATCTTTTCAAAACGATTTTCTTGTCTTGCAATTTTCTACGAGTACTTATTACACCCCTGATTCTAAGTTCATAATCTAACTCAGCCTCTGTCAGATAAGAAGGATTTATGACAAGCGGTGAGTCCATCTTGTCCACTAAAGATACTTAAACTAACTCAAAAACAAATTAAAAATCAATACCTGTATACGTCTCTACAAGAAAAACGAACTATAAGTGGTATTAAAATAATACCTAACTGAAATTTAATTATCAAGTAAAGAATACTCTATAAAATAACGTAAAAAGTCTAAACTGACATAAAGATTGTACAGGTGTACAATCGCTGACTCACTAAACTAAATAAATTTGAGTCAATTTCAATGTAGCAAATTTATTAAAATACGCAAAGTTTTTACTTGCTATTTTAAAATATAATTGCTTTGATTTAAAATCAAATTTGCAATACCTAACTGAACTGAACCTAATATTAAAATAAACGGAGTTACTAATTCGCTATTTTAATTTATAAATCACCTTGATATTTTTAATCAAATAGGCAATTCTAAACCCAACCCAAATGTATTAAACTTAATCCTTATCACTGGATATTAAATTCCTTAAAAGTGATAAGATTTTTTTTATGGTTAAATAAAAACTAACAAAACATCGCCTGTTTTATACTGCTAGAAGAATTCGTATAGTCCTCTAAATTAGATATAAAATATTGAATTTTATACTTAGTTTCTGTACGTAGTATTTACCATATTATTGATAAAATAAATTATCATAAAATAACTTCCAGACATAAAATTATTGCACAAATAATATTTTCAAACTCAAAACCTAAATTTCTGTCTCTCATAAGATCAAACTAGCTTATGCTTGATACCACAAAAACTCTAAAATTCACCTCTACTCATTTAAAAATCTGAAACTTACATAACTTGACTAAAAAAAATGAAACTTACTGAACCTTATTCGGGCCTCACGTTACTGGGCACCATTGTTACATCACTACTTGGCCCTAGAAAAATTAACAATGATATCACCGGTTAAGGTGATAACCAAAGGCAATTCAACCAACACACAAATAGTGACGGCGAACGGCTAGCTGATCTGGTGCGTGGCTGGGATTTCGTGGGTTCAATTAATATATATTTTTTAAATCAGCCAGAGGGTGAACCAATATTTTTGTGATATTTTGCCTAGCTAGTTTGTTCCAACACTCAGAGGTAGCTTAAAATGATGTAAAAATTATGAGCGCCATCCACGGAAAATTTAAGAGTTACTGCTACCCCTGTGATGGTGAAACCAACCGCCGTGGAAAGATTTGATCTTATGGCGGACAGACAAACAGAAAAAATGAAAAATTAAATTTTACGATAAAAGATACTTATTTATTAATTACTTCAGAAAAAATCATCAATGTAAAAACAATTCAGCGATTTTAATCAATTTAAAAATTATAAAATAATGTTATCAATTATGAAATAGAAATATTAAGTAATATTATCACAATTTCCAACAGAAAATATTTATAGCTTAATTAATTTATCATTAAAAGAAAAGAAATATATTGTGCAATGAAAGTTATACAGTAAATATTATACAACAACAAAAATATCAATGAAATTCTCAGAATCTCACCAATCCTCCTGATGATGGATAGATAGTGGATGAGGGCTCCTGGTGAGTTCTGGTAGCCTTTCCTAACAGCCTCTCCGAACACAGACTGCTCCTCGACGTGGTTTGACGTCTTGCTAACCTGTATAACGCTAGGGTTTTGCTGTTGGTTGGGATTGACTGGACTAAACTGGACTTGACTAAACGGAATTTCAATCGACTGCTGAACTTTACTAAACTGTGTTTGACTGGACTATCCGTCTTATGAAATTATATAATCAGCTATTTGGCATATAATCAGCTATATAATCATCAACTATTTGCTATCTATTTAATTATCTATTTAATCAACTATATAATCAGCTATTTGCTATATAATCAGCTATTGGCATATAATCAGCTATATAATCATCTATTATCATCTATTTGCTATATAATCAGCTATATAATCATCTATTTAATCATCTATATAATTATCTATTCAGCTATATAATCATCTATTTAATCATCTATATAATTATCTATTTGGCAGCAAAACTCTACGTTTGGGAAGAAAAAAAATATTATCAGCACATGTTTCAGAATTATGGTTGTTTAGTTAGCAGAAATGAAAAATATGGCTAAAGGCCGTTAAACACTAATGAGAGGAATCAAATAAATAAATGTAATTACCTTTTATTAGATAGATCACTAAGAAAAAGTTTGATAACGGCAGAAGTGTCACAACTCGCGACTGAATGATTATCAAAAAACTTAAAAGTCAAAGTAATTGCTGCTGCAGAATTGGCTACAGAAATGGCCATTCTCCTACCAGCTAGCTAATAAAAGAGATATCCCCTCTCAAGTCTCAATTAACATATAACCATACTATAAACTAAAAATTACTAAGAATGGGTCCGCGTTGTTATATGCAACCCATAATACTTCCTGCAGTATATTTGGTTTAACCAATAATTAAGAAATTTGTGCTGTGAAATAGATATATTTACTATGCGATCGAAGCCTCTGTGTTCTACGAGAGCTGTTAGCAAAAACTGGAATACAAAAAGAGTTAAATGGATGAAACATGAAAATATAATAAATGTGTACATTCCTAAATTTAAACAGATTACCTATGATAATTTAATGTCTGAGGTTTTAGTTACTAGAGTATGGTAAATACCTGTACATATTTCTCAAAAATTCATTCTGTTTAATAGAATTTAATAAAATTACTTAAAGTTGCCAGATGTACGCAACATTGTGTTACTTAAACTGTAGGAATTAAAGAGCGATGAATATTGCCGATGTACTAAATTATCAATGAAGCACTATGAGACCTTCAGATTGCTGGAAAAATTCTCAAAAAGAACAACTCATTGCATGAACAAACCCTTCGATTTAGCAGATAGGGCTTTTATAATTAAGTAAATAAAAAACATGCTTGGGGATATCACACAATATATTATACAAGTCAGATTATGTACAATCCAATTATTATATTACAAATTAAATTTACTTTTCTCCATTGCTCCGAATTATTTTTATTAGTTTCCAGGGACAGCATTTAAAGTGGTTATTACTCTTTCCCACATTTTTTGGCATCCTTTTGTGAACTGATTTGTAAATGTTCCACAGAAGCTGTAGTTGTTTTTCCACCAATTTAATCAAAATATATTTTAAGTCACTATTCATCAGGTTGAAACGGATTTTTGATGTTATTATTCCTAGCCTAACAGAAAATTATGTCACTTTTACAAAATATTAGATATTGCACTCATTTTGAATGTCAGAAACTCGCATTTTGACAAGATGCATTTCCCATCATACAACGCACGACCTTCGATCATGGCGTTGCGGCAATTCTATTGGTTGAAATGTAGGAGCAACTGTTAGTAACGCTGGAAGCATCACTTCACGTCCCCGTGTAGTCACTGTAGTTACAGAATAGCATTTTTGTTTCCCTGGGAAGGGATCGTGATATGAGCTCTCTCCTCTCACGACAAATGCTCACGTTCACTGAAATTACAGAATAGCTACCCAGAATAGATACCCGGAATCGGCAGCAATGCTCACCTTACGCTGGTAAATCAATCAGTCAAACACGAATTATATGATTAATATTAACTGCTACTCATATGATTTAATAATGTTAGAATGTTCTTTTCTTATAACAGTAACATTTATCTTTATCTTGATGTGTTAATGATGTTTTAAGAAAATAAATAAATGTTTTTTAAAATTGTATCCATTATGCAACTTTGACGTTGCTTGTCATTTTTGATCAGATATTATATTAACAGATAAGTCTGCTCTTAAATAACTGGCTCCGCACTTTTTGGTAGCAAGTAACGTCAGCGTGTCCTGCTCATTGGTTCATGTTTAAAGCAGTATATTTCTGAAACTATTAATAAAATTGATCTTAAATTTTCAGTGTTGTAAGTATTCAACGATTACCTAAAAGTATTAAAAAATTAACAGATTTTGCAATCGTTGCAACCATCGGGACATTGGAAATGATAACACCATACATAAAACATAAACTTATTCCGGACTCGACTTCGCCTCATCCTCGTCCGGAAGGAGCTACGATCCGTCCCAAAAAACATGATTTTAGATACTTGTTACAAAAATAACTAATCGCTATTTGTCAAACTTTGTGAATCAATGGCGACTACGAATCGTAGTCTACGATTGGCGCTGACCACAACCGCATAAGAACTTCATGTTCTCCGCGCATACTCTTAATGTGCACATTTGCTCAGTATTACGTCATCTGATCTCGACTCTTCCATGTCGGCGGCCTTGGATAAAACTCGTAACATTGGCCCCATATACGAACATTAACATTCCCAATGTTAAAAAGCTGAGGGACACCCCCCGCACCCCCTTTTCTGTGTCTGCGACGCTAATACTACCTACGGCGCTGATAGTTATTAACAATTAGATAGCAAAATAAATATCAACCTAACTAACCTAACCACCTAACCATCCCATGAAAGATTGAAATCATTATAGGAAAAAGAAGGAAAACACTATTTCTGCCGTCAAATCAAACCTGAATTTGTGAAAAATTCATGAATCGTTAGAAAATAAAAATAAAAATTCGGCGTGCCCAGGAGATGGCAAAGAGCGCTATAGCACGGAAGAAATAGTTGAACAGACATTGTTGGACCGAGAGTTAACGACGCGTTACGAACAAAGTGATTTTAATGATTTTAAGTTAATTGTGTGTTACTCTATGGAAAAGAGCTGCGCGACACCCCCGCATCCCCCTTTTCTGTGTCTGCGACACTAATAAGGCCTACGGCGCTAATAATGATTAACAATTAGATATCAGAATCAAAACCTACTAACCTAACCTAAAGAAATCACACGAAAGAATGAATTTATTTTATGAAAATACAAATCTACTAACCTAATCTAACCTAAACTAAAGAAATCATAGAAAAGAATTTGTGAACAAATATATTAACCGGAACAAAAGTAAAGAAAAAAATACAGCAGGCGTAGAAGATTCACACCGTAAGCGAGAACATTACCTATGCGCCAACCGTACGGCTGATGATGAACACTAGGGCAAGGAATAAATCGTGAGACAAATGATATCAAGCTTCTTTATTCGTCCGCCGCAGCAGCACTAATGCGTCCCGGCTCGATGCTACAAGATTTGCTCTCTCCGTACCGATTTTTGTTGAACAGGCTCTCGCTCAGTATTACATCATCTGACCTTGATACTTTCATGTCGACGGCCTTGGAAAAAACTAGTAACTTTTGTCCTTTACGCGAACATTTCCAATGTTAAAATGCAGTATGAAATTTGACTAAATGGCCCCATTTACCTAAGTTACAAATAGCACTTCTGAGATGATACGGATCTAAAAATAGAACATGGAATTGGTCTGTAACTTCCGCAATAAAAATGTGAGAATAATTAAATTTGGTACCCCTTCATTATTGATTGAAACATTCATAATGCTCGTCTACGCTTCTGACAAGGGAAATATTGAGGGCGTCAGTGAAGCAATTAAGGATAGTCCATTAGATGCTGCTGTGCGACGATCGATTGAATTGTCCAGTTTGTCACGCATAACTATACGTTATAGTTCTATCTAGATAGATTTTGAAATTTCACGAATTCGCTAATACATGGAAACTTTGTAATTTATGCAAGGGGAGGGAGGAAACGTAATAACACCCTGCGTTGTTGGAATTGTCCCACAATCCTTTTTTACTTTTTGAACACAAATTTGCCTAAATCGGCGAAAATAGATTAAAGTTGGTAAAACCAAAAGTGCACACCCTCAAGTTGTTTTATTCAATAAGTGCTATGGTACAATTTTAGTTGCGAAAAAAGTTGCCTCCATTCTTTATCCTTACTTCTTCTCAATATGCTTGGTATCTATTTCGAAAGATGAAAAAGGTTCCCACTTGCTATATTTCTGAAAATTTTCATATTTTATCAACATAGCCTTAAAAAGTAATTTTCTATATTTATTAAAATGTTGCCCTTATATTATAGCCCAGTCACTAGAGATATTTACCTCTAAACAAATCGAAGGCTGGTGATTTTTTTTAATGAGTAACGGCAACATTATAAAAAAAATTAAAACTTTGTTTTTTCCCAACATTTTGAAAATGCGTCGAGGTAGGAGAAAATAAAACACATTTTAGAGAGAGCATACATTTTCATACAAAAAATGTATCTACTAAAATTTCGCCTAATGCCACGAGTTTTCCATAAAAAATTTGTGACGTGGAGATATTGGATGAAGCGCAGTGCTGGGTCTAACGCATGTTCTGCAGTACTTGGCGCGCGAAGAACCATTCGCTTAGACAAATAAAATTTACACAAATTAAAAACTAAGGAAGCATTTTAATATTGGAGGTCCCACCTTTCTTATGCATATAATTTTATTTTAATATAAGGCTAATGTATAGTCGAAATGTCAGTTTGAACCTCATTAACTTATATTTGCCTACAAGTTAATGTAGTTTAAATAAACACTACTTTTGAAATTATAATTTCGTGTTTTCAGAATTTGTCTAACAAAATTATATATATGTTATCAGAGACAAAATTACTTAGATAGATAAAACAAATTCAGTTACTTATCAAGTAAAAGATATCAGCTTTTCAAATAGGCAAGAAAGAAATAATATAATTCTACATAATTTTCTAAATCATCAGTGCATCACGTGATAAGCAAAAATACCGATATTTTCAGTCTCGAGAATGTAGTTCGCTTAGAAATTATTATTATTATTATTGTTTTTTTTTTTTTCGATTTATCCGTTGCCGGACAGGGCCTCCCTACATTCCGACCGATACCACACGGTAGCCGCGCCGGCTATAAATACAGCCACTCCCCACAACCTAAGGGATCAGTGACTGTAAATAACAGATTCGTGTGCCCTAAGTAGGCGAAGGGACCCCAAGATAACCGCCTTCTGCATTTGACCTGCCAGCCATTCGACTGATTTCTGGCAGACCGGTATAGTCTTTAGTTCCGAGAGTAGCGTAGGCTTCATACTACCGAGTACACCGATTATTAGGACTACCGTCTTGACCGAGTAGCCTGGATATAGCACTTGGAGCTCGTACCGGAGATCATGGTATTTGGTCTGTTTTTCCTCCTCTTTCAAAGTGATGTTTGGCTCGGCAGGTGCCGAGAACTCGATCACAAACATCACCTTGCGTTGATGGTCGAGGAGAACTATGTCAGGCTTGTTGGCTTGAATTAGCCTGACTGGCGGAATCGAGTAGTTCCAATAAATTCGGCACTTCTCGTTTTCGACAACGGACTCGATGTCTCCGGGGACGTAAGGCAGGATTAGTGTCTGGTCTATCCCGTATGAGTGCCGAAGATGATAATACAGCACCCGTAGCGCCGCGTTATGGCGATGGATGTAGGCCGAAATCGCATACACCGGACATGCGGAAAGTAAATGTATGAGCGATTCCGGTGTCTGAGAGCAGGTTCTGCAGTTTATATAAGGAACCTCTACAGTCATTATTCGGCTTCGGTAGACCAGCGTGTTAATTACAACATCTTAACAGGCCACAATGAATCCCTCCGTCTCCGACTTTAGCCCAGCTGAACTTAAAAAGGCGAATGTCAGCCTTGTCGATAAACCCAGTGTGTCTAGGTTCTTATAGAACACTCCGTGCATGGGTTTATCGACATGCTGCCTAAACAGATGTTTCTGTTCGGCAGCCTTTATCTGGGCCTTCAGGCGAGGTGGCTGAAGTTCCGTGACTGACTCTGGGTCAGCACCGCGCCAGCCTCCTCGCCTGTCGTCAAATACGAGACCAAGTTCATCTGCGGCCCTTTTTGCCGCCTTAAACAATCCTGCACCCACCCCTGCATTTTCGTGATCTCTCAGTAATTGCAGAAGCGGGTCTGAGCTCCTAAGGACATTACATGCCATTCCCAGTGCTACATTGCTTTGCATACACTCCAGCCCCAAGAGCCCTCGGCCGCCCCGATTTCGTGGGAGGTACACACGCGGGACAGACGATCTAGGATGAATGCTCCTATGGATATTCAGTATCTTGCGGTTACCTCTGTCCAATTGGCGCAGATCATCTACAGTTCATTTGACTACTAAGAGTAGAGCAGAACAGGAACGGCAAGCATGTTAGTGGCAGACACCTTACCTTTCCCCGGAAGTTCTGATGACCAAATCTTTCAGAGTAAGCATCTGTACTTGCCGCAGAGAGATTCTTTCACTTAAGGTACATCCTGGATGTGGTGCTGTTGCACACCCAAGTATGTGTGTCTCTCCGACATCAAGATGTCTTAGGATGCTTCCATCGGCGAGTTGCGCGTCTTCAGCAAAGTACCCGCATCGTCCTCTCTTGAGATGGATGACCGCGCATTTCATTTTTTAACTGGAGTGATTTAAACGGAAAACAACATTTTTAATAATACTAATTATTTATCTAATAGGATACAACAAGAGAAATTGTCCGCGAAGATGGCGTTCAATAATTATTTATAATAATTAAACTACTCAATGGATCACTATGAAATTCAATTAAATTATTTTCTGATAATGCACAAAACGACTTAAAAAAAATCGGTAAAGGTATTTACACAGAACTTCCCTCGTTATTTGTGCATCGGTCACTCTAAAAAATTATTAAATACGAAATGACATTGAGAATAATAATCGAAATATAGTTATTGTAATTATTACACAGATATCCTGATAACTTTTGGTCAAAAAAATATACAGAGTGCTCATCCAACAGCAAAAGTTCAATACTAAATAACAGGTGCCAAATATGGAGGGCTTGCGCAAATACCTTTACAAATGTCCACCATGACTGAATTATTTCTTGGGATGCCATTATTCAATAAAGGTATACAATAGGTGTATAAATTTTTTTCCAAAATGGTGAAAGGATGTAGCAAATTTTTTTTTCCGAAATAGGTTTAGAATGTCACGAAACGCGAAAATTTTAAATTAGAGCAAAAAAAAATTTTTCGCTCTATTCCAGTGTTAAATTTTTTTCCAAAATGGTGAAAGGATGTGGCAAATTTTTTTTTCCGAAATAGGTTTTACATGTCATGAAATGTGGAAATTTTAAATTTGAAAAAAAAAATATTTCGTCTATTCTATAATAGTGATAAATAGATTACCTAAACATGTTTTCAAATCTTTTTTTTAATTTTTCAAAAACATTTTTAAATTTGTTTGAATAATTTTAGAATGCCATGGAAACGTGGAAATTTTAAATCTGAACAGAGAAAAAAAAATTCCACCTATTTTACTGATAAAATTTTGTTCGAAATTTTTTTAAAATTTTCAATTTTTTTTTAAAATAGATTTAGAGCGCTATGAAACGTGGAAATTCAAAATTTTAGGAAAAAAAATTCCATCTATTTTAGTGGTAAAAATTTTTTCAAAAATGTTAGTAAAAAATTTTCAAACATTTTTTCTTTTAAATAGGTTTAGAATGCCATGAAACGTGGAAATTTTAAATTTGAACAAAGAAAAAAAATTTTTTTAGTGGTAAAAATTTTTTCAAAAATGGTGAAAAAAATGTTCAAACATTTTTTTTCAGATATAGGTTTAGCGTGTCATGAAACGTGGAAATTTGAAATTTGAGCAAAAAAAATTTTTTTTCATCTTGGTAAAAATTTTTTCAAAAATGTTGGTAAAAAAATTTTAAAAAATTTTCAAAATTTTTTTTTCCCGAAATAGGATTAGCGCGTCATGAAACGTGGAAATTTTAAATTTGAGCGAAAAAAAATTTTTTTCACGATTTATTCCGTTTAGACGGTCCACCCTGTATATTTTCCAGTGAAATTTCTACCATTTCTGCGCTGACAGTAGCGTCAACTACATACCAAATTTGACTGCTCTCCGTCAAGTAGTTTTTTAGTAAATGCACCAACAGACAGACAGACAGACAGACCGACAGACAGACAGACAGACAGACTGACGGAATTGAAAAACCTATATTTTCGTAATCTCCGTGATCTGAAACGTCAGAATCCGTAAAAAACTCGGAGGGTGATTTTTTCTCGAATAGGGGAAGTAAAATCAAGTGAATTCGTAAAGGATTGTGACCTGCAGATTATTTCCGTACATACAGATCAATTGACGCAGACGTATTATAGTAATTTCAAATCTCAATAAGGGTTGAAATCAATCTAAAAAGATGGTGTCATTTTTTATGAGAGAATTAAACATTATTTTTATTAGTGCAATTGGGGCGCTAGCATGTTGGCGCGCTGACGGGGAATAGAAGACACATTCAGCGGAGCGTGCAATGTATTAACCAGAGTTTATAAATGGAAAAATTTGTAACTATATAACTTGAACTTAATAGGTGAACGTTGAGGTAGAACAAAAATGACTACATATGCTTGCGAAAACAAAACATACATATATAACACAAAATGTGTTTCTTTTTAACAATCTACTCAATTTTAAGATTCTATGTCGAATTTAAAATATTTGCTTTTCCAGTAAGTAATGCAAAGAACTGGAGGCATAAAAATAAGTTGAAGAGTTTGTAACAGAATATTTGCAAGTAGAATATTCGAAAAGTCGTTTGTTTAATAATTACTCAAAATTACTTCAAATTGTTGATAACCATCTCCCAAAGAACCCTCTAGGACCTAAAAGACGTACAATTGCGTGAGGAACAAGATTGGGTTCTAAAGTTTTTAATAGAATCCTAACCAGTTGATTGAATTTTAATTACTTCCACATCCACGTAGTGGATTGGAAGTATAGTAATCGCAAAAAAAAATTCAAAAATTTTTATTCGTGAAATAGGTTTAGAATGTCATGAAACGTCGAGTCTGTCGGTCTGTCGGTCTGTCTGTAACTTTTTTTGTCCGCACGCTTTCTCCGGAACGGTTTAAGATATTGACCTGAAATTTTGTACACGTATATATTATAACGAGATCTGGAACTGGATTGTTTTTTGAGGAAATCCGGTGAAGGGTTGGGGGTTAAATAGGGGTAAATAGGGGGAAATAAGTAAAGCAAGCTTGTAAGAGTACAGAAATTTGAAATTCGGTGTATGTACTAGAAGTTAAGGCCTCAGATTTTTTTATAATATTTTTCAACCCCCCACCACCCCTACCCCATTAAAGGGGTTGATAAAATATTGAGAATTGAGATATTCATTTGAAATTTCGTACACGTATGTATTATAACGATGTCTAGAATTAGATTATATTTTGGGATGATTCCGTCGAAGGGTTGGGGGTTAATTTGGGGTAAATAGAGGAATATAAGTAAAACAAGTTGGTAAGAGTACAGAAACTTGAAATTCGGTGTATGTACTAGAAGCCAAAGCGTCAGATTTTTTAATAATATTTTTCAACCCCCACCACCCCTACTCCAATTTGAAAAGGGTTGATAAAATAAAATTGAGATATTCATTTGAAATTTTCTACACGTATGTATTATAACGACATCTGGAACTAGATTATATTTTGAGATAATTCCGTTGAAGGGTTGGGGGTTAAATAGGGGTAAATAGGGGAAAATAAATAAAGCAAGCTGGTAAGACTACAGAAACTTGAAATTCGGTGTATTTACTAGAAGCCAAGGTCTCAGATTATTTATAATATTTTTCAACCCCCACCACCCCTACTTCATTATTAAAAGGGTTGATAAAATAAAATCGAGATATTCATTTGAAATTTGGTACACGTATGAATTATAACGACATCTGGAACTAGATTATACTTTGAGATGATTCCGTTGAAGGGTTGGGGGTTATTTAGGGGTCAATAGGGGGAAATAAGTAAAGCAAGCTGGTATGAGTACAGAAACTTGAAATTCGGTGTATGTACAAGAAGTTAAGGCCTCAGATTTTTTTATAATATTTTCCAACCCCCCCACCACCCCTACCCCATTAATGGGGTTGACAAAATAAAGTTGAGATATTCATTTGAAATTTCGTACACGTATGTATTATAACGACGTCTGGAATTAGTTTATATTTTGAGATGATTCCGTTGAAGGGTTGGGGGTTAATTTGGGGTAAATAGAGGAATATAAGTAAAACGTTGGTAAGACTACAGAAACTTGAAATTCGGTACTAGAAGCCACAGCGTCAGATTTTCTTATAATATTTTTCAACCCAACCACCCCTACTCCAATATGAAAAGGGTTGATAAAATAAAAATAAAAAATAAGATATTCATTTGAAATTTGGTACACGTATGTATTATAACGACGTCTGAAACTAGATCATAATTTGAGATGATGCCGTTGAAGGGTTGGGGGTTAAATAGGGGCAAATAGGGGAAAATAAGTAAAGCAAGCTGGTAAGACTACAGAAATTTGGGATTCGGTGTATATACAAGAAACCAAGGCCTCAGATTTCTTTCTAATATTTTTCAAACTCTACCACCTCCGCTTCATTATTAATGGGATTGATAACATCAAATTGAGATATTCACTTGAAAGTTAGTACACGTATGTATTGTAGTGACATCTGATTGAGATGACTCCATTGAGGTGGTAGGTTGTAAATAGTGGAAAATAAGTACGGTAAACTAGAAACTTCATTTTTAACGTATATGGTAGAAACCAACTCCTCAAACTTTTCTATGACATCTACCCCAAATATTATTAAAATTCTATGACCAATAATTTCCACATACTAGAGTGCAAATATAGTCAAGATATTTCCTTTAAAGTGACTTGGACGAATAATCTGGATGTGGAAGTAGTGATTCCTTAGGCAGCGGTTTTTTTTATTGTTTTGGCAAAAAATAAAAATCAATTTTTTTACAGTAGGCCTATAATCCAATATAATACAATTTTTAATTGAGCGTGTAATTTTTTCCAAAATATGTGTAGAAATCAGAACATGTAACTATTATATTGTAACTTAATGTTTTTGTAAACACTGGACAAATTACCTACATATAATAACCAATTTTTGTTTTATGAAATTTTTGTATAATTCGACAATATCGCTATCACTTCTAATGCAACAGAAACAAACAAGAAACATTAAAAGACACATGAATATTTTATTTATTGTTATAATAAATAATGTGAAATTGGTAAAACTGAAATTGTTAGAGATTACCTACTATTATACAGAACATAACATCAATATTAATATGTCAAAGGGTATTAATGTTAAATGGTAATATAGTACCCCTATGCCTTAACAAAATTTATTAAATTTACTGTCATTACTGAATATAAGATGTAAATGACATAGAGGAGACATTTGGATGACTTTTTGAATTAGGGCAGTAAATGACGTCACCAGGGCAGGGCGTGTTATATACATGAAGGTCGTTAAAATCGATCCAACTCTGCCTGTATTAAGTTAATAGCCACACTCTCCTCGAAGCAACAAGGTTTTATAAATATAGGGGACAGAGAAATGCACTTTTTCTTGATTAAAGAAATGTTTGTGTATTTAAATGAAATAATTGATTTCTATTTAGAGATATACCTAGTCATAGTTGAATTGCAGGGGGTGACAGTATAAACTTTGAGGGAAGGGCTAGGCATTCGTATAAGTGCATTCGTTTAGAATACTAAAGTATACAGCATACATTATACCGAGTGGCTACGATATTACTAGCCAGTTTATAACTTTTTAGTAAAAAAGACATCGATTTCAAATTCGGAGAAGTTGTATGATTGAATCAGTTACACATTTTGATTGCTCTAACTTTAATTTTCATTTCCGTTTTAACCGGAACAGTATAAACTTTGTTATTTTTAATAGAACACCCTGTATATTATTCAAAATTTACTAGTAAGTTTTAGGTATAAAATATGTAACACACCCTGTATCTATATTTGACAGTTTGCGAGAAAATGGCGGTAAAAATGTTATAAATTATTCCATTTTCACATAAGACCAATAAATGTAGGGACAAATCTGTTAGGGTTATTTAAATTTTTTGGCTAGTAAAATTTTATAGTCATAAATATTTCGTTTCACTACAAAAAATGACTTTCACACTCAAATTACTTCAATACTTTTAATGGAACACCCTGTATGGAAATTTAAATTAACGTTCTACTGACCTTTCTGAATATTTTTTTATTCTAGTGTCTAAACCTGATATAGTAAGATCCCAGAGCCGCCAGACCTATTTCATTTTAGCAAAGCCAATATTTTGACAATAAACAATACTTTGATATGTAGTTAAGAACGTATGCATATTTATTTTGTTAGCTTGAAAGCGGGATCTTTTTACAGATAACATGTACAAAAGATACAAAAAAAACCTTACTAACCTACGTTCAGGTATGATAGCTGGTTTTCATATATGTTTGACAGATTACTGTTAAAAATCAACATTCATTATTGCCAGACACTTTCTGTAGGCCCTTACTTCCGCCAGACGCTTTAAAGCTCAAAAAAAAAACCCAACACAACCTAACATAACTGAGGAATCATATCTGCTACCAACTATGTAAAAAACGAAACAAAATAATGACAGGGCCAAAATTATTTCTTCAAATGATGTAATATTAAGGAACGAAAAACAATTCACAAGTCTTATTAAATAATCAATATCCTGAGAGTTTTGTTGATAGTCAGTTATTGAACATTGGTAGTAGAGAGAATATACTATCACAACCTGAGGTATTTAGGTCAATGGCAGTAATTCCATATATACATGGTTTATCGGATAAATTACGAAAAATTGGGAATAGGTTTTCCGTACGAACGGTTATTCAAATGGGCTTGACGCTAAGATCGGTTTTATCAAGAAGCAAACCTCCAAATATTGTTCAAAATTCAAAAAATTGTATTTATAGTGTTCCGTGTGAGTGCGGAAAACATTACGTAGGTGAATCATCTAGACTTTTCAACGTAAGGGCTTGGTGAACACAGAAATTACGCTAGAAGGGGAGAATTTGAAAAATCCAAAATTTGTGAACACGCGTGGGATAATACTCATAGAATTAAATGGGACTCGGCGAAGATTTTGGAAAAAGAGAGCAACGGAACTAAAAGAAAACTTAAAGAATCCGCGATTATTTTATTAAACGAGGATAGATGCGTTTCTAATTATTCAATAGATTTTTGTACTAGTTGGTTGCCCATCCTTAGAGACGAAGTAAGTAAAAATAAGATAAATATAATTGAATGTCTTACGTGACTATGGAAATACATAAACAAAGAACTGTCATGGTTGACGGCCAAAAAAGTTTTGAGAACGGAAGTAGATTCTCTTCCGAAACGTTAACTACCTATAGCTTTGATTTTCAGTTTTTAGTTTATAACATTGTTCTAGTTTATATATTTTTAGGTGTGAGACTTTTTGAAACAGTCAAGTATTCAAGAACCAACCTCTGTCTGATCCGTTTGGCGCAGAGGTTTTTTCATTAAAATTTTTAAATATTTTTCAGTGGCAAAATACCCAATAAAAAGTAAGAAAAAAATTATAAATTTATTATGTTAGGTTAGGTTGGGTTTTTTCGAGCTTTAAAGCGTCTGGCGGAAGTTAGGGCCCACGGAAAGTGTGTGGCAATAATGGATGTTGGTTTTTAACACAATTCTGTCAAACATATATGAAAACCTGCTATCATACTTTAAAGTAGGTTAGTAAGGTTTTTTGTACCTGTTATCTGTAAAAGGGACCCGCTATCAAGCTAGCAAATATACATACGTTCTTAACTACATGTCACACTATTTATTGTCGAAATATTAGCTTTGCTAAAATGACGTAGGTCTGATGGCTCTGGAATCTTGGTCTATAATAGTTTTTGAGATACCTGCACAGTAAATATCGCAAAGGAGGATTAATTCCAAAGGCACACAAAAAGAAATCTGAGCCATGACCCAGACTATGGTTTTCTTATGTATTTTTGCGCCCTGAACCGGAATCCGATGTCAGTTTTGCCCCCATACGTAAGGATTTTAGGTTATGTTGGTAACCTCGAAAAACATATTAAAATATTGTCATCTACCAACCTCAGAATTATTCCAAAAGACCTATCAATTTAGGCCAAAAAAATGAACATAACCTAAAACTGGTAAACATTTGGGGCTGATAACCTCAAAAAATTGAATCAGCACTTCGAAAAATATATTAAGAATATCATTTCATGAGATAAATTCGGAATTGTTCCATAAAACTGTCATTTTTACAAGTGAACATCACCTAAAATCGAGACACACCTGGGTCGGATAATTTCGATAATTTAATTTAGCACCTTGAAAAATATTTAAAAACCTTGTTATTTAATAAACTGACACTTGTCAAAAATCCGGCAATTTTTTTACCAAAAAAAATGAACATAACCTAAAATCCTGACGTATAGGGGCAAAACTGACGTCGGATTCGAGTTCAGAGCAGAAAAATTCATTAGAAAACCATAGTCTGGTTCATAGCACAGAATTTCTTTATTTATGTTCTTGTCGAGAAGTCAACGGTGGACATTTTGAACATTTAAATGATGGTTAAATTATACCTACCTGTTACTTCTAGTGTTAGTGTTACGCTTTTGATAGTTAGTTTTTTTTTTTTTTTCATGGAATACTCCCAATATTTTTCTGCTTTGAACAGATTTGTGATATTTACAGTGCAGGTGAACATTCAGTTGCCGATATCTCAAAAACTATTAGGTACATACAAAGGACACTAAAAGCAAAAAATATCCGGAAAAGTCAGTATAATATAAATTTAAAGTTCAATACAGGATATTCCATTAAAATAATCGAAGTAATTTGAGTCTGAAATTCATTTACTTCCAGTTCAATGGGCTTGTTCCATGATATTCTTTTTATATGGTTTTTACACTTTTTCATATAGTACTCGATATTCTCATTATACACTTAAAATTTCGTATTATTAACTTTTTCCGTTCTCGAGATATAAGGAGTTGAAATTGGTAATAGTTGCAAAAACCGAGCGCTCATATGTGACGTCACTATACGTAAGTGACGTAAGAAAAATGGCTTTCTGGGACCTTTCAAATTTAACTTGTAAAGTAGAAAAACATGGAATTTTTAAACGCTGGTAACTAAATAAATACGTCGAGTGAAATTTCGTTCTATGCCTCTAAGGAAAGGAGAAGGTCGGCGATCAATTCTAATCGTAAATTGCATGGTCAAAATCGAATATTCGTCCCGGCAGGAGCGATAGAATATTGTAATTATTTGACATTTCACCAAATTGTACTCCCCTACTGTCAAGTATATAGTAAACAAAACAAACAATACTTTGAAAACACTTATAATTATAACAAGTAAGGAGCAACAAGTCTATTGAGATCGCCGAGTTTATTCGTATAGTGACGTAGCGCCTGGCCACGCCCCATTTTCGCGAGATGGAGATTTGTAATAGTTTTTAAGATACTAAACGTGCGAATAAGATTCTAATTTTTTGCAGATCCATTACTTTGTACTTGCACTTTCGATTCATGCAATAAAAAAAAATGCTGAACAAGCCCATTGGAGATGAAATTATGACGACTATAAAATTTTATTCGCCAATAAACTTAAATAACCATAACAGATTTGTTTCTACATTCATTTGCTTTATAAGATATTACAATTCCAACCCCCGTCTTCTCTAAAATTATATAGGCCTACAATAAAAAAATATCTTGTGTTTTTGAGTCGAGACCCTACGTATCTTTAGTAAAATTTTCCGTTGAATCCAAAAATGATAAAAACAAATTTTGACGTGTGGGTTCCCCCATACACCCTCTATTCCCCCAAAAATTCAAAAATTCCGAACTGGCCATCCAACCCACCTATCTTTACTAAAATTTTCCGCTGAATCCGAAAATGATAAAAAAAGAATTCTGACGTATGGATTCCCCCCACACACAGTCAATTCCGTATCTTGGAAACTTTCACGATCCGGGAAAATGAAGAAAATTGTGTGTTAGAACCTAACAACATCACAGGAAAAGCCGCACTCGAACTTTTAAGATTAATGGCCTGTAAATGCAAAGCTTGTGATTGCTGCAAAGTTGAAATCAAGTGCTCCGTTATATGTCAAAACTGCAGATGTAAAACTTGTGACAACGTTACAGACTTCCCCAACATCTGTGAGCAGGACATCGACAAGGAATCGGACGAAGAGAACGAATTAACCTATATCGATCCGTAATGACAGTGGATTAGATTCTATCAAGGAAACCACGTTTTAAAAATCGCGCTCTTTACCTCCTAGGTGGTGTGGAAAAGATAAATTTAATTTATTTACCCCTATTTACCCCCAACCCTTTCATGGAATAAGCTCAAAATGTAATCTAGTTCCAGATCTTGTTATAATACGTACTTCTACCAAATTTTAAGTCATTGTCTTAATTTTATTCCGCGAACTCCTTTAATAATGGAGTTTAGGTGGTTGTGGTGTGGCATATGTGAAAAAAATTTAAATCTTGACCTCTAGTACATACACCAAATTCTAAGTTTCTTGACTCTCTCCAGCTTGCTTAACTTGTTTTCCCCTATTTACTCCCCAACCCTTGAACCGAATCATCTAAAAATATAATCCAGTTCAAGATGTCATTATAATACATAGGTCTACTAAATTTCAAGTGAATGCCTCAATTATATTTTATTAATTACGTTAATAATTGAGTGGGGGTGGTGGTGCTGCTGGGGGATGGCAGAAGTTAAAACTAGCTTCTGGTATATATACCAAATCGCAAATTTCAGGACTTTTACCAGCTTGCTTTATTTATTTTCCTCTATTTACCCCTACTTACCTCCCAGCCTTCACCGCAGTAAGCTCAAAATATAATCTAGTTCCAGGTCTCGATATTATACTTATGTATTAAACTTTAAATCTCGACGTTTCGTGACATTCTAAACCGATTAAAAAATAAATAAATAATTTTTTTTTAGGCTACTAATACTTCCACTTCACTATATAGGTGGATATGACGGTAATAAGTGTTCCATTTGTTTGTGTATCATTTAAAATATCTTAAAATTGCTAGAAATAGGGAAAAACTTGCAGTACTAAAAAGGCTCAGTTTAAGATTTACAAAAAATTAGGACTTAAAAACAACCCACCCCTTAGAAGTAATGCTTGCTCTAACTGCATCCATTTAAAAAATTACAATGTTTTAATTTTTTTGAATTCTGAGAAGTTACACCTCTGTTGCTGCGTCCGCAGCATTTTTGGACATTTATTTTTGTGCCTCTAATACGTACACAAAGGATATCGTTTAATTTAAAAACAAATGTATTGCGTATTTTTAACAACAACGAATGGGCTTGTTCCATGATATTCTTTTATATGATTTTTATACTTTTTCATATAGTACTCGATATTCTCATTATGCACTTAAAATTTCGTATTATTAACTATTTCCGTTCTCGAGATATAAGGATTGCAAAAACCGAGCGCTTATTTATGACGTCACTATACGCAAGTGACGTAAGAAAAGTGGCTTTCTGGGATCTTTCAAATTTAACCTGAAACGCCGAAAAACATGGAATGGGCTTGTTCAGCATTTTTTTTTTTTATTTCATAAATCGAAAGTGCAAGTATAAATTAACGGATCTGCAAAAAAATAGAATCTTATTCGCACGTTTAGTATCTTAAAAACTATTACAAATCTCCATCTCGCGAAAATGGGGCGTGGCCAGGCGCTACGTCACTATACGCATAGACTCGGCGATCTCAATAGACTTGATGCTCCTTACTTGTTATAATTATAAGTGTTTTCAAAGTATTGTTTGTTTTGTTTACTACTTGACAGTAAGGGAGTACAATTTGGTGAAATGTCAAATAATTACAATTTTCTATCGCCCCTGCCGGAACGAATTTTCGATTTTGACCCTGCAATTTACGATTAGAATTGACCGCCGACCTTCTCCTTTCCTTAGAGACATAGAACGAACTTTCACTCGACGTATTTATTGAGTTACCAGCGTTTAAAAATTCCATGTTTTTCGACTTTTCAGGTTAAATTTAAAAGGTCCCAGAAAGCCATTTTTCTTACGTCACTTACGTATAGCGACGTCACATATGAGCGCTCGATTTTTGCAGCTATTACCAATTTCAACTCCTTATATCTCGAGAACGGAAAAAGTTAATAATACGAAATTTTAAGTGTATAATGAGAATATCGAGTATATGAAAAAGTATAAAAACCATATAAAAAGAATATCATGGAACAAGCCCATTTTCAAACGCTGCTAACTAAATAAATACGTCGAGTGGAAGTTCGTTCTATGTCTCCACAGAAAGGAGAAGGTCGGCGATGAATCCTAATCGTAAATTGCAGGGTTAAAATCGAAAATTCGTCCTGACAGGAGCGAGAGATAATTGTAATTTTTTGACATTTCACCAAATTGTACTCCCCTACTGTCAAGAAGTAAGCAAAACAAATAATACTTCGAAAACACTTATAATAATTATAACAACTAAGGAGCATCAAGTCTATTAATATCGCCGAGTCTATGGGTATGCGACGTAGACCTTGGCCACGCCCCATTTTGAGATTTGCAATCGTTTTTAAGATACTAAACGTGCGAATAAGATTCTGATTTTTTTGCAGATCCATTATATTATATTTCCACTTTCGATTTACGAAATAAAAAAAAAATGCCGAACAAGCCCATTTTGAGATTGATATTCTTCCTCCTTTATAAGTTAATATATTATACAACAGGCGAACGATAGACATCGCACTATTAGGAATGTAAATAGATAAAATAGATATATGATCTGACGAAACTTTGGACATATTTTTAAATTAAACCTAAGACAAATATTATTATTTATTCTAAACCACTTTATTTTTATATACATTTTAGTTTTCAGGCACTTCAATCGATTAGTTCAATTCGCATTTTAATGACGTCATTTTAAAGACGCTGATCTAATTTTCCATTTCCTAAACATAAACAGTAAATAGATATATTAAAGTTATTTGTTTTTAAATAATATTTTCAGTTATTTTCAAGTCAATAAATATTTAAGACTGTTGCCAAAATAGCAAAGATTTTCTCACTTACATTGCAGTATTAAAATTATTAGTATAAGTAGAGAGAGGTCACCGTTTGGCCAGTAGGCCGCAAACCTCTCTACCTACCCTCCACCGTCCTATCAACCAGTCATTCCTACGTCTCATTCAACTTCATCTTGAAACTCGTTAGGAGCCACTCTAATCTATCACTTTGTAATACACTCTTCTCTGCTAGACAGAGTGTACTTTCTTCTCAATCTCTACTGGTTCATTCATCGTTTCCATTATCTTAAGGGTACAGATTGGAATTTATTCTGCACCAGTCCAGGAATTAATTGCTCTTTAGCCCTTTCATTTGCTCCTACATCTTTAACTGCATAGGTCGCGTTATTCTTAAATAGACATCTCTCTTGATTCAAATGCGACACGTGAGCAGGCCCAGCTTACTGCTAAGGTAGCTGTAAGTGTCATTCTGTTTACGCACATCATTTTCAGTAAGCAGGCCTTTGTAGTCTCGCCACCCTTTAGAACAGAGCCTGTAATCGGTCACTAGACTACATTCGTATTGGAGATTAGGCCTGATTCCCACTGTATGGTCTGAAGCCACTGTTCCTGCTCACCACCTGCAGCAACTTTCAAAAGTTGACGCCCCGATATTTCTAAATTCTGTAAACCCGTGCTTCCCATGACAGTTTCTTATTTAGTGTCATCCTCTAGTACATGATCTTCTGCGGGAGTATTCTAGTGCAAATCTTCTGTACATTTCCGATTTTTGCAAAAATTTATAACCAAAGGCACAATATTTTAAACCTATCGACATTTTTCACGTCCCTTTTTTATACTTCGTTACTAGACACGATTAACTAATTTGCTTTATTTGCTTAAAAGCTTTCATTCAAAGAAATATCAAAACGTTTTAGTAATACTAAGGATATAAATCACCTGGTAAGGAACTAACTGTCTTACTATAGCAATTTTATTATTGGAACTTGTAGACACTACAAGAAGTTTAGGAAAAAGTTTTTGATTAAATCCGTGTGGTGGACAGCTTTTGCTTACACAAATTAATGTTCAGTATCGTGTTTTTTCGCAGTTTTTCTTCAATAACTCTGATTCTATGACTTTTATCGTAATGTGGAAAGAGAAACAAATTATTCACGATGAAATTGCGAAGAAAACTAGATGTATCCGAACTCTATTGGTCAATTGGTTAATTGCAAAACATAGAAACAATTGTGAGTGGTCATTTTTAAACAACTGGTAATAACTTAAACAACAATGCATGAAATTTAACCAAACTTTAGAAGAATGTGTCACTAACGGAGATAAATTATGGTGCCAAATTTCAAGTCGAAATGTTTATAACAACGGCTCAAAAACAATAACAAATTCTAGAAGTGAACAGTTGGCCGTTTTTCGGCATCAAGTCGTACAACAAACTTTTTGTTTTTCAGATTGTAGCTTTATGTACTCTTCACCGGCGTTAAAAAAACATTTTTAGTATATTTGAAAACTATTTCTTTTTATTTGTTTTTTTTTTACAAAGATAAACATGTATTATTACAGAAAATATATAACTAATTAAGTTATATATTTTCTATAATGATACATGTTTATCTTTGTAATTCAAGCTTTTTGTGATTTAATTTAAAAAACAAATTCAATTTCTATACTTTTCAAGAGATCATTATTTTACTTAAACAATTGTTATTTGTAGTATCTATAAAAGTTTGTAATGTCATGTATCTTGTTGACAATGTGCCATCTTCACATATTGCATATAATTTTTCCTTTCCCATATAAAATTATACATCGTTATATAGACGGAACTCTGAGACCTTCACATATCCAGCAAAGTATGTCTCTCACAATATCGATCGCTATTGTTTGCTTCAACAAGCCTCGACTGTTTATTTTCTGTCCAAGCCACATGGTCCAGACTATTAAGGAAATCTAAATATGTTCCAAGTAGAATCAATAAAAAAGAAAAATGTCTTTCTTAACCGACGGCCCATCGGGCACTACCCTTTTGACTCATAAACTCTCTTATTTTTCACTACGGTATGAGCTTTCATTATACTTTTCGGAAGTAGATGTTATTCTTATTTCAACGATATATTACACTTTACTTTTGTCTGTTAATTTCAACTCCTGTGACGGCGCAGCGAGTCATTTTAAATATTACAAATATTGTAATATTTCATCTACGTAGGCTACGGTATACCGTACTTGATGTCAGTGTTAAAGCTTTGAAGTTGACAATTTCAAATATTTTAACAAATATTACAATACTTTAAAGGTTAGTCTAATTTTGAAAGTATGTGCATGGCTATTCTGTTTCGATTTATTTGCTCATGATAGTACGAAGATATTGGTAAATATTTCCTTTAACTGAAGTAAAATATGTTTTCAATATAGCGCCGTATTCATGCATGTTATTTTAATTAGGTTGAAGATAAAAGCTCAAAGTATTTACAATATCAATGCGAAAAATGCATCAAAATGGCGCCACATATATTTCTTAGTACAGATTCTAGCACCCGCGCAACGGAGGCTTGTATGGCATAGGTCAGCAATAACAAACCTGGTTATTAACCAAATCAAGGAACGTTCGCAAATATTTGGTGAGAAGGTTCCCGTCACTTCCAGCAGCTGCTCATTTTTTTACATGAAATTAAATAACTAATCACCCTCTAAAGTTATGACTTCATATTTTAGATCACCCAGTATATTTCAGATATGAACTATATAAATCCTTAAATAAAAGTGTAGACATAAAAAGAAAATCAAACGTCACTTCAACGCAGAAGATTGTCTTTGAACTTATTATTTGAATTATCTTAACATAAATACCCAAGAAACACAACACATTGTTAAAAGAAATCCCAAATAGTATTGTATGCAGTTATAGGTATTTGTTAAATGCCTATAGATATTCTTTCTTATTTGTTAGAATAAACTGTCTGTATTTTAGTACTTATCACAATGAAACAATGAAGTGCATAGTATTCCAATGAAGCGCTATGGCCCGTATTTATCAAAGATTTAACATCAATAATCCACAGGTCACGACGGCATTCCAGCTATTGTACTTTAGTGTTCCCTAGAATTGACCTCTATTGACGCTTCGACTCTCAGACTCTTCAAGCTCTTATAAAGACAAAGCGTATATAGCTAACTCAAAAATAACACAATGATTTTCTTGGTATTTATTCTTATAAAAGTCATGGAAAGGGCAGTGAAACTAACAGCCACACTAGAAGATCTTGTGTAATGAGAAGGGACAGATAAAGAGGAAACTTCAATAAGTTCAAGGTAAATGAGATAAGGTTGAATTGGGAAATAAAGAGCTTTCAGAAAGAATACATGTATTGGAAAATAAACTAAGAAAAAATAATTTAGATCATGTGTATTGCGTATTATCAGAAGTGCAAAAACTGTTAGATTATACTAAAAATCATACTTGAAGTAGACTTGTATATCATGGATATTAATATTAATACCAACTAGATATTAATTAAAGCAAAAGTGGAGTGTAGTTAGTTAAAATCAAATTTTCGTCGCATCGGAAAAATCTACAAACATTTAAAACTGCTTAAAATTTAGAATAAAAAACATAAAAACTTATTTGTTACGCATTTTCTATGCAATCAAGATCAACAAATTCATGAAACTTTACACCGGTATTTAAAAATTCAAGAATTAAGTGGTAATAAAGTTATGTAAGACGAACAAAATATTTGTAGATAGCTTTGTCTGTACTTACGATTATTTGATCAACAACCCGAACATAATTTTTGATGATAAAGAGAAACAGGAAGAGGAGATTGATCTGGAAGACAAAAGATAACGCAGGTGTGTGTATAATAAGAACATTAGAAAGAATAAAAAAAGGTGTCAGTTGAAAACAAATCAGCTCTTCCCTCTACCAAAAGCTTGCAAATTGATAAATCAAAACAAACATCAGAAGAAATGGAAAGTAAATGGAAAAAATTGATAGGACAGCTTGAATTGAACTTTTTATATTTACCAATTATTATGAAAATGTAAAAAATATCTCTTTCTTCACAACGTAAGCACGGGATTGCCATAGGAGTTTAAACACAGGATTTGTTTACATGTGTGGTTTTTTTTTGGAACAAAATTATTGGAGTTTTTAATTTTTAAAATTTAAATGTGATTTATTGACATTTGTAACATAAAATGTGTGTTCTATGGTAAAAGCTTAAAAAATTAGCAGGTAATTATTTCAAGAAATTGGGACACGAACAGTTAGACGACCGAGATACGATAATAGCAAGTAGCTATGTGTATTTTAAGATAGAAAGAAAAAGAATTTTTTTATCAAATTGCACGCACAATTTTTTCCAAGCAGGTATCAAAAACTAAAAACCGATTCTTTGGTCTCTGTGGAAATCAACGTAAACAATAATAAACATATCAGATTCAGCGAATAATAATGATAATAACGATACCTTTATTGCCCAACAGGGAACAGAACAATTCATTTGGATTTGTCACACAAATTGTTTGAAATGATCCCGTTCCATCAATACACATTTCGGCACGTCGAACTAAGGACATACGCACTCCGTTCAATACATTTGGTAAATTACCACACCAAACTACCAACTAACATTGTTAATAAAGAAAAAAACAAGAAAAACTTGGTCCAAAATCAAAGAAGCAACACAAAAAGAACGAACAAGTAACGACTTGAATGGCAAATTATAAAATAAAATAAATCTAAAGCGATCCAAAATTCAAAGAGAACAAAAGCAAGATACAAATACAACGAATGGGTAGGTTGTGTGTATGTTCTTCACTAATTAATGACATAAACCAAAATATTGCTTAAGAATAATAGGGACGGGACGACAATACAGCATATTCCAACTAGCCAGCAGTTCTCAAACAATATCTTTAAAAATAATGAAAAATAGTTTAGAACATTTTTCACCAAAACTATGGGATTTAGACCCCATCTTATATAAAGTTTTTTGCTTGTCTAGTAGTTCTTCATGATCATTTTTTTAATAACATGAAAAAAATTACATCCTGTATATAGCTGCTTAGCCCAGAAGTAAGAACACAGCATACTTCTGAAGCATAGGCTTTTGGTTCAATTTTCAATTGAAAAATGGGACAAGAAGCAGCGCCAAGAACAAAAGTCTTTTAATTATCATGGACATAATTATGGGTGATGACTTTTTCACGGCGTTCGTCTGTGAAAAAGTGACTTTTAGCATTACTTGTCAAAAAAAACAACGATTTTATATGCCTGGTAACCCTGGTAGTCACCTAAAGTAACAATTTTCCGACTTATTTCCGCAAAGAAGGCCTCAATTTTTTTTAGACATTTTGCCATCCCCCACTGTCTAAAAATGTAGATTTTTCATGTAATTGTCAGTGCTGATAAGAAACTTTTTTTTATTATTATTTATATCTATTTTTTGCCATTTGGTCTCCCGCTTCCTCTGGAGGGATCCCTTTCCTGAAGAGGCAGATTAAATGATTGATTTAGATTAAATTAAAACGCGAAATGAGCTTGTATTTAAGATTAAAAAAACTGATTATAAAAATAACGTCTTGTGAAAACTTAATCAATGTAATAATAATAATTATAAGCTTATCGAACTTTTATTAGCAATGAAAACTTATGCAGTAATAACAATATATTGATATTGATAAGATAAAATGTTTAAAACACTATAGTGTTGGTGTGTGTTTCTGCATAACAATATATTTTTTATTCAATATTTAAATGCATAATACAATTTTTATTTTATCAGCGTTATGTATTGTACTTATTTAATTAGTGTAACGTGCAATTATTTTATCACGCGCAAAATCAATTTGAGTTAAAACATGTGTGGCACCTGCAATTTAAATTTGTTACATCATTTTTATGCAAATTTCCGATTGTAATTATTCGGCAACATGAACTAATTGCTTTAACATATCTAATAATCACCAATTAATTAATCAATTATACAGAGTGATCCAGAATTTCACAAGTTTGTTGAGTAAAAAAATTATCTGACCCTTATTTTTTGTCTTTTAAATATTTTTTCCAAATTCTCTTGGTTTAACTTATCTGTTTTTACATCTAACATAGTTTTATATACAGAAGACAATCTTTCATTGTCCCCGAACTGAGAAGTACTCGTTGACGCATTCGCAATTTTACTTATCTCAATAATTACTTCTCCATAAAAGTTAACAACACTTATTCGAAAAGCCATTGTGTATGAAATCCCACCCTGAAATATGCGTGAAAATTCGGTATCTGCTTATTAGTGAACCAAGTACCAAAATGTAGTCCCTTCTCGTGATCCAGTAGGCAGTAGTAACGAATTTTATTTAGTAGCGAATTTTCAACATTTTGTCATTCTGAATTCAATCTGCATGAAATTGAATTTGGCCTCCTCATATTATTTGATTTTGATTCATAACATTACAATAATGCAATGCATTGTTTTCTTGAAACGTCGTCCTCCTGCTATTTATAACTCTGCTGCTTCCAGAAATGTGTAGATACGAACCCAGTAACTTGGGTGGGCACTGTTAGTCATTAAAATTGTTTCTGCAAACGCTAACGTTTATCATTTCTGACAATTATGTGTAAGAGTTTATTAGAAGGGCACGTTATATTAATATTATTTTGAAAATAAATATTTACTCTAAATCGATTTCACACATATGGAGAAGAGTTGAGTAATTCGCTAAATTTATAATGTTTATTTTGCATGATTGTATAAAAAATTCATATTTGTACATTTGGTATCCTTCTCTTAATATTCATAAATATGAAATTTTGATTTAGAAATTAAATAAACAAACATTTTATGTTTATTTTCTACACACAAAACCTCATTCATAAGTCCAACATGTTTATTTGCAATATAAACTTACTGACTTTATTGAGAGATTATTAGTTGGTTATTAGGTAATAAATTATAATTAGTTTATATTTATTAATATACAATCATTATATTTGACTCAAACCAAAATGTTGGATTTTCTAACAAAGAATCTTGTTCTCTAATTGCTTTTGGAACAGTATAAAATTGTCAATATTTATTATTTCATGTCAAAACAATCATTTAAATCGGCTTCTATACATGTTGCTATAAAATATGAATAAATCAGAGTTTCTGACCCGGTACAACAAATTAATTAATATTTTGACACACGTGTGGCAATTCGTAAACTCTTTGAAGTTCAGTCAACTACATCCAACGCTCCTCAATGCATTGTTAACAAAAGCGCGCACTAAAAGCTACTTTCTTGCTATTCAAAGGGTTCACTATAATTCTGGACAGAGCATTTTAAACATCAACTTTTTTTTCTTAAATGGAATGACTATATTTTTTTTATAGTTTCTCATTAAGCATAAATTTCAAAGTGCAACGGTTTTTACAGATGTAAACATTCCAAAAAATAAGTGAGATACGAACAATTTTTTAATTTTTCCAAAATGGCCGCGTCAAATGAATGCGATATAAGAAAATTACTAAGTAGGCTATGAAAATTATTAGTAAGGTTGTAGACTTGTCTGTAAAGAAGAAAATAGTTGTTTGAATTACTGATAGGTACCAGTATTTTTAGTTTTTTTTTTTTTTTAAACGGAATTTCATTTTCATTTTCATTTCCGTAAGGGTTCTATGGATTTTTTTTTAATGGAACTGTGCTATTTCTTTTATTAATCAGAAATAATGATTCATAAATTATAATTTTTTCGCCATTAATCATTTCTTAACGATATCCTTCGTAATAATAGAAGTATTTTTAAAAAGTAAGCGCCAACAAATCATTTTAATAAGGTACCTATCTACATTTAAATCCAAAATTGCAGATAGCCATGAAAATGACAGACATTTGCAACAATTGAATTAGTCTTGACTTACTCACTAATTTTCTGAAGCAAGTGTATTAAAGTTGTTATAAACAAGAAAATTAATACAAAATCGCTGAAAACTATTCAAGAGATGAAAAAGTTGACATGATCATTATTTATGGAGAGACTCGACGTAATGCAACTAGAGCACAAAGTCTGTACCTATGGACGGAGATATCCAGCAAGAAGACAATCTCCGAGAAACTATTTCGCCCGGTAGGAGCAACAATTTAGAACTGAACCTAATGTAGAAATTGAAGAAAGATTTATTGTGGATGAAGAAAAGGAAATTAATGTATTAGCTTCAGTGCGTGTTCACCCAACCATTTCGATAAGACAAATTGAACATGAATTACCAGTTTCCAAAGAATCAGCCAGAAAAATTTTAAAGAAACACGGCTATTGTTCATATAATTCATCAATCATCAATTTTTGTATGAGAATGATTATTAACGAAGAATAACCTTTTGTAATTGGTTACAGTTACGCCAATTAAGAAATGAGAATTTTATCAAAAACATTTTGTTCACTGATGAATCGAGATTTACAAACCTTGGGTTATTTAATCGAAACAACACTCGATATTGGGCAATTGATAATCCACACATTATGAGACAGGGGCGGTTTCAGGAGCGGCTTGGCTTCAATGTTTGGTTAGGCGTACTGGGCGACCATATCATGGGTCCAATAATTTTTAACGAAACTCTAACTGGACCAAGATATCTAGAATTTCTCCAAAATATAATAGTTCCACAGATTAATCAAATTCCCAATACCAATATTGACGAGGTTTACTTCTAACAAGACGGGGCTGGACCACACAATACTATTATCGTTAGGAATTACGTAAATCAATTATTTCCAGATCGTTGAATTGGGACCCATGGTCCAGTCAGATGGCCTGAAAGATCGCCTGACTTAACCCCACTCGATTTTTTATTTGGGCGCATTTTAAAAATAGAGTCTACATGACTGCTCCAACCACAAGGCAAGATCTGGAAGAAAGATTTCGACACGAAATTGCACAAATAACACCTCAACAATTACAGAATGTTAGACATGCAACGTTAAGTCCCGCTACTCTGTGTATTAATCATAACGGTGAACAGTTTGAACAATTTTTATAATGGTTTATTATAATTTAGGTTTTAAATAGTTTTGTTATTCTTAGTAATTTATTTATGGTTGTAACGTTATACCTATTAAAATTATTTCTTGTTTAAGTTGTGTTTACTTTTTAAAAATACTTCTATTATTACGAAGGATATCGTTAAGAAATGATTAATGGCGAAAAAATTATAGTTTATGAATCATTATTTCTGATTAATAAAAGAAATAGCACATTTCTATTAAAAAAAATTCCATAGGACCCCTACGGAAATGAAAATGAAAATGAAATTCCGTTTTTTTTTTTTTTAAACTAAAAATACTGGTACCTATCAGTAATTCAAACAACGATTTTCTTCTTTACAGACAAGTCTACAACCTTACTAATAATTTCCATAGCCTACTTAGTAATTTTCTTACATCGCATTCATCTGACGCGGCCATTTTCAAAAAATTAAAAAGTTGTTCGTATCTCACTTATTTTTTTGAATTTTTTACATCTGAAAAAACTGTTGCACTTAGAAATTTATGCTTAATGAGTAACCATCAAAAAAATATAGTCATTCTATTTAAGAAAAAAAAGTTGATGTCACTTCCGGTTCAACCGGAAGTGATATTTTCATTCCTGTTAGTCTAAAAGTAGCCTATTATTGTCTAATTTATTTGTACCAAAAACCAAATTTATAAATACAAAAACAACCAAAATATTGGGGGCGTACATTGACTCGTGGCCACCCGGTACCTATTATATCCCCCCGATAGATATCTAGATTGTCCAGGCTCCGAATGACCATCTTTGAGCATCGGAATAGTTACTCCTGCTGACTTTTCTTCATGTGTCCTGAGAGCAGTGTGGAAAGAATAGGTACTAAATAAGAATATGATGTTTCTCAGATATTTGAAACAAGAATATCATAAATAGGTATACCATAAATCATATATCTAAATGCACTACAAAGTCAAAGTCAATCACAGTTACAATAATTTACTCCCCTGTATACTCCATACATGGGAAACTAAGACATTTGTATGAAACAGCATTTTACACAATTTTGTAAACTTACTTAATATTAAACAATAACGGGAAAATAATTCTAAGTTACCATGTATACTGTCATTGTAAAGCGCGCACAGAAATGGAAAGGTAAACAAGGAAACCTTTGACAATATTAGGGCTTTCATATTTTATGATATAAAACTATGATCTAATATGTGATTCAAATGTATTGACCCTTCAGTTCAACCGCGAATATCTCAGAAACGGAAGAGCGGAAAAAAATTGAAAAATTATGTGTTCATTATGTATCTATTTTTAATCATTCGCTGAAATTTGAATAATATATATTGGACAGTTTTGAAGTTATATTAAGAAATGTCCTACTTTTTAAGGAAATTTTAAATGTGTCAATTATAAATCCATTATATCTTAGAAAATATGCCTATTATGTAAATAATATTTTAGATATCGATAAAGCACGGCATTTTTTGTACGAATAAATATGATTTACATAGTAGGCATACTTTCCAAGATACAATAGATTTAAAACTGGTATGGTCAAAATTTCCATAAAAAGTAGGACATTTTTCAATATAACTTCAGCAGAACTTCAAAAGTTCAATGTATATTATTTAAATTTCAAAGTATGATTTAGAATATACACATAAAGAACACATAATTTTTTCAATTGTTTCCGCTCCTCCATTTCTCATATAATCGCGGTTAAAGTGAGGGGGGGTCAATATAATTGAATCGTATATTGGTTCAATTTTCATTCATGTTATATATCTTATTTATTTATATCCAATATTATTTTAAAACGGATTTTTATGTAATAGGTACCTAAACAGTAAATTCGCTTCCAGTTGCTGGAAGATCTAATTGAAGCCAATGATGTGTGATGTGATGAGAATAGAAGGGCAGTTGTCTCCCGGCTAGGTCAATTAATCATAGTAAATGAGGGGAAATACAGAAAGGGATTCCTCAGATTTGAAATTAACTAGTATGAGTAACAAACGGGAAATGACTTCTTCTAGGATGTTGAGAACATTAGATTTATAGATTGACTGAAAATAAATATGCCATTGATCTTAATTTTCTGTTTATACAGGATGACTCATTAGCTAAGGTCCAATTGTATTATTATTATTTAAAACCACAATTATTTTATATATTTAGCGTAACTTTGCATAAAATTTGCTAAAAGTTAAAACCAAATTTGTTTTAAACGCTATTTATAACAATATGAATACTATATATGTTCTGTTATTATTTTAAAGAAAAACGTATAGTGCAGACTTTTTTACCTCCTCTCTTTTAATAAGTCGTCTTATTCATACACAAAACAGTAAGAAAATATACAAGATGAACAAAACAGAACGTTTCTAATAGTAAACATATTTCTTGCAGAATTTTACAGGCAGAAACAATAATCTATGAAAAATAAAAGAAATCTATCTGTAAAAATATCAACTTTTATCTTTGTATTCTTTTGATAGCATAGGCACTTCTTGGGTAACCAGTATGTATTTCGATGCGCTGAGCACGAACCAGATATCCGTTTAGCTCCATCGCCCATCAGTTTCGCGAGAAATTCAGGTTTCTTAGGTTATTTTTGGTAGGTAAAGAATTCTGCGTAAAATGAAGTGTCATAACAGAAGAGCAAAGTACATATCGAATTTATAATTGAAAATTACTGATAAAGTGTTTCCTAATAGTACCAGAAATGAAGTAAACACGTGCAGTGTCTAGTTTGACATTCGTCGACGGAAATAGACCGATTTATACCTGGGTATAGTGGTTGGTTATTGGTAAAAAAGGCTGAAAGCTAAATGTTGTTGTTTAATCTCAAATGAGCGACATGTGTTTATAAAGCAATATGGACATAGCTGTGTTCTGACTTGAAAGTAATAAAACTCCAACTAGAACTGTTTTTGGAAAGAGGAGTGCGGAGATCCTACAGAACAGAGAGGGAAGCTGCCAACATACATAGGGACGAAAAAGATAAGTTCTATTACTAGTATTAATTTATGAACATTGTCTATTATTAAACCTAATTGAATTTCGTAAAATTGAAAATGTATTAAACATAAGGCAGGTCCCACATTAGGAAAGTTTCGACTGGCAGCTGTCAAATGGCCCATATATTAGGCAAAAACATTTCTGAGGTCAAAGTAGTTGGAGATCTGCTTGATATACAGAGCGTCCCAAATATTCTTCTAGATCTCTTTTTCACTTTTTGCAGATTTTACTTTACTTTACCCTGGCAGATCGGTATACAGGGTATACAAGGTTCTCTCAGGGCTCATTCTTGCACTTCCACTTCAAATGGCTATTTACCAGTGGAAATAAATAGAAGCTTCTTACCGCGAGCTAATGTATTTCTTGGTAAACAGACAAAGTGGAGGTAGTGATACAGGACGTTGAAACGTTAACACTTTCTGGGAAACAAAACCATATCTGGACAAAAACGGACAGGATGAGACGCACACTGCTAGATTCAGAAATAGAATAAACATAAGAAGAAGAATAATTAAAAGAAACATGGAAACCTAAAGGAAGTATCTCACAAAGACCTATACTTCCATTCCGATGATGATAGATGGAAACTTAAAAGAAGCATCAAAGAAGCAACACCTACACTTCCCATCCTATATTCCTACCCCATGCGTCATGTGGCACTCGCTGCTGGCAACAAGCATATCCTATGTCCAATCCGGCGTATGCAGCCGGTGCAGGTGGTATATAAAAATATCCAAATTGGATATCCGGAAGTGGCAGCAATGCCTACCATACATTGGCTGATCAATCGATCAATCAGCATTTAAACCGTAGAGTAATAATAATAATTTATTTATATCTCTATCCATTACAGTAAGTTACCATAAGAAAATTATTCTTATATTCTATAACTGAATATAAATAAACGCCTTAGTGGAAGCTTGGGTGCGAGCGTATTTTCCAATGGTAATGGTTGTTGTGCTGGTGTCCATATGCACATGTCCAGGTTGAGTGGTTGAGTAGCTATGACTAAACTCCACCGGGACGTTAATATAAATAAGGCGATGAAAAATATTATAATTATGAAATTAAAACATCATGTGTCTAATCAATTTTTATCGCAGAAAAATAAACAAAACACCAAATTAAAGATAATTTTATTACGTACACAAAACCACTATTTTATTTTGTTTGTAAAAATTAGTAGGTTCAGATCAAGGTCATTTGAGTTCAGTTAATTCAACAATTTTATTTCATAAAGTATACATTACCTGCTTTACCTACGCCTGCAAAGTTTTAACCAACATGAATTTTTATGTAAATGAAAATTAATTATTTATTTATTTATTTATTTGCGGGACAAGCCCTTTTTAAAAAAACATGCAATGTTTATTATTTAGAGTAAGGTAGTTTGAATACACAACATATAAGTTCAGTTGGGGTATTTGGGCCGTGATTTTATAACCAAGTTATATTAATATCTAGAATATTTTTTTATATATAATACAATATACAGTTTTTAAATATATAATATTCAAATCCCGAGTCAAATTTAATTTTCTTTATAATAATAATTAAATAATAGAATATCTGATGGGCCCAGTTACCCCTAGAAATTGGGGCAACTGGATCATGCGGGTCTCGGTTTCATACAAACGATTGTTATTTGAACTGGGGTAAGTGGATCTGTTGGTAAAGACGTAAACTTCGTACAAAAATTACCACAAGTCATTTAAACCACACCATAATCGAGTTGTAGACGATGTAAGACAACTACATAACAATTAGGTGTGAAATTTATTCAAATTTAGGAATAACACAACTTCTGTTAAGGTACAAAAGCCAACATTAAACGTAAAAAACATCCAATTTCTAGTAAGCATAAATAACACAGGCCGACAAAAAAAAGTGATCTGTACCCGGGACCCGACATAGTAATCCTATGTATTTTGACGTGCTGAACACGAATCCAATGTCCGTTTAGCTCCATTACCCACCAACTTTTAGTAAATAGCAAAAATAATCTAAAGAAATGGTGTTGCTTAGGCTATTTTCGCGATTTACAAAAAATTGGTGGGTGACGGAGCTAAACGGACATCGTATTCGCATTCAACACGTCAAAATACATAAGGATTACTATGTCGGATCCCGGGTTCAAATCACATTTTTTTGTGTGACTATGTACAATTGCAAAAAAAAAGTGATCTACATCTACCTAATGAATAAAGACAATAACAACATACTAAATGTGCTTGGGGTAACTTGGTCCCAGGCGTGCCCAGATGCTCCAATTAATTGGCCCACTTACCCCATTTTTGAAATATTATGGGGGCAACTGGGCCACCCACTCAAGCTTTTGACCTAACGGAGAACACGTGCTTGCAATAACATTTTAGGGATATATTGTGCTTCTAATTTATGCTAAATTAACTGTGACGTTGATAATATAATATACAGTAAACGTGTAGATAATTCATAAATATCAGAATTACATCAAGTTGCTATGAAAATTTTGCACTACAAAATTTAAAAAATTGCTACATGAAAGCAACAACACTCAGAAACATGAGACTAATTGTTATAGTGAGATGCCATTGTCCTTCAGTGCTGCCAACTGCTTGAAATGAAATTACCCCCACAAGTTTTACGGAAAAAAGCCATGGCCCAGTTACCCTCTGAGCCCAGATACCCCAACTGACCTTATCAGACATTGTACAAATAATGTAAAGTGGTTACACTTGTTTCATTGACTTTTTAAATGATAAAGTTGAAGATCCAAAAAGTTCTACATAATTTTGAATTGTATTAGCAGTCCTTAAAATTCTAGTTATCGTCTCATATATTCGAATTACGATTTCTTCTATCATTTACTTTAAATTTTATCAGGTTAGTAAGGTCATATATTTCATATACAGACTGTCTATTTTACGAGGGCCACACCAAATATCTCGCTTAATATCTATTGTAGAAGAATAAAGTTTTAGAAACAGTTATCCCATTTTTTGTGAGCTGTATTTCAGTAAAAAGAAATTTGAAATTCATGGCCTACTTTATGAGATATATTACAAAAACCTGAAAAATAGGAAAACCACAAACGGTTATAGCTTCCTTATTTGAGGAGATACGAAAAAAGTTAAAGGAATGAAAGTTGACGGCAAAGACAATAAGAGTAATATCGTGTAACAAAAAAATCGAAAAATGCAGTTGGCTTTGACATACGCTATTGTGCAAAAATGAAAAATACATATCTCAAAGTAGGCCATGACGCCATTAATTCCGTTATTTTTTTTTCATTCCAACGATATAAAACGTCACAGAAATTTTAGCCGATAGTGTCAATATTTAATATTTTACGAATACCACAATTCATATAATTGAATCGTAACAATCAGCTGTGCCATAATTAGTGAAAAACAATGTATACAGTTAATAAATTTGACAGATTGTCACTGTTGTATGTTGTATGTTGCGTTGTCGAGTTCTAAGACAAATTTTATATCAGTAATTATGGTGTACACCAATAATAACAAATTCGATATGATTAGCATTTATTGTCAGTGCAATTTTGACGCTGAGATAGCAGTCACGGTTTACGGATATAGATTTCCAGATGCTCCGCAGCCAAATCGAACTATGTTTAGGAAGTTAGTTCAAAATCTAAAAACGCACGGTTCATTTTCAAAAAAAGTAGTAAGGCGAGCGCATGTTGCGGATAATGTAAGAAAAGTGAATAGAGTAATGAATTATGTTAACCAAAATGAGGAAACCTCTTTGAGACAAATTCAGAGAAACTGTCGCATAAAAAAAGACAGTGCAAGAAAAATATTGAAAAAAAACGGATTTCGATGCTACAAAATGAGGAAAGTTCAACATTTAAATGAGGGAGATAAGCCAAGGAGAGTAAGATTTTGTAGATGGTTATTAAATAAGAAAAGGAATGACGCGTTGATATGTAGCAAAATTCTTTGGTCGGACGAATCAAATTTTTCTAATAATGGATTTTTCAATAGAAATATGCATTATAAGTGGACACGAGAAAATACACATTGGTGCAGAGAGACTGCTTTCCAAGAAAGATTTTCTACGAATGTTTGGTTGGGTCTTTTAGGGACTAAAGTAATTGGACCTTATTTTTATGATGGCAAATTAACCGCTCGTAGATACCTTAATTTCCTGCAAAACGAATTTCAAGATTTTCTTTATGAATTAACAGTGGCAGAAAGATTAAATTATTCATATTTTCAACAAGATGGGGCTCCACCTCACACTGCTGTAATATGTACAAATTATTTAAATCAAGTTATGCCAGATAGCTGGATAGGCACCTATGGACCCATTCTATGGCCAGCTCGATCACCAGATATTACTCCCTTGGATTTTTTCGTCTGGGGTTACATTAAAGACAAGGTATTTCAAACTGCCCCTGAAAATATTGAGGACATCAAAACCAGAATTCGAAACGCATGTGAGGCAATTACTCCTGAAATGCTCCAAAATGTAATGCGTGACGTGTCTCGTAGAGCACGTTTATGTGTCAGAATGCATGGTGCACAATTTGAGCATTTGTAGTTAGAAAAATAAATACACACAATTTCTTTTCAATATAGTAGTAGGTAGTACTGTTATACATAGTTTTTCGTTTTTTTCTTTGGATGTTCGTTTTGTACTTGTATTTTTATTTATGAGATATTTATTGGTTTGTATTAAATTGTAATAAATAATTACGGAATTATAATTATTATAAAGTGAATTTTTACTATTATGGCACAGCTGATTGTTACGATTCAATTATATGAATTGTGGTATTCGTAAAATATTAAATATTGACACTATCGGTTAAAATTTCTGTGACATGTTTTATATCGTTGGAATGAGAAAAAAATAACGGAATTAATGGCGTCATGGCCTACTTTGAGATATGTATTTTTCATTTTTGCACAATAGCGTATGTCAAAGCCAACTGCATTTTTCGATTTTTTTGTTACACGTTATTATTCTTATTGTCTTTGCCGTCAACTTTCATTCCTTTAACTTTTTTCGTATCTCCTCAAATAAGGAAGCTATAACCGTTTGTGGTTTTCCTATTTTTCAGGTTTTTGTAATATATCTCATAAAGTAGGCTATGGATTTCAAATTTCTTTTTACTGAAATATAGCTCACAAAAAATGGGATAACTGTTTCTAAAACTTTATTCTTCTACAATAGATATTAAGCGAGATATTTGGTGTGGCCCTCGTAAAATAGACAGTCTGTATGTGTATACTGTATATGGATGTTATAAGAGTTTATTATCGAGATTAATTCCCACATCTTTTACATGATTAGTCTCGTGCAACACTTTAAGAGGCGAGTTTGTTCTTGCAAATTTAATCTTATACCACTTATTCACGTTTTTAAATGCAGGATATTTTCATCACATCAATGGGACAAACCATTCAAATCACTTTGTATTAATTCAGCATCAGAAAGATTTTTAATTACTCTAAACACTTTTAAATCATCCGCAAACATTAGAGAATGACTATTTTCTATTACTGAAGCTAAATCGTTCACAAAAAGCTTAAATAATAGAGGACCAATGTGAGATCCTTGAGGAATTCCTGATGTTACTTTAATCGATGATGATCGAAGACTACCATATTTTACACATTGTAACCGATCATTAAGATAACTGCTAATCCATTTCAATATGTTACCACCTTCTATTTTTCATATACTATTATTAGATTAAAAAATAACCTGTCGGTTGTGCACTATGGGTTTTACCAATTGTTTTGTATTTTTGTTTAAATATTTACACGTTTGTGTTGTTTTTTCCTATATTTGTAGGTTCATGGTGCCTATATAATATTTTTTTTGGATCTGTTACTAGTCATTCATTCTTTTTTTAAAACAAAAATATAAATAATAAATCATGGTGCATAGTATTATAAGTAGTTATAGCTAGTATTCTTTGCAAATGGCAATAGAAAGAAAATATTCCTCTCGGGAGAATAGTTGTGCATCTCGTTGCTTACACAGTATATTGCGAAAGAATCCATCAAATTTCAATATGTAATCATTATTGCCCTGGATATTTTCTTGTGAAAATTACATGAAGCGAAAATAGTGTCTTTTTTCTCAGAATAAAAAAAAGACTGCTAACAATAAAACAAATAAAAGCATAAAAGCTCAATTCGTCCTCCCATGCACTTCTCTCAAAGAACCTTGCTCAGGGACTGCCAACTGTATTAAAAGCTATCTCGGGGATATTTTACGATATTATCATGTTAACCTCGCCCAACGGCTATAGATTAACCAGAATACTTTTACAGACCAATAAATTTTATATTCCTTTAACGTGCATTGCGATTTGTTTCATGTCTGATTGTGAAATATGTTATATTTAAACTTTGATGAAAAATTATCCCGTGATTTATTTTACAACATTATAACTCAACCGGTTTACCTAATTGAACATATTTGTGTTGATATTGACGGAGATATATTGATTTTGAATTGCAAACATTTGCGTGTGTTTTAAATCTAGTTGTCTTTAAATCAGCAAGACATCCTTAGAGAAAGAAATTAATATTAACATGAAATATATGAAATAGGATTTTACTTTATTTTAAAAAGCAGCACGGAAATGTACATCACAATACCACAATCAATTTGAGCTCAACGCAAGCGTTTCGTTAATGGCTTTCATGAAATGAAAAATAGGTTCTTTTAAAACAGAGTGGCATTTTATTTTATACTTTCAGAGCTGTTTTGTTTTCTTTTTTTTTTTCTTATTAAACAGGTTATTCATGATTAATACCGAGTATGGAAGCGAGAAAACATATAAGTATGTATAAACAAAAGGTCCCGTTTCCCTGCCTGTGAATAAAATTAATTTTATTTGATGCAAAATAATAGGCCTTAGCAACTTCGAATCGTGAAGGTAGTCTCATTAAGTCGCCTCCAAGTATTTCCCAGATAACTGGTTATTCTGACTCTCTACTATCAATTTTTAAATCGTATTTATCAAATCGTTCACAATTTGTAGCTTTTAATGAGTATCAATCTACTACATTGTCTGGTCTTCCACAAGGATCTATTCTTGGACCTTTGCTATTTATAATAGCGCTCCAAATAGCAAGTCAGGATATCATACGGGAAGAAAGTTATAATGGTTCTTGCAAATCGTTGCACCCGTCAAATTTTTTATAAAAGGTCAAATATCTTCGAAACTGCTGGATTTTGGTATACGCCTCTGAAATTAAGATTGCAGCGGCTCTGCGGTTGACATCGGAACTAATTCCTGTGTGATAGGTGTAATACATTTTAATCTGTATTTTCGGTGATTTTGCTTGCTATAAAAAGATATTTTGTAAATAAATTTCAATGAAAATATATGTATAGCAATTGATTTTATTATGTATGTAAGCGGTATTTTAGGACTTGGGTGTATTTACCGTAATTCTTCAGCATGAATTCACGAAAATAAGGTACGTATTATGTTAGGTTATTTTTTTTTTCATAATGTAATTTAATCCATAAAAAAAGTATTATATTCATATTTTTTTTAATAATCAATGTTTATTTTAGCTAAAACATGTCCCGAAGTGCTGAGAGTCCACAAAATTCTTCCCCCCAAAGCTGTTATCCATCTTCACGCGGTGTTTGCCAGCTTCGGGAAACAAATGGAAACTTAAGTTGGGGTTTTCTTTGCCCCAAACTAACACTGAGGAACTGAAAAATATCGATCCATATTGTTTTCAATTTTAATTGAATCCAATCGACAATAAAAACAACGCAAAACAATTATGACACAAGCAAACAATGAAAGTTTTCACTTGTCATCTCACACAAAGTAGTTCGTAATCGGCACCGTAGGTGGCGTATCGCTTATTTTAAATCGGGGCTATAAGGGTATGCTACATGTTCTCGACTCAAAATTTGATGGTTATTTAAAACAAGCAAGTTGGTATCGACCGGCATAACCGGAAGTAGATTGTAGATTGTTTAAGAGGTCGCTCGGCTCTGATCAGCCCTTCTTCACTTCGACCTAAAAGATCTTTTGTGAATTACCCTGCAATAGTTGTTGCCCAGGACTCCCAAGCTTTTTGCAAAGCTTCTGATTTTGCTGGGGGTTAATTTTCCCATGTCGTCAGGCGCTGGTTCCACCTTTTCTAGGTACTTTAGCCTAGTGAATCAGCATCTTGCATTCGCAAAGAATATGCTCCACAGTTTCTATTGCAGTATCACAGTATCTGCACGTATCATCATCTGCCTTGCCCATATTCTTAAGATAATATCTCAAGGGGCAATGACCTGTTAAAAGGCCTGCCAATAGCCTTAAGTCGGACTTTCCGAGTTCAAGAAGCCTTGTGGCATTCATTGTAGAATAAGTTACAAACTTTTTCGCTTGTCTTTGGCCTGGAGTATTTCTCCAGTGGGACTCTTTTTGTTCCTTTTCCCATTTTAGGATCCCCTATGTGCCCCTTAGATAAGCCACAAAATGGTTCGGGCCCAAAGAATATGGTTTCAGCGCCTTTTTTTGCAAGGACGCACAGTGGCCGAATTTCCCAATTTAGGGGGACATTTAGCCAAAAACTCAATTACAAGAAATACGAAAGAATGGACACCCTGATGTAGCCAATCGTGTGCCCGTCTCGATTGAATGGCAATAGAAAGAATTCTTAGAAAAGCTGGTAAGAATAAAAACTCCCGAACCGAGCGCAAATGAATAGACAACTCAGTTACGCTTTGCTGTCACTACTAATCGTTGTGTTTTGAGCTTCGTTGCAAGTGATACAAATGTTTTGCGAAAATTTCTTCTATTGTATTATGGCTGCTGGTCCCTCAGGTTAGTAACAACGTATGTTTTTCATATATTTAATGAAACTGTCACTAGTTATAATAATTCACAGAATAAATAAAAAATATATAATTCTCTTTGATTTTTTAAATTTCATTAGAGCAGAAAATAAATAGTACCTTTTCTTTCGGGCGAGAATTAGTTTCAGATTATTGTAAGTTCATCTGGCTTTCTAATGTGACCACCCTCGGGGTGCGTAGATATGCGGAACTTATTTTTATTATAATTTTTGTTATCAGGTAACACACCGGGCGTGGCGAGAATGGATTTGTATGAGTTTCTTACAAACAAGCGTCTCCTACCTCAGCCAAATACTGTCGTTGTAAGAAGGCGGATGATTGATTATGTTAAATCGGGAATTTCAGATATTTCCGAAGAAGACATTAAAAATAAAATTTCGCTATTTTCCTAGAAACTTCTGATTCCGTTGGAAAACAAACGGGCGAAATCAAGAGAGTTTTTTAAAACAAAATATTGATTGGCTTAAAGAGTCTTCAAGATGTGCAATGTCAACAAAGAGGTGTTACCACAACACCCAAGAGACGTCTAAGCTAGTCACATGTCCCCGGCCATTGAGAACACTTAAGAGAATCGACATCTGCAAAAAGGGTATCCGAAAATATACTCCTGAAGAGGCTCTGGCACTAATTATAAATTAAAAACTAACTAAATCGCAATACACAAAGTTAAGAAACGGCGCAAAAGAGAGAAATTGTGAAATATTAAATGCAAAAAAGAAGAGTTGTCCCAAACATATAAATATTACGGAGACAATGGCAGAAGTGAAATTGCAAAGTTTGGTCGACCACACCGTGTAGCGCTTAACCACAGTTCAAAGTAATTAAACAAATGATCCTCTGAAGTAATCCATCTACTTAATATTCCTACGATGAGCCAATAAGCAAAGACAATCAATCAGAATCTTCACAAAGTGAACAAAACTCGTCGGACAGTGAAGAAAACTCGTCGGACAGAAAACAAGACTCTTCAGACAGTGACATAGATAAATAACATCTTGTAAACGATACAAAAATATAAATCATATTTTCATAACATTGTTTTTCATGCCCCAACACTGAAAAGTCATGAAAACTTAAATAAATAGTACATATTGTTCTCCACATACTTACATTATATAGAAAGTACCATATAGACGTAATATAAATGTATATAAAGTTTCATTTCATTTCGTAATTAGAAATGTCCTCCTAAATTGGGAAATTCGACCACTGCGGGGTGTCGGCAAATTCATTTCCTTCTATTCCCTCATACCCTGGCACCCACATCAAGGTAACCTTGTTGTTTTTCGTCAGTTGCTTCAGGGATTGTTTGCATTCCCAGGCAATTTCAGACTCAAAGGTATATGACCTGAGAGCTTTTAACGCTACCTAGCTATCTGAAAGTATATAGATCCTTGCCCTTCGAATGGCTTTATTTATACATTCCTGGGTACATAGATCTATAGCATAGATTTCTGCTTGGAAGACGATTGGGGACTTGTCTAGGGCTCTGGATAGCCTGCAATTAGGCCCTACTACGCCCACGCCGATCCCTTAACCGGAAGTAAAAAGCTTGTAATTATTTTGGTTGGATTGGCCCCACTGAGTTTTACCTCCCAAAATTTTTAAAATTTTTGTTACATATTTTCCTCTATATCGATCGATTCAGTTCCCGGAGGCGTATTTGGAATCACAGGACGCTAAGAGCATTGTATGTAGAGAAGACCTTTCATTGGTCCTTTTCTGAACGCGCGCTTACAGCATATTTGAAGGCATATATTACACGGCCACAGCGTCGGCAACTAGTTTAAGTAGGTAGTTAATTTTGATTATTAAAAATTAAAAATTGATTGTTATTAAATTACATACCCTGTAAAAAATGTTGGATAGAAAAGTATATAAAAGTATTTAACTTGAATGCTTTTGAATGCTTTGGAAGTATAGAAATTTTGTAGGTATTCGATTTCCTACCGTTTTAATGCTGCTTCAATACCTAATTAGTTTCTATACTTCTTTATGGTATTATTAATTAGCGTAGATGAAGGATAGAAAAACTCAATAGATTTCAAATACCTAATACATTTGAAATTCTAATGGATGCTTAAAATTTACGTCTTTTTTTTTAATTAAATACTTTCGAATGGCCAGCCCAAAATTAACTAGGTTTGGTGATGAAAAGTCCAGGTCAAAATACTTGACGAAATTTTTTCTTATTATTCATTTATTTTAAATTTTATGCAGATTTTATGTCTAAGTGCTGTTGATTAGACATGAATAAATAAATAAATAAATAATTTGATAATTTGTATGAGTGTTTTCTCGTTCAAAGATACATTTTATTAGACATTTCGTGGTTTTAAATATTATTCTATGTAATTAATGGTAATACCTCATAATTGTTATTAAAGTAAAAATAAGAAAATGCATTTTTGACCTTTTTAAGGTTTTATTCGGCTGAAAATTATTTAAAATATTCAATATGAATACAGTTTTTATTTAATTTGAATACATTTAGATCCCTAATATAAAAAAGTAACAATTTTTAACATAATTTAATGAATTATAGCATTTCTCTCCTATTGTATGTGTGTGCACTAACTCAAATGAGATTTTTCCATAAAGTGGAGGTTTTAATTTCAAATATTCATCTCTTCTTCTTGTTCCAGAGGTACTTATACCTATACGACTCCCACCAATCTTCAATATGCGTTTCGAAAAACGAGGGGTTGCATCCATAATAATGACCTATTTATATCTGTATTCTGTAACAATTTAAAAGAGAGGGGGGGAGATATTCCTCAAAACTGAATATTTTTCTCGGCCGAAATTTTTGAAGAGCGGGGGCGTATTCCTTGAAATTACCTCGCTCGACATTTTGAAAAGAAGTCGGGGTGATATTGTAATAATGTAATATTGTTGCCATTATTTATACACCTATTAAAGATTGTCGCTGCCTACTTTAAGCTTGAAATGCTCCCAATTGCTCCCTAAATAAATTTCGCTCCGCCTATAAATGAAATGCTCACAATGTGAGCGTTTTCGCTCGCATTGGCAACACTGAAGATGACAGCTGTTTATGACAGAGTGCGTTTTTCCAGCGCGCAACTCGTTTGACCTTAAACGCACCAATGAGGACTGCTCATTGACTATAATGCTCCTAGCGTCCTGTAATTCCAAATACGCTTCCCGGTGAGACCCTCTGAATATATACTAGAAAATACTTTCTATGGTATTTCGCAAACATTAGAAAAAGTATTGTAAGCAAAATGAAAAAAGAAAATGGAGAATCAAAGTATGACAAATATTGAAAGTTATGATTTTAATCATGTTTTCATTGTTGATTGAATAGATATGTGTTTTGTAAATAAAACTTTAGAATTATTTAATTCTAAGTATAACTAGAATTTAGGTTATCAAGAGAATGAAAAGGGCAGAAATTAATATTTTCATAGATAGATTTTCTTTTTCGATTTTTGATAGATAACTTTTCTTCTGATGTTTGCAAAATCCAATAAAAATATTTCTTACGTTATGATGGAGACTATCGGAAGCCGTTGTCAGATCATTATAAAAGGAGTCTATTTGAAAGACTGTAATTTCGTTTGCTAAATATTCACTGAATACACATAAATTAGTAACAGTAGACTTTTACTGAAAAACCCATGTTGTTCTTCCCATAATGCTGGATACATAAAGGGGCTGGACACTCTAAGTGCCCTGTGTAGTTCACTCTCCAGACAAAAAGTATGAATTAGTCAAATTTTACGTTTAAGAATTCAGAAAAAATTGCACGTGATAAATTAAATTTAGTAAAGTGGTACCACAACTGGCAATTAAGGAAGTCTTCAGCTTCAGCTTCAGCTTTATGCGATTTTTTAACAATAATTTTTCAGATTCTCTCTAAAATGTTTAAGAAATATTTATATTTTTTAATACATATATTAAGATTGGTAAACTATTTAGGAAGTGAATTCTAAATTGCTGAGTTTAACGTGTAAATATGTTTTCTGACATTAACAAGACATTATCGGTTCACATTTCTTAGATAACCATAGTCGTGAAATAGAAATAAAAGAAAATTACGCTTTACTATAAGATATATGTGTTTGCCGCATCAGATATTTATGACATTGGTACCAATGCAATGGTTGTAACTAGTTTGAGTAAAAGCATTACTATGGTTTATTTTTGTTTTAATGAATTTTCAACAGTTGTAAAAATTTTTGTTTTCCACTCCCCAATTTCCTATTTATGTACATTGCATAATTGCCAAACATCTTTAAAGTATATTTTGCAGTCAGGGTTACTCGAATTGGCATAAATCCAATTATAACATACACAAGACGTAAAATATATTTAACTCCCCACACAAACTAATAACTGAAAAATGTATAGAAAAATCTTTCTTTCAAGATGTTGTATTGCGATTTACACGAATTGATTTACAGCGTTTCGGCGGGATGAGTTATGTACCCTTGAGATGTACGCTGTATATACAAAATATAAAAATAGATTTTGAAATAATTAGAACGTTTGGTGTCGGTATACATATAAAAGTGAAACATAGTTGTTAATTCACTATTTCTTGTCTACATCGGAATAATAACAATGACCTACTTAGTTTTGACAGTGATTTATGAAGAGATTCGAAAGAAATACGATATTCTAATAAAAAGAAATGTGAATGAATGATTTATCTACAAGTTACAAAATGTATGAGTCGGATTAAACTTGAAAGAACGGTGAGAAGGCTAGTGAACTTATACTACCCTCCACTTAACATTCACAAACATCAGTGGCGTATATATTGGGCAGCTTCCTCCTTGAAATCCAGTGGCATATTAGAACTTATGTTAATTCAAACAAGCCCAAGCTAATGTATGCCTGAAGACATTTGACGAATGGGACCTGCAAGGTAAGCTGTAGAGTCAGCCCCAGTGTTAGAACCAGTCGTGTAAAAAAACTATTTTTACACGACTGGTTCTAACACTGGGGCTGACTCCGGAACTGCCATGTTGATCGAAAAGCTCAGCGACCGTCTCTTATTGCAGGTGTCTTGTCACCATCATATATACGACATATTCATTAATGTCTTCACGTGCATTTTCGACACAAAAGGTTTCACTATTTAAAATTTGAGGACTCATTGATTAAACAAAATTTGCAGGTGAATTGGATGATATCTTCAGCAATGTCCTTGAAAGTCAACGTACTGAAATGATGCGCTTCTACGCCAATACCATTAAGAGGGCATGCGTATGCTGAGCTCCTATATTTGATAAAATCTACCGAGGGAATCCGTATAGACCCACCAACATCACACCTTGTCCAATGCAAGCTGCATATTCTCTGAAAACCCACTTGAGAATCGATTGTATAAAGGCCTAACTTGGTACATTTCAGCATGCAGGGCGAACACAGAAGCTGGAGCAGAAATACCCGGTCTAAGATAAAGGACAAGTATAAGCCTTTCTCTTATACACTACTCCACTGTGTTCTAGTCAGAAATTCTAACTATACTTGAATATTCATGGGAGAATGTAAATAGATCATATATTAACCATCTTAACAAGCATTGAGAGGAGGGAGAAAAGGCGAAAATTGAAGGCCTGCAAGCACCCAACTTTCCAAGGGCGTATTTTGTATGTACTATGGCTGTGACTTCTAAATATAGTAATTTTCCATTTTACATATGGAACAGTATCGTCATTGAGAAGGAAACAATTTGTAACTTTCGTTCTTTTAACCAGTCTACTGTATACTGACTGTAAAGTGTCTTGCCACACTCACTTGATTATATAAACGCCTGTTAAAAGAGCTCGAATATCCTCCCCAATGATAACTTTTGCAGAAGATAATAATTCGATCGTGGGAGTTATAATAGAGTGGCATCATCATTTGCTTGCTCCTCAAAAAGTCTCTACTGAATGGAAAAGTTTCATAACATAATAATAATCAATCATTTTTTATTCTTATTATTTACTAGAAACTTTTCTAGTGCCATATTTGTATATTTATTTTTGTTGGTAACAAGCGATCCCTGTTTTTCCGCCATACATGTCTCGATTGCCGGTAATCAAATGGAATTTGAAGCCCCTAAAACCACACTGCCGTGGATACGTCGGAAGGCCATGATTTATTATAGTCTATATTTTACGATTCTACTGTACTTTCAACACATAGAGCCAAATTGAGTCACTATTGGCTCATCAAACTCTTACAATTTAAGCTGCGCAAATGTCTTAAAAACAATGAAATTTATTTGGGGAATTATGTATGTCTGTATGCAGCTTATATACAGTGCTAACGTTTTACTTCCCTCGCATACCGAAGGGAAGTATTGTATTCGAGAAAAAATCACCCTCCGAGATTTTTTCGGATTCTGACGTTTCAGAACACGTAGATTCCGAAAATATAGGTTTTTCAATTCCGTCAGTCTGTCTGTCTGTCTGTCTGTCTGTCTGTCTGTTGGTGTATTTACTAAAAAACTACTTGACGGAGAGCAGTCAAATTTGGTAGGTAGTTAACCCTACTGTCAGCGAAGAACTGGTAGAATTTTCACTGAAAAATATACAGGGTGGACCGTCTAAACGGAATAAATAGTGAAAAAAATTTTTTTTGCTCAAATTTAAAATTTCCACGTTTCATGACGCGCTAAACCTGTTTCAGGTAAAAAAAAATTTTAAAAATTTTTTTCAAACATTTTTGAAAAAATTTTTACCAAGATGAAAAAAAATTTTTTTTGCTCAAATTTAAAATTTCCACGTTTCATGACGCGAAACCTATTTCAGGAAAAAAAAATTTTTGAAAATTTTTTTCAAACATTTTTGAAAAAATTTTTACCAAGTTGAAACAAAATTTTTTTTGCTCAAATTTAAAATTTCCACGTTTCATGACGCGCTAAACCTATTTCAGAAAAAAAAAATTTTTGAAAATTTTTTTCAAACATTTTTGAAAAAATTTTTACCAAGATGAAAAAAATTTGTTTTTGTTCAAATTTAAAATTTCTACGTTTCATGACACGCTTAACCTATTTCAGATTTTCAGAATTTTTACTACTAAAACGAATTTTTTTTCCTTTCTTCAAATTTAAAATTTTCACGTTTCATGGCATTCTAAGCCTGATTAAAAAAAAAGTTTTTTGAAATTTTATCACTAAGATAGAATTTTTCTTTCTTTGTTCAGATTTTAACTATCCACGTTTCCATGACATTCTAAAACTATTCAAACAAATTTAAAAATCTTTTTGGAGAATTTTTTTAAAAATTTGAAAACATTTTTAATCCATTTATGTATCACTACTATAGAACAGACGAAAAAATTTTTTTTGCTCAAATTTAAAATTTCCACGTTTCATGATATTCCAAACCAATTTCGGAAAAAAAAATTTGCAACATTTTGTTACCAGTTTGGAAAAAAATTTAACACCAGAATGCTCAAATTTAAATGACATTCTAAACCTAGGTATTTCAGAAAAAAAAATTGAAAATTTTTTTCACCAACATTTTTCAAAAAGTTTTTACCACTAAAATAGATCGAATTTTTTTTCATTTGCTCAAATTTAAAATGTTCACGTTTCATAGCATTCTAAACCTATTTTAAAAATACATCATTTTTAATTTTTAAACTTTTTTTAGCACTACTATAGAACAGAAGGAAACTTTCCTTTTTGCTCTAATTTAAAATTTCTACCTTTGACATTTTAAACCTATTTCAGAAGAAAAAAATTTGAAAATTATTTTACCATCTTTTGAAAAATTTAAAAAAAATGAATTTTTTTAACCACCACTATACTTCCACTCCATTACGTGAATGTTGGATTGAAAATGTGACAGATGGCAATAACATCTGGCATATGCACCTATTATACTTTTATTGAAAAATGTACAGGGTGGTCATCCCAAGAAATAATTCAGTCATGGTGGACATTTGTAAAGGTATTTGCGCAAGCCTGCCATATGTGGCACATGCTATTTAGTATTGAACTTTTGCTGTTGGATGAGCAATCTGTATATTTTTTTGACCAAAACTTATCAAGTTTTCTTTGTAATAATAGCAATAACTCTACTCCGATTATTATTCTCAATGTCATTTCGTAATTATTATTTTTTTAGAGAGACTGCCATGAACGAGGGAAGTTCTGTGTAAATACCTTTACCGATTTTTACTTCCCTCGCATACCGAAGGGAAGTATTGTATTCGAGAAAAAATCACCCTCCGAGATTTTTTCGGATTCTGACGTTTCAGAACACGTAGATTCCGAAAATATAGGTTTTTCAATTCCGTCAGTCTGTCTGTCTGTCTGTCTGTCGGTCTGTCTGTCTGTCTGTCTGTCTGTCTGTCTGTTGGTGTATTTACTAAAAAACTACTTGACGGAGAGCAGTCAAATTTGGTAGGTAGTTAACTCTACTGTCAGCGAAGAACTGGTAGAATTTTCACTGAAAAATATACAGGGTGGACCGTCTAAACGGAATAAATAGTGAAAAAAATTTTTTTTTGCTCAAATTTAAAATTTCCACGTTTCATGACGCGCTAAACCTGTTTCAGGAAAAAAAATTTTTTGAAAATTTTTTTCAAACATTTTTGAAAAAATTTTTACCAAGTTGAAAAAATTTTTTTTTTGCTCAAATTTAAAATTTCCACGTTTCATGACGCGCTAAACCTATTTCAGGAAAAAAAATTTTTTGAAAATTTTTTTCAAACATTTTTGAAAAAATTTTTACCAAGATGAAAAAAATTTTTTTTTTGCTCAAATTTAAAATTTCCACGTTTCATGACGCGCTAAACCTATTTCAGGAAAAAAAAATTTTTGAAAATTTTTTTCAAACATTTTTGAAAAAATTTTTACGAAGTTGAAAACATTTTTTTTTTGCTCAAATTTAAAATTTCCACGTTTCATGACGCGCTAAACCTATTTCAGAAAAAAAAAAATTTTGAAAATTTTTTTCAAACATTTTTGAAAAAATTTTTACCAAGATGAAAAAAATTTGTTTTTGCTCAAATTTAAAATTTCTACGTTTCATGACAGACTTAACCTATTTCAGGAAAAAAAAATTGAAAATTTTCTTCACCAATATTTTTGAAAAAATTTTTACTACTAAAATGATTTTTTTTTTTCTTTCTTCAAATTTAAAATTTTCACGTTTCATGGCATTCTAAGCCTGAATAAAAAAAAAGTTTTTTGAAATTTTATTACAAGATAGAATTTTTCTTTCTTTGTTCAGATTTTAACTATCCACGTTTCCATGACATTCTAAAACTATTCAAACAAATTTAAAAATGTTTTTGAAGAATTTTAAAAAAAATTTGAAAACATTTTTAATCCATTTATGTATCACTACTATAGAACAGACGAAAAAATTTTGTTTGCTCAAATTTAAAATTTCCACGTTTCATGATATTCCAAACCAATTTCGGAAAAAAAAATTTGCAGCATTTTGTTACCAGTTTGGAAAAGAATTTAACACCAGAATGCTCAAATTTAAATGACATTCTAAACCTAGGTATTTCAGAAAAAAAAATTTTGAAAATTTTTTTCACCAACATTTTTCAAAAAGTTTTTACCACTAAAATTTATCGAATTTTTTTTATTTGCTCAAATTTAAAATTTTCACGTTTCATAGCATTCTAAACCTATTTTAAAAATACATCATTTTTAATTTTTAAACTTTTTTTAGCACTACTATAGAACAGAAGAAAATTTTCCTTTTTGCTCTAATTTAAAATTTCTACCTTTGACATTTTAAACCTATTTCAGAAGAAAAAAATTTGAAAATTATTTTACCATCTTTTGAAAAATTTTAAAAAAATGAAATTTTTTAACCACCACTATACTTCCACTCCATTACGTGAATGTTGAATTGAAAATGTGACAGATGGCAATAACATCTGGCATATGCACCTATTATACTTTTATTGAAAAATGTACAGGGTGGTCATCCCAAGAAATAATTCAGTCATGGTGGACATTTGTAAAGGTATTTGCGCAAGCCTGCCATATGTGGCACCTGCTATTTAGTATTGAACTTTTGCTGTTGGATGAGCAATCTGTATATTTTTTTGACCAAAACTTATCAAGTTTTCTTTGTAATAATAGCAATAACTCTACTCCGATTATTATTCTCAATGTCATTTCGTAATTATTATTTTTTTAGAGAGACTGCCATGAACGAGGGAAGTTCTGTGTAAATACCTTTACCGATTTTTTTCAGTGCGAATTCCACTGATTGTTTTCTCCCAGTAAAATAAAACTATTCTTATTTGATAGCTCGTCTACGAGAAAATTGCTTACGAACTTTTGCTGAGCCAGTTTTAAGATTTTCATTTTCTATAAAATGTTTATAAGTATTGATATCTTTAAATGTTTATTTTTTCAATCTTTACTTTTTTAATTTTTTTACGTAGGTATATTATCAGATCGGTATACAGAGTGTCTCAACTGTTCTCTCAAGGGTCTTCCTTGGACTTCCACTATAAATAGCTATTTAGATGTGCAACAGCTAATAAATGAAAACTTCATACAGCAAGCCATTATATGTCTTGCTACACAAACAAAAGGGACACACTAATACACGACGTTGAAACGAAAACACAAATTTCTAGGAAACATGAAACTACATCAGGACGCAAGCGGGCAGGACGACTATTCAGGCAGATCACCAAAGAAAGTAGAAGAAATAAGAACAAAAAACATATCCCTGCTACAAAACGAATAAATAAAAACGAGGAATATAATAAAGAAATATCAAAGAAATGCACACTGCTAGATTCAGAAACAGAAGAAACAAGACTCAGAAGAAGAAAAAAACAAGAAGATGATGATGGATGAAAACTTAAAAGAAGCATGGAAACTTAAGAGAAGCATTTCACAAACACCTACACTTCTCATCCTACATCCTTATACCTTACGTTATGTAGCTCTCGCTGAGGGCAACAAGCATGTCCAATTCGGCGCACCTAGCCGGTCCGGCGGTATACAAAAATATTCAGATTGGACATCCGAAAGTGGCAGCAATGCCGTACGCTGGCTAATCAATGAATCAATAAAATTTTCAAAATTTTCGAGATTCTTCGTTAACTACTCATAACGTCGAATTTCACTGCCGTAATTGAGGAGTAAGGACTTTTTATTTAACTATTTAATTAACATCTAATAGGAATGTTACTATTGAAACTATTAACTCCCATCAGAAGAATAGTATACACACTGCGCAGTCTGCGCCTACTGCATTTACAATGACATATAAATCGCTAGAAAAGGGCGTTTCATCAGCGATTCATCAACAGAATTATGAATAAATTGTTTTGCAGAGCACGTTGATATTTCCAAGGAACTGTTACATAAATATATATGATATTCTAGTAGAACGAATTATATTTTACAGATTTTTTTAAGTATAATACTCTTCAAAGGCAACGTTGTATAACGTGGTTCTGTTATTTGCGAATTAGTACGGAAATCGTTTTAAGGTCGGGGAGGTATTAATTAAATCAGGACTGCTATTCGTTAGTGGCGTGTCATAATTTGTTTGCATGTGTACTTAGACTAGACCTTTGTTAAGATTACAAAGATATTTGTTGGCCTAGAAAACTTAATTCGTTAGTGGTGTTTTGTTCCGAGCTATATATTACATTACTGGGCTGTCTGTTACCAGTGTATAATGTTCTATTTGCAACCTATATTTGGCACCCTTTGTTAATTAAGCTATTCATTATCTACTTTAGGGATTACTATTCGTTAGCTGTTCTATTGTGGTAGGTTCTTTGCAAACCATTATTAAATTTCCTCGTCTTCGTAAGCTAAGTAATGATATTCCTTCTATGTTTTATTGAAAATTCTTTTATATGCATAGGGAAAAGCTCTATCTACTAGAGTACTATTTGGCTACATATAAAAATGGTTTTTTTGTTAGGAATCTCTTTAGAAGTTCAGGGGAGGTCAGTTTATCTTCGTCGAGGACGGACGTGATGTGAAGGACGCTCCCGAAAAAACGCAAGAAGAACCAGTTAAAACGTCATTAAACTCGAAAATATTTAAATCAGTAGATTAAAAAATTCTGCGTAAAATGGAGTGTAATAATAGAAGAACAAAGCACGCAACAAATTAAAAATTGAATTTTACTGTAAAATATTTGTTAATAATAGTATAAAATAAAGACGTTTCTAGCGTATGGGCCCTTACGTGGTAAACGGAAACTACCTGGGACCAACCTTCAAGACGAAGTGGATTTGTGTGAGCAACCTCCGTTTATAAGGCAAGATAAACATACCAGCGGTGGACGAAAAAAGATAAGTGTGAAGTAGTATTTTTAGTTTATTAATGTACTAGTTTATTTCTTGATTAAAATGAAAACAAAATAAAAGTAAAATTGAAAAAGGTATTAAACATAGGTAATGAAATAAAGAAATACTCGGAATTGGTAAGCAACAGTTGAAAGTAATTACTACAAAAACAATCTAATACACAGGGTGTGCAAAATATTCTCTTCGGCCTCTGTCTCTTAACCCACTGTAAAAAGCTCTTTCTACCGCGAGGAGACAGGGCTCTTCCTTGCACTTCCACCGTAAATGGATATTTACCTGTGGAACGGTTAATAAATAAGAGCTCCCTGCGGCGAGCGAATGTATGTATGTATGTCTTGGCAGACAATCGAACTGAACGCAATCGGGCAGAGGGAGGTGCACACTGCTAGATTCAGAAACAGAAGGAACAGAAATCTTAGAAGAAGAACAAATAAGGAGATGATGATATAAAAAAAGAAACATGGAAACTTAAAAGAACTATCTCACAAACACCTACACTTCCCATCCTATATTTCTACCCCATACATCATGTGGCTCTCGCTGCTGACAACAAGCATGTCCAATGTCCAACTCAGCGTATGCAGCCGGTCCGGCGGTATATAAAACATGGTTTGGTTCCGGCACGCGGTTTGGCCGTCCGTTGGGCGTGCGCGGCTCTGAGATTTATATATTTGTATATTTCATTACAGATATACAGATATTCCACAAAAAATCGTGAAATTATTACTAAGAATGTAAATATGAATGATAAATAAGCGAAAGATTATGGTACAATCTTTCCTTCCATTTATTAGAATCTATTGTACGTTACATAACGTATCCGTTGACCTTTATTAAATTTATCAGTAGACATTTTTTTCCAATAGACTTAAAACAGCACATTTTAAAATATAGAAGACAATAGGCCTGTAATATTACTTAGTTCTCTACATAAGTTTTTTTTAAATATATTGTTGCTCATATCTGATAATATTGTAACGTTTCCCAGCACGGATTTAGGAAAAACAGATCTACGCAATCAGCATTAATTCAGATTATTAGTCAATTAGTACTGTAACTCGATAAAGGCAAAAATGAATTTTAATAGTCCCAGAGGAAAAATCTTTATTTGATTAACTTCATGTCTTCAAAATAAAAACCAAATTGTATATATTCAGAAAAGACAAAAGTTAACATACGCTTCCCACAGGGGTCCATTATAAGACCCCTGTTATTTTTAGTTTATTTTAAAAATCCTACCAACGCAGAAAGAGAGCATAGGAATGAAATTATTGCCAGGAATAAATACACGGAAAACATCAAATTGTCTAAGCTATTTTAATGTAATTCTTCTATCTGCAATTTTCTGGTGTTTCGTCATAGTCTGCTAGGAAAATAAATAAATGGCTTCTTCCCAGATTTAGCTTGACTAATAGATTATACGTTTTATATACTTGCGTTCTCTGTATCAAATAAATTGGATAATTGAATTGTAAATTAATTTACAATTATTTATTTTATTTAACTATTAATCATCCTAGCTGCTACTGAAAGTGACAAAGCTTACAAGGGAATTATGCAGAACAAAACTTTTAAGCTGATAAAATCAGAACTCGTTTAGTATACAAATAAAGAGAGATGTCACAGGTGCTGTAAATTTTCAAAACATATTCAAATTATTCAATAATGCTATTGATCCCACTGTTCGTCTTGTCCATGAATATACAGCATCAATTCCCAGGAAGGTAGTTTCAGTTAAAATTAAAATTTTAAAAAAGGTGCCTTCAAATTATTTTTAATGATTGTTCATATCGAACAATAAAATCGTTAAAAAAACCAGAGATGCACGCCTCGCAAATTTCTTTACACAAAGTCAATTCCAAGGGGTACTTTCTACAAAATCTCAGTCCAATTTTAGTTCGTCAATCGGCCAAAAAACCTAAAAAATATTACTTCCTAATTTTTTATAATTTTAATTTTTTGAAAATATGAAAACAAAAAGAGTATTGCTTTACAGCATATTTCTGACAATGTGAATACTGCGCGAAGAGAAAAAAAATCATTGTGTTAGTCATGCATCGAATTTCGAATAAACTTTAAAAATTCCCATTTGTCCGTTCGTCCGTAACTTAGGGTTAGCTAGAAGAGGAACCCTATTTTATATTTCTTTAAATCGATCCGTAAATGTAAAAGTTATAAACATTTTAAGAAAAAAATATACACGTGGAGAGTGTTAATAAAAATATTTAAACAAGTACAAATATAATATACAGGGTGGGCCGAAAAAATTCAAAACTTTTTTCAAGTCGTAATACCGCGAAAAAGTTGCAAATTAGGCAGACTACAAAGGGGTAAAAAAGAGATAAAATTGATTCATATCTTCCGATCGCGCAAGTGCTCTCTCTAAAGTTTGCCGAAATTTAGAAAAATTCATATTTTCACTACAATTTTTAACATTTTTAAATTAACCTCTTCACGAATGTAATAGCTCAAATTCTTATGTATTATAACCACAGAAAACCACATTTAAATATTATTTAAATCTATCAACATCTTCCGAAGCACTGCCTTCAAAGTTATTGAAATTTTCGAGAAAATTTGCAAATAAAGGTAGATTAAGGAAAAAAATCGGTAAAGGTATTTACACAGAACTTCCCTATTTATTTGTGCCTGGTGGTCACTCTAAAAAATCATTAATTACGAAATGACATTGACAAAAATAATCGGAATATAGTTATCACTATTATTACAAAGAAAACCTGATAACCTTTGGTTAAAAAAATATACAGAGTGGTCATCCGACAGCAAAAATTCAATACTAAATAACAGGTGCCAAATATGGAAGGCTTGCGCAAATATCTTTAGAAATATCCACCATGGTTGAATTATTTCTTGGGATGACCACCCTATACATTTTTCATTAAAACTATGATAGGTGCACTCGTAGGTGCATATGCCAAATATTATTGCCATCTATCGCATTTTCAGTTCCACATTCACGTAATGGAGTGGAAGTATAGCAGTGGTTAACATATTTCATTTTTTTTTTTTTTAATAGGTTTAGAATGTTATAAAACGTGGAAATTCTAAATTTGAGCAAACCAATTTTTTTCATGTGTATTCTAGTGGTAAACATTTTTTTTATCTATTCTACAATAGTGGTAAAAATATTTTCTAGAAATAAGTTTAGAATGTTATGAAACGTGGAAATTATAAATTTGAGCAAAATCAAATTTTTTCCGTCATTTTGTAGTGGGCAAAAATTTATAATTTTTAATTTTTCTTAATTTTCAAAAGTTTTTGGAATAGGCTTGGAATGTAACGAAATGTGGAAAGTTTAAATTTGAGCGAAAAAAAAAATTTTCATCAATTTTATAGCAGTGGTAAAAATAAAATTAATTATTTCCAAAAAATTTATTTTCTTTTACAGGCTTAGAATGCCATGAAACATGGAAATTTTAAATTTAAGCAAAACATTTTTTTCCATCTATTATAGTGGTTAAAAATTTTCCAAAAATGTTGGGAAAAAAATGTCTAATTTTCTTTTCTAAAATAGGTTTAGAATGTCATGAAACGTGGAAATTTTAAATTTGAGGATAAAAAATGTTTCCATCTATTTTCAACAGTAGTGGTGAAAAAAGACTACAAATTTTTTTAAAAATGTTTTCAATTTTTTTTTATGAAATAGATTTAGAGTGCCATGAAATGTGGAAATTTTAAATTTGAGTAAAAAAAATGTCTTTCTGTGTATTCTAATGGTAAATTTTTTTTAAAAAATGGTTAAAAAAATTTTTTTTTCTGAAATAGGTTTAGAATGTCATGAAACGTGGAAATTAAATTTGGGCAAAAAAAAATTGTTTTCATTATTTACTCCCTTTATACCACCCAGTGAAAGTTTAACCATTTCATCGCTGACAGTAGCGTTAACTACCTACCAAATTTGACTGTTCTCCGTCAAATAGTTTTTTAGTTAATGCACCAACAGACAGACAGACAGATAGACTGACTGACGGAATTGAAAAACCTATATTTTCGAAATCTACATGATCTGTAACGTGAAAATCCGAAAAAATCTCAAAGGGTGATTTTTTCTCGAATACAATACTTCCCTTCAGTATGCGAGGGAAGTAAAAATACCAACAACTTACACGTTTTTTTTTTGTTTTATTTATTGAATACAAGGTTAAATGTTTAAAAACAAATTATTCTAGACTTTAGAATATTTATAAACAGATTTTTTTATAGAAAAAACTAAGTTTTTGTGTGAAGAGTCATAAGTGCAAGAAACTCATGTTGAACAATTGAACATCTCCGTTTTCACTCGTTCTTAGCTGAAGTTACTTTGAAATCTGATTTATGGGCGAAGTTAGGCAAAGGATACGTTCCGCAGGTTCTATTGCAGTATCACAGTATCTGCACATATCATTGCCTGCCTTGCCCAAATTCTTAAGATGATATCTCAAGGAACAATGGCCTGCCAAGAGGTCTGTTAGCAGGACTCTTTCTGTTCCTTTTCCCAATTTAGGATCTCCTCCATTGTGTGTCCTTTGGATTAGCCACAAAACGGTTCGAGCCCAGAAAATGGGGCTTCAGCACCTTCTTTGCATTGCAAGGGCGTCGGATAATTAATTTCCTTCTATTCCCTCATGCCCTCGCACCCACGTCAAGGTAACCTTGTTGTTTTTTTGCCAGTTGGTTCAGGAATTGTCTGCATTTTCAGGCAATTTTAGACTTAAAGGTGTAAGACCTAAGAGCTTTTAACGCTGCCTAGCTCTCTGAGATTATGTAGATCTGTGCCCTTCGAATACCTTTATTTATGCATTCCTGAGAACATAGATCTATAGCATAGATTTCTGCTTGGAAGATGGTTAGATTAACTGACTAACTAAAAGCAAAAACCTTAAGTTTTGCAATTCACATAATCTCAAACGTGAAAATCCAAATAAATAATGCAAAGTGAATTTTTTTAACAATTACAAACAATGACTGTTGACAATCAATCACAACAAGGCTTCTATCATTTTTTTTTGGCTTATGACATTTGGAAAATTCAGATGGCAAGGTGGCCAAAACGTTGGGCTTATGTTACCAAGCAACTGATGAGGCCGTGCGCAGACATCCGGGCCAGATGGCGTGATGCTATCAGATATACTATACAGCAAACGAAAACCAACTAGAATATTGCATAGATCACGAAATATATGTCATCGGATTGTGGATAAGAAGAGGAATGGTAATTATATAACTGCAATCAGTAGAGTGCCCGCTCTAACGCATTTGGCGATAATATAGAACACATCTATACCTATTCTTTGCACAGCGTAAGGTATGCATAAAATATTAACATATTATGTTAACTGAATGAATAAATAAATTTAAAATTTTTTAATTTATTGATGATAAATCCATGAGAACAGATTTTCTCGTAACTCAGATATCTTGAAAATGTTGAACTACTAAATCAATTATTTTATGAATTGAGAAGCGACTGACAAGTGAGGATTTTCAAATCTCGATACTCCCAGATTTCAGTAAAATGCGCGGTGAAAAAAATAATGTATTATAAATATGATGTAAAAGAGATAATACATCTAAGACTAAACTACACAATCAATGATTTGATAAAAATATCGGTATATATTAAAGCAATAATGTAAATACGAAATAAGGAAAGGATCATCTGATTCTATCAAGAAATTCCTTTTCATTATTTTCCTATTTTCCTTGGTTATTAAAACTGACAGCAACACGGTGATATGATCTTCGAATTGCACAATTAGACACATTTCTAGAACAATTGATTGAAGTACGCACTTAGAACGGCATTTCAACGGATCGATGTGGCTTAACTTGTCTGCCAGAAAGCCACAACACAATCCGTTCATTTGACTTTATCATGGTGTCATAATGGTAGCAATTTTCTCTTTATTGAATTATATTTCATAACTATCTCTAATTTCAAATATTAATAGATATAGAATAGCAATTCCTATGGTCAGTGGAGAAGGGGGTAAAAGTGTCGAATGAAGAAATATTTCCCTAATAATCAAATTTTAGCGAAAAATATTTTCAGCAACCCTGTAGTATTTATTTATGTATAACTTACACTTATTTTCAGTTAAATAACATCACCCCATATGCAAAAGACAGCTTATTGTTAATCATAATTTTAATGATTTACAATAAGCTGTTTTTGCAAATTGGGTGATGCTATCTATTTAACTGAAAATAAGTGTAAGTTGTACATAAATAAATACTACAGGGTCTTGAAACATATTATTTATAAGATTTTGCAAACAGCAGAAAAAATTACTATCTATAAGAACCAAAAGAAAAACTATGTGTAAAAACATTTTTACACATAGTTTTTCTTTTATTTCGCATAGATAGTTAATTTTTCTGCTGTTTGCAAAATCCTGTTAAGAATATATTTCAATTTCAACAATTATAGGCAAACAAATAATAAATCACTTTTACACTACAGGGTTGTTAAATAATATTTCTGGCTAAAATGTTATTATTAGGAAGATTCTTTACTTGGCACTTTATCCTCCTTCCCCACCAATCTTAGGTATAGCTCACTCTTAATAGGGAGCAATTCCTGAAGTTAGTGGGGAAGGGGGTAAAAGCATCAAATAAAGAGATATCTCCCTAACATTTAATCATTTATTTATTTATTTAATCATACATCATCCAACAGTACAAGACCATTTATAGGATGGAAATCTAAAGTAACGTAACCTAACCTAACTAAGAAGTACAAATAGAAATTATAAAAGCGGTTAAACTGCACGGCAGTAGATGAAATTTCTGGCTGCTAGGCAAATATGTCCAATTCACTGCAATGAGTTTCATAAATGGTACAAATATTAAACAGAGGAGAAAACTTTAATACTTTAGATCTAGGAGTGGATAAATAAAAGCTATGAAAATGACGAGAATTAATCCGTGGGACATAAAAGTTCAGTTGGCTTAATATTCAACTGCAATATATTTTATTATACATAATTTTATCTAGAAAAAGCAAAGCAAAGCAAAGGACTCGCGCCTTTCGGAAAGACTTGTAATATCAAATTTTTCAAGTAATTGATTTTGAGAGGCTCCAATTGGTGGATATGTACCTTCAGTTTTCCAGTTTAAAAATTTCTGGAAGCGACGCTGAATATTTTCCAATTTATCATTATGAGTATTATAGCCAGATTGCTAGAAGAGTGAAGAATACTCCAGCTTAGATCGATAGAAAGCAAAATAAAGTATCTTTAAGGTTTTCGCACCATTAAAATCATGGCTGTTACTCAAAATGAAGCCTAACATTCTGTATGCATGCGAAATTACAGCATCAATATGGTTAGTGAAAGTTAATTTATTATCAAAAGTTACACCAAGATCCTTGAACGTAGATGGTCTGTTCAGCGTGTCACCATTAACATTATAATTATATATAATTTGGGACTCCTTGGTTGTATAACTCATAACATTGCATTTGCCAACATTTAGGTGAATATCATTTTCATCGCACCAAGCTGATAACTTAGTTAAGTTGTTTTTCGCAGTCATTAAAATCATTAATTCTATGCAACATATTGACGTCATCGGCATATATTAAGAAATATACTTCTAAGTGATCACTGATGTCGTTAATAAAAATATTAAAGAAAATGGGTCCAAGTATTGATCCCTGGGGTACTCCTCACGTGGCTCAATGGTATTCAATAGATTTATATCCATTATAAGATACGAATTGAACTCTATCAATCAAGTAACTCCCAAGAAATTGAAGTAAACCGTCAGAAAATTCGAATTTGTCAAGTTTACAGTCTGTCAAACACCTTAGAAAGGTCAGTATAGACTAAGTCTACCTGTATGTGAGAATCAATTGATTCAGTAATGTACTGAATAGCGCAGATTAAGTTCGTTACGGTGGAGCGACCTTTCATAAAACCGTGTTGTTGCGTAGATATTTTCAGTTGAACATGTGCATAAATGTTATCATGCAGTAGGATTTCGAAAGCTTTACCAAAGTTACATATGATTTTTATCGGTCTATAATTGGTAACATCCTTTCTTTGACCATTTTTATGCACAGGGCATTCTTTGGAGTATTTCCAAATATCAGAAAAATAGCATTTCCTAAGACATAAATTACAAATTATGCAGAGCTAGGATATGCAAAAATGCTGGCACAGTCTTTCAGTAGAAATATTGGAATTCCATCTGGGCCCGCAGTAAGTTTAGGTTTAATTCTTTTTAACGCCATGTAAACTTCAGCCTAGGAAAAGCGTTTAATATCCAAATAGTCAAACGAAAGATTATTAGACTTGGTTACTGGGGCGTCCGAGATTTTAGGGAAGTAAGATTGCTCGAAAAAGTTAGCAGAGGTTCATTGTTATAAGTCATGTCTTTAGGTATGCTAGTTTTCCCTTTTTTTCCATTGATGTAAGTCCAGAATTTATTGGGTTCAGATGTGATATTATTTTCAATTCGATTTGTATAAATTTAAAATGTAATTTAATATCCGACTTGGTTTGTGATCTAAGTCTACGAAATTCCGTTAGAGATTCATTATTACCATGGCTTTTAAATAATATCAATTTCTTATGCTTTACTTTTATGTTTTTTATAATTTCCCGTTAAACCAAGGGGGAAACTGTCTTTTATTTTTTGGAGTTTTGAACTTGGGTATGTTCTCATTAAAAACTTCAGTTAATTTCTTATAAAATAAGTCAACACAGATTGTATCATCATCATAGTCATTTTAGAACGACCGGTTAATGTGTAGCAGTTGTTCATATAGAAGAGTAAAATTTTCCTTTCGAAAGTTGAAAGAATTAGTAGATTTCATTGGAAATTTGACATTCGGATTCACAAACTGTTAAAATTATTTAGAACCTAGGAAATTGAAGGGGTGGTTTCCCAAAGTGGCGGAAACACGCAACAGTATTTTTGTATGAGCTGTACCTTGTAAACCTGGATGTGTCTAGACCAAATATTTTAAATTTTCACGTTCCATACGAAAATATCAATCTAAAAGCAAATTAAAATCTTATTTGTAATTTAAGAACAAGAAACTAAACTTAAATCGATAATAAAAATAACTAACGTTACAATAACACATTATTTTACAATAAACCAACAGCTTTAATGTAAATATTTTCTTTTCTATCGGTGGCTGTAAAGAGATTTTGACCCAATTTTTATGCTTACAATGTATAAATAATTAGATGAATTATTTTTATAATAGTTTTATGAGGTCCGGCAGTTCCGCGCTGTTCAAATAATACTATCAACGATAGTAAAAACAACCGGTTTATAAATAATAACTGAGTACCTACATCGGAGATAAGTCCTCGCAGCGGTAAGCCATAAAAACGCATCGAGACTTCCTATCCTTGATAAAAGTGCAGATGATTGTTCAAGTGCATATTCCTACAGATAACCTAAAAGATTTATCTTTCGGTTTATAAAGTAAATACTCTTATTTTCAATGTGGATGGTATAGGAATATTAAAATCAAATTTTTTAAGTATTTAATTAGTCAAAAGTACGTTCGATTTTGTTTGCTCATTTTTACACCGACCTTAATATTGATATTAAATAATAACTTTCAATTTACCGAGAGATAGTGAAATGTTATTTAAATGTTCAATTTTTTCCGAAAATTCTTTTACTTTTTACATTTTTAGAGGCCGTTTTATGTAAATCTGCAAAAGTTAGGCATTTATGGTAGCTCTATAGCGACTACAAAAACACGTAACTACCAGTTTATCCCTATGCCATTTACTACCTTCTACCAGATATGGCTTGATGACACTAAGAGGGGACCACAGCCGCGCCGCGCCAGACTCTACAATTTGCACTAGATTTTCATAGAAGCGCTTAAGCCATTTCAAAGAAATGAACACATAAAAAACACAGGTCGAATTGATAGATTCACCTTTAAAAAGAAATAATTCTATCACTTTCGGAAACAGAGCGTCAGTGATTGGATAATCTAATTTGGTATAATTCACTCCATATTTAAACAGAACATAAAAAATTCAACGCTGCCGACAGAGCTAATATAAGGGGAGACCAGTGCATGCTATATTTTTCTATGCTTTATTAAATAATAAATATAATGTATTACTTAAAAGATAAAACGTCATTAGTCTCATGTAAAGTATGTACTGGCATGATCAAGATAAGAAATAAACGGAAACACAGTTCGTCTAATTAAGATTTCTAACTCTTGTAATATTGTTTCACAAATCAGCCCTAACGAGAACGTCATACCCAGGGAACAGACAAACATAGACGTACTTTCAATTTATCTATCAATGTCGTGTCCACCAATACATAAAATATTCCTATCTTGACGCAAAGCAGAGTAAGATTTTTAATCTACCAGAAACGGCATTAAGTTTCTAACGATTCTACGATTTTTAAATCTCTAGTATTATTTTATTCATTCTAATACTCAAAAAATTGAAGTACGGATCTGTAGTACTCTTGTTAACAGTAATTGTCCCGACTTTGATATTCTGATGGCCAGTATTTATGACCCCCTTTATGCGTACAAAACAAACAGAAATAAGTATACAATTGTATGCACCTACACTGTTATTGAAGGGGGGAGGGTGGGGGGTGGTGGAAGTGTTCTATGAATAACGAATAACTAGAAACATTACTCAATGCTATTCCAAACAGGAAAATTACCTTTATTATGAGTTATTTCAACGTCAAAATTGGCTCAACACTGGAAGATGAGCTGTTGTAGGTAAATTTGATATTATAGAACTGAATGTAAGAGGAAAAAGGCTAATTATGTTCAGGCTAGACAGCCTCTACGCTTGTACAGTAGTTAATACTGCATTTCAATGTATGCTTTTGTATCTGCTGACGGTAGATTCCGGAAGCACATTGATTACATTATACAGTGAGGTCAATAAGTAACGGATACATTCATTATCTACGCAATTTACAATTTATGAGTAAAATCCTAAAACACGTCAATTTTTAATCCTAAAATGACATTTCTTGAGCATAATTTTATACCTCCTTCTTCAACCCATTCGAGTGACAGCTACCACTTTAATATTTTTAAATGGAACGAGGGTGCGTGCAGGTGATAGCTCATTTGAAAGGGTTTTTAATTCTCTATCCAGCAATATAAGATTTTTTAATTTCTCAATTTTGTTATTGATAGATATTACATTTTTAATGTTACTAAGTAAACAAAAGAACAGGAAACAGATTAAATCAATTTTTCAAACTAGGCACCCGTTGCTTCCTGAGAATATTGGAGGCGTTGCGCTGAAATTCTTCTAAAATATTTGGTACCGTTTCTGGGCTGATTCGAATAATTTCTTGCCTTATTCTGTCTTTTAAATCATCGACGTTATTTGATCTGTTAAAATAGGCTTTCGATTCTAGAACCAAAAATAATGGTCAAGAGGGATCAAATCAGGAGAACGGACAGGCCACTCAATTTCACCACGTCTTTTGATCCACCTACTGGGAAAAACTTGGTTGAGATAGGCTCTTACTTCCAATGCAAAATGTGGTGTAGTTCCGTCCTGCTGAAACCAAACATTTGTATCAATTTCATTAGGGTTGCCATCATCTAGGAAAAGTATTCTTAACTCTGGAACTAAGAAATTTTGCAAGAAATCCAAGTAACGCGCGCCAGTTAAGGTGCTATCAAAACATATGGTCCGATAATTTGAGAATTTATAATTCCAGCCTAAACGTTCACCTTCGGATATTGAGTATTGGTCATCCAATGTGGATTTTCTGTACTCCAGTATCTACAGTTCTGTTTGTTGACTTCCATTTAAGACGAATCTTGCCTCATCAGAAAAAAGAATGTTATTTATAAATAACTGATCATCTTGGCATCTATTTGCCATGATTTTGCAAAATTCCAACCGGCAATCAGAGTCATCTACGCACAGTGGGCTAGAATCGAAAATTTCTGGCCAAAATTCTGAAAATCTGCAAATGTACTTATTGTGCATAGGTTATTAAGAGAAAAACAGTAAAAAAAAGATTGACAATTTCTGGGGATGAGATATAGGGGTTGAAAGTATAAACAACCTACGATATTTTTGAAACTCAGTTTTCGTACTTTTGATACCTAAATTTCTACTAGAAAAATAAGAAAAAAGATTATCAACCCCTGGGAGTGAGTTATAAGGGTTGAAAATATAAATAATGCACGATTTTTTTTCAAACTTGGCATACGTGTTGATTGCACTCAGGTATTTATGAGGAAAATAATTTTAAGATACCTTCTCTTCCTGCTTCTTCCAGCGTGTGTGAGATGGGCTTATGCATTTCATGATGAATCCACTTTTCCCTGATTCTGAAATATGTTTCACGAAAAATTGAGATACCCTATAATTTCCCTTCCACTGGTCAATAGTGTACATCAGGTATAATATACATCTTCCCCCTTGGTTGAGAATAAATACCTGCCGTAACGCAGGCACAATGAAAATTGCTCCGAGAACACTCGATTGGACGCGCCTTTCTATTTTTGCATATTTCACTGAAATAAGCAGTTTCTAGTAGCTAATTTTTATCAATTTCTTATTCCACAAATATTTCCCACATGTTAAATTGTGAATTAGAGTTACATCTCTGTACATACAAACTATTTTCATACTTTTCTTTTGCTACCTTAACACACGCGTTTGTATTACAAGCGTATAGTTAACATTTATTTTCCATAATAAGAAATAAAAAAATTGAATTTCAATGCATAGGTAATATTTTACGTACCTTCAGGAGTAGCCTCCATTTTTCTTAGGCAAAGACACATTCTGTGAAAAAAATTCACAACATACGAACGTTGAGCATTGCGGGACCGATTCTCGTACCGTTACCTACTCGAAAAGGGCCAAGTTCCGACTAAGGTACAACGGCAAATATATAACCTAGGTGACTGTCGTCTCAGTCTTACACGCAGGGAACCCTGCTTTACAAAACTATGTGAATGGGCTTGTTCGGAATTTTTTTTTATTTCATAAATCGAAAGTGCAAGTATAAAATAATTAATCTGCAAAAAATCAGAATCTTATTCGCACGTTTAGTATCTTAAAAACTATCACAAATCTCCACCTCGCGAAAATGGGGCGTGGCCAGGCGCTACGTCACTATACGCATAGACTTGGCGATCTCAATAGACTTGATGCTCCTTTGTTGTTATAATTATAAGTGTTTTCGAAGTATTGTTTGTTTTGCTTACTTCTTGACAGTAGGGGAGTACAATTTGGTGAAATGTCAAAAAGTTACAATTTTCTCTCGCTCCTGTCGGGACGAAACTTCGATTTTGACAGTGCAATTTACAATTCCGTAGAGACATAGAACAAACTTACACTCGGCGTATTTATTTAGTTACCAGCGTTTGAAAATTCCATGTTTAGACTTTTCAGGTTAAATTTGAAAGGTCCCAGAAAGCCACGTTTCTTACGTCACTTGCGTATAGTGACGTCACAAATGAGCGCTCGGTTTTTGCAACTATTACTAATTCCAACTCCTTATATTTCAAGAACGGAAAAAGTTAACAATACGAAATTTTAAGTGCATAATGAGAATATCGAGTACTATATGAAAAAGTATAAAAACCATATAAAATGAATATCATGGAACAAGCTCATTAAAACAGAATATAGCGAACTTGGTTTTTCGATTTTTGGGCAGGATTTTGGGATTCTATCCCACTGTGCGTCGGTATGTTTTTGAACTAAATGAATTTTACATGGGTGGTATTTTTCATTTTTTAGAAGACACAATATGGACGTTTTACTAATATCATTATCGGCGGCAACTTGTCTTGTAGATTTATGTAGATTATCTTGAATATCTAACAATATGTCCAATTCCTTTTCATCGTCTTAAATGCGTTTCCTACCAGATTTAGAAATACCTATCTGTGACATTTCCAAATTCATGAAATTTGTTTTCTACTCTACTAACTGTGGACTGAGAGATGCGACGGTCAGGATACTTAATATTGAAGATTTCGCATACCTGTTTCTGCGTTCTTGTTTTATCACCGCATCCTAATAATATCAAAATTTCAATTCTTTTGGTAACCGATAGACTTATTGTTAAAATAATTATCAACTTGACAAGGATTCAAATTTTTTCTGATATTTAAAAAAAACCGTTTTACTTCTTTTTATTGAGTATTTTGCCACTGTGTATCAGAAAAAACGATACATTTAAATTAAATGTTATGACATATGACACAAATTTAATTAGAAAAGTCTGATTTGACAGATATTTGGTACATAGGCATAAATAGTTTACAAGAGTCTAGCCGTCAGACCGCGAGGAGCCCGAATACGCACGATGGCGGTCCCGAGCATGTAGACGATTGTACACGACTCATATTCACAACTGACAGAGTACCGATAGTAGTAATGTGTTTTAGATTTTGTTTTTTTTTTAATCATATCTGATGTAATTAGAGACTTCTTTTTTCAAGTTCGTATTTACATTATTTAAATTCGTCAAAATTGTTAAATTTTAGACATTCCGTAAAAATTTCAATTTCATGTTGTTGATTATAATGTTGTAATGCCTCTTTCCTGGAATTCTCATAAATACACATCGCACATTTTACCTTTTTAATTGCTACCATTCTTTTCACATGTTGAAAAATGTCTAATTAAATTAAATTTACTTTTAAAATCCATTTTGCAATGATAACAAGTGAATATTCCTTGAGAACTTCTTTCGCCTGCGTGGATAATGTGGATATGCTTAAAATGCTGATTTGAAATGAAGATTTGAATGTTTTGAAGAATCCCTTTTTGCAATAAGTACATGTGTAACGTGTTCTATTATTCATTATGGCCAATAGGTATTATTTAAAGCAAAACAATTTTTCTTAAATATTCTCTTGCAAGGGAATGTAAACAAGGTATAGGTACTTAATTAACACAAAATGTTTCGGATTTAACTATAAACGAACTCACGAGAAATAAGAAATACCTGCGTCCATGGTAAGATGTAAGAAACAGGGTCGAATCATAAACCACGAATAGGCATGCTCGGGACGGGCATCGTGCATATTCGGGCTCCTCGCGGTCTGATGGCTAGACTCTTGTAAATAGTTTAGGAAACATTTCAAATACCTTCGTAATTTCCAAATTTAATTTTCTTGATGAAAAATATTCAAAATTCAAAAAACCTTATATTGCTGGATAGAGAATTTAAAACCCATTTAAATGAGCGCTCACACGCACCCTCGTTCCATTTAAAAATTTTAAAGGGGTAGCTAGCTGTCACTCCAAGGAGGTTCAAGCGGGTGGTATAAAATTATGCTTAAGAAATGTCATTTTAGAATTAAAAATTGACATGTTTTAGGATTTCACTCATGAATTGTAAATTACGTAGATAATGAATGAATCCGTTACTTATGGACCTCATTGTATGGTATGTACTCAGTGGAGAACATCATGGAGCCGACTGTGGTTTACGTATAACTGCCGATCGCACCAACAGCTCGTTTCTTTAAGAAAAACGCTCCCAAAGCGACTTAAACATCATATTCTTCCGAATCCTCTCATTATTTGACAACATCAACTGGACAGAGGTCAATATATAACAGTTAAACAGTTGGTAGTTAGATGGCAAGAGGCAAACGTGGCACTGATACCACCAAGGAGATACCACCGTGACAGCTGGAGGGATGCTGTCAGATATGCCACACAACAAGGGGAGATGAACTAGTAGTCCATTGAAGTGTTACATTGACCTTGCATTTTGGATAGAACAAGATTCTTTTCTTTCGATGTTTAGAGGAGGTCAGTGTGAGTATAAAACTCCATTTTCGGGGTTGAAAGTCCCCCCATTTGGCCGCCATCTTGAAAAAGGAGGCGTAAACAGTTTTTACGCGATATCTTGAGAACCGTAAGTCTCACAAAAAATGGTTTAAGACCTTTTTTGTAGACAACTGAATTCACTACAATCTTGGTTTAGATACTTCTTACCGTAAAACTGAAAATGAAAAAGTTATAATTAAAAATATACTGAAATTTTCAAGAAAAATATCGTTTAAGGGTTATATAACTTCTTTTCTATTCATCTATTAAAAATACACATCAGATGTTTCTCGTACACCATTTTGAGTACATTCCTGGGGTGATTCCAAACTGTTTTTGCCTCATGCAATTTTTATCCAAACCTTCTCTTTTTCGAGTAAAAAAATCGCAAAGTTCTGAAATTTTTATTTTTTCTCGCCAGTTAACTAAAAAATTGACAATTTCAGAAAAAAATGTTTCGAAAACAAGTGGTCTATTTTAGTCAGAAAATCCGAGTTTGCAGTAAAATATAGGGGTTCCCATCTAAAAAACCGAATTTGACCTTGAATGACCTTAACCCTTCCACTCAATGTGAAGGTGACATATACCGCCGAAGTGCCCCCATAGAATTCTACAATTTTCGTTTGAAGCATTTTTTCGTAGAGTGCTTATCACTCAAAATATTTGAAAGTTTCGGGTTAAAAAGATCACCCGGGTGATTCTTTAAACAAAAATTGTAGAATTGGATGGGGGTACTTTGGCGGTATATGTCACTTTGACATTAGGTGGAAAGGTTAAGGTCACTTAAGATTAAATTCGGTTTTTTGAACGGGAACCTCTATATTTTAATGCAAATTCGGATTGTCTAACTAAAAATAGACTACTTTTGTTCGAAATATTTTTTTCTGAAATTGTCAATTTCTTAGTTATCCGGCGAGATTTTAGAGCTCTGTGATTTTTTTACTCGAATGAGAGGTTTGGACAAAAATTGCAAGAGACAAAAAGAGTTTGAAATCATCCCAGGAATGTATTCAAATTTTTTTCAGACTTGTCCAATGCCCTTTTTGATGCACTTTATCCATTTGCAGCGTCCCAACACCTCTCCAAAGAAGATAAATTTAAGAAATGAGTAAAGACATTTTTTCGCAATAAAATGGTGTACGAGAAACATCTCATGTGTACTTTCAATAAAATCTATAGGAAAGAAGTTAAAAAATGATATTTTTCTTGAACATTTTACATACATACTCACACTGACCCCCCTAAACATCAAAAGAAAAAAATCTTGTCCTACCCAAAATGCAAGGTTCGGCCAAAATTTTGTAACATTCCAATGGACTATAGGATAATGTATGGATCACAAAACGTCTGTCAAGTAATTGTAAATAAGAAGCGCACCACGGAGAATCTATATATGTACAGCAGTATAGTAGTAGCAATGCTTAAGTGTTAGGTTTGAGATCACGGGGATCCCGATTTGATTCCCGGCTAGAGTACTGGCGGTTTAAATGTGTTACGGGGACGGTAGCAGTGGACTAGACCGCAATTGAGTGAAATAACACGCCGTTATCTCTCCTGAGTTCATGTCTCAACAATGGCAGATAGAAATGTAGCAGGGCATGGTTGTTGTGTTGTTGTCTGTGTGCGAGCGTCCCCGTTGAGTGATGGACTAGCTATGGCTAAACATGACCAGGACATTAATATGTACTTTTAATAGTTTTTAGTTGTATCGGAACCACAGTTTACATTTATTATTATTTACAGAACGCAACCCTCGACGGGTAAGTGCAACTTGCACTTCACCATTTTTTAATAAGATGCTTGCCTTAAATATATGAAAGTTCAAGATTGGGAATGTTGACAATGGTAGTTTCTTACTCAATTGAACTTTAAAGTTTTTTCGGTCACTTTATTTATAAAAATAATTAAATGTACACCTTTATCACAACGATAGTTGTAAACATTGCTTTCTTATTCAAATTTAACACTTCTCATATCAATACTAAATTAGTCAAGTGGGAGGATCTAAATTATCCATAGAAAAAGGTGGATAAATCATGAGTACGTAGAACAGGATTTAATTTAATTTAATAGGAAATGGGAAGACAGGGAAATATATGGGATACGGTTTTTGTTAGTTTCTATGGCTGACAGACACACAATCTATTTGTTTTAAAGCCATTGTATATGCTGGCTTTCACGAATTAATTAATACCACACGAGGGAATTGTTTTGACAGTGATTGAGTTAGTGGTAAGAAGGGTTATTAACATAACATTCAATTAAAAGATCAATTAAAAAGAGTAAATTAACCCATTCTATGCTAAAAAACAAGTACAGCTGAACCCAACAAATTACTGTTGAATTCCTTAAAACGAAATTAAGTCTGGTAGCCGATTTGTTGCATAAAACATATTATATTGGCTAGTACTATTTAAGCACTACCCTCCGCTTTCCGAAACCTTACAAGCGAGATAAAAATTGCATCGTAAGGAATACCATTCCCCGCCTGTTGAAATTGCAATCGAGATATAGAAACTTTGCAGCAAGGAATCCGAGAGTAAAACCCTTAATATACATAATATTAAAAAATAAAACGTAAAATATTACATATCTGCCTGTCATAAATTAGAATAATTTACTACGTTGGTATTAGGTCAATAAACAATTTTAAATTCTTCTGTGATCTTTAAATGAAATTCCAGTAACGGAATAAATAATATAAATACCCACTCGCCCCTACTCCCATTAAGATTAGCAAATGATCTGATATAATATTACATGCTCTTTAAATTTCACTATTTAAATATTTTAGTTGAGTTAAAGCAAAGAACAGAAGCTGAACTGTCACGAATTCGAATTGTCTGGATAAATATAACAAGAGGTCAAGTAGGTACTTATAATGTGATTACTTACATTGATTGAATCTAAATACAGCAGGTTTCAACAACAGGTCTATTCTTGTTCAACGATCAGCAAAAATACACCTGTCACACGACATACACAATAACACACGAAGTTACACCAAAGTTATTATTCTCTATTGTCCAAAACTGCTAAATATATGTGAACCCAAAATCAACGATGGATATCACAGTTAAAAGTTTGCGAAACTAAGACCAGTTGCAAGGCCGATCGTATTTTGTTTTAATTGTCTTGGTAACAAGCCTACTGGTATTTCGCAGCTACTATACCACGATTCGCGATCGAAATTTCTTATCTTTCTGTTACTGTTTTATTCGAATTCAAATTAAGTGCGTCATCATCCCGAATTCGTCATATTATACCCTAAAAAAATATTACGCCCTTTGTTACAGTACAAGGTACAAGGTACACAATAATAGCTTATTATAATTTATTTAATTATATTTCTCTCTTTGAGTAATGTGTAAAATTATTGTCACTAACGTTTGACACGTTGTCGTGGCTTACTAATAAGCTATAGTTTTTTTAAATATACGTACCAAGAAAAAAAGTTATGGCCACAAAAAATAAATATTTCTCTATTGGATGTCTCTTTCTAGGAAATGGCAACCTTAAAAATAAATCACTATCGGTTAGTTGGACACTACAAAAATTAAAGTACATGTTCGAATTTGTATTCGTGAGCAATGACGAAAGTTGTGAGTATTAATTAATTTATGGCAATGACAGTTGAGAAAATATTGAAATGTTTTGTTGAATTGATATGATTTTCTCCGTATAGAAAGTTTTGCAAAATACAGGTTAACCCACTTAAAACTCCCGAGGCCACTTCCTCGATAACTAATAGAGACATCTCAATTCTGTAAAAGGTATTTACTAGATAATAAGTGACTTTAGTTTTTAATCTTTCTCTAACACCATTTCAGAAATTACAAATTCCACAACTAACAATTGTGTCGGAACAAGTATCATTCCAACACACTGTTACGGTATAATACCGCACGGCTTTCGACGAATCAGAAGCTGTTAGTGGTTCGGTTGCTATGGTTACGTCGTACAAAAGGCAGCTTCGCATTTGACGTTTTCAACGGTTTTAAAGTTTTTTTTTATAATTTCTAAAATCTTGTTAGAGAAAGTATAGTCTACAACACGTTTGGAATGACATATTCCACATTCGCGAACCGTAGTCCTCGCCTTCGGCTCGGCCTACAAACTTTTCGCTAGTGTGGAATATGGGCCATTCCATAACTTGTTATAGAATATACCTACTATTCCACAAAGCCACCTGCGTTGCGATGCGATGCAAAGTATTTTGCGATCCTAGGAGCTTCGAAGAGTGGCGCGTGTGATGAAACATTGTATATTAAGTAACTTATGATACAAGCAATTTTCGAAAAATCACCGATTTTTGAGATATTTGAACTTCAATATATCACTTCCACATCCACATAGTGGAGTGAGAGTATAGTAATCGTAAAAAAAATCTTTTTTTTGTTGAAGTAGGTTTAGAATGTCCGAAACGTCGAGATTTTAAATTTGAGCGAAAAAATAAATGTCAGTCTCTGTCGGTTTTTAACTTTTTTTCTGCGGTTTAAGACATTAACTTAAAATTTTATACACGTATGTACTATTATGAGATCTGGAACTGGATTGTTTTTTGAACTTATCCGGTGAAGGGTTGTGGGGTAACTAGGGGTAAATAGGAGAAAATAAATAAAGCAAACTGGTAGGAGTACAAAAATTTGAAATTTAGTGTATATACCAGAAGTGGAGGCCTCAGATTTTTTATAATATTTCTATCACCCCGTACCACCCCCATTGTGTTATTAAAGGGGTTGATAAAATAAAATTGAGATATTTACTTGTTTGGTACGCGTATATATTATAGCGACAACTAAGACTGATTATAGTTTGAGATGATTCCGTTGACATATTATAACGACATCTGGAACTAGATTATATTTTGAGACGATACCGTTGAAGGTGTGGAGGGGGGGGGGGTAAGTAGAGGTAAATAAAATAAAATGAGTAAAGCAAGCTGAAAGTTGGAATTTAGTGTATAGTAGAAGCTGAGGCCTCACATAGTTTTAACCCCTTTATGACATCTACGTCAAATATTATTAAAATTCTATGACCGATAATTTCCACATACTAGAGTGCAAATATAGTCAAGATGTATTCCTTTCAAGAGACTTGGATGGAAAATCTGGATGTGGAAGTAGTGATTCCTTGGGCAGCAGTTTTTTTTTAAGTAACAAAAATGCCATAACTTTTTCTAAATTAAGCGAAATTAAATTATCTACATAATTGTTTTTTATATTAACTTTATTATTATCAATTGTTTACATTTTAAAAAATGCTCAAAATTATACATTTTCAAATTTTTTGGGAAACCGCCTTTATTGCTATTCGTACTAATTTTACCTTTTGCAATTTCTAAGCTTTCAGAAACATGCTTAATTGATGTCTAATGTCCATCCTATGATTGTTATCATCAAAAGCATGTTGATCAATACTAGAGTTTTCAGTTCTCCCGTATTTGAGTTGAGTTATATGCTCATCGAATTGAGTCAAAATTAGACCTCTTATTTGTTCAAAATACAAAATACTTTAAATTACAATACTGGACCTTTCATTTGATTCCATTTTACACCTTGAGTTTCTTATTATCAATAATTTAAGGTTTATTAGGAATGCAATGGTAATTTGAATATTTTTGTACACTTAAAAATAGCAATATGTAAAAATGGTATGAATAGTAGTAAATGCATTATCCCAAGGCAGCATTAGATCACGGTTCGCCGAACCGAGACGGAGCTTAAGCAGGGCTGATGGGTTGGGTTGAATTCGTTGAACCATTATATTAGCTAGGTATAAACAGAGCATACAATATTAAGGTTGCGTCAGTTTTAATCATCTCCACATGATGCTAACATGGCTGGTGAAAAGCTCATCGAACCAGTATTTAAGCGTCCTGATGTTTATGGAAACTACATCATCGTCTGCAAATTCCGACTTAGCAACTGTGAATTCTGAAAATTTTTAGAAAGAAACCTGAGACCTTTCTAGTATATACACCAAATCCCAAGTTTCTGTACTCTTACCAGCTTGCTTTACTTATTTTTTCCTTATTTATCGCTACTTTTCCCCCACTCCTTCAACGGAATCATGTCAAAATATAATCTAGATTCAGATGTCGTTATAATACATATGTGTACCAAATTTCAAGTGAAAATCTTATTTTGATTTGATCAACTCCTTCGCTTCTTATATATACCAAAGCCCAAATTTCTGTACTATTACCAGCTTGCTTTACTTATTTTTCCCTATTTACCCCTATTTAATCCCCAACGCTTCAATGGAACCATTTCAAAATATAATCTGATTCCAGATGTTATAATATGTGTACCAAATTTCAAGTCAATATCTTGTAACCTTTTTTGATACCTAAATATTAAAACGTGTTACATCGGTGCGAACGGCAGCCGATTTTTGGTGGAGAGCATAGGGCCATGGGTTAGGATTGTGTGGACACTCAAAAGGGCGCCACCGGCTGTATGTTACGTAATATGATTTAAATAATTTTGCCAGCACGGAACAAAATTAAGTTACTAGCAACCATGCGATGGAATTCTCAAAATATCTCTATGATATCAAAACTCTTACTTTACTCTCTCAAATCTCAAAATTTAAGCAAATATCAGGAGTACCAGTGCAAATAATAAGAACATGTAGACATTAGACATTTATTACACACACGTGAGATATACAACAATAAAAGAACAAATAGTTTCCCAATTGTCCCCTAAACATAATCCATATGTGCAAAAGAAATTCAAAATGTGTATATGACCCCATCTAAAATTGTTTCAGTGATTTGACCTTTCCTTTATAGAAATGCAACTACGGCTTCAAGTGTATTCTATTAAAAATACTTCATATGTGACATAGTAGAAGGTGAATTAGTATCACGTGGTACCATGCGTTACTTACAAAAAATCTAAGATATTTCATCATGCTAGTATGTAGTTGCAAAATCGATATGTAATTTACTCTAATATTTCAACAAAAAATCACTGAATGAAACTATAATAATTTCTTTAAAATTATATAACTAAAATGAAACAATAAAACCTGGTTAGAGCCTTCGCGTTTTCTCTGACGACTGCAGCGTGACCTGTCACCACTGTTGTGATGTTCTCGACGTTGCTTACGACTACGACTCTGCGTCACTCCTAAATCTCTGCCTAAATTTCTTGGAGACTGCTGCGGACAACTCTCCAACCAAAGCTTCTCTAAATGTCAGCAGGACCCACATAAAACCAAACATCTGAGTAATAGACTTCCTCCTATTACTCCTCTAACTACTGGGCCCCCTTACATAACCAATATGACAGCACCAAACATATGCTTATCCCAATAATAAGCCTCTCCGAAAATACATGCCCCTCCAAAACATAACTTATCTTCAAAGGGCCAGTCCCTCCAAACATATGCTCATACCAAGTACAAGCCTCTCCAAAACATAACTTATTTTCAAAGGGCCAGTCCCTCCAAACATATGCTCATACCAAGTACAACCCTCTCCAAATTATAACTTATTTTCAAAGGGCCAGTCCCTCCAAACACTCTGTAATAATTACAATAAATAAGAACTAAATAAAATCCCAAACTAAGTAAAATAAGAGCTCACCTCATATAGAGAGTATTACATAACCTCACGAGACACGTGGCGATCAGATTACGACAAGCAACAGAATTCCTTCCTGGAATTTACAAAATGCTTCTGGCAGGGCGGTAAAGAAACACTGGGTACATCAAATCAAATCCCTTTTCAGTGTCAGCGATGTAAAACCCAAATTCTTCACTACAAAACCGGGACCGCCGCCATTCCGCTATCTCGTCGCTGTCGAAAAACGAACCCCCAGACGGAAATCTCCTTCTCCAGTTCTCCGTGTTGCCAACTTGAGCATCTAGAGAACTTTTTCTCTAGCCAATAAAAACGCGCCAACAAAGGACTTTGGATTTAAAAGACTGAATTACACAATTATGTAATATCTCAACTACAAGAATACATGACCAACACCTCTAACTCAAAATTATACTTAAAAGAAAACACGCTTACTTACTGGATAATGGGACTTGCAGATATGCGACCTGCTAAGTATGGGTGGTTGCCTACCTCTCTGTTCGAACAAATGAAATAATGGGTTAATTTACTGTATTCAACAATACATTAATTAATGTAGCTTTTTCAAATGTTACAATCTCAGTTTTATTCTATCAACCCCTTTAATAATGGAGTGAGAGATGGTAAATATTATAAAAAAGTTTGAGGCCTTAACTTCTAGTACATACACCAAATTTCAAGTTTCTGTACTCTCACTAGCTCGCTTTACTTATTTACCCCTATTTACCTCCAGACCTTCACCGGATATGTTCAAAAAACAATCCAGTTCCGGATCTCGTTATAATATATATGTGTGCAAAATTTCAAGTCAATGTCTTAAATTAATGTAGCTTTTTCAAATGTTACAATCTCAGTTTTATTCTATCAACCCCTTTAATAATGGAGTGAGAGGTGGTGGGGGGATGGTAAATATTATAAAAAAGTTTGAGGCCTTAACTTCTAGTACATACACCAAATTTCAAGTTTCTGTACTCTCACTAGCTCGCTTTACTTATTTACCCCTATTTACCTCCAGTCCTTCACCGGATATGTTCAAAAACAATCCAGTTCCAGATCTCGTTATAATATATATGTGTGCAAAATTTCAAGTCAATGTCTTAAACCGTTCCGGAGAAAACATGCGGACAGAAAAGTTACAGACAGGCAGACAGACCGACAGACCGACGGACAGACAGAACATTTGTTTCGCTCTAATTCCATGACATTCCGATTTCAAGAAAAAAAAATTGAAATTCTTTTTACGATTACTATATTTCCAATCCACTACGTGGATGTGGAGTAATTAATAGTTTGGCATTTTTACGCTCTCGTAGATTAACACCTTCAAAATGCTTTTCTTCTGCGAGATACAAGATTTCTGCACCAATTCATCAGTAAGTACTAACACTAAGTACAAAAAATGAAACTTGCTGGGGATAACGTTATTTTGATAATCACAACCTTTTTAATAACCCTGTATTACAGCCAACTTTAATGCATTAACGATATAAACAAACAGGTAATACCTACGTATGCAGCCGATTCATAAAAAGGAAATGGTGGGTTAGATCCTTTTGGCGAGCAGATGTGTAGCAATTATTTATCTGGCCTTGCGATGAATGTTATGTAAACGTCTGGTATGCATGTAGTGAAAAGTTTAAGGTGAATTATTGGTCAATTTTATACCTACCTCTAAATTAAAGTTACCCACGCGTTCATTCAAACATATGACAAACTTGGATTAGCAGGAACAGGATTAAGTTTGCTTAACAAATTGATAATCAAAGGCACAAATATTTGGTTTTACGTATTGCTGGGTTGTCACAAAAGTTCTTTAGTAAATAATAGTTTGTCGTCTCGTGGACTGTATTCACTGTGTGAAGGTCATTGGAAACTTAATTAGCTTACACAGACAACATAATTTTATATATATAGCTATAGCTCTATCTACTGTGGAAAATATATTAACTGCGTGAATGACCGAATGAACTCACCTACTCATAATTAAATGGAGAATATTAGACGAACAAGTATTACTTATTTTGCAACTCATCGTGGTTAGTGCACAATGGTTCAAAAAGAGAATTTAGATGGTCAGTATGATGAATATTCTAATCTTAAGCAGTGGGGGCATATTTAAAATTCACTGATAGGTTTGGAACTTGAAATTCTTATAAAATTAGCTATGATAAATGCAATAACAATATTTTTTAAATTGTAGATGTTTAGATGGTGAATTTGGTGTGGGAGGGATGAACGTAAAACACATATTAAGGCTTGAAACTTCCGAATGTTGCAATCCGTGTCTAAAATTGCATACTTTCTATAAATACTCTGAGATACAAGCCGTTAGAAGGTGGGACGAATTCACTGTATTTCGCTGGAGTTCCATGGAAGTAATTATAATTATAGAGAATTTAGTGATATAAGAAAAAAGTAAAATATGAGCTAAGACAATTGTATGAAAATTACTTATTGGATATAAGTACAAGAAAACATAAAAAATTATCCAAAGAAATTCTGGGCTTGCGATAACGGTAAAATAAAAAGCGGTATCGTTCCCCATAATATTGCATATAATGATGTCCAATATACAAATCCCCAGGATATTGTTAATGCCTTTGCTACCTTTTTTCAGACTGCATATTTAAAACCTAATAATAATGGAGAAAAATATCATTTCTATGAAGATAACAGGTAACAGTTTATCATTAACAGCGTTTTCTGAAATGGAGGTACTTAATTCGTTAAAATATATCAAACCTAAGTGTACCAAAGGACCAAATAATATAATAATTTATTATAAAAGATTGCGCACCCATCTTCGCTGGCCCACTCACAATAATATTTAATTTATCATTACATTTCCTGGTATGTGGAAATATTCTCGTTTATGTCAAGATATCAAGAGCATGGCTGAAAACTATAGGCCCGTAACAATTATCTGCAACTTTGCTAAGGTATTCGAGATTACTTTGCATACATCATTATCCAGTCATGTACATGTAGTCAACATGGGTTTGTTCCTGGTAAATCTACTAAAACCAGCCTTATATGTATTACACAATTCATTTCGAATGCAAAAACCAAGACAATTACCAACTTTTTTGACAATGTTTGACATTGACTGAATGAAAAAAAACAGATGTTCACCTATGTGTTACCTAGCTAGTAATGGAGCCTATGTGGAGGGGCTCTGTGCCTTTCTGATGAGCTCCAGAATAAGGGCGAAAAACGTTTCAAAGGCTAAGTATTTCCAAAAAAACAAAATAATAGATTTCATGAAAATGTAATCCATTTGAATGAAAAATTTTCCAAAAGACGAGGTATGTAAATAAATTCATTTTAGGCCTTTGTTCTCATTTTAACTAAATCTTCATAACCGTAGGGGTTATGTGGATACTGATCTATTCTGCATAGCCGTAGGGAACTGTGTGGAAACTATTGTTAGAATGAGAATTGTCCAATAAGAAAGACAAATTGATTTTAGGATTTTAATTGCTAGCATAACCAGAATTCAGGTTATCGAAAGAATGCAAAGATTGTAAATTAATAATTTTACAAATAGTTTTTATTTTAGTTCTCATAGATAGTTTTTTTTTTCTGCTGTTTGCGAAATCCTATAAAGAATATGTTTCGTTATAGGATTTCGCAAACACCCTGTAATTCATTAACCTATTGGGTGTTGTACCTAAATAAATAAATAAATAAATAAATAAAATCAATTACAGGCATAAGGTAAATTCATACACTTGACAAGAATTTTGAGGTTTTGCCGTTTTTAAAGATTTACTAACAATACTATCAAATAAATCAATATATTATTATATGAACAGTGAATGCTGCATTAATTTAGTAAATATTTTTAATTATTTATCTATTTCTATTGTAGTATTATTCTTATTACCACATTGTTCAAATTTATTGCAATAAATTTGTTCACTTTACCAAAGTGTTAATTTATCATTTACGTACTGTGCAATACATATTTTTTAATTTCCCAACTTACAACAAATATGTTTACAAAAAATGTGCAACAACAATAAATTAATCAGTGAAAGGAAAGAAATATAAACATTCTATGATTACCAAAAAAAAAATGCAAACACAACCTAGAAAGCAATATACATTACGCAACGTCAGTTTTGGTAATATTTGTTTAAAACGTAAGCCACCAACATATCATTATTTTTATTTAAATTTTATATTAAATAATATTTTGTAACATTTTGCTCCCTTTCATTCTCATTCGTTTTCCTAAACTATACAATATTTGAAATAGTCCACAGGTGCAGAGCATAAATCTCTAGAGTTTGTCAGCAAGATGGAGTGAGATAAGTAAAATTAAAGTTTATAAGTAAAAATGTAAATAATCACTTTAATTATAAATTAAATACGACCCAGAAAAGTTTAGTAGTCAAACGGAAATGATATTATGAATTAAAATATATTGAAACGGACCGTACCCACCTATATTAATCGAAAACTTATTCCCGCGTCTATTAATCAAAATTTACATATTTCTGAAAATTGTACACGATTCGGTAAGAAACCAAATATCACCCAGTATTCGCATAAAAATATTTCACGTATATTCTGATAGTAAAATTTAAAGTTTTAAAATACAGTCGATTCGTGTAGTTTTAAAATCTCTAGAAACGTACATCCCGGGCGAAGCAAGAATGTTTCACACCGATAAGACACTCCAGTTAATAGAGTTAACATCAACATTCGACGATAACATAAACAAAGGTGTACGGTCTCACGGGAAACGGGCTAGTAAGAGGCATTTGGTGTGTAACGTCACGACTTTTGGGGGTATTTTCAAGTATAAATACGCGAGGGAATTTTATATCGGGGTCAGACGCTATCTATCATTGACCGAATCCAATTGTTCGCCATAGTGCTCGTTGAAATAAGACTGGGAGCTGCGAACCAACTGACCACTACTCCGCTGACCAATTATTTGGATATAACTAGCTATTAGCTAATATTATACACTGGACTTTATTGTTCGCCATAGTGCTCGTTGAAATAAGACTGGGAGCTGCGAACCAACTGACCACAGCATCCGCTGTACTTTCCATTGTCCACCAGATACTTGTTAAAACCAAGCTGAACTGGGAACGAGACTGAGAAAAGAGATTTTTACGAAGCGACCCCAAAACCCGCGATCTCTTTATTACCCGCACAACGCTACAGGGACATTGGTCAGTTTACGCATTGTAACCGACACACAAAGGTGTCAGGTTAACGAAAATGCTGGAAATGCAGGATGACGAGACAAATAACAGTGACCCGGATCATCTAGCGATTTATACACAAGGTATAAATAATTAACGTCGCTGAAAGAGAGAAGTATTTTTGTTTTAAATGTAACTTCGTTAAATAATTATAAAACCAAATGAAACTGGACCGGGAAAAACTTTAATTTAATTTGGTTACATTTCGGCTCTATATTTCGGAACTTAAACTCACGGTAGCGCGGTTTTGGCATTGTGGCACTTTGACTAGTTAGAATTTTATTATTTAGAAATTTTCTATAATATTAAATTTTATTTGTAGCATAATTAGCTGTTTGTTGAATTTCAGGCTATGTTAAATCATGTCTTATTTAAAACAATAACTTTTAAAATATTTACTTTTCAACAGCGGCAGATTTTTGTTGGTAAACAATTTCTGTTGCGTTTTGTTTTGTTGTGTGGTCAATGAACTTCTGCAATATTTGATTCTCCGAAGGGTTTTACAGCTGTTCGGACCTGCCGGTTTATTTATGTCCTACTTGTAAGGATGCGGTCACTGGACTTTTGTGGGCCATCCACTGATAAGGCCTGTGATTTGCCCCCTGCTAGTTTGACATAATAATCATGTTAAATATTATTACATGTTAAACTTTGTACTGGGTGTTTTACCTTTTATTCATTCACGATGACATATTTATGTCATGGGCGAGTTGAAATTGATACAAATTGCTTGTTCATTCAATTGTTTGAACAATTACAATCTTCGCAACACACAAACCTATTGGTAGCCAATTGGCTGGTTCTGTATCAAGTTTATTGATCAGATCCCATAATTCTACGCTTCACAATCACTATGTTTGAATAGGCAATTACTTGAGATTTCAACTTGCCGTGCATTCAATTAAATAAACTATTGCGAGATTTCGCCACCCAAGTATGAACTTTACATGTTCCGAATTCAACATACTTTCACTTCAGTTTTGAACGAGGATTCTCGTTATAATCATTATTATTTTTAGTGATTATTGGAGTTGTTTATTTGACCATTCGATAAACTTACACGTGACTGTTGTCCCAACGAAATCTGTTGCTGTAATATAAATTTGTGGTTAAATTACTTACATTTTGATTTATATGTAAGCAACTATTTTCTGGCCATTGCCACATCAATATTTTTATAACTGATACTTTCTGACAATTGTCTGATTATACGTATAAAAACGTTACTTGTTTTTAATTATTTTACCTTTACCAGAAATTGAAAATAAAGTGCATTATTACCAGAAAAACTAGCCAAGTAAATATAAGATTTACTTGGGCTTAAATTAAACGAATATTTAAAATAAAATAAGTAAACATAAGGTTTACTTGAGCATTGCAATAGTGAATAAAAATGAAATCTAAAATATGATAAAAATTTAAACAAAAGTTAACATAAAAGATAAAATAAATAATTCAGTAAATTAAATAAAAAGAATAATTTAGAGTTTGAACTATATACAGGGTATTATAAAAATACTTAATTATTTTAGCAATTAATTAAACAAGTGCCAAAACAATATTCAGTGCTTAATTTAAACAATTAAATAAAGAACTATAATAAGAACTTTGCCAAATAAATTAATAGCAACGTTTAGTGTAAAGAACGAATCATTAAATATCAAAATAAATAGTTAATTATCAAACCAATAAATAAATCGAAACAGTAATATCAAACCTAGAAAAAGAACTATGGTAACAATAAACTACAAATCACAAACGTAAATTTGAGTCCTACCACTAAACAAGACCATCACACAGCCAAATTAGTTTAATTGTTTTAATAATTAGACAATCAGGGGAGAGTGGAGGGTAATTGATATTATAATCAAATCAGAATTTAACTAGAAAACAACAGGCGTGGGGGGGGGTGCGTTACAATATGTTGGCATTAATTAATTAAGGCACTTGTTTTCTTTATTCATATTATATAGTATCACATGATTTAATTGAAATGATAAAATAGTCCTTAAAAAAACTAACAATTACAAGGTTTTTTAAACCCTACCTATGAAATACCACAAGATCAAAGCTAGAGAAACACTGAACCATGAAACCTATATTTTTTATGGAAAATTGGGATTCAGGAGGAGGGGGGTCAGTACTTTGGAAAAACATTTTCTTGTGTGTCTGTGTAATTAGAACAAAGCAAATATTGTCGACGCCGTGTATTTAAATTTGCTCTGGGTTCGTTATATAATACTCATGTAAGTTCTAAATTGATATAGTTGAGCACAAAAGATGAAATGCACGGTAAAAATAATAGACGTTCAGTAACGATAATGTATAGTAAAATTAACGGATGTTAATGATGGTAAATATTTAAGACATATCAGGTAAATATTGTGAAATGCTCAATAACCCGCGAAATAATTCAAGGGCCACGTTTCTGTTTACCTAACATAAAATTCTACATTTCTGTATAGTTAATTCGATAATTTGAAAAGCGGTTTAGAAAACATTTTAAGAAAACAAAATATTCAGCCTAAAAACATTGATGAGAAAACTTATAATGACGATGACAATAATAAGAAAATGTTAACAAATATTTTTCTGCTAATTAATTTAATGTTTTAATAAAAAAAAGTAAATACATGTGCCAATGACTGCAGTTGTTAGCACTTTGATAGAAGATTATACACATATCTGTGCTTTGATATGACCGTTTTGAATCCACCATTTTTAACCAATTGTTAATTTTCTTGTGGTGGTTTCGACTCCTTGGGGCAAGAGTTGAGACTCTTTTGAAACGATATTCTACAGATGGATGCTAGATATAGGTTTCTATTTGAAATATCCATGCATAGGGAGATGTGTTAACCTAAGAAACTTTTGCGCGGCAAAGGGTAAGCCACGCCTATTTGATATATGTTATTAATTTTTAATATTTCTGCATCTGATATATCAGATATATTGTCTTGCGCATATATTGTATTAAATACTTGGCATCTATTATTTACATACGGTACAAGATATATTTAAATACCTAATCAGTATTACGGTACATAAATGCATTAAATACTTTTAAAAATTATTTACTTTGCGATTGTATATTAACACTGTGCAGTTAATTGTGCGCCTATTTAAATCTGTCTTTTATACGAAAATTCTATATTTATAAGGAACTTAATGATATTTTAAAAGGCTTCACTTATATTGCAAAAAAATGGAATGAAATTATCTATTCGCATGTTATATAAACTGTGTTCATTAATGAGAACTAATTGTGACAATTGTTTTAGAAATTACATACTAAATGATGATGACATGGCATGCGAACAAAACTGTTTAAAAAAAACGCAAACTTATTATTCACATTATTGTCGTGAATTTTATAATTTACACCATTTATTTTTCTTTGCTTTATATAAATGTCTAAAAATACTGACATAAATACTTTTGAGAGTCATGACAGGTATACATATTATAGTGAGTACGGAGATATTGGGAGAAGTACTTATTCACTCTGCCTATAAGGGCTGTATGAGAATTGACTCATGACATTGTAGTGAATTCCATAACGGTGCTATTCATAGCAGGGGCGGACGGAGAATTTCTGAAGGCCAGGTTGCTTTTGGTCCTACGTGGGGTAATAACAATAATGGTGTTAGTACTCGTCGATTTTCTATATTTCTAAAGCTTTGAAGGACATTTTCAGTTGTATTTTTATAAATTCGGTGTAATAAAGTACGTGAAAATCCGAAAAATTCTCGAAGGGTGATTTTTTCTCGAATACAATACTTCCCTTCGGTATGCGAGGGAAGTAAAAGAAATTCTGTTGATATTAGATGTGCTTCAAATTGCGATTCCGTAGTAACTGTAGTAGTGCAGGCGCTGGAAGTAGTTGAGTATGCAAAATGTGAGGGCCGGCAAGTATGTTCAGATTCCTATACCTGAGACCCTAAGTAATGGAAAATGCCATCTTGCCGGCGGCTGTGGTGGTCCCATCTAGTCTCCAGCCATCCCTTCCCGGCTCAGCGCGCCTGCCGCCTAGCCGTTCAGTGTGTTTCTGCGTCAGTCGACACGAGACGGATTTTGGAGGAAATCAGCAAAGTCACAACTCGCTCTTGAAATTCAAAACAATCATAACTGTAGTACTAATTCTCAGCAAGACATTATAGTTTTAAATACTCCAAATATTTACATTGTTGATGGCATGGCACTTGTTCATCAAATTCAGTTAAAAAACTTAACATTTTTCACATTTTTCAAAAAGATCGTGCTAATTCTTACGCAGTCTGATGTGAAGAGGTAGATTTAATATTCGATAGATAGACGACATTTTCATACAATTTTTAAAGTCGTTTTCGAAGTAAAGGCCAAATTATTAAAATCACCATAATCTCAAATCATTCAACGAAAATTCCTACCGATTGTAAAGCTTTCATTTCAAGCGCTCAAATTAATTTACAACTTGTTCGATATATTTTCACTACTGTTCCAAAATATGCACAAGTTAAAGAAGACTGCGAGATGTACATTTGTGGAGGATTCGACAAAATGTTTCAAGCTACAAGGGTCTTCATTTTGTGAGGTACTTGAATTATAATTATACCACTTAGAAGGTGATTCAAGGATGTTTTGTCACATCTTTCACGCAGTAAGAATTCAATCTGCTGATATTATTATCCTCAATGCTGATACAGATGTATTCATCTTGGCGATACATTATTGGAAAAACTAGCAAATATTGGTCGTCTAGATCTATGGTTCGATGGTTTTTATAAAAAAAACATCTTCTAGGATGACATTTAGCTGCTGAATCCCTTGGTGAAAGCATGTGTATTCCGTAAGTGGTTGCGATACTACCAGTAGAATAGGAAGTAAAATACAATGTTTGAAAGCTGCATCGGAGGATTTTGTACAAACAGCCCTTGTATCTTTGGGAAACCGTGGCCTAAATGCTGAACAACTAATAAAGTTAGAAACAGTTTGCACACATATTTTTTCAAAAAAAAAAATAATAACTGCTGATAAACTCTGATATAAACTGATTTCCCAAAATATAGGTTTCGGCTTTAATTTAATGAAAGTGCACGTAAGATGCTTTTCATTTGCATTTGTTAAGGGCTACAGTACTAACATTTATTTAGAAAATGCTCATCAAACGCAATTGGAGTCCATAGATTTTTCTTTATTTGACTATGAAGAATACACCGGTGACTTACGTCCATGACAAATGACAAAGCCGCCTTTGCCAGAGTCATTGATTCAGCCTTGTAAATGTACGTCCAATTCTCGAACAATGCCTTGCAGTTGCAGAAAGTCAGAATCACCTTGTATTTCATTATGTAAATGTATAAATAATGATTGTCTAAATAAAAATGACTGATTATGTGTCTTGCTTTCATATATTTCTATTTGAATTCGCTTGTTTCCTGCCATATATTTTTTTAAATTAATAATACTTGTTTTTCATTATTATAATTTTTGTTTTTTGTTTCATTTAACAACCTATCATCACTTTCATCGTAAGAGAAAACTATAAATTATGACAAAAATATTCATTAAAATGATGTACTTCATCGATTTCCTTTATATATAAGAGGAGGGGGTGGACTAACCTAATTAAAAGCTTTAAACCCAATATAACCTATAAATGAAAAATTGTATGTATTAAATAACAGTCATAAACCTAAAAGTTTAAACCTAACATTATCTACGAATACTCAAGATTCGCTTATCTCGAGTATATTGAGTATTGAGTATTTTCAATTTTTTTAAATTTAAATTGACTGATATATCTATTGTCGGCAGATTTTTGTCCAAAGAAGGGTACATTTTTTCCCACTGTGGGGAGTTTAAAGGGCATAGAATTTCCTATGTTTTGTGTACTATTATTTGTAAAACTGATAGTTTTGATTTATTGAGAGAGAACGTTTAAAATGAAAACCCGCCAAAGGAAAAATTGTCGAAGAACTTTACTCAACATCAAGAATTCGATACGACGATGTCATAGGCGCCTTCAGCGGTGCCACATGACTTACTCCATTTTTATATTTAACAAATCTAAATTCATCACCACTTTAAAGAACAAAATATTGAAAGAAATTATTTTTTTTTTAAAAGCGCGCCTAGAGGTTGTACGTCTTCTTCCTGATCTACAATTCTCATGTCGCACAATTTTCTTGCAGGAACTACCCATATCGAGAAGAATGCGAAAAACTATGTGCTCATTTTAAACTTTCGCACCCCTATTTTTGATAAAGTTCTAACAACAGAAGCCTAAAGATTCTAAAAACTGCTTTCAACACTTCTCTCGAGATGTCGGTGAACCCAAGTTCCGCAACGTGCCGAAAACTCACCAATGACCCTCCCACCAAGCCCGAAAATCTCGCTGACTTTAGGTAACTGTCGAGCTCTTTCTTTTTTTTACATTGAGAATATTTAGAGAAACATTTAGAAAATTATTCCCAGAGAGAAACTTTTCTCAGTCAATTAGCCAAATTCAGATCTTTATTGTGTAGTTTATCTCAGAATTTTTTTTTTTTTGCAATTCTTTGGGTTTGGGCTAAGCCCATTCAGTAACGATTAGTTCATTATTTTACCTAACTTTACCTAACGTAATACAAAACCAAAAAAAAAAAAAAATACAGACAGTAATTCAAACAACAAGGGAGAATAAAATGGGACACACATTTCACGCCAAGGTGCCGTGCCGTTCAAGGCGACTTTTTTCTTACAACAAGGTAGGCAACGGTAGGCAGGTTAACCGACAAAGGATTTGTAACATGAGGAAACTGCAGCTAAACTAAATAAAATAAACTAATTCAATTTTACGTTTGGTAACTTTTAAAAATTCATAGAATATCGTTCTTAGGTGATCATTCCTGGCCATGAGGTAACAAAGAGATGTATTACATTGTGACAATGGAATATGATTATATAGTAGTTCTTGCATTAATAAACTGGTTCCACGTGCGTTGTGGTGGCACTGAAAAATCCAATGGTTTATATCATCCAGGTATCCATTGCAATTACAAAAAAGTGTCTCTGATAATTTTATTTTATATAGGTGATGAGAGTTGACAGCTCCATATCCAAACATGCACCTCACATATTTAATATTAACGTTTCTGTTAGGGTGACTTCTACAGGCCAACGGTGAACTAGGTAGCTTGTTGTTGATTTTGCAGTATGTGTAGTTGTTGCTGTTACATATTTTGATCTACTCTTCTTCCAGAGTTTTTTCATATTTTCTCTTACCACTGAAATTAGATCAGAATGAGGTAAACTATTGATTAAATCCCCATCAATACTTGCAGTCTTCGCCAGTTTGTCCACTGCGATATTGCCTCTAATATCAGAGTGTCCTTTGGCCCATATAAATGTAATATTTTTATTAAGATATTTTAACTTGCTTTTCCATAATTTCTACTATAAATCAATTTGAGTATACATGCTTTGGTGGATTAGAAATGGCGGTCAACATTGAGATCAAATCAGTCATAATTAAAAAGTTGATGACGTTATCGCTGTTACATAAAGCCCAATCTAAAGCTTTGCTTATTCCAATAGATTCTACCGTATATATAAAGCACATGTTGTTTAATTTGAACCTAAACTCGTCTTAGATATTTTGAATGCACACAGCACAACCAACACCACTACTATTTGGAACCATCGGTGAAAGTTTTACAAGGGGTATCTAGATGTAATTTCCTGAAAAATTTGGCTTGGTTTCCTGTTGCATCACTATATTTGGGTATAATCACCATCGAATGGAAAATAAGTAAATATTATACATAGAATTAAAGAAGGGCAAATTAGACATTAGAAACATATTCACCTTAACAAAGGAATCTGCCAAGGTGGTTATTTTACCAATGCGGATTTATTAAATCCTGAGTTGCTAATTGGGCAAGTTTTGGAAGGAGATTATTCTCAACAAAGTTATTGTATTACAAGAGGAATTTTTGTGCTAGAAAGTGCCGCCTAAGGTGTAATGATGGTTCACTGCATTCTGCCAATAGAACGGAGGTAGGTAGATTTCAAGGCGCCAAAAACTAACCTCAGTGCTTTGTACTAAAGTCTGTCTACTTTGATTAACCGTGACTTTACGGCAGAGCCATAGAATACACAACCGTAGTCTAGAATACACCTGGTATATGCCTTTTAATATGTAAGGTTTATTATAGGATCAGAGCCCCATGAATATCTGTTGATGGTTTTTAGTATATTTAAATTTTTCTCACATTTAATTAAACATTTAGAAATGTGTTGATCCCAAGTCAGTTTAGTATCAACGGTTATTGCTAAATAAGTATAATGGTTGCTAACTGAAATATTAAATCCTGCTAGACCAAAATTAGACATATTTTGTATATGTCTAGTAAAAAAAAACAACTGCTGACTTTTGAGGTGAAATGTCAAAACCTGGTTGAAAGAAATAATGATTGCAGCAATGCATAACATAGTTAAAATCCGTAACACACTGAGAATAATTTTTGTTAACTATATATATATTTATAGATACAGAAATCATCTGAATATTGTAAAATATTTCCTTCAATGCCCATATTACCATATTATGCAAATCGATAGTATAAATATTAAACATAAGAGAACTGAGCACAGAACCTTGTGGCAAACCCCTATTAACTTCTCTAGGTCCAATAAGCTCATTGTTGTTACGAATATATTTTTTCGATTTTAGATTTTAGATGGAGGAGTTGGCGATTGGCCTTGTCTACTGCGACCAGTATAGGTCTATTGTAGTACTCCATTTTATACTTTAGGGCTCCCTATCCAGACATGGTCCTCACAAGACTTCGAGTCTGTTGATAAGGAGCTCTTTGGTAAAGTTATCAGTCCTTGTTTTTATTGTCTCGCCAAGTCGTCTCAGTCCAGCCAAGGAATATATACTTGTCTTCTTAAAAATAAATCGATAAGATTAGCCGAAAATGTTGATGGTATCCTAAGCTGAATGAGTTTGTTATACAGTATACCTCAGAATTCTAAGCTCATCATTACAAGTTCGTTGTCTTTTTTAAACATAAATATATGCTTCCTGAACAATAAAATATTTCTATATGAAAAAAACATTAATTAAAAAAGAAACGACAAAGCGCATTTACCAGACAATTGTCCAAAGTTTGGGACCTAAGTAAATCCAACAAGAGAAAACTTCAGGCTACGGAGATGGATTACTTAAGACGGAGCCACAGAATAGACTAGATAGAACCGAAACGAGATGATTAGAGAGAACATGAATATAGAGGGAGATATTGCAGAAGAAGTTGAACGGAAACAATTGATTTGGTTTGGTCATACAAAAAGGATGCCGGAAAGTAGAAAAAACACGAGCACACAAAAGTTACGGACCGACCGACAGACAGAAAGACCTCTTTTCTCGCTCAAATTTAAAATCTTAACGTTTTATAATATTTTAAGCCTATTTCAACAAAAAGAAAATCCACTACGTGGATGTGGATACGCGATAAAGACGTATATTTTCAACTATGACCAAACTGACGGGGTGTCATGCCAGAAGTCTATTTTACCATGATTTATGTTCGACAAAATTAAATAACTCACACAAAGTTCTTGTAACAAGGAGTTTCCAAAAAATAATATTTTGCTTGAAAGGTCAGTATAAAAATTAAATTAAATATTTTAGGTTTTAAAATAAATTCCAGAAAAATAAATCCGTGCTCGTACTGTTTGTGGCTTTTTCGTAACTACAACAAAGCGTACGCATCAAACATATGGTTAGACTACTGAAAGAAACAGTAACACGTATATTTCAAAATTACCTTAATCAAACATTCTGAGACAAAAAATGTAGTAAACATACCTTTATTTGTTGCACGAATAGTGAATAATAAAACATTTAAATTACAATTGTAAATAAACAATATGCAATAAACTTTAGACATTCTAAACTAAATATGAGGGCGGTGCCTGCATCATCGTTTAATAAAAATGCATTGTGGTTATTAATTTGTGCTTGACTGTTCTAGCATGTCTTTAGTGATGAAAATAATAACAATTGAATGTGATGAGTAACGACAAATAATTCGTAGGTGAACGAACTTTGAAAATAAACAGTGTTAGTGACAGAAATTTTATTTAGGTTATATTATGTGTAGTCGTAAAGAGTTTTTAGTGTTGGAAAGGGTTTTTTTATTGAATTTTTATAGGTGATAACCCCTAACATTGTTCTCAACATGTTGAAATAAAGGAGTCGTCAAATGTCCTCGTAAACAAAACTTAGAAATATCACGAATCATTTGAGTAAATCATTTTGAAATTAATATAGCTTGTATGTATAACTTCAATGATCGAGTGCTAGAATCTGTATTTTCTTTCTTTTGTGACGGTTCAATTGAAGAAAACTTCGCATTTGTGTTATTTGCTCAAATAAAGTCATTAATGTCTTTGTAAGGTTTCGGTTTACTACACCATCATAAGACAATATAATGCAATAGAAAATGTAGTCATACTTAACATATTTTATATAGTACAATACCTAGATGTAAGAAATATGAAAAACATGTCACATATAGTAATAATTTTTATGGTCGGTTCTTGTAGTAGAAGGTATCATCTTCAATTTCCAAAGGTTCTCGACATTTGGCTCTTACCTCAAAATATGAGAAACATTATAGCGAATGGACATTCTCTCTAAAGAAATTTCTTAAAAATGGAAACAAAATTAAGATCTAGGTAGAAGTGTTATATATTAATAAAACAGTATTTGAGATGATGTTATTTACTGGCTAATTACTGTAACATAAAAAAGTGAAACTGAAACAATAATTTCTTTGTTTTTTATTTATTTTTTTTTTAATCACTTATTTAACGTCGGCCTATTTCCGCTACCAAGGCCAATCACCGACGCCAGGAGACGAGCTACCCCCAACCTGGAAATTTTGCCGAACCTCTTCTCTATCGAAGAGTAGGGATCTTTTACTTGCCTAACATTTAATAGACAAGGGACCGACTGCTTTACATCCCCTCCGAAGGATGGTATATCCACTATGTAACCCCCGCCTAAAGTTACATACCTTCTACGCATGCGCTGATATACAAGCCGTTAGAAGACGGAGCGAGAACGCTGTGTTTCCCTGGAGAGGCTCACCCATCCAAGTACTAACCGCGCCCGACGTTGCTGCATTTGCGTATCGAAATACGAGTATATGCAGACGTCTCTACGCTCGCTCCTTCTTTGTTTTTTATGTTATAGAAATAGATAAACCATTTAAGGTTCAAATCAAATCAAATTAAATCAAAATCAAGGATATATTTATTTGCAAAATTTACAGCTGTAATAATACTTATAAAAATTGTATAATAAATACCGATATAAAATAAACACGTAAATGTATACATACACACTTGACTGTGCAATAAAACAAAATTAACTAATTCTAGAATATTACTATTGGAGATACACAAGAACTGCACTAATTACAATATTAAAAATATCAGTATGTCATTCGCTTAATATACATGGATAAAACACAATGAGAGAGATTTGCAAGAAACACCAATCAGAACGACAGCAGTACTTGTCAGACTTCTTTTTTGTTTTTTATTCATCTTTTTTTTTTAATATTAACTTAAATAAAAATTCTTTAAATCAATTTGATTATGTATCATTGTCCTATTCAGAGATAATATATATGTTTTACTTACTTTTATAAATTTTTGTTTCGAATGCATGTGTGTAATAGCGAGCGGGAGCGAATTAAATGCTCTTGGCGATAGAAAATAGCTACTGCGCTATCTTATGATTTTGACCGTTTTCGGGACACGTAAGTGTAGAAGTTTCTTAATTTGCAATTACAATTATTATTAGTGAGCGTATTTTTTTATAGGGTATGCCTTCAGCAAGAGATGTAAAGAATATATCTGTCGGATATCCATAACCTGGGCTTTCTTATATAACTCGTCACTAGGGTAAGATGGTTCCTTTTAAAAAATCACTTTTAATATCCTTTTTTGGATAGTTTCCAAGTCTATTATATACCGGTTTAATACACCACGCCACATTGTAGTTGAGATTCCACAGACACGTAGTATAACATTTTTAGTTGTTTAATGCTTAATATATGTTGAAAATATTTAAAATAATAAATTAAAAACCTCCATTTTTTTACTAGGTGTTTTATATGCGCATCCCACCATAAATGCTGATCGATCAGTATTCCCACATATTTTATGTTGGGTTTTGACTATTATTAGGTCATTTTCTATTTCAATCTGTGAATAAGATAGTTGTCCAGATTCATATGAAAAGAAGGTAAGCAGTTTTATCCACATTTAACGTTAAATGATGATAGTCAAACTAAGATTTTAGTATTTTAAAATCATTTTCCGCACGCGTTTATATTATCTTCCAGTTATCTTAGTAGAAAATACTAGTATCATCGTCTGTAAACCCAATTACTTTACCTGTAATGTTTATACCCAATAGCTTGTTGATAGAAGAGAAAGAGCAGCGGCCCTAGCACGGTTCCTTGAGGAACTGTAAAGGTAACCATTCTAGGTTGGCTCAATATATCGTCTATTTTTACATACTGATTGCGGCCTTGTAAATAACTTTGAATCAAATTTAAAGCCATATCTCTGATTCCGATGTCTTCTAGTATTTTTAGTAGCTTATTGTGGCAGACAGTATCAAAGGCTTTCGCTAAGTCTAAAAATATACATAGCAAAGATCAATTAATACATTTTATTTTGGCCTTAGTATTTTTTGTTTTTGCCATAGTTTCTAAAATATGTAACACATGAGCCAAATACTTCATCCCATAAACGATCGAGTATCATCTTTAAATTTCCATAACTTCAAAATTATTAATCCTAGTCCCGCTGTGACGCTGCGTAGTTTCCATAAACTCCAAAACTCTTCAACACGCCACTCGAACATCAACCCTCACGTTAGCATCATCGGGAGATTGTTAATCATCTTCTGATGATGCTAACTGGTTGATATTCGAGTGTTGTGTTCAAATGTTTCCGTGTTTGTGAAAACTACGTATCCAGTATTAATTCTACATACATTTTCAGAGAATGAAATTCATTACTACATTCATGATGTTCTAAATTAAAATCTCTAGTTACTGTACTATATGATCTCCGTAAAACGCATTGCAATTGTAAAAATTTGGTCGTCTTTCCTTTCAGTCATCAAAAACAACCGCCTATCGACAAATATTAGAGCGCAACAACAAATAAATCATTAAATAAACAATATAGAGATTCAATTTTTTCAAAAAATATATTTTCGCCTTTTTCACCCCAATTTCATGTAAATCTACAACAGTTATGTAATTATGGCAAGGCTATTGAAATCGCCATATTTAATATATAACTTTTGACGTCAAGATTCAGTAAGAGCTTCTCTGAAAATATCTAATTATAATTGTTAGAAATTTGTTTATCGGCGACTCCGCCAAAATTTCGAAAATTTTCGAATATTAAAATTTGTTTTCCCCTTTTTGCTCACCTTCTACTAGACATAGCTTGATACAACTAATACGGGACCACCACCGAGCCATACTCTACAGTTTACCAATTATTACCATCGAAGTCTTACACCATTTCAGAGAAATCTTTAAACAAACATGAAGATAAAACATACGACTCGAATTAAAAACCTGCTCAATTTTAAAAAAATTCAAGTCGGTTAATAAAAAATGTATAAAGGTGGGAGAAAAAACTCAACTCTGAAGTGTCTTATCCTCCGTTAGATGATTATTGTCATCGCTTAGTTTGCGCAATAACTTGCATTTGCACACATAGCTATTTTATATATTCAATATTTATTTAATATACAGTGTGAACTTAAGGAAACGCACAAAATTCATATCTTTGATATGTGTCATTTTTCAAAAGAAGTAAATTTGTAAATGCTATATTTTGTCACTATACCAAAATTTATGACGTCATTGGTTTTTGAATTATGACGCCATCATAAATTTTTTTTAATGGAAACAGACATTTTTGTTGACTGTTCTTGGTGGTATATTCCCTTAGCTTTCTGGTGATATAAAAGAAAATGATATTACCTGAGCCATTCTTTTGGAAAAATTACATTTCATATAAAAATAGCTTACATTTCGCAAATTCACGAGTAATGTTCCACTTTCTTATGGACTGATAAATCTTTTTGCCTACATTTTTGTTTTAATTAGCATGAAAACATTTGACATAAAAACAAAGCAAATAAAATTATAAAGAAACAATCACCTTAACAACAGAGAGATACAGGCCATTTTGTGTAAAGTATCGATAACTTTTTTATTCTTGGCACGTGTGGAACCTCAGTTTTGTGACACTTCTGAGACAGTGTAAAACTAGTGAATGCAATGCCACGTTTAAGTGAAAGAGAACGCGTAGAATTTTTGATGATGGTTGGATGATAGGCTGAGAACTCAACAGGAAGCATGTGATGTTTTTAATGCCAAGTATCCCGAAAAGCAAATTTCTAGATCCACTGTAAGTAGATTGGTGGCTAGATATGATGAATCTGGCAGTGTAGCTGACCTCCTCTCGATCTGGTCGCCCTAGTACAAGCAACGAAACCAAATTAAATATTCTTCTAGAAAGTGAGGAAAACCACCATCTTTCGACAAGGCAGCTGGCTTTAAATCACAACGTGAGTCAAACTTCTGCTGTACGTCGATTGAAAAAAGAAACCATCCGTACAAAGGGCAATTAATCCACGAATTGAAAGAGAACGATCCAGATCGGCGCTTACAGTTTTGTGAACAGTTGATGACCTTGTGCGATGAAACCCCAAATTTTTTAAAGAACATTGTTTTTTCTGATGAAGCTACATTTTCTTTAAAGGGGACCGTACATCGGCATTGCTGTAGGTATTGGTCACGCGAAAATCCTCATTGGACTCAAGAAGCCCATACACAGCGACGAGGCAAAGTAAACGTGTGGGCAGGTATGATTGGTGATCGGTTATTGGGACTTTTTTGTTTGAAGAAAATCTTACGGCCGCAAGATATTTACAGTTTTTGTGAGTTGAGTTAGTGCCAGCCTTAGCAGTTATGTTTCCGAACAATGAAGATGAAGATATTCCTGCTGAAAATGTCTGGTTTCAGCAAGGCGGGGCCCCACCTCATTTTGGGATAGCAGTGCTTCAGTTTTTAGATGACACTTTTACTGGCAGGTGGATAGGTCGTCGAGGTCCGATTGAGTAGCCCCCACGTTCACCGGATTCAACCCCATTAGACTTTTTTCTTTGGGTTACTTAAAGTCAAGGATGTATCTTAACAGACCGGATACCATAGAGGAATTGAAAGACAGGATTGGCTTGGAGATGAGACGAATTGCCCATGAGATGATTCAGGACAGCGTGCAGTGTCTACACTCGTCTTGGTCAATGCCAAATGGTTGGAGGGTCGCTCACAATTACTTATGTAAGGTATTAATCAATAAAAATATTATTTTCGAAAAGAATGGCTAAGGCAATATATGTTTTTTTCATATCACCAGAAAGCTAAAGGAATGTACCACTAAAAACAGTAAACAAAAATGTCTGTTTCCATTAAAAAAAATATATGATGACGTCATTACTCAAAAACAAATGACGTCATAAATTTTGGTATAGTGACAAAATGTAGCATTTACAAAACTAAAATCGACCTGTTCGAGGCTTTTTTTGACAAATGGCACATACCAAAGATATGAATTTTGTGCGTTTCTTTAGGTTCACACTATATATTAGATGCATTTATAAATATATGATAAAAGGCATGCAATAAATATTAATGATAAATTATATTACTGTTTTGATTTATGACTTTCAAAGTTATGTTATAGATTGTGCAGTATGTACGCAATATTACGTGTTATAGTTCTGCATTAAATAGTTTAATATTTAAAATAACTAAGGTAAAATGAAAGGAGAAAAATATTACTGTTATAAACGTTAACTTAACGTCTTCAACTCTGTTTTCCGCTAATAAATATCGTCTATATACAAATCCCAATACATAAAACTGTTTGGTCGGAAATAAGATCGGTTTTATAAATAAACCGGCCGAAATAGCTGCACTGTGGCGTTACAAAAATTTAGCATCCGATCGAGAGTCTGTATTCAAATACGAGTAGTAAACGAACGATAAAATTTGTAATATGGTTGTTAAGTATTATCGTTAAAACAATTACTTGATTGCAGATGAATTGAATTGACGTTTTCACATGCTGTGTTACGTATAAATACACTATGCCGCGCCACACAACTAACACATACTACTTCCTGCCTTGTAATATTTTCCATTGCATTAAAATTGCATTGAAATAAAAGAAAGAGTCTTTAACCAGCTTCAGAAATTTTTAAAAAGGTTCTCAATTCGAAATAGTTGTTAGTCCCATTGCAGTTTTACAAAGCTAGATCTAGTGTAAGGTGAAAATAAATTGGATACACGTTTTTTATATTACGAACGTGTTTGCAAATTTGGTGAAGGCGCGCCAATGATTTAAATTAAAAAACCGCTGCCTAAGGAATCACTACTTCCACATCCAGATTTTTCATCCAAGTCACTTTAAAGGAAACATCTTGATTAGATTTGCACTCTAGTATTAGGAAATTATTGGTCATAGAATTTTAATAATATTTGGGGGCAAATTACCACCTCCCACCCCTTCAATGGAATCATCTCAATTAGATGTCATTACAATACATACGTGTACTAACTTTCAAGTGAATATCTCAATTTTACGTTATCAATCCCTTTAATAATGTAGCGGAGGTGGTGGGGTTTGAAGATATTAGAGACCTGAGGCCTTGGTTTCTAGTATATACACCAAATACCAAATTTCTGTACTCTTACCAGATTGCTTTACTTATTTTCCCCTATTTACTTCTATTTAACCCCAACCCTTCAACAGAATCGTCTTAAAATATAATCTAGTTCCAGATGTCGTTATAATACATAGGTGTACCAAATTTCAAGTGAATATCTCTATTTCATTTTATCAACCCCTTTAATAATGGAGTAGGGGTATTGGGGGGTTGAAAAATGTTATAAAAGAATATGAGTCCTTTGTTTCTAGCACATATACCGAATTTCAAGTTTCTGTACTCTTACCAGTTTGCCTTACTTAGTTTCCCCTATTTACCCCTGTTTAACCCCCAACCCATCAATGGAATCATCTCAAAATATAGACTAGTTCCAGATGTCGTTACGATACATACGTGTACCAAGTTTCAAGTACAAATATTACAAAATATACATAATATATATACAAAATATTATAAAAAAATCTGTGGCCTTGGCTTCTAGTACATACACCGAATTTCAAGTTTTTGTACTCATACCAGCTTACTTTACTTATTTTCCCCTATTTAACCCTATTTAACCCCCAACCCTTCAACGGAATCTCAAAATGTAATCTAGTTCCATATATGGTTATAATACATACATGTACAAAATTTCAAGTGAATATCTCAATTCTATTTTATCAACCCCTTTAATAATGGGGTAAGGGTGGTGGGGGGTTGAAAAATATTATAAATAATCTGAGATCTTGGCTTCTAGTACATATAGCGTATTTCAAGTTTCTGTACTCTTACCAGCTTGCTTTACTCATTTTGCCCTATTTTACCACTATTTAACCCCCAACTCTTCAACGGAATCATCTCAAAATATAATCTATTTCCAGATGTCATTATGATACACACGTGTGCCCAATTTCAAGTGAATATTTCAATTTTATTTTATCAACCCGTTTAATAATGGAGTAGGGGTGGTGGGGGTTGAAAATGTTATAAAAAAATTTGAGACTTTGACTTCTAGTACATACACCGAATTTCAAGTTACTGTACTCTTACCAACTTGCTTTACTTATTTTCCCCTATTTACCCTTATTCAGCCCCTAACCCTTCAACGAAATCATCTCAAAATATAATCTAGTTCCAGATGTCGTTATAATACATACGTGTACCAAATTTCAAGTGAATATCTCAATTTTATTTTAGCAACCCCTTCAATAATGGCGTAGGGGTGGTGGGGGGTTGAGAAAATAAACAAATCTGAGGTCTTGGCTTCTAGTACATACACCGAATTTCCAGTTTCTGTACTCTTACCAGCTTGCTTTACTTATTTTCCCCTATTACTCCCTATTTAACCCCCAACCCGTCAGAAGAATAATCCCAAAATATAATCTAGTTCCCGATTTCATTATGATATGTGCGTATACTAAATTTCAAGTAAATATGTCAATTTTATTTTATCATCCCCTTTAATAATGGAATGTGTTATGAAAAATATTACAAAAATTTTTTGAGGCCTTGACTTGTAGTACATACATCAAATTTCAAGTTTCTATACTGTTACCAGCCGTCTTTAAATTTTTCTCCCTATTTACCCCTATTTGCCCCCCAACCCTTCACCGGATATCTTCAAAAAACAATCCAGTTCCATCTCTCGTTATAATATATATGTGAACATAATTTCAAGTCAATATCCGTTCCGGAGAAAACGTACGGACAAAAGTTACAGACAGACATACCGACAGACAGACAGACAGAAAATTTTTTTGACTCAAATTTAAAATCTCTGCGTTTCACAACATTCTAAACCCATTTCAGAAAAAAAAATGAAATTTATTCTACGATTACTATACTTCCAATTCACTACGTGGATGTGGAAGTAATTTAGTTTTCAATTTGTTATAATAATTTTTCACAGGCAAAAATGTATTAGTGCTCGGCGATGGTCTGATCATTAGTTTTTTCATGAAGCTACTTCCAGTGCAGACCAAACTCTCAAAAACTAGACAAAATTCATATTTAATTGGAATTTCATATAAATTGGTGGTTATAGTCTATCTGTTTTAAGACACAATCTTTGCTTTGAGATAGGAAACTATTTTCCAGCTCTTTATCGGCCCAAAACACAGGGCAAGTTCACACTGCAATTTCTTATGACTTTGCTAGTTACAACTTATTGTAAACTAGACTGGCCTCCGTTCCGCATTATTTTGCTTTAATTCGCGTAGGATTTATAAGTGTGATTATAAATGTTATTAGTGTCATTCCATTTATTCAGATATTTACCCCCATATAAGTGAGTATGGCACATCCCATTCTCACAGACTGCTCCAAAAATCTTACGAAGTAATTTTCTTTCGAAAATGAGCAACGAGGATTCGTCGGATTTAGTCAGAGTCCATGCTTCCGATCCATATGTAACAACGGGTATTATGAGTGTCTTATAGAGTTTTATTTTAGTTGATCGTGATATGCTCTTATTGGAAAGATACTTTGCGAGGCTGTAATAGGTTTTGTTAACCGTTATTATCCGCCTTTTTATTTCTTCAGATGTATCGTTATTCGTGTTAATCAGTGTGCCTATATAAGTAGACAGATTCCCTGACTGTTTCAAAAGTTTTCTCTTCGGTAGAAAGCTTCTCCTCGACATTTTCTACTTTGAAGCGTGAAGTTGTGGGCATAAGTTTTGTTTTGTTTTGATTTTTCTCTAGGCCCATCCTCTCTGCCGTTGCTATTAAATCAGAGATGGTTTCATTGGCCTTTCTTCTGGTTCTGGTTTTTACATCGACAACATCTGCGTATGCCAATGTCTGAACCGACCTGTTAAAGATTGTTCCTCTACTCTCTGGATTTGAATCACGGATTATTTTTAACAGGGCTAAATTAAAAAGTTGACACGCCAGCGCGTCCCCTTGTCTTAATCCTTTATGTGATTCAATTTTGTACTTTTACTGCCGTTGAGATCTCTGACATGGTCATTTTTATTAGTCATATCAGTTTTTTTGGTATCTCAAATTCATTCATTGCTTGGTAGAGGTTCGGTCTTATGATGTTGTCATAGGCTGCTTTGAAGTCGATAAAGGGGGTTACATATCGTTGTTAAATTCTTGGACCTTTTCGACGATTTGTCGTAAACAGAAAATCGGATTGATGGTTGAACGGTCAGATCTGAAACCTGCTAGGTATTTTCCAAGACGTGCCTCCGTATATGATTTTAATCTCTCGCATCAAATATTTCACAGGATCTTGTAGGCAGTGTTGGGAAGTGTTATTCCCCTGTAGTTTTCATAGTTCAGCTGACTTCCTTTTTTGTGTAAAGGACATATAAGACCTCTGTTTCATTCTTCTGGCATGTCTTACAAATTATCTTATGCATAGCGTCTACGATAGGTTGTCCACCATGCTTAAATAGTTCTTCTGGGATGCCATCACTGGCGGGAGGTATTAGTATTATTTAATTTTTTTAATTTCATTCTCAACGTTTTGGCTGGATTCAATCAAAATGCAGGGCTTTCCAATTCATTTTGATTCATTACTAGTCATCAATAAATTTTCTAACTATACGACATGTATTTAATATTGTAGCTTTTTGTAGTGTAAGATATATGTTTGATCTAAGTCCAATCTTCTCTAAATTTTGTTGCAGTTCATTTGGTACAACCCATGTCGTTGATATAACAATTGGCACAATATACACTTCATCGGTTTTCCATATTCTTTTTATTTCTCTTTTGAGGTCTGCATATTTTCTAATTTTTTCTTGTGTTGAAGAAGCTAAGTTGTTGTGAGTGTTTGGTATAGCTACATCTATAATGTACGCTATTTTATTCATCCTGTCATGAAGCACTATATCCGGCCTGTTATTATGAATGGTTTGATTGGTTATTATGGATCGGTCGTAGTAAAGCTAATACGTTTCATTTTCCATAACGGATTCGGGCACATAGTTGTAATATGGCATTTTCGGTTGTTTAAGAAGTTCTGTTTTATGTGCCATACCTTGGTGAACTATATTAGCTACCTGATTGTGGCGATGGGTGTAGTCATTTGGTGCGAGCATTGTACATCCTCCAGTTATGTGTTGAATGGTTTCTGGTATCTGGTGGCATTTTCTGCATCTATCATCTGTTATTGATGTATTTCTTAATATGTATTTTTTGTAGTTCCGAGTATTGATAACCTGATCCTGTATCGCCATCATGAAACTAATAGTTTCTGGGAAGAGCTCTCCCATCGTAAGCCAGGCGCTCGATGCTACTTTATCGACTTCAGGCCTCTCCAGGTCTTTAGCATTAGCATTATTATTATTATTATTATTATTATTATTATTATTATTATTATTATTATTATTATTATTTTAATTTTTCTATCGCAATTTCGACTTCTTCTATCGTTGGTGGTTCTATGGGATCATCATTTAGGAATTATAATTCCATGTTGTTGCTAGGTTCACCACCCAGTAATTTCCAGAAGTGTTCTACCCATCTGTTTAAAATGCCCTCTTCATCAGTAGATTTCCGTCCTTGTCTTTACATATGCATATGTTTATCTTAGGTTTAAATTCTTTTCTCATAATATTTACTTGGCGATAGAACTTTCTGGTTTCATTGCAATTCTTAAAGCTTTCTAGCTGTTCTAGAAGATTCTTTTCGTTCATTTCATTTCTCTTCTGAGAGAGATTTGTGAATGGCTGATCGTGTTCCACGTTGTTGGACGTTCTTGTATGCAATGCTCTTCCTTTCTGTTATTTCTCTGCATTCCTGATCAAGCCATTCGTTTTTGGTTTGGTTCCGGGTTGTGTCATCCACATTATCAGCGGCTAGTTTTAGCGCGTTTTGCAGCTAGTCCACATTTTTGAGGCCAACTGATCGTTGGTTAACGTTTGATGCAACGTCAGTTCTATTTGTGATTGGAACTGTCTTTCTATGCTCTGGTTTTTAAGCGTATGCACGTCTTCAACCATATAGAAAGAAAAAACCTAAATACTAATTGAATTGTTTTCAATTGGGTTACAAATGAAGAAAAACGGTCCAAGCTTTTAACAGAGTCCATTATCGATATTAGGTAATAACCTGGCGCGGCTAGGTAAAATTTGATTTCATAAATTTTTCATGATTTTTAATGGCCTTTTCTCTTAAAGGCAGTTCAATCTGTTACTTTTATACATATGTATAATCACAATATAAAATGTAAATAAAGAACAAACATTAAGTATAACAAACGAACCATTTGAGAATTCACTTAACATCTCTTATTTTTTAGGAAGTGCAAACTGCATACAGTAGATAAGAAAATTAGTCAATTTATAAACAAACTAATTTTTAATTAAATTTATGTAAAAATAAATATTGCATTATATTTATAGTACTGAAATGTGTCAAAAAGTATGTTCATTAAACAATTAATGACACAATTTTACACATACTTTTACCAGCTTTATTTAATTTCCCACATTAAATATAAATACTAATCCCAAAGAACATTACAAATAGCATTTTAACTATATATTGTACAAAGTAAGGCCGATAAGAAGACACAAGGTGATCAAATATTACTAATATTTCGTCAGATCGTCGTTATTTCCATAAGTGCAATAAAGTACAGTTTATGGACAAAACATGAACTCATACATTTTTTTATTTCAAAATTTATTTAACACACAAAGTCGTTGTGTAAATATTTACATAAGTCAGGCACCAGAAACTTTTTAAATTTTTTTTAATAATAGGCCGTTGAATCACGTTTTAAACGTTAAGATTGAATATAACACAACGAGTAGAATAACTAACTACATCTACTATACATACATAATATATTATTTCTTTCTATATTTACCCAACATTGTTACACGTCGCTACATAAAACTTCAATCCACTTCACTTACAGACACAATATATTAAATTACATGCAATATTTTAAATCCACCTTGGATGTGGATTATATTTCAACTAAAGGCTTTAACCTCAGTATGCAAGTCTTAATCTGGAATGGATGCATTCGTACTTAGTAAATCGTAAAATAATTGTTAGGATTAATGCCCAATATTCATCAAAATTTCATATATCTCGAAGGGTGTCTCAGAGGTCAGTACTAGGGATCTTCGTTTTTATATTAAGCGTTAATGATCTGCTAAATTACTTAAAAGTGAATAAGTGACGATGTTTGTTGATGTTAAAGCAATATTAAATATTTATTACTCACTTATACTCTCACATATAAATTTTAGTATATTGTCTTAGTATATGACTACTGAAAGGGATATAATTTTTATTTTCCAAAAAACTTATTCAATTAATAATCAGTTTAAGTCCAGGATAAAGCTATGAGCGAAGTTTTAAGTGAAATAAATTATTTGCACCATCAATTTAAATTTATGAAACATTTATGTTAATGTTTCATAATTCATGAAAAGAAATTCTTTTGTACCAAATTTAATCTCATACTATCACGAGAAGCAGTGACCTTTTAAAACCATCACTCAATTCTACATTATTTCCTGTTAATGTATAAACTTACACAAATCTTGGCCGTTTGGGCCAAAAAATTTTAATAATGTTAACTAATATAAACTGAAAATCAAACGTAAGTTTTTCTACACCTATTTAATTATATGACAATTATTAGCATTTTATTGGTGAGAAATCACTGTTTCACTGTTCCAATGATATTTTATATCGACTGCCATCAACTCTTGCTACAGCTGACAATCAACTCGCTGGCAGTAAGTGTATCGCCATACTAATTATTTACGTTTTCCAGTTATTACGAGTAGTTATCAAATTTTAGTCTAATTTATTTGTTTAATAGGTGCTGGAAGAGCATAGTATTACATTCACGATTATGACCATTATTCACTCAGAAGGCTTGCGCCACTCGCCTTCGGCTCGTGGGCTCATCTTCGTGGATAATGGCTATCATAATCGCTCATATAATCATATACTTAGTACAATATCTATATGGTGCATTTTACAGCATTGAAGCCTTCCTAAATAGAAACATATTTTAGTTGTACTTTATATTCCTTGTATTTTTACACATGTAGAGTGACAGAGTCAGTAGAGTGTCTATAATGCGTGTATGTATAAGCACCGTTGAAACTTTTACTATTTATTTGATTCTTTACAATGGTGTCAAATTCATAGGCTTGTACAATGACCTATAGTATCTTGCTTACATCGGTGGTATTCTCTCGCGACTTTATTTTCATTTAGATTTCGGCGTGTCAATTTGATTGCAGTGAATTGCCGACAAGGTTCCAACATCATACATCGCAGCAAATATTTAATTTTTCACCCATGTAAAAAGAAGGGAACTATGTGATGTAAACTGACCTAAAGAAAATGCTTGACATATTTGTCACTTCAATAAATCAAAATTGAAATTAATGTTTTAAAAATGTTTTCTGCCTTACAACTCGATAACCGTTGCAGATACAATAGTTCTTATCGAAAATGTGTACTCTTTAATGCTCCTCAAATTTTGTCTAAAAAACTTTCGACAATACATTAATGAGATAGGGTGAAATAACTAAAACATATCCGACATTTTATAAGATGACGACCATAGCACACCATCCATTATTGTTGATTTTTGCTATGTTATTACCAGAGCCCGGCTCAGAGGTAGTTATGACGTAAAAGCCAGAGTCGGCTTTGCGCAATATGAACTATATAAACATTTTCATGCGCAATAATACAATATTTTACCTTATGATTATATCTAGTGAATTCCGTAATATTTAAAGGTAAATGGCCCCGAAACGGTTATAAATCATACCTACTTTGATGCACTTATTGTTGGATGCACAAACACAAACGCCTAGTAACTATACCTTATTAGAATAATAAATAGTATATTAAAGTATGAGTGGATATTAAGGTCTTTAAAACACAAGCGATTTTTCGAGCACGACGGCGCAGCCGCTCGAAATATAGCAAGTGTTTTAAAGACCAGTTATCCACGAATACTTTACGCTATTTTTTTTTATTGGTACACAATACTACAAAAAATGGAAATAAGAATTAAGAATGTAAAATGTTTGAATTCGTGATGTGACATCAGGATACCTGTCAGTGTCAAATGAGGAATGCAAAAATTAATTTGCAATCTGTCACATAGGATTAATTGTCGTCACTACAGTTGTTACTGATTGTATATTGCTTTATGACGTTCTAACATTGATTATTTAAATAGAAAAGCAGATTCGCGGTTAATACCGCAAAAATTCCTGTCAGATCAATAATTAAAAAGTTGACATTTTAACTCGGGTTGTAGTTGTTGCCATGGTAATCTTTAAAACACGCGCGTTTTTAAAAGTTCGATTTAAACACTCTGAGGCGTACTTTAAATAAGCAAAATAGGGTACCAATAAAAAAAATGTATTATTTGCACTTGTTCTAAATCGTCCGAAATAAAACTCCGGTGCCTGTCACTGAATATCCCACTTGAGTTGTGAAAAAGGATCGTTCAACCGTTCAACGTCTACCGATGTAATAGGCGCATATTTAAAATAAGTATAGTTTCTTATAGATGGCAGATTTATGTCCGGCACTGAACAGTCCACTTCTTTGCCACACACAAAAATGTTGAAAATCCGGGGTTGTTTCTTAACACTGTTATGTATCCAATTTGTATTTCACTCAGCAATATCCCCTGAGACTCTAAAAATATATTGACGTAGATCAAATACCTGTAATGTTTATTGCATCAATTACTGTATACTGATCTGTTTTCGGCTTACGTTGAACGTTGCTTATAGCTAGAGGGATCTGTGAGAAATATCCATGTAAATATGCAAAATTTTATTTGTTATGACATTCAGATGAAATTTGTTTTAAAATGTTCGAATTGCATGTCCACGAAAGTGTTTTTTCACAGCTGGCACAGAAAAGTTCTACACCGTTAAACCGCAGTTCCAGAAAATCTTTAATCTACGAAAGTACTATTTCATTTAATGGAAAGCCACTCGACGCTATAACAAATCACGACACATTTACTTCTATCAAATGTACTGACAAGTCTTAGTCTGTATTGTTGACTCCATAATGCGTATGTGCATATGAAACAATCTCACATGTCATTGGTCATTGTGTAATAAATTAATAATAATCGTTGGACCTTTTTTATTTTAAATGCTTTCTGTATGTTTGAAGTCTTCTGCAAAATATGAAACGCAACCTGCTGTTTATTTTACTATTATTATTGTTTACCGTATCCTATTTGCTGTCGTAAAAAAGCAGAAAGAGAGTGACTTTGTGGTGTCGAAAATTCTCCTTATATCTTTTTAAATTATAGTGCCTTATATTATGTGCACAGATAAAAATTATATTTTAAATTGAAAATTGTTTAATATAGTTTGGAAGAAACATATGGGAGATGTTTACATTTTCTTAACTGATATAAAACGTTGAAGTGGTGTATGCCGTTTAAAGTGCCGAGTTTTTTGTTTTCGATTAGACAATCAGACCGACGCGCGACGCAGCAGGTATATATAATGTGCGGCCGAAGTCGGGTGTTTTTTATCCACCAGTTTCAGTAAACATCTCTTACATCTACTTGCTCAACTATACCAAATAAATAATTTCTCCAAACCAATAATAAATTATTTATTTATTATTTTATGAGTTTTATGAAATACTTTTTATTTCTCACCGCAAAAGTAGGTAATTTGTTTCCTATAAATAATGTATTTATTTGCTTATGTGAATCATACAAAACATTATATTTATCTGTGTGTGGAGACCGTCTCTGGCATAACTACTTTTGCGCCGGGCTCTGGTTATTACTGAATACTAGATCTGTGCTTATGCAGTCTCACATATAAGGTAATTATATTCAAGAAGTTATGTTCTTCTAATATGATTGAACTACATACGCAATTTTTACTATTTTTAGCGTTGAATAGATATATTTTGACAGCCTGATGGAAAGTATGACCGTGAAAACGTTCAAATTGTTGTCACCTCCTGATCATTTTCACTAAAACTAAAGATTCCAGTGAATGTTTTGTCCTGTGCCAAATTTGACGATTAAATTCCGGGGAGTTGTCAAACGATATTCAATGCCAATTATTTTTGAGGCACTTACAATTTTTTTTTATGATAAAATGTATGTAAAAATAATTCTATTGTTTACGTAGAAACTAGCACAATTGAATAAATGTAAATACCGGTGACTAATTTTTTATTTTTGATGACATAATATCAAGTGAGTTGGCGGGATACTAATAATATTTGAGTGGGTATAAAATTTTAACTGTTTATTTTTAGCGTAAAAATGCATAATTGCTGCCAAAACAAAGTAAGCATGTAGGATAAAATTGCATTTAAAAAGTTGTCAACGTTGGATCAAATTAATGTTTATGTTTTATACCAATTACAAACATGGGTCGTAAAAATTATCTTTTTATGAATTTACTTTTGGCACACGGTTTTATGGTTTCGCGCAAGGTTACGTTTATTACTGGAAGGTGTTTTCCATCAAAAATAATATCAAAATTGTGAACATTTACTGAAATCAGTTCGGTTTGCAACTTAAATAGTAGAAATATCACTTTTATTGATTGTAGATGAAAAGAAATACCATCGATTGGCAAATTAATGACCTGTTTTTCTTAGAACGGATTCTTCTTATTTGCCTTATAGAAACAATCTATTTTTCAGTAGCATTACTTTTCCCATAGTACGTACAGGGTGCCCCAAATTGCTTGATTTTGGCTGGTTTTCCTATTTTCAGACCAGGTAGAGAAAATCTGACGTATGAGTCTAGAGCTCGATTTTTGTGAAACGACGATTGGAAAAACTGTCATAACTTTTTTATTTGTGAATATTTTTTCAAACGGTAAAAACTTTCTAGATGCACTTGTTGACGTAGAATAAGATGCATTTGTCAAAAAAAATATATCGCTTTTCAATTGTTCGATATCAAAGCTAACTTTGTTATTTCAAATGGAAACCATAGTTGGCTTTGATTTTAGAAAATAGGAAAATAAAATAAGCTTTCCAAAAATATATATGTCAAGATATGTCTAGTCATCCTTGCTTCCAATATAACACATTTCTCTTTAAAAATGACATTTTTTTAACATTTAACATTTTAACCCAGTTGGCCACACAAAAACAGTTACTTTGCATATCTAAAAGTTAGTTTGACAGTAAATAAAATAAGTGTTAAAGTTGACATCTGTTATAATCTCTCTGCATTATTCCAAAATGTATGAAAACTTTGAAAAATGCCAGATGTTTATATGCTATATTGAATCAGGCCGAAATTCTGAAGATGCATTAAATCTATATTTCGAACGTTACCTTGAACGCCAACAGCCTAGCGAATAAATAATTCCTAGATTGGAAAATGCTTTGAATTATGGATCATTTGTCAAGCCCAGACCTAAACAGTATGCTATTGAAGGTAGAGACGAGGTGGAGGCAGAAGCAATTGGAGCGGTTTTACCAGAGAAATAACTGTAACTAAGGGTGTGAGCAAAAGCCATAGCCAAGGAATTCTCAAGAAATATAAATATAAATCTTATAAAATTAGGCTCACTCATCAAATATTCCCTGGTGATCAAGAACGCAGGATTAATTTCTGCAGCTGATTCATCAGAAAATGCAATGAAAATGAAAATTTTCACCGAAATGTCATTTGGACCGACGCGCGACGAAGCAAGAGTAACCAGCAACGGAATATTTAATCGACATAATCGGCATCGTTGGTCGGACCATAATGAGCTTGTTTTCTAACCTAGAAATATGCAAGGACGATTTGGTTTCAATATTTGGATTGGAATAGTGGGGCAACGAATGATTGGACCTTTTATTTATGACGAAAACCTTAACTTAATATTTTGGAAAATATTGTTGAACCATATTTAGAAGACTTGCCCCTTGCCGATTTGATACGAAAGTTTTATCAACAAGATGGCACACCAGCTCATAACGCGGCGGTTACAAGGAACAAACTAAATCAAATGTTCGAGGATCGGTGGATGGGAACAAGGGGGCCCATACCATGGCCTGCAAGATCTCCGGACCTAAGTCCTTTGGACTTTCTTATTTGGGGTTTCGTCAAAGACCAGATATTTAAAACCATACCAGAAACGCGTCAAGATTTAGAGCAACGAGTGAGAAATATAATCGCTGGGATAACACCTTTACAACTCTGAAATGCCGAGAAATCAGTAAAGAAGAGATGTCAATTGTGCATCGATCAAAATGGTAGGCAATTTGAACACTATTTGTGATACTTCAATCGTTAAAGATTTGTTGCCTACTTAATGAAATATGTTTAATTAATAAAATTAATTTAATAGAAAAACTATTGTTTTCATTAGAATAACTGAAACTCTTGTTTTCCATGGCCAACTCTGCTAAATTGTCATTTTTAAAGAGAAATGTGTTATATTGGCAGCAAGGATGACTAGACATATCTTGACATATATTTTTGGAAAGCTTTTTTTTCCTATTTTCTAAAGTCAAAGCCAACTATGGTTTCCATTTGAAATACCATAGTTAGCTTTGATATTGAACAATTGAAAAGCGATATATTTTTTTTTTGACAAATGCATCTTATTCTACGTCAAAAAGCGCCTATAGAAAGTTTTCATCGTTTGATAAAATATTCACAAATAAAAAAGTTATGACAGTTTTTCGGAATCCGCCAAATGTCAATTTTTGCCGATATCTCGGAAACGGTTGGAGATATCGAAATGCGGTTTTCCTGTACATATTATTTGTGAAACAGTAAAATATCACAAATAATCCAGTTATAAGGTTTCTTAGCGAGGCCCTATCTATTATACCATTATTACTGAGTTTAGTTCATTTCTCTATAATGATGCAAAAAATAAAAAACAACAGGAAAATTTTCTGCCGTAATTATCTTTAAAACTGAAAGATATGCAAAAAACACTTTTTTGTTTTTTTAACCGAAATAGGTGATTCCAAAGGTTTTTGACGTGCTGAACAAAATGCCGTTGGCCGTTTTGCGTTCCCACGTCACAATTTTGAGAAAACCTAACCTAAAAGTGCTAAAAAGGCCATTTCTGCCTATATTCGTGCCCTAATAACTGGACAACGATACGAGATTGTGTAAAACGGACCAGACCATCTTATTCAGCTGTCCAAAAAATTCAATAAATAATTGTAACAATAAAGAAAAACATAACTGTAGATGGCGCACACATTATTTTAGCAATAAATATTAGAATTTGTGACGTGAGTATATACACGAGTAAATCGGACCTAAATACTAATTGCATAGGCTTTTGACACGCTGAACATAATGCCGTTACCCGTTTTGCTCTATAACGTCAGGTTAGATAGCTACATTTTTTTAGTTCATTTTTTTTAACATTGGAAAAGTTAATGTACGCGTATAGCGTATAGGACAAAAGTTACGAGTTTTTCCCAAGGCCGTCGACATGAAAGTATCAAAGTCCGATGATGTAATACTGAGCGAGAGCCTGTTACTATGTGGAAGCGATGTGGTGTAGTCGGTCAATATTGTACCGCCTGTTCAACAAAAGGCGGTACGGAGAGAGCAAATCTTGTAGCATCGAGTCAGGAAGCATTAGTGCTGCTGCGGCGGACGAATAAAAAAGCGTGATATCGTTTGTCTCGCTATTTATTCTTTGCCCTAGTGTTCATCATCAGCCGTACGGTTGGCGCATAGGTAATGTTCTCGCTTATGGAACGGGTTTTTTCGTTGAGGTTTTTCCCGAATAAGCAATAAAAATTCATTCAGTGTTTTTCCCCCACATTTCCCCAACTTGTTTTAATTTCTTCAGGGTTTTTTAAAATCTTGATGTGGTTGTACGGTTGGCTCCGGTTCTCGATCCGGGGAGGCAATGTTTTGTATTTTAATAGTTAATAAATTTATTTTGATTGATTTGATCTCGCTTACGGTGCGGAAGGTCCCGGGTTCAAACTCCTATGCCTGCTGAATGTTTTTTCTTTAATTTTGTGATGATTAATATATTTGGTCACAAATTCTTTTCTATGATTTCTTTAAGTTAGGTTAGTAGGTTTTTAATCTGGTATCTAATTGTTAATAATTATTAGCGCCGCAGGTAGTATTAGCGTTACAGACAAAGAAGTGAGGGGTGCGGGGAATGTCCCCCACTTTTTTCCCACAGAATAACACAAAGTTAACTTGAAATCATTAAAATCACTATGTTCGTAATGCGTCGTTAACTCTCGGTCCAACAATGCCGGCTCGATGCTACAAAATTTGCTCTCTCCGTACCGTCTTGTCTGTTCAACTATTTCTTCCGTGCTATAGCGCTGTTTGTCAGCTCCTGGGCATGCCAAATTTTTATTTTCATTTTGTAGCGATTAATGAATTTTTTCTACTTCCATCTTTAAAATGGCGTTTATCGTATACGTTTCCATGACGCTAAATAATCCTTTAAACACGATTTCGACAAACCGTGACTTCGTGCATTTTAGTCACAGGCTGAACTTAGCAACGAGATATTAGTCACGGCTGAGGTTAATTCCAGATATTTTAATGGCAAAAATCAAGTTAGTTTTCCGTAATTCTTGTCATCAATCTGTCAAAATAAATCGACGCGTTATGACAAGAGAAAAGTAATTTTGTATTTTTTGGAAAAAAATGAGCCTAAATCACTTAGTTTTTTTAGCAATTGCCAAAATGTTTCCAATGTAACTATTAATATACACAATAAGTAGAACAATAGTTTAGTAATTTTTTACTGTTACCATGTTATTGATACGTTAATAAATGAAATATTAAAATAACTTCCAAATTTTTTATTTAGATATTTGCTGTCGTAGAAAAAGTATAGTATGCAACACGTTTTATAAACTTGTTAGTCACTCATTTTACTAAACACTCGCTCCGCTACGCGTCGCTCGCGATTAATAAAACTCGTGACTCAAATGACGTTTATAAAACTTGTTACATAATATACTATTTTCACAAATTAAGGTTTGATTTGACGGCAGAAATAATGTTTTCCTTCTTTTTCCTATAATGATTTCAATCTTCCATGGGATGGTTAGGTGGTTAGGTTAGTTAGGTTGATTTTTATTTTGTTAATAAGTATCAGCGCAGCAGGCAGTATTAGCGTCGCAGACAAAGAAAGGGGGTGCGGGGGTGTTCCACCGCTTTTTAACATTGGAAATGTTAATGTTTGTATATGGGGCCAAAGTTACGAGTTTTATCCAAGGCCCCATGAAAGAGTCGAGATCAGATGACATAATACTGAGCAAATGTGCACACGTGCACAGTATAAGATGCGCGGAGAACATGAAGTTATAATGCTGTTGTGGTCAGCGCCAGTCGTAGTCGCCATGGATTCACAAAGTTTGATAACTAGCGAATAGCTATTTTTGTAACAAGCACCTAAAATCATGTTTCTTGGGACGGATCGTAGCTGTTTATGTTTTATGTATGGTGTTATCATTTCCAATGTTTCGATGGTTGCAAAGATTGCGAAAACTGTGAATTTTTTATCTAGTTTTTGTTTTTTTTGTCTTTTTTGTCCCTCTACCCCCACGCCGTTAACTTTCGGTAATGCTAAAGGGGATTCTATTAAACATTCCTTTCTACTCGTTTAGAGCTAGACCAATTAGATTATGATATGTAAAGTCTTGAATTGTATTCCTTTCAGTTCGTTTATGGGCATCTATAGTTATGTTTGTTTTCATTGTTACTATTATCTATTGAAGACTTTGGACAGCTGAATAAGATGGTTTGGTCCGTTTTACGCAATCTCGTATCGTTGTCTAGTCATTAGGGCACGAATATAGGCAGAAATGGCCTTTTTAGCATTTTTAGGTTAGGTTTTCTCAAAATTGTGACGTGTCGGCACAAAGTGGCCAACGGCATCGTGTTCAGTACGTCAAAGTCCTTCGGTATCATTCATTTGGGTAAAGAAAAAACCATTGCGGGTCAGTGTATTTAATGTTCCTTACCAAAATGGGAAAAGGAAACACTACTTATGGAATCGCCTCAGTGTCTATCTGTTCGTCAGTCTGTCGCAGGCGTTTAAAGACTGACTGATGTAGAAAGTTGAAATTTGTGGAGAGTTGTGTTCACAGAGGTGAAACACAAAAAGCAAAATTTGCATTTTCGGGGTTAATATTAAGGGTAAAGTGGAAATAAAAAAAAATAAGGACATACCGTGTACAATTCCAAGTAAAAGATTGTTAAAAATTGGATTAAAAAATATATAATGTTTTTTCTTAATATATTTTTTTAACACTCTTGCGAAAAGACGCTTAAAAATCGCTCAAAAAAATCTGAAAAAATTATCAACGTTGGGAACAAGGTGTAGAATGAACCAGAATTATCATAATTTCATTAGCTTAGACAGTGTTTTGGTACATAATAAGAAATCTCGACCACAAACTTTGTTTTGCGGTTTGGTACCATTTACTCTCGCAGTTACTTGAAACACGTATAGATTTATCAATGGTAAAACAACAGGTATCTAGAAGAAAAATAATATAATTTGCAAACCTGTCCAATCTATATTTAAAACAAACTGATGGTACGGGGAACACCAATTGTAAAATCTTACATAATATAGCATTTTTTGAGCTGTTATTCAAAAGCTTTAGAAAGTAGAAATACATTGTAATATTTTAAACTACCTTATTTCAATAGGCCTTCAAAAAAACAAAATTGTTCCTCATCTTTCGAAAGTTATAAAGCCTTTAACATATATTACTGATCAAATGTTTATGGACAGTTTTCATTTTGTTCTAAGTAACTTTATTTACTGTGAGAGTTTGACCGTATAATTTTAGAACACCCAGTATATTTAAATCCTGGTTTAAAAATAAGTAGAATGTAGATGTGTTGTAGAAGCCGTAGGAGTCATGTTAAGATAAAAAATAAGACTGCTACATTTATTTATAGCAAATGGCCATGAAAGATGAAAGTGTTGTTAAAAATAACTAGGTACATTTCTTTATTCTCTGATTATTACGTAATAAGATTCAGGAAGCGGGTATGGTTTTAATACACGGTTAGTAAATTATGTATCGATTTTAATATTATTCTGCAATAATTATTAGTTTCTACATTATTATTTGGGTACTTAAGACCGAATTTAGTACCCAAATAATAATAACACATAATGTAAGACATGTTACTACATACTCGACGATCCACGGATATAAAAAAAAGCGTAATTGTCCCACGCTTGCTATGACAAATCAAAGGCCGATATATCACCGGCACACAGTGTGGCTTTTACGACACCACATTTTTAATTCAACCAAAATCAATCTATTTGGACTCAAAATTTTCGTAATGCTGAGCACCTTAGTGAAGAACTGCGATAATTGCAATTCAGCTAATTGTTGATGCATGACAGCTGTGGAAAGCTTGTACAAAATGTGAATACACTATAGAGGCAGAGCGAACTAAATAAGTATCATATATGTATGTCAAATTCTGTAATTTTTTATTGATATTTTTCTGGTCCTATTTTGTGTGTAACAAAACAAAAATCCCAAAACCCATGTATTTTAATTTGTTTTATTCGCAAAATTTGAATATAAGTATCACAAAACGAAAAGGTCAAAAGGCTATGAATTGCGACTATTTTTTGGTCATTATAGGAAATAACACTAAGGTCGAAGGTAGACATGCCGTGGGACGCTCCTGAAGAAAATTAAAAGTGAATCGATTAAAACTCCGTTAAACTCGATAAAATTCGACTCATCGATAGGTCAAAAAACTCGTGAAGTGAGGTGTCATAATAGAAGACCAAAGTTCATATTGAATTAATTATTGAAAATTGCTGGTAAAGTGCCTTTTAATAGTACCAAAAATAAAGTAAGTAAGTGCAGTGTGCCTCAGTTTGGCCGTCGACGGAAACGGACTGATCTATACCCAAGACACTTTCAAGTGTTTATTATACATAGTAGACACCCTCAAATCCGAAGCCTATGTTAGGCTGTCCGGAAGGGGGTTACACATTTGAAAACACGCAGACAACATCCATTACCCACCAACATTGCCACTGATGGAGCTGGGGATCGAACCCAGTACACGATAATCAGCCTGAACAAGCGCGCTTGCCACTAAGACGCTTAGCCGGCTGAGCTGATGTGCCGGTTGTCTTCTAACATCACTTTAAAGGAAAATTGATATATGATATCGTGTATGATATTATTGATATTCGTTCGAACCGAAAAACACGGTACATGTTTTTCTGATTCCATATCTTATACACCCTCGTATTTTCTTTGAATAACCATTCTGTATATTTTCTATTTACTAAATGTATATCAGGTTCCTTTCCTAAAGTACACGCTCCAGACATGAGTCCTGGGGCAGCTGAATACGATGGTCATAGTTAATTTTCTATACAGATGCTGCATCTCTTCGTTTCAGCCAAGATGTGTTGGAAAACAGGAGAAAACAAGCAATAGTTTAAGCCTAAGTGGGGTAAACTTTGAGAAACAATTTTTTTCTCCAGCTTAAACTAAACGACATTGTGGTGGGAAAACATACCGAGAAATTCCGGACAGGCACGATGGTTTAAGATTTTTTTTTTTTTCAGAAGAAATAAGCAAGAGAAAAATGAAAAACTCCCGAAAACGGGCAAATATCTAGGCTTGAGTGAGCAGAACTTCGAGCATCCATTTCTTTTTCTCAAACTGGAATATATTATATATTACATCATCCAAGATCATTTGTGATAAGATTATTTATTTGCCCGATTCCAAACACTACATGAATGAGATTGAATTCCGAAAATTATACCAAAAGTATCCACTACAACGTAGATTAGTTTGAGTTTCAGAAAAAAAATGAATGTTCCACTCACCATTTCTTCTGAATAAAAGCCATCGTGCCGGTTCCGAATTTCTCGGTATATTTTCCCACTAGTGTCGTTTAGTTTAAGCTTGAGAAAAAAATGGTTTCTGATAGTTTACCTCACTTAATCTTAAACTATTGCCTGTTTTCTGCTATGTTCCAACATATTTTGGCTAATACGAAGAGAGCATCTGTATGGAGAATTAACCATGACCATCGTGCTAAGTGATCCCAAAAACATAACATAGACTCATGTCTGGAGTATGTACTTTAATCGAAAATTTCATATTAGGCGAGTCTGCCTGGGATGTTTCCCAAAAAATTTCCATACCATTTGAGTTAGCCACGAATTCTTATAGGAAAAATGCCACTGAACAAGATTTTTTTATGAACAATTTTCCTAAACCGCGAGCTTCATGGTCAAATAATTGTTTAAATAATTGTTTTTTAATTTTTATTTAATAAAATGAAAACGGTTTGACGGATCCGAAAAAATCTTGATTCAATCGAAAGATATTTTCAATACGCGTCGTTTGGCGCTAGGCACAACTGACTTTGTCAACTCGTTCATTTGTTATAACCAAAATAAATTTCTTAATTAAGAAATTGATTACGAAACTAATGAGGTCAGGATATTGTTTTTTTCAAAATACATGCCTTTTATACCAAAGAATATACCACATTTATTTGGCCCGTTATCTTCAATACTTTTTGATTGTTTAAACAATTGGCATAATTTGTTAATTGGCAAATAACTTCTTTTTCGAAAGTTTGATCGACTTCAAACCAACTGTAAACGATAAATATTGATGTCGGGCATAACCCCCGTAGAAGTCTGCACGAATGCAACTTTTTGCTTTTGTTTATTTAAAGTTTAAATTAATTTTGCAAATTAACAAATGGAATATTTTGGCTCTGGGTAAGCGTATCGAAATGGGATTTTGTGCATATGAAAGTGCTTGGAGAATGGAAAATTTTGAGACTAGAAAGAATTCGATCGGATAACCGGAACCGGAAATAAAAGTGATATTGCATGAGAGGCTCTAATTTGTTTATTAACAAATTCTTGGACCCGAGGTTCGGTGCAAATGAAAGCTAACAAGTTTGCCCATCAACCACAAAAAGTTCTACAAAAAATATTCAATCCCTGAAGAGTTATACGCGTTTTTGACCCTTAAAGAAATGTCTCCCGCAACGTGAAACTAGTAAGATTTGACGCGCAATGGGGTGGCGGGTTCGATCCTCAATGTGGGCAATTTTTTTTCGTCAAATTTGCTTTTTTCCATGTAACCAAATATTTTTTATGATAATAAATGTTTTCACTTTCTGAGAAATGTTTAAAAACGTCATATATAATTTTTTTTGCAATTTTCATTACATAAATGGCTATCTTGCAACAAACATATGATTATTCTTGTCCAACGAGGTTTCGTCGGGAGTTTTTGTTTTTTTTACTACTTTTTGTGAAGGCTTGTTTTACTTTATTTGAGGGGTGTGCCTGTTGACAAAAGACCAAAAATAAAATAATAATGCCATTAAAACAGTTAAATCTTTTGATTATTTCTCATTTACAAATAACAAAATGTGTGTTTTTTTCATGAGACGTGAACTTTTTTTCACTATAAGAAAAAAGTTAAAAATAAATTTGTTTACTTTTTGTTTTTGGTCTTTTTTCCACAGGCACCCCCTCAAATAAAGTAAAATAAGCCTTCTCTTTCACAAAAAGTAGTAAGAAAAACAAAAACTACCGACATATCCTCGTTAGACGCGAACAATCATATGTTTATTGCAAGATAGCAATTTATTTAATGAGAATTGCAAAAAAAAATTATTTACGACGTTTTTAAAAATTTTTCAGAAAGTAAAAACATTTATTATCATAAAAAATACTTGGTTACATGAAAAAAAAGAAAATTTGACGGGGAAAATAACTTGCCCGCACCAAGGATCGAAGAAATCGAACCCGCCACCCCATTACGCGTCAAATCTTACTATGTTCACGTTGCGGGAGAGATGTTTTTTAAGGGTCAAAAACGCGTATAACTCTTCAGGGATTGAATATTTTTAGTATTTTTTGTGGTTGATGGAAAAACTTGTTAGCTTTCATTTGCACCAAACCTCGTGTTCAAAAAATTGATAATAATCAGATTAGAGCCTCTCACGCAATATCACTTTTATTTCAGGTTCCGGTTATCCGATGAAGTTCTTTCTGGTCTCAAAATTTTCCATTCTCCAAGCACTTTCATATGTACAAAACCCCATTTCGATACGCCTACTAGTAGAGGGTCCACGCCTTCGAAAGCCGTCTAACTCGCCAAGTAACCCATTCCAGCAAGGTAAATAATTTTTGAGCTCGGATATCGAAAGAGGGCCCTAATGGGCATCAGAAATGGCTTGTTGGACCTTTGTTGACGATTGCACAACTTCTCCACAAGAAAAAAAGATGGCGAAATGTCATTTCAAGAATTCGTGTTTTTAAACGTATACCTCTCGCTAGAGAGTGAACCACATGCGATATTGATTTGATTTTTTTTATTTATATACTACTGACATGAGCGCATCTATCTGTACTAATTAAATTTCAAACTCGCTTATGGTTTTTTTCTAAATAAATCCTAAATCACAGTAACGAAATTTGTGTGTTTGAAATTTCGACGTGCGGGCAACTATATTAAATATTCAATTTTTTTATATACTATATACGAATGAAATATGGCCTAAAGATCAACAGAGTTTTTGCAAAAAAAATTAGCTCGATATCTTATACAGTTTTTGAGTTAACGACTTTATAAAATAAACCATAATTAGATTCGTGGTATTCCTGTTAGCACGCGGCTGTTTTCTGGCTAAGTGTAATGCATTAAGATAGTAAGCCAATACATTTTTGAAATTGTGCTATTATTTACATTTTTACAATTTTGCAAAAATATTAACAGGTAAAAAGAAACTCATTTTGCAGATGATTTACTCGATCTATTAATTATGAAGGTGTTGTATAGAGATATTATTTATTAAGTATATCATTATTGTGGTACAAATGATATAGCATTTTACAAATATGAAAATATAAAAACGTACACAAAACTTGTAATATATACATAAGTAATAATAATAATAATAATAATGCATAATAAGTATACACAGCTCAGTAAGCATTGACAAACGACTACATAGGCATTACTATTAAGAAGCACTGTCTGCTAAAAACTGCTCTGTATTATTTCTGCCCTTAAAACAATTGTTAGGAAAGGCTGCACATACAACAGAACACCAAGTGGACGCGCATTTTTAATCACAGTTTACTTTACAATTCCACTATTTGTTTTCATTAGAACCAGTTGTGATTTTTTGTCATCATTTGTGATTTTATTAGGTTATTCTCTATCAGATATCCAAATTTTCTGGGAAAGGGTAAATTGGGAAGGAGATCGGAAAATCGCTTGGACACTAAAATTTTATGTGCTTTGTTAACTGCTTCTCAAGTCGAGAAAATTTGTTATAAATCCAGGATTTTGTGTTAGGTAAGGATCTAAACCACTTTTTGTGGATAATTTTTACAATTAAAAGTATTTCGCAGTGAGCAGGGTTTTAACCTACTTTGCTAGGTTCTTGAGTTGCTAGCTAAGCTAAGTACACTAAACCACTGGACTACCGTCCCCTGTAATGCTCGTTTTAAATGCAGTAAGGAAGTGTCTTGTGTAGGACGCGGACGTAGCTAACATAAGTCTAATAACCTTAAGGAAAAATAAATACTGCCTTAGCAAATCTAAAGATTTAAATTCACTACAGATGGCCGTAGTGAATTTAAATCCTTAATTCGTAAGTCCTATGTGAATCTGTATGGATAGTTCACATAGGACTTACGAGCATCTTAAATTACACGATCATCAATTGCATCGCAGCTATCTCCAAAATTAATCAAAACATATAGTTGGCGTGTTCATTTTAAGGCAACAATAATTGCTCATTTATCCTCTTCGGAAAGGATAACTGACAGGTCACACAATACACCGACTGCCAATAACGTTTTTACAATATTTTCTTCTTCATATTTTCCACTTAATTATTTACTGATTTCGTGAGTATCCTAAGATACCCTTTGTTGTCATGTACCCACACAATTTTTGTAGGTTTTCTATTTTGCAAAAACTAAACATACCTTGCGCAAATATTATTGTGTTCCCTTCTTCATGATTGTAAGTTCACATTATTGGGCAACGTAGGTATGTCATTATTTACACCAATATTCTAAAATGTATTTTAGATTATTCGCTTTATATTTTTTACTATTTATAAAGTAATTCCAGTTTAGAATAAGGATTGAGTCTGTTATGGTGAATTCATATAATTCTGATGGGTTTTTAAGTCATACCATACATTTTCTTAAATATGAAATTTCGAATAATTTTTATTTTTTAATCTCACATTTGTATAATTTATTGACGATTTCATACTGTATTTGCACCTTTCGATATATACAGTCCTTCTAAGCCAAAATGACGTAACTGAAAATTTTCTAAGCAAATTGGACGTACTTCAAAGTTTCCTTTTTTCAGTAATCATTAAACCATTATTTCTGCATCTATATTTTAACACTCTATTTTAAAATCACGTAGTTGTAACATAACACATAAATGATTGTCTAATTTTCAGACAATTGGTGACCTACTGATTAATAGTAATATAATACCTTAATCAAATTAGTTATTAGACTAATGTCTATCCACAATTACACAGACCGAATCCTGCCGCATCTGTCACGTTGCGCGTTATCATAACAAGACATTATGACGATCGAATTAAAAAATCTGTAACTCGAAAACTGTATGAGATATCGAGTTAATTTTTTTTGCAAAAACTTTTTTGATCTTTAGACCATATTTCATTCACATATAATATATAAGAAAATTAAACATTTAATGTAGTTGTCCGCACGTCGAAATTTCAAACACACAAATTTCGTTCCTGTGATTTAGGATTTAATTAGAAAAAAACCGTAAATGACTTTGAAACTCTACTAGTACAGGCATATGCGCTCATGTCAGTAGTATGTAAAGAAAAATCAGGTCAATATCGCATGTAGTTCATTTTCTAGCGAGAGGTATACGTTTAAAAACACGAATTCTTGAAATAACATTCCGCCATCTTTTTTTCTTGTGGAGAAGTTGTGCAATCCTCAACAAAAGTCCAACAAGCCATTTCTGATGCCCATTAGGACCCTCTTTCGATATGCCAGCTCAAAACTTATTTACCTTGTTGGAATGGGTCATTTCAATTTTTAATGCTTTGGACCCCTTACTATACCCAGAGCCGAGATTTCCATTTGTTAATTTGCAAAATTAACTTAAATTTTAAATAAACAAAAGCATACTTCTATGGGTGTTATGCCCTACATCAATATTTACCGTTTAAAGATGGTTTGAAGTCGATCAAACTTTCGAAAAAAAAAATTATTTGCTAATTAACAAATTATGCCAATTGTTTAAACAATCAAACAGTATTGAAGATATCGGGCCAAAAAAAAAAGGTATATTCTTTGGTATAAAAGGCATGTTTTTAAAAAAAAATAATATCCTGACCTCATTAGTTTCGGAGTAATCAATTTGTCAATTAAGAAACTTATTATGGCTATAACAAATGAATGGGTTGACAAAATTAGTTGCGCCAAACGACGCGTATTGAAAATATCTTTCGATTGAATCAAGATATTTTCGGATCCGTCAAACCGTTATCATTTTATTAAATAAAAACAAAAGAAAATTTTTTAAAGAATTATTTGACCATGGAGCTCGCGGTTTAGGAAAATTTCTCATAAGGAAATCTTGTTCAGCGGAATTTTTCCTACAAGAATCCGTTGCTAACTCAAATGATATACAAAATTTGTAAAATCACCTCTTTTTTACCCCAGGAAGACTCACCTATATCCGAATGAATTCAAACCGTTAGAATTAAAATGACTGGACGAGTTTACACTACCGACCTCTAAATCGTAATATTTTTTTCTGAAATTTTCAGTACTTCATGTGGACCCAAAATGGAAACTAATCGCCACATGCGCAAGATGAAATTCAAGATTTCGTTTTTGGTTGGGTCACCCTACTGTATATAATATGCTTCTGACGATCAGACGATCAACCTATATGACAGATATGACCCGATTTCAATAGAATATGCTACAATACTATTTTGCATATGTTCCAAATTCAAATACAATACATTTTAGGTCTAACAGAAGTTATCATGCTCATTAGGCAATGCACGATTGCCATTTGCTTTGTAAAAGTGTTATTAAGCACATTTTAATAACATTTTGAAGTTAATTTGATATATTTCTTAATCAATGTAAAATTTTCTCGAACCTGAGAAACATTCTGTACCTGTACTTATTATACGGTTTGAATATCTTGTACATCTATGTATTTTTGCGTGCTTAATGAAAATCCTTGGTAACATTTAGCCCTAAAATTATAATAAAAGAGATTATATAAATAATGGCGTGTATACGCCTCTGGTGATCGCCTTGTATTATGGATGATGCTCAGTTTCAATTGGGATTCTACCATACTATTTTACATGTGGTCCAAATTTGATACTAAGTCCAACAGGAGATATCGTGTTAACTAGAAACGATCTACATACAAACACTCACATAGACATATAGACAACTTTTTTTATTCGATAATGGAATTGCACGTGTTATGAAACGAATTTAGGTTTTTCTATGATTATTAATGAACATTTTTGTCTGGTTAAATATACCCATTTGATTTAGATTAAATAGTATAATAAGCCTTAACAATGTAAAATCGTAAACTGAATTTCATAAAATTATCCCAATATGTTTCCAGGCTAACCCATAAAAGCTACTATATAGGCGCGATCCCCAAAGGGGCCGTAGCAGGAGGAACATAGGTCATGTAATTCAGTTTTACTAGGTCAGTGTTATTATTCAATATAAATATCATATTTATAAACGAAGCATACTTTTTAAAAGTATGAAAAATTGAAATTCTATCTCATATCGTTCTAGTTATTTTAGTTCATTTGTATTAAGTTATATAATTTAGGTATTAATATTCCATTGTAGACATTTTTAGGTATGGCGCTACCACCTCTTTGTATTAAATTATAGCCTTCTTTGTTTACATCCTGCGATTCCTGAACACTTACCGTTATAAAGAAGAGCTAGCAGAATAATCAAAACAAGCTTCATTGTGATTTCTAGAAGCACAACAAACACACCACCAAATACAAAGTCTTACGACCTTGGCAATTTGATTCAATGTTAATTAGTTTATTAATTAATGCAAACAATAGTCCGTATCACAATGTACACCAGTTTCGAAACTACAAATAAGATTCAGTCCAGATAAAATCCAACTGAACTAAACAACACTAGAAGTTACGGAAAGCATTCGCGCTCGCGAGCTGAAATTATTTTTGAATAGACGCTTGCGCAAAATGCTGCGAAACAGTTGAACCTCCGCAAGTCCGCAGGAAGACACTTTCGTGATATGCCGATCAGGATAGCGGTGGAATAGAAATGAGCTTTCTTACGCGGCTAGCATTGGTTATTTATGCTAAACTGAGTATTTGTTTCAAAGATGGTATTTTTTAACCGCACTCATCGTATGTGAATTATCCAAAGATCTTTAATACAATAAACATCTTTGGAATTATCTGTTATTGTGAATACTGACCACTACATTATTAAAAGGTATTTATTTACCTCTTCTATGGTTAATGGTGTGGACACTATAAACGTGCAAGTAATTTACTTTTTTATTCTTTTCTAGAATAATAAAATATTGGTTTCTCATTTTATGAGCTCCTATGAATATTAAAGTGTATTAGAGTGGTTGTCAATAGTATGTCAATATCTTTAATGGATGCAATTTTCCTAGTTTAAGTAGGTGACCTAATTTGCAAGAAAGCAATTACGTAAAGCTCATACATGTAGTACACAAGATTGGCTGGAACCAAGTATAATGTAGAATTGTTATACAGTATGTCTGACTTATTGTCTACGCATCCTCGTATCTTCCTTAATTTTTTTCAGAATTTTTGTCATTTATTCCAGCAAGAAAATTGATATTTTTTTACCCAAAACAAAAAACACTCTTTTTTGTATTAATATAAGTTTATTATGATTATTGTAATAACAAAAATCTAAAATTACATAAAAAAAATTATTAGGAATATAAAAAATACCGCTGCCTAAGGAATCACTACTTCCACATTCAGATTTTTCATCCAAATCACTTTAAAAGAAACATCTTGACTAAATTTGCACTCTAGTATGTAGAAATTATTGATCATAGAATTTTAATAATATTTGGGGCAGAAAAGTTTAAGGCGTTGGTTTCTACCATGTACCTTAAAAATGAAGTTTCTACTTTACCCTGCTTATTTTCCCCTGTTCACAACCTACCACCTCCCACCCCTTCAATGGAATCATCTCAGTCGGATGTCATTACAATACATACGTGTACCAACTTTCAAGTGATTATCTCAATTTTATGTTATCAATCCGATTAATAATGGAGCGGAGGTGGTGGGGTTTGAAAAATATTAGAAAGAAATCTGAGGCCTTGGTTTCTGGTATATAACCAAATCCCAAATTTCTCTTACCAGCTTGATTTACTTATTTTCCCATATTTACTCCTATTTAACTCCCACCGCTTCAACGCAATCAGCTCAAAATATAATCTAGTTCCAGATGTCGTTATAATACACACGTCTACCAAGTTTCAAGTGAATATCTCAATTTCATTTTATCAACCCCTTTAATAATGGAGTAAGGGTGGTGGGGGGGTTGAAAAAATATTGTATTGAAAAATATTATTAAAAAAGGATATAGGATATACACCGAATTTCAAGTTTCTGTACGCTTACCAGCTTGCTTTATTTATTTTTCCCTATGTACCTCTACTTACCCCCCACCCCATCAACGCAATCACGTCAATTACATACACATATTCTAGATTTCAGGTGAGATCTAAATTTAATTTTATCAACTCTTTTAATAAGGGAGTGGGGGTGGTATGTGGATGGAAAATATTATAAAGAAATCTGAGACCTTCGCTTCTAGTATATATACACCAAATCCCAAATTTCTGCGCTCTTACCAGCTTGTCTTACTTATTTTCCCCTATTCACTTCTATTTAAACCCTTTAACGGAATCATCAAAATATAATCAATTTTATTTTTCAACTCCTCTAATAATGGAGTAGGAGTATTGGGGGGTTGTAAAATATTATAAAAAAATTTGAGACTTTGGCTTCTAGTACATACACCGAATTTCAAGTTTCTGTACTCTTACCAGCTTGCATTACTTATTTTGCCCTATTACCCCTATTTAACCCCCAAACCTTCAACGGAATCATCTCAAAATGTAATCTAGTTCCAGATACCATTATAATACATACGTGTACCAAATTTCAAGTGAATAAATATTTCGATTTTACTTTATCAATCTCTTTAATAATGGAGTAGGAGTGGTGGGGGTTGAAAAATATTATAAATAATCTGAAACTTTAGCTTCTAGTACATACACCGAATTTCAAGTTTCTGTACTTTTACCAACTTGCTTTATTTATTTTCCCCTATTTAACCCTCAACCCTTCAACAGAATTATCTCAAAATATAATCCAGTTCCAGATGTCGTTATAATACATACGTGTACCAAATTTCAAATGAATATCTCAATTTTAATTTATCAACCCATTTAATAATGGAGTAGGGGTGGTGGGGGTGCAAAAATATTATAAAGAAAGCGGAGGCTTTGGCCTCTAGTACATACACCGAATTTCAAGTTTCTGTACTCTTACCAACTTACTTTACTTATATTTCCCTATTTACCCCTAAATAACCCCAAACCCTTCAACTGAATCATCTCAAAATGTGATCTAGTTCCAGATGTCGTTATGGTACATACGTGTACGAAATTTCAAGTGAGTATCTCAATTTTATTTAATCAACCCCTTCAATAATGGAGTAGGGGTGGTAGGGGTTGAAAAATATAAAAAAATCTGAGGCCTTAGCTTCTAGTACATACACCGAATTTCAAGTTTCTGTACTCTTACCAGCTTGCTTTACCTATTTTCCCCTATATACCCCTATTTAACCCCCAACCCTTCATCAGAGAAATCCCAAAATATAATTTAGTTCCTGATGTCATTATAATATATACACGCGTACCAAATTTCAATTAAATATCTCAATTTTATTTTATCAACCCCTTTAATAATGTAGAGGGGGTGGTGGGGGAGATGACAAATATTATGGAAAATTTTGAGGCGTGACTTGTAGTACATACATCTAATTTCAAGTTTCTGTACTCTTACCAGCTTGCCATACATATTTCCCCTATTTACCTCCAACCCTTCACCGGATATCTTCAAAAAACAATCCAGTTCCAGATCTCGTTATAATACCTATATATAAAATTTCAAGTCAATACCTTAAACTGTTCCGGAGAAAACGTGCGGACAAAAAAGTTGCAGACAGACCGCCAGAAAGACAGACCAACAGACAGACAGAATTTTTTTTTCGCTCAAATTTAAAATCTCGACGTTTCATGATATTCTAAACCTATTTAAAAAAAAAAACATTTTTGAATTTTTTTTTACGTGTATGTGGAAGTAAATCAGTGTTGCGTAAACGGTAAGAACTTTAGTTGTGAGTATGATATAAATTAATATGATTTACGTGCAGTTGTTTTTTGCATTTACGTCAAAAATAAATGGTGTACTTTTGCAAATTGCATCTCGATTCTGACGTTTCGGATCACGTTCAATTACATGTCCAATATTGTCAGATAACGTTATAATTGGATCGTCGCCGGTTGATGGCACCAGATATCGATTTTTGCAGTTAGCACCATACTAAGTCGGACCAATACTTAATTTGTGATATTTTGTTATCAGCATGAATGCCTGTGCAGTTTCCAGGCATTTAACACATCACTGTCTGTCTGCTAGATTTATAAAAAGCAACCACCACCATTTCTTGCCCCCAAATTTTATTTGGTAATTTGGCACACCGTTATCATGCAGATCAACTCCGCGCATGTACACTTTATATTATCATATGTGGTTGAGGACCTTGGACTTCTTTCTTTGCGGTTATAACGTTGCACATGCGCATTAGGTTCAACACTTTAAAAATTGCGTAATCGTGCCTTCATCATAGGCTCAGCATATTTTCTAGACATTCATTTATTTGGTTCCACACGATACTCTTGAATCATTTTATGTCTAACTGTTCCAGTCGCAAAAAAAACTGTTTCTGAAAATGAGCAATAAGTGCATAACTCGTGAAAAAATTATCAAAATCCACTTTATGGTTGTTTGGATTTCCAAGTTCATGCAAGATTTGTAACAACTTCACCATCAAGACCCAATTTTCTCTTCTCTCATTTACCACAATATTGTATAAAATGGTATAAATGTTCGACACAAAAGCACTGTATTATCTAACCTGCCAAAAAACTACAGCCTGCACCACTATTCAGCTCTGCAACCATACATTAATGCTGCTCTTGCACAACAACGATGTTACGCCCCAAGAAAACTTTGATTATTTAATTTTCTTGAAATCTACCACAAGAAATGCCTTTCATGGAATGTTTTTTGCTTAAACTTTGAAGTACAATCGCATTCGTCAATGATTTAGTTGCAGTTTTAGAATTTTTATATTTTGTCACAATTTACCAGCGCCGGACTGGGACGCCGCGCCGGGCGATCGGGCGCTAGCCCGATGGTCTGGCCTGGCCTGGCTAGCCTGGCCTGTCACTGCACTGCCTGTTTTAGTAAATTCATTACCGAGACGGTAGGTTTAATTCTCAGAGTACTTGAAGCAACTTTTCATTCTACTTACGCAGTCTCTATTAATTTTCGTAATTATTTTTTGATAATTATTCAGATTAATATTGAACTCGAGTACTTTAGGAAAAACCGGCAACTGCAAAATGCGAAATGGAAAGAATCTTTCAAGTAAGGGGCGATGCTTAGCTTATGCATCGCGCACAGCGCATCCCCCGCATCATGGCCATCATGCAATGCCATTGGAGATCGCTGAGAAAGTGATATCAGATAGCAGAAAGTAAAGCTGTTGGTGTTAGTCATTCTCATTTAACGTTGTAACGTCCGGCAATATTTTCGTTATATGTTTTAATGTTTTCAAATCACTATTTCTATTTCCGCATTTCCTAATACGTTAAAAATGATATATAAATCAAACCACCAAACCGGGTTGTGTACGAAATATGAATATGATATATTAATGTTTGTTTATATAGAATTAATGAATTAAAAGAAGAGCGATAGAAGCAAAGAAAATAACGAGAAAGTCATAGCTTCAAAGTCAAAGAGGAAAGGTGGAACAGAAAGGAAAAGAGAAAAACGAAGAAAACTTTTGAAAAAAGTGCGGCGAGTTGTCATAGAAAATTGTTTGCTGTACAAAAAATTAATCGGATTCGGGGCTTTGCAAAATATCAAATATGATAACCAAAGTGAAACCAGAGATAACCACGAAAATGAAAACGAAAATTGTGACACTTCTCCTCAAGAATACCAAGCAGAAACTGGTTCTATTTCTGTTCAGGTAGAAAGTGTAGAAAAACCGGAAACCGACAACATATTCTAATTAAATCCTGTTGAAAATGTGAGTGTAAGCCGAGTACAAGTAAAAGTGGGATGGACGGAGAAAGCAAAATCAACGAGGGACAAGATACAGAAAATAAAATTAATGAAAATATGGACCAGGACTTTTTCTTCATGAAGTCATCGGGCTACGAGTTAGAATTATTTTTGAACGCTCACCCATTACAACCGATTCACAGCTTTGGAAATAATTACAATGCCAAGTTAATACATTTCAGAAAGTCTGTCTCAAAAAGAACGTGGATGAGTTTCAATACATCTAAAAAAATGTTTCATTGTTGGCTGTGCTTAGTATTCTGTGATGATGCCGTAAATAATGCCCTAGCTACTGGTATCAATTCCTCTTTAAAACTTAAACATATTTATACCAGGCTAGAAGAGCATGATTCAACCAAGGCACATATACTCAGCACTGAAGCTTACCTGCTACATAAGAAGAATAAAGATATACATACCTTGTTTTCAAGTGCTGCTGCAGAAAGAAGTGCAAAAATTGAAGAGAATAGGCAGTTACTTAAAAAGGTTATCGAAATCATAAAGTTAATTGGAAAGCGTGGTGTAAGCTATTGGGAAGCCGAAATGAAGCAACATATTTCTTATTAAATAAAAATATTGACCACGGGATTTTTTTAGAAATTGTCTTGCTTATTTTAAAATTTGATCCTTTACTGCGAGAACGTATTGAATAAGTTGCAACACAACGTCAAGAATGTCTTGAGCTGGTAGGTCGTTCAAAAGGCAGAGATACTTTACTTACTTTTTTGTCAAAATCAACTGCTAATATAATAATAATGGCAATATTAAACCTCATCAAAGCAAAAATTGCCGATGAAATAAAAAACGCCAAAATATATTCCAATGAAATTGACACTATCCAAGACATAAACGTTGTAGACCAATGTTCAGTAATAATCCGTTATGTGGAGGACAATAAGGTTTATGAACGATAGATAGATACCTCGGACAAGGGAAAAGATGTAAATATTGATCGGAGAGACCAGATGGTGGGCCAAAGACAAGACATTATTTAAAATTTTTAACAGCAAGAGGGTATCTTCGTAGAGTTATGTCAGACATTGTATGAAATATCAGAATCCCAGAACTTTAATGCAGATGTACGATACACAGCATAACGTCTACTTGGAGGTTTTTTGAAGTATGAGACAATTGTTACTGCAAAGTTGTTCAGAAGAATTTTTACTCACACTTCCCCTATCTCAAAGTATCTGCAAACATCAGATATTAATTTGTTGTTGTTGTGTGTTTTCGCCTGTGATGCTTTTTGGCTGTGGAGAGCTAGTGCTCGGTGGCCCGCTTGGGGTTATTTGCCCGGCCTGGTTGGAAGACCCAGTCTGGCTCTGCAATTTACTTAAAGGGACGCATAGAAGACTTTATTTTAGATACTAAAAAAGGGATATAACTTAACCTATACCACCGATCACGAATAAACTCTGGGATGAAACAAGGACACTCTCTTCTCGCCCAGATGGCTGATTTTAGGAATATTCTAGATAAATTTAGTTTACCAATTATAACTTCAAACAAATAAACGTGTTACTTAATTACTATTTACACATTACGCAGTGTCTATATAAAATCACTTACTTATACGGTATACAGTGATCACCTATTAAAATTGTGAAGTCATCACTATTGCAAATAGTATAGTTTTTACAGTTGTTTACAGTAGCGTACTCAGAATTTCTTAGCTGGGAGATTATAAAAAATACATAAAATAAAAAAATTTAAATGTTGATAGTAGAATCTTCTAATCATGCATCCTTCAGTTCTCATAATGCAAAACTAAAGTAACAGATAAATCTTCATTGTATTTTATACCTGCCGACTTAATGGAAGTGTCAAAGCGAAAATTTTAAAAATGCTTTGCAAGAACATTAATACTTTTGCAATTATGACGACAGACTTAAATACGTTGTTTTATCAATCCTTAAAGAAACTATTTTTGGTTCTTGAATAGTTGTTTGCTGTAGTTGAAGAAGTATTGGAATTAGCTCATATCTGTGAATCATTCTCGTAGGATTTCAGATATTACAGACGTTCAATTTTTAGAACAGCCTGTCGTTTGGAAGTATAAACTTATAAATGTTTTCTGGAAATTCCATATATTTTCAAGTACTTCCGGACGACAGGCATTAAAGGGCCAAGTTATATAATGCAATGTACAGTATATACAGGGTAATTTATAAGCTCTACAATAAACTTTAGCAGATTAAAGGTTAAGAGGTTACAAGCCTTTAAAGATTTGTATAAAAAGATTGCTGTAGCAATTATACAACACAACATAATAGCGTTGGCTATGGTAATAAATTTGTTTATATGATACGGTATGACACACATAATATATCATACAGTATAGTTTATTATTGCAGATAAATGCACATACGACTGAGGAATAAGCAGATACTGTTTTACTGGATTTAAACCAATTAGATTATTATTTATTAATACCCAAGAAAACAGCTGGTGAAGCATGTATTTGTTCATTTTTACATGCAATACGCTCTATTATTTGTGTTATGTTGCTAGTTAGCGGAGTGTCGCCCACTTTGAACTAATGGAACTTCTGAAAAATTGCGCGGACATAGTTCACTAGTTGCGTGATGTCGTTGCAGCGTTAAGGAAGTATATCCAGAGAAATTTGAAATACGGCAGAGAAATTTATTTTGCGATGCAACTGAATATACAATATAGTGTAATGACATTTTTATATTTTTCTTCCCGACTTCTCTTTCATAACTTCCATAATGGTCTCGGCGGGCACCGCCCCCCATGAGAGCATCCGTTCGTACACTACTGGTCTGAAAGTAATGCTCATCGGTTAATAGTTACAACAGCTCTCAATGCATCAAATGAAAACATAGTCGTAGTATCAGAGAATATAGGCGTATTAGTTGTATTAACATCTTTGGCTTCTCCGGATAAAGATATATATTTCTTTAAACCCGTCAAAGATAAAGAAAATAAAAAAATTATTTTCCTCTAAAAGCCTGCAATTTGCGTACCCAAATTGAAGTGAGCATGTTCTTTTTGCACATGCTTTAACTGGATGTGACACAACTTCAGCATATTTTAACAGCAGAAAGAATAAATTGGCCAAAATATTTGAAAAAAGCAGTAAATTGTATGCTTGCAATGTATGGTGCAAAAAGTAACTGCTTAAACTCTTACAGGTATTCTTAACTTATTTAAAGTTTTTTTTTTATTATTTACATAGTTTTTGAACAAAAACATTTTGAATTTCAGTTTTGAATCTTTTATTAAAGCGTCTGCTAAAGAAAGTAGCGTTAATTTAGCATCGTTGTGCCCTACAATAGATGCAGTAAAACAACATTTAAAACACGTGTATTTGCAAACACAGTTGTGACTGAAAAACTAATGTATTCCAGCGAAATATTGAGGTTGGAAATGTGATACTGGAAAGTATTTTCCAATTCCAATGACATAAGAACAGCTCCACAAAACATCCTCTAAATTATTTTCTGCAACAGCAAAACTGGTTGCGGGTCAGCTTGTGGGTCTAGGAAAAGTGGCCATTATTGCTCGGCGGCTTGCGGTGAGTCTGACGGAAATAGTTGGCTTCATTCACGATCAGCACTACCTATGGAAGAAATAGAGGAAGAAGAAATTAAAAAGTAAAACCCGATATAAGAATTAAAATCTCAAAAAGAAACTGACCCTTTTCTTCCAATAATACAATATAGTGTAATGACATTTTAATATTTTTCTTCCCGACTTCTCTTTCATGACTTCCATAACGGTCTAGGCTGGCACCGCCCCCCACGAAAGCACCCGTTCGTACACTACTGATCTGCTTTACCGTCTATTACTTCATACTTTGCACGACGTTGATCAACAGTAGATATCACGAGCAGATAAAAAATAATTTTATTATTAATGGCTTAGACAGGAAAAGCTTCGAGTGACACTGATGACGAGTGAATAAATATGAATATGAACGTGTTATGAATCTTTAGCAACAGCAAAAGTTATTCATAAGTTTCGAGACGTTTGCAATCATGTCATAATTATTAATAATCATAATTTGAATCATGATTAGTTTATATACTACTTTATTTTCTTATTAGTAATAAGAGTATAAATGATAATAATTCTTAATAACTAAAAGGAAAGAGCAGCCACAAAGCATTATAAATAATCTGTCCCAACAAAATTAATATTATAAGTTGTCACATATGTGTTTATTCCATCCCATAGAAAAACAGTGATGATATTCGAGTTTATTCGTCTATGTCTAAACGCTGAAAATTCGTCAAAGTTCTAACTCCGTTGACTCAAAACCGATTTTGATCATTTCTTTCTTTTAAATATCGGAAAAAGTTTATATAAAGGTTCCTCATAGTGTGCTTTTTATGTTTTCAATTGTTATTAACAAATTAGTGAGTGGTTTTTTAATATACTGTTAACTAAAACATTTATAACTATTTTATTTATTTAAACAATTACCTGAAATTCAATAACATAAGGTTTTGGAGATCGCAGATTACTAATCTGGCCTCAGAATCGGTTTAAAAACAAAATGGTGTCTACAAAATGACGTCAAAAATCTAATTTTTTATTTATTTCAAATATAAATTTTATTAGATATCTGTGAAATTTTGAGGTCGCTGATTACAAATTTGACATTAAAACTCATCTAAAAACAAACATGGCTGATCCAAATTGGAAGAAAAGGGTCAGTTTCTTTTTCAGATTTTAATTCTTATATTGAGTTTTACTTTTTAATTTCTTCTTCCTCTTTTTCTTCCATAGGCACTGCTGATCGTGAATGAAGGCAACTATTTCCGCCAGACTCACTTTTCCTACACCCACAAGCTGGCTCGCAACCAGTTTTGCTGTTGCAGAAATTAATTTTGAGGATGTTCCGTGAAGCTGGTTCTTGTGTCATTGGTATTGGAAAATACTTTCCTGTATCATATTTCCAACCTCAGTCTTTCGCTGGAATACATTAGCTTTATAGTCACTACTGTGTTTGCAAATACACGCACTTTAAGTGTTGTTTTGCTGCATCCATCGTAGGGCACAACGAATAACGACGCTAAGTTAACGCTAGTTTATTTACTAGACACCTTAATAAAAGATTCAAACCTGAAATTCAAAATGTTTTTGTTCAAAAAATTTGTAAATAATAAAAAGAATTTAAATAAATTAAGCATACCCGTAAGAGTTTAAGCAGTTACTTCTATTTGCGCCATACATTGCGAGCATACATTTATACCAGCAGCGGTGCTAGTTGGTAAATCAGCATTTTTTTATTATAAACTTTTGCGGCTTCTTGTAAATCACTGGTTTTTTCAAATATTTTGGCCAATTTATTCTTTCCATTGTTAAGACATGCTGAATTATGTCACATCCGGTTAAAGTATGTGCAAAAAGAACATGCTTAATACAATTGGAATACACAAATTTGAGGCTCTAAGAGGAAAATTATTTTTTTATTTTCTTTAACTTTGGCGGGTTTAAAGAAATATGTATCTATATCCGGATAAGCTAACGCTATTAATATAACTAATACGTCTATATTCTCCTATACTACGACTATATTCATTTGATACATTGAGAGCTGTTGTAACTATTAACCGATCAGCATCACTTTCAGCTTGATAAGAGGGAGTGTTATTTGCAACTAAGGTTTTTTTAAATAATCAATAAAACGACTTTTATTAAAAATATTTGCCATGAATTTTTCTTGATGAAACTTTAACATGTCCATATCAAATCGAATATATGAGGCAGTTTTTGTTTTTAGACGTCGCGTCGGTCTATTTCATTAGATTTTATTCCATCTTTCTGATAACTGCCAAAAACAGCTATTGCCTTTATTCCATAATTACGTATAAAATTAATATAACTATCTAAAATTGTACCATACTGTTGATCAAGTTGCCATTTGTCTTTATGTAATAACAGGGCCGTGCGGTGAGGTGAGGCGGCGAGGCGACCGCCCAGGGCGGTACGATTCAGGGGCGGCATTTTAGCAGGTGTCTGCATGCTGTTCTGACACGTTTAGTAATGTATAATTTGTTGGTCTTTAGTTTATTTGATAATATGTCATAATGCCGCGAGAAATAATACTTACCTCACCACAGTAGAAAGGCACCTTAGTAGAAAGACCGTGGTAAATAAATTTTCTGAAGAAGATTCAATTTTTTGTGTTTGTTGTACGCTATTTGACCAATCCTCTGGTAAGCATTGGTCAAAAAGTGGCTACTCAAACTGGAAAAATTTAACAAGAGCACTTTCATCATATGAGGGTGGTAGGCCCCACAGAAATTCATTGAAAAAATGGAAAGAATTTGATAATCGTTTAGAATGTAAGAAAACCATTGACTATGAATATCAAAGAATATTAGATTTGAAAATTCAACATTGGGGAAATCTTTTAAAAAGAATAATATCCGTGATACGAATGATGGCAGGTCAATGCTTAGCTTTTCGTGGATCTACGGAACAATTATTTCAGCGAAACAATGGAAATTTATTAAAGTACTTTCTGAGTTTGGCCCCATTATGGAGGAACATCTACGACGAATTCGAAATCATTCAGAAATATGGTCTGTAACTTATCTACGTAGTAGGATTCAAGACGAACTAACACAATTGATGGGAAAGGAAGTTCTTGCTAAAATTGCGGGAAAAGTTAAAAAGCAAAGTACTTTTCCATTATTGTTGATTGCACACCTGATGTAAGCCATAATGAGAAATTATCTTTAATTTTGAGAGCAGTATGTTTGGATCCAACTACTAATCAATTTAGATGTGAAGAATTTTTCGTCGGATTTTTTGAAGCAACTGAAACAACTGGATAGGGACTCGCTGAACTTATTGTCAAACATCTTGCAGAATTACATTTTGACAATAAAGATATTAGAGGACAAGATTATGGCAATAGCTCAAATATGAAGAGAATTCACAAATGTATGCAAAACAGAATTTTATCGAAAAATCTCAGAGCATTTTTTGTACCCTATGCATGTGATTCGATCAATTTAGTTGTCAACGATGCAGCTGTTTGTTTCGGAGAAGTTTTGGGTTCTTTTTCAATTGTCCAGGAGTTGTACGTATTTTTCACTGGATCTCCAAAGAGATGGACTGTGGTGATTAAAGAACTATCGGCTCATTCAAGTCAACTAACCCTTAAACCTCTAAGTACCACAAGATGGTCCAGCAGAATCGATGCCTTAAAGGCATTAAGAATCAAATAGGTGCAGTCTATGATGCATTGGTGGCAATTATAGATGAGAATGTGATAAATGCTGATACTGAAAATAAAGCCAAGGGTTTGGCAAAGAAGGTCAAAGTTTATACATTTATTTGTAGTATAATTTTGTGGTATGATATTCTCTTTCAAGTAAGCAAAATATCATTACCTATGCATTCACATAATATGAATGTAGCAGTATGTGTAGAGATGCTGGTAAAAATTGTACAGTTTCTGAAATCTTATAGATTGAACGGTTTTGTGCAAGGGTCTTAGCCAGAGAAATGGCTGAAGAATTAGAAATCGAACCAGAATTTAAATTAGTTGTTAGACCACGTCGCAAGTAGCGCCAATTTATTTATGAAGCACCTGATGAAGCGCCTTTGAGTGCAAAAAACAAGTTTGAAGTGGACTTCTTTAATTTTCTCTTAGATGTTAAGCTTAATTCATTGGAAGAACGTTTTTTTGCAGTGTAGTAATAACTTCGATCGGATGAGCAATTTTGCAAAGCAGAAAGTTAGACGAATTCATTTATAAAATTGTAAATGTTTAATTTGTTTCTTTACTGAGAAAATCTTTTTATTTATTTTGTTTAATAATACATATGTCTCAATTATCGTTACTGTTTCTTCATACCTATTAAAAACCTACATAAAAATTTAATGTTTTTATTAATAATATTGATGCAAGGATTGGGGCGGCAACTACAAGTATCGCCTCACCTTTGAAAAACCCACCGCACGGGCCTGTGTAATAACATTCCTCCATCGATTACGAACAATGAATCATTTAATTCGGTAAAATATTTTAGTAATTCTACAGAGGTCGCAAAGAGATTTTTGTGTTTTTCTCATACCACTTTCATTAAGTAAGGACAAATATGATTGTAACTCACTATCGGTTTTTTAGAACACTGATCATTTGGAAAAGTAGGGTTTGTTGATTTTACTTCAATATTAACTTTTTATTTTATTATTTACACTTAATAAATGTAGCACCTTATCTTTTCTGTTCAAACTGACATCTTTAAAAAAAATTCCCATTAATTTTCTTCATGTTGATAACTACTATTACCATAGAATTTGAGATCAGCGACCCAAAAAATACCTATATAAGAAATAAAATTCGAACAAAAAAAACTGACCCTTTTCCGCTATTTTCGATCCGCCATTTTTTATTTCAGTTGAGTTTTAATATCAAATTCGTAATCAGCGACCCTAAAACCTCCGGACATCTAACAGAAATGGAAAAAAATTAAAACAAAAAATTTGACGCCATTTTGTTTTTGGACCGATTTTAAGGCCAGATTCGTAATTTCCGACTCCAGAAAGTTTATTATCGAATTTCAGGCAATTGTTTAAATAAATAAAAGAGTTATAAATGTTTATATTAAGAGTGTGTTAAAAAATCACTTATGTGTTAATAACAATTGGAAAAACAAAAAGCACACCTTCTCACCTATGGGGAACTTTTATATAAACTTTTCCCGAAATTAAGGAAAAAAATGATCAAAATTGATTTTGAGTCAGAAATTTTAGAGAAGCTATGGAAATCTAGATGCAGTAAGAGATTTTCTAGAGGAACGTAGTTTTTTTTAGTTTTGGTAAGAAATATTGTTTATGTTTGTGGACCGATTTGACTGTGCCTCTTTTTAAAATTTTTCACTTAGTAATATCGTTCAACTTGTTAATATTTTTGTGTAATGAAATAAAAAATTTGAAACGTATTTTTTGTTTACAACGGTAGCTAGTTGTTATTAAATTAAAGCAATCAATAGGACACTATCAAGTTTATTTTCCATACAAAGGGTATATTAACCGATTTATCGATAAGTAATGAGTTATTTAAGAGCCAGCTGATAAGCCTGGTGGCTTCTAGCAGCTGATTGTGATGCTATTATGGTCATACCAATGTTCCAAAATATTTACGTGCATTGAGCCATCTTACTAAATATAAACGAAAGGTGTTTATTTGTCTATATTGTATACATTAGCCATTTTCAAATATTGACCACGGCTGAATAATAATAGATATTAGTAAAGACAATAATGATGTCACCTGTATTACAACACAACATATTCATAAATATAGCATGGCAATGGCATTCGATAGATAGGGAAATTTCAACTATAAATCAGTTCTGTTGTTTCATAGGCACTCAATGTTTAATGATAAATTATTCATGCCAAATCGAAAGTTTATTCAGTTTCCGTTAATTTGTTATTTTTTTCTATCGTTGGTATGATAAGAAAATATGAAAAATATTGAACAGCCTTCAAAAAAAAGTTTTCTACTAAAAATTATGAAATAAAAGGACCACACACTGATCTTATGTCTACATGTGATGCTGATTAAATGTCTCAATGGGCACAAACCTCTACTATGGCTAGTTTTATCACTACAGTCACCCGAAGATTAAATTATTGTACATCTAGAGAAATATGAGGCTTGACATGTGAAAGAAGGCTTATTTTTTTCAATTTAACAAATATTTAGTACCCGTTAATATATTTATTGCGCCCAAATAATTATTTTGTTATAATAAGACTGTGCCACATATTCATTTAATTGGCAAAACAAAATTATTTATTTACGGCGTATTTGTTCTTCGTAACTAAATTATCATAGAAAAATAATAGATTTATTTGAAAGAAATATATTTGTTTCTTCCAAATCTATTACGATATTACATTTATTTCCTGGAAAAAAATATTTTAGCACAGAATCAATCATAATATGTACTTGAAATAAATATTTATTTCTAGGAAGTAATATTTATTTCTGATAACAAAATATTCATATATGGGGCTTTGCGCCGAAAGTATGCGCATGAAGAAGTCGGGAAGCGAAGCTACAAGCCGCCATTACTCCACTTGCAATCTCACACATGCAACGAGCAGAAGTTTATTACTTTTATGCATTGGTTATATTACATAGTTTTGTATTTTATTTATTGAAATATGGATACAAATAATCAAGAGAGTGTTGATAATTTGTTGTGCAACTGGGGTCTTGGGTGCCCCCAACAAACCTCTAAAGGCAAGTTTTAAAGTTATATACCGGGTGAATCACGAATTGCGCTCGCCCCGATATTTCCTAAAATATTTGGAATAGAAAATTGAAATTTGGAGACCTTATTACACGACTAAAATGCCATCTTTTCAATAAAAAATCAAGTTTGGTGCACATCCGGTTTGACCGAAAATGCCCACAACTTTCGATTTTTAAATGGAACACCCTATATATTTACCCTATATACATTTTTGGAATCTAGGGGAAATTTTGAATACAATACATCCATTTTGGTCACTTTTTGATAAACATTAAAAATTTTATTAAAAAATCTATTTCTGAATCCAGAGTGCTGTGGTGCCCAAAATATATTTTAGTTTGTGTGCTACGTTACTATAAAAATAAAAAGAGCAATATGATTTCATTACTTAATTCTCTAGATGCGTTTAAAATTTTTAAATGTGATTTTTACCCACTAACTCGGTTTTTTAAATGAGAATTTAATCGTTCACCAACATTTTTAAATACCTCATTTTCATACGAATCTAATGATACCAAAATTTTGAAAATCCGCTCAGAAATATTTGAGATTTCAGCCAAAATACAATGCAACCAAGCTTTTAGAAACATGCGGCTAATAGATAATAGATCAGTGGGCTTTGGAAATTAAAATGGCACATTTCTGTGTAAATCTGGTAACCTAATAACATTCGAAAAATCATAGTAGCCATTAATGTAATAAAACAACATCAGCTGTCAGACAGACTCGTGTAGTTATAGGCAATCTTGAGTTGATATTGTTTTATTACATTCAATGGTTACTATGATTTTTCGAATGTTATAAGGTTACCAGATTTACACAGAAATGTGCCATTTTAATTTCCAAAGCCCACTAATCTTTTATCTATTAGCCGCATGTTTCTAAAAGCTTGATTGCATTGTATTTTGGCTGAAATCTCAAATATTTCTGAGCGAATTTTCAAAATTTTGGTATCATTAGATTCGTATGAAAATAAGGTATTTAAAAATGTTGGTGAACGATTAAATTCCCATTTAAAAAAACCGAGTTAGTGGGTAAAAATCACATTTAAAAATTTTAAACGCCTCTAGAGAATTAAGTAATGCAATCATATTGCTCTTTTTATTTTTATAGTAACGTAGCACACAAACTAAAATATATTTTGGGCACCACAGCACTCTGGATTCAGAAATAGATTTTGTAATAAAATGTTTAATGTTTATCAAATAGTGACCAAAATAGATGTATTGTATTCAAAATTTCCTCTAGATTCCAAAAATGTAAAAATATATAGGGCGTTCCATTTAAAAATCGAAAGTTGTGGGCATTTTCGGTCAAACCGGATGTGCACCAAACTTGATTATTTATTGAAAAGATGGCATTTTAGTCGTGTAATAAGGCTTCCAAATTTCAATTTTCTATTCCAAATATTTTAGGAAATATCGGGGCGAGCGCAATTCGTGACTCACCCGGTATATTGTCATCATTTTATTATCTTTTGGGTATAAGTAAGTGTATAGAAATATTTTAATAGTTCAACCACTGACTTCTTTACAAGATATGGGTATATTACTTTAGATACATCAGATCTAGAAATATTTATACATTTCGTATATTTCAATCAAAATATTTTTATTCGATAATAAAATAAACTAAAAAAGTTCAACTAAACCTTTTGATCGTCATATTTATCCCTGTTGCATTAACAATTTTCTAACAAGAGAGTCTATGGTTTTGCTTGTTTTGCAACTTATGCAAAAGATAAAATGATGGCAATATGTATAACTTTAAAACTTACATTTAAAGGTTTGTTGCGGGCACCCAAGGCCCTAGTTAAACAACAAATTATCAACACTAATAGCATTACAACTAATACAAATCAAGGACTGTTGTTGAGAAAGAAATATTTATTTATTACAAATGAATATTTGTTCGCTACAAATAAATCCAAGAAATTTTATAAAAAGCCTTGTTTATGACAAACAAATATTTATTGCTCAGAAACAAATATTTCTTACTCGTGAGTATTTTGATTTATTTTACAATAATAAATATTTAGTTTTCATTTTCAAATAAATGTCTTGGTATCCACAAAAAAAGTATTTAATTGGCCCAAACAAATAAATAATTTCTTTCGTGAAAATAAAATTTGTTTCTCTCAAATAAATCATTCTCTCAGTGTACTATACGAGATTTTAATAAAACTGGTTCCGATGTTCAAGTTTTACTTAAAAGTTCCTTAAAGACATAATATTAAGAGGTAAAGTAAGTAAGTAAGGGGTAAGAGCATACCCGAAATAGTGGAAGGAAATAATAATAATAATTGAGTAATAATTATACAGTATATTGCATGTTTTTTAATAGTTTTTTGTGTTCAAATGTTTTCTTATCCACTTCTCAAGTCACCGAGGTAACTCCTTGAAAATACAGAATGATTTTGTGTTAGGTAAAGAGAAACGAGGCCCCACAGTTTATAGTGGAGTCCGAACCACATCTTGGAGATAATTTTATATTTAAAATTATTTCGCGGTGAGCAGGGATTGAACCTGCTTTGCTAGGTACGCCAGTATGCAAGCTACAGAAAGTTCTTTAGATATTATTTTCAAATTTGGTACGTCTTAATAGAATATAAAACCACATGTTTGAGTTAAAAATGTTATTTTATAGCTCCACCAGTGGCGTCCCTGTAAACATTTCCTATGATATTTTTTAACAAAGAAGTGGTAAGCCACTAACATTTTTCCATGTGAGTACTTTTTCTGATTAGCTTGGTCTATTCTACATGAAAATGGTCTCTTGAGTTTTCTCGTCAGGCGCACAGTTCTTGATTGAAACACCCTGTATAATTATTACTCAATTATTATTATTATTTCTTTTCACTATTTCGGGTATGCTCTTTTTACATCTCAATATTACATTGTTAAGGAAGTTTTAAGTAAAACTAAAAACCATCATTTTTATAAAAATCTCTTATAGAACAATAATTTAATCTTCGGGTGACTGTAGTGACGAAACTAACCATAGGAGAGATTTGTACCCATTGTGACATTTAATCAGCATCACGTGAACTACAATATACCAAAATTTCAGCCAAGTCGATAGGAACCGCTCTTCCATAAGATTAGTGTGTGATCATTTCTCCTTCACCCGATCAACTGAACGTTGTTGGTTGTTACTTAGTATCGATAATGAGTTCAGTTAAAAATAGTGTTATGAATTACACCCCTTGGAAAAGGAGATGGTACGCCTATGCCTACTGATAGTGACTGGGAAGGCTCTAGAAAGAACCAAGGACTTTTCTAGATTATGGTTGGAGAAGATTCTGGATTAATCTAGAGCTAATTTCGGAGTATATAAGGCGCGATTACAAGCGCGGAAGAGGAAGTTTTATGAAGAAAGCAGTTTATAAAAGTGAACAAGTAGAAAAGTGAAAAGTGAGGTTAGATAAATAGTAAATAAAGTGAATTTGAAGTATTGTAGTCAGTAAATAGTTAAATAAAGTGTTAGTAGTGTTTAATCTCTTGTTAAAATTATTTAGAACCCACGGATTCATACAGGGTGTTTCCAAAAAGGTGGAAATCCGTAACAATAGGTTTTTACTTTCCTCGCTTAACGAGGAGGAGACGTATCTATTGTACTGCAATCGTGAAAAAATCTGTCACTGGAATTTTAATGGGGGAGATTGCAAAAATAAAGGTCTTTCAATTCCGTCTCTCCGTTTTGAAATAAATAAATAAATCACAAAAAATAAAACGTATCGTGTTTAATTTTCGTAAATAGTGGCCTTATTTTCAAAAATTTCGCAAAATACATAAAATGCTTTTTTGTTGGCAATAAAATAAGCACCACTTTTTAATTACACTTTTTTTGTGAAATTAATAGATTCGCCAGAAAATTAACTCATTGATTTCTTGAAAATGGCGGCTATCTTGAATCCAAATGGTAACTGAAGATGGCGCTCCTTCGAAATACATTCCTTACGGTGATACCAGTTAGTGTGCCAAACGGCAATATTCTTTCACGAATAACCGTTTTGTGTCGATAATTCTATTCTTGTGGTTCTACTATTTCAAATCTATCAGCTATCACAAGTACCCTCGTTCCATTTAAAAATTTAAAAGGGGTAGCTGTCATTCCAAGGGGGTCGAGGAAGGAGGTATAAAATTATAATAAAAAAATTTCATTCTAGAATTAAAAATTTACGTGATTTGCGATTTTACTCATAAATTGTAAATTGCGTACCTAGATAATGAATTTATCCGTTACTAATTTATCCAGTCATGAAAAATACACAATAATACCATAATTAAAAATAGGTAAAGGTTAAACTAAAGATTCACATATAAGCCACAAGGTGTTATAAATATAAGTATAAATCTGTCAGCAGATTCTAGCAATAAAAAACCACTAGATTTGAAGTTTAAGAATTGTTATGGTTGACAATTCAGCTTATTTTAAAACTTTACGTTAACACCGGATATGGTAAGATTTATTTTTGGTACAGTCTATTTTCTAATTTCCGCCGGTTTCTCCTAATTGTTGAGTAATCAATTAATTGTATACATTAGCGATACAGTAAAATCAACACATTATCAAGATGCTAACAACATAATGTACAGGGTGTGCTTGTCTTAAAAAGTACAGGTTCATTTATTTAATTAGAAATAAATTGCTATATTTTTTATTAAAAATTTGATTTTAATTCCAAATGTATTACTTGTATTCAAGTCCAAAGGCCATTGTTAAAAGAATTTTGAGTTCCACAAACAGGCTTCGAATAACTATGTTAGACTATAAAGACTAGAGAGGCTCCAAAAAATCAAGTTTAATTTTTTTTGCCTCAGACTAAAAAAAATCTCTAAATTTGAGCAAAATCATATTAACACGATCCCCCGTGACCATGAAGTTTCCTATGTATTTCATATCGGTAAAAGACATTTTTTCGTAAAACGAGTCCTTCAAATGTAGTGAAATAATTATAACTGCATACGAATTAATAATACTGCATACGAATTAATAATTCAGAAATTTCACTTTCTCTTTACAGTCAGTTAGTTCTATTTTTTTTTTTCTCGCCCTTTTAGTGGTCTCCTATGTAGCTTCTACAAAGTAAAAGAAAATGTTTGGAATTTTTATCCTCGTTATTAGAATATATCCGTCATTTTAAATGTTTAAGTTTCAACATCAGATCCGTTATTAGAGAAATTTCTTACTTCCATGTAACAAGTTTTATGTAGGTACATCACCAAAATATTTGTAAGTATAACAGTCCTGTTAGGTTCGCCATTTTGAATTTTTTACTTTTGATATCGTATTCAGTATTAGCTATTTTGCTTTTTTGTGGACTTTTAACATAAGCGTGTTTGGAAGTAAATTGAACGGACTTTAAAAATAACGTGATTAAAAATTATGAAATAAAATATTACCGCCGTTCGGTGAATTAAACCTTATTACATAATATAGATTTTGAGGCCGGTTAAAAATTCGTTCGATTTTATTATTTGGTGATTTTTACACTGACCTCAAAATCGGTATTACGTATATTAATCAAAAAAATTTTATTTCATAATTTTGAGTGACCTTGTTTTTAGAAGCGGTTCAATTTTTTTCAACAAATTTTTTCATCCCTTTTAATGACTCAATTTCAGGTGACATCAGATAGAGTGTCACCTACTCCGAAGACATTTAACTAATTTTTTTAATTCTAGCTCCGGCGCCTCCGGCACGACTTCAAATATTCTGTATCTGAGTCTCGGGAGGTCTTTATAAATATCGATGGTAAATAAAAATGTATTGCATACTTTTTTAAAATTTAAATTAATAAGCATATTACCAGTTGTTTAAAACAAAACACGAGCAAACCTAAAAACAAGCATGCGCTCGCACAGAGAATCAAAAGACCTTTAAACTGAGGAGTCACTTGACCACCTTACCGTAATTTTTGTTTTTGTTGGGGATTGTTGCGGGTAGGGAGTTGAGCTGACAAAGTCAAATTCGACATCAAAATGTGCCGTTCAAAAGATAAAAGGTGACGTGTTTCAGGATTTTTCCCAAACAACACCCCCCACCTTAGTTAATTTAGAAGGTGGTTTTCATGGGGATGAGACAAAATTGAAAAAACTAATTTCGACCATGCTGTCGCATAGAGAATTGAAAGGCGCTTCAAATGAGGGATCGCTCGACCCCCATTCCCTATTTAAATTCTTGAGTTAAGGGTTGCTGGGGCTAGGGAGTTGATGTGTCATTATAGAGTTTGACATCAACAGTTGTCGCCCAAAAATCAAGAATCGACCTGTCCGAGCATTTTTTTCAAGAAACTAGTCCAAATGTATCAAAATAGGCGTGTTTCGTTTTCAATGGCCCACCCTGTATAGACCAGAACGTTGTCGACTGCACTCTCTTAAATTTATAATCAAAATATGCCAATATCATCACACTTTCAGACACATTTTTAAATTTCTTATAATCATACCATTCCATAAAGTCTTTGTAAGCAGATTCATATTGCCTGATAGATTTTCTGGGAGTTAATCCAGAAATTGCACTGTTCGCTGCTTCAGACACTTCACATAGTAGATCTTCATCACTTTCTGATAATATGTTTTATGTTTTTATTCCAATGATAAAATTATGGAATAAACTGCCACCAACTCAAGATTAAAAAAACGAGAATTGTTAATTGTTTACTTAAGCTTGTTTGTTGCGTTGCTATCGTTACTGACGTGCCAAAGAATATTTTATATTAAAATACGTGCAGAAAATTATAGATGACATACATGTCAAATAAATGAATTGAAAATGTCAAAATTCTCTCTTCACATTTTTGATAAGTTTTGAACTGTGGGAAACAGTTTTCTAAAAATGTTGTTTTATTGCGAAATTCCTTTGCATTCTCGAATGATGTGTTTTCTTTCAACTTTCACTTTCGAATGTCAAAATGGCATTTCGCAATCTAGCATCAAAAATAATTATTTCCGATTTTTGCTCACCTTATACTAAACATAGCTTGATAGAAAAATATGAGACCGGAATTATACTCTACAGTTTGCGAAAGATCTTATAGAAATTGCTTAAGCCATTCGAGACTAATCGTTGAACAAATTGAAAAAAAAGATACATATATGGGTCAAATTGAGAACCTCCTTATTTTTAAAAAGTCGGTTAAAAAATATGACCTATTTTTATTACATTCTTGTTCTAATTCTCTTGCTTGTTCAATGTTAAATTGGTTGCTAATATACGATTCAAATGTATTGACCTCTCACTTTAACCGCGAATATATCAAAAACGAAGGAGAGGAAAAAATTGATGAAATTATATGTTCATTACATGTGAACTAACTGTACATCAATCATTGAAATTTTAATAATTTAGGTTAAAACATTATGAAAATTATTTCATTTGCACCACAAGATGTACCCATTTTTAATTAGATTCTCGTCGCATTAAAATTTAACCCATTAAATACCACTATCAAAATTACATTTAAAAAAATCTAAATTTTTCTCTCAAATATGTTTATTAGATAAGAAATATTACAAAATTACTTTAAAAAAAATCTTAAAAGGAAGAAATAAAAAAGGACATTGCCTTTTCGCAATATTGGTAAAAACGATTATCCATTTAATTATGTTTTATGATACAACACAAAACACTTGGAATGTAAAAATACATTACAATATGTGCAGTAATAACATGTTGTTTTTTTGCAGAATTTTTAAGTTCTTCGTAAGTTCTGCGGATGTCTTTCCACCAAATGTCCAACATTATCAAACCGAATTCCATCCATTGGTTTCCCAGATGCACGTCTTCTCTGAGAATGATTGGACTTTTTGCTTATCTTTTAGCAGTAATTCATGGACCAATTGCAATCGAAAATTAATTTGAGGTTGTGGCTTCTGTGGATGCAACAATCTGTCCAACTTCCAGGCATTGACTACGGCGCTGTCAACTAAGTTTGAGAAAAGTTGCCACCACCAATTTTTCCACGAATGCCTATTCAATAGTTCGCTATGCCATTATCTTGTAGACCAACGCCTCCCATATGTTTGTTGTATTTATGAATCATGTTGGGCTGATCTACCTGATCATCTTTTTTTCCTAACGGTTGTAACGTTTGACCTTCACTACCGGTTGAACAGAGTCACAATTTAGACACAACAGCAGTCACGACTGAATTATCATTCCAGCGCACCAAAGTAATTTAGTTGAAATGATCACATTGTGTATCAAAGAAACCTCTTTGCTTTTTTTTTATTAATTTTGATGATTCTACCGGCTACACCATTCTCTCATACAGTACCTGTAGCAAAAAAAGACTAATTCTTTTAGATGTACCATAAGAGAGTGACTAGTGAAAAAATTGTCGAAAAAAAATTTATAAGCATTATGTTCTGAAACAACACTCAATAGTTCTAACACGACACTGCCGCCAAGTCCAAGTTCAGGATTGCGTTGCTGTTGTGTTTTACCATCGTATGATATAAACTTTAACAAGTAACCGTCACTTGATGTCAAGCACCATAGTTTGAAACTAAATCTTACAGGTTTGTTTTTATGAACATCTTAGCAGAATGTATACCAAAACAAGGTACCATTTCTTCGACTATTGACGAAATGATGTTTGAAAATACCAAACTGCAAGTAGTTTTTATTTACCAAATCAGATACAGGTCTGAGTTTTGCAAATTTATCATCTAGGTCGAGAACATTATTATTTGCAAGAAGCAAATTTTTTTTATACTGTGAAACCGATTTCTTGACATTTGTTTTTTATAATTTGCACACTTTCATCCTCATCTGAAGACCAATACATACTTATCTGAGGTAGAGTGTGACATCCGCTTAGAATTAGAATATCTAAGAGTTTTTTCAAATCTTCTATATTGAGCTGAAATTCCGGTCTATTATTGGTTGCAGCGTAAGTGTTCGAATACTTTCTTGTATAATAATAATTTCTTGTATTACATATTCGTCAAAAAAATCCTGAAAAATTCAAGAGGACTTTTGCCATGCAGTTTCTCAGATATATTTTTTATATCATCTTCCTCATAAGACTTTGAAACTAAACCGTAATCCTGGTAATCGATAGGGGTTTTACACCGTATAATATTCCTTTTCTGTTCAACTTGGGTCTCTTTTGTCTTTCTTTTTCAATGTTTTCTTTTTTTGTGCCACAGTTTCATTACCATTGATTTCTTCGAATTCATTAACGTCCTGTAAAATCTAGGTATCATTTATGTCATTCTCTCGAATAATTTCATATGTTCCAGCAATCTCTCCTTGTACTCATAAGTTGCTTGTTTCATCATCGTCAAATTCTTCCTCGTCTGTTAGTTCATCCACATCTGGAGGAATATATGCTATATCTATTATATTGTCATTTCCTATATCAAGATTTTCGACAATATCTTTCAACCCTTGATAGTCAAAGCCCTTGTTTGATCATCTCCAAATTTATACTGAAATACATTTTGGAAATAATAAATACTATTTATTTACTGTGAATAACATTACTTACCATAAGTAGCTTCAGAACAGAAAAAACAACAGAAAATTAATAACAGTAACACGAGCACTGTCGTTCGTCCACTAATGTAAGAGAACAAAGTAAGGTTATGTTATGATTCAGTACGATCAGATGACCAGATCATGCGCCATGTCTGAAAGTGATGCATTTACAACACATTCTGCCAATAATGCGAGATTTAACAGAGAAAAAATATTGACAAATGTTGAAATTTTATATATTCTTGTAAACACATATCCATTACAATAACCAGCGTGACTTTGAATGCAAGTCTTACAAATAAAGAAGTTACGTAAACAAAACGTAGGTGATGCAGGAAGTGGTAAAATTGGCTAGACTCAAGTTTAGAAAAAAGCTAGATCTGATTTATTTCTTGTACAATATATTGAATAACTACATTCGTTTGTTAATTAACCCCTTGTATTCAATTATTTATTTATTAATAAGAATGTGTTGAAAAATTTATTATTATTTTTGTGTAAAATTTTGGAGTGGTATGAACGAATACTTTTTTATTATGTGGTAATTTTTTTTTATTGTGGTAATTTTTGTCCAAACTCTTCTTTATTATTTACAAAAATGTGTCGCCATGTCTGTTCAGTTTTTAAATAAACAATTATTCAAAAAAAAAAAATTAAAAAATACCAATTGTTAATTAATTATAGCATTTGAAGTAAGTAAATAGAGAAAGAAATTGTTCATTCCTAAGAGCTGAGATGCCGCGCAGCGCGGGTTTACTTACTTACTGCTTAGACGTTCTGTCGACCTCGCTGTCTTATCTGCATCTCTCTCTCTCTCTCTCTCTCTCTCTCGCACGCGCGAGCATTAATATTTTATATTGGACCTAATAACCCAATTAATACTTGATACACCCGAATTATTTTTTCTAAATAAGTTTATAATGTCTGTAATCAACCATTTTATCAAAAAAATTTTAGATGCCTTGATAAATAACCTAATAAACATGAGATCACATTTTTGAAAATAACTTCAAAAGCTTAGATTGATTGATTGGTTTTCCAGCGTATGGTGGGCATTGCTGCCAATTTCGGGCATCCATGGAGGTTCGCTCCAACGCGCAGCTTGGTCGTCCGTCGAACACGCCCAACAGACGCGACGGCCAAACCGCGTGCCGGAACCAAATCTCGGATGTTTTATATACCACCAGACCAGCTGCATACGCCGGGTTGGATATTGGACATACTTGTTGTCAACAGCGAGAGCCGCATGACGCATGGGGTGGGAATATAGGATGGGAAGTGTAGGTGTTTGAGAGATGCTTCTTTTAAGTTTCCATGCTTCTATTAAGTTTCCATTTGTCATCATCGGCTGGGGTGTGGTGCAGTTGTTTGCGAGATGCTTATTTTCAGTTTCCATGCTTCTTTTAAGTTTCCATCTATCGTCATCTCCTTATTTTTTTCTAAGTTTTCTGCTTCTTGTGTCTCTGAATCTGGCAGCTTTTATTTTTTGTTTTATTTTTGTATTTTTTTTTCTTTTTTCCAATTCTTTTTTTATTTATTAACCGCTCCACAAGTAAATATCCATCTACGGTGGAGTTGCTGGGAAGGACCCTATCTCGCGGAAACAATTTTTCTTTGCACGTTATGAGAAAAGAGGTCAGAAGGGATAAATAAGCCAATGCTAATGCTATCTGTATAAATAAAAATGTATCTGTTTCATTCACACATCTGGCGTTGCTTATTTTATGTTACCTACTTCAAGAAGGGACGAATCCAGGTATATATTTTACGGTCAAGTACTCAAGCAGTACAATTTTCTCGCGTTGTTTATATAGACTATTTTGTGTTGCTTTATCCAACCAACATAATTTAATCAAATATCAACTATATGAAATAGCCATACTTGCGGATATGAAGTGCAAAAAGAGCAACGGTGTTCTTATTTTTCAACTGCTTTATCGGCATGCCTTTCGATGGCATCACTATATCTCTTATGTCTAATATACATAGAGAACTAATGACTTCTTAAGTTTAGTTTTTAATGCAATTTTACCGTTCATGCACGTTGATTATATTATTAGTTCCGGAAATGAAAAATGCAAATAAATAAAGTTATTTTAAATTCTTTGCAGAAATGTGTATTGTTAATGTTGTCGAGGATCAAACAATTACTGACACATTATTTAGCCATAAATTTTACTTCTAAAGAAGAAATTGTGTAAAATGAAAATCGTAAAATTACAATAAAACCTTAATCATTTTGCACTCAGTCAAACATCAAACGCTAAAGTGCAAACCAATAACCTTTATTTAAAACATGGTTACAATGTATAATTGTTACACACAATCTTATACAATAAATTAAAATAATAGACAAACGTGGAACATAAACTACCGTCGAGTAAGTATATAGGTCAGTAATTTTGTAAAAGGAGGAAACAATGGTGCAATTGATAAAAGCCATTGCAATGCTATAAAAACTAATTTATTATATATCAAATTGAATTTACAGGATAATGCCATCTCAATAAAATAACAGATTATGCGAAAGTTAGGTTTTCCCCTTTATGATTACGTTTTGCACACGTGACTGATCACAGAGTATGTAACCAGATCAATATTTTTACATAATTTTAGTTACCAGTTATCAGTTATTACACATTGCAAACAAATACCTTCATTATTGTACCTATTTGATTTCATTAAACATGATGAATTATAATTTATAATCGGACAACAATTTTTAATATTCAATGTAAAAATATTGTTCAGATATCCATTTCAAAACAGGCTGAACTCAAGCATCGAATAAAAAATGTCTGTCTCTCTATATATGTGTGTATGTATGTGTGTGTGAATACCGTTTCTTGTGAACACGCTTCTTTTAGACACAAATTTTGTTAAATGCGTCAAATATATATCATAGCATGACAGAATATTCCCTGTTGATACTGGAACATATCTGTCCTACAGGGCGCTCTTGAGAGGCGTGTAAACTATCATTTTGTAGGTATATAAACTATATTATATTATAATTTTAGAGCAAAATGTTACTAAAGTTTTTTATTAAAACCCCGTGATCTATTTATAGATCACAAGAGACATTTTTTTTAACATGACAACAGCATATATAATTTCGTAAAAACCGATTTAAATTAATATCTATAATTACTAACAACAGTAGAAGACCATTTTCTAATAATTTGTCAAATTAGAAGCATTTTTTTTTAATTTTAAAATCTTTAAAAGAAATGTCATTTACACTAACAAATGTATATATTTATAAACAAAAACCTAATGAATAAGAAAATATGATATTTGTCATAATGAGTCCCTGAAATATAAAAGTTTTTTATTCCATAACTCATTTTACAATATTTCCTTTATCAGCAATATCAGCATAATTGTAAACAACTTTATTTAGCTGATCTATATTTATACCACTGGGCACATATAATATCTAATTGGAACTTTGAGAGTTTATCCTCATCAGATGTGTTAGGTCATTGTTATTATTATCGGTCAATCTTAGTCAGTGTGTGAGATAAAATCTTTTAATGCTATTTTCACTAAAATATCACCTGTATCTGTTGTATTGGTGAAAAATATAATTGGTAAGTAAAGCTTTTTTCTTTTGCGTTGATGCAGTCAAACATTTGTAAGTGGAAATTAGACACGATAAAATTATAATATAAAAAATTGAAACATGGTGATAGTTTGAATAGGTAATAATAAAAATTTACTTTTAGAGGACATGGATTCCAAAAAGGGCACTTGTCTATGATAGAAGATAGAAGAAATGATTACCAATTGCAATTTTTATATTGACGATGATAGTGCTACTCTAGACATTGTTGTTTTACCTACAGAACCAGATTATGTGACAGATGAAGACGAAGTGGACGGTGACAAATTGGGCATAGCGGAGGTACAAGATGTTCCTGGTTAGTTGGAGATACAATACGGTCATGAAGATCAAGATACAGAAGACATTGTTGAAGACCAGAGTACCAGTGCCGTCTCTGAGCAAAAAGGTACGAAAAAGCAGATAGGTACTTTCTAATTCTCTACCGAAATGGAAAAGGTGCGATCCCAAGTATACCTTTACCGATACAGACTTTGCTACTACTGAAAAAGATAAAATAGAAACACTGATAAAAGAACATGGAGCCCTCACCCCGTTGAAGATTTCTGAGAGATTTCTTTCAGATGATATAGTAGATTATATAAAGGAAGAGATTTGATTGGTTCATTAATAAATATGGAATCTAGATTCGTGGAAAAAAATTATCCCGGCCAATGTTCATTCTTATTCTGGATGTGGCACTAACAAACACCTGGATTCTATATCGCACCGTGCATGGTCGTGAGGCTATCAGCGCCTAGAATTCCGTAGAGCGGTTGCAGATCCATTTATGAAACTCACATCCTCCGCTAAAAGAAAAACCAAAGCTGCAGTGGCCCCTGAAGACTTTCGATTCGATGACCTAAATCATTTTATGCAATCTCGTGACGGTCAGAGAAGATGCCAAAGAAAAGATTGCAAGAGTAGACCTAAAACCTACTGCATCAAATGTTACTCTTTGTGTCAGTTGTTTCTCACCTTACCACCAAATATAGCTGTTAAATTTTGCCATTATTATGAAATTTTACTGATGTTCTAATGGCAGTATTATTACATATATAAGTAAAGTAAAATAATAATTATATATTAAAATATATATTGCATCTGCCCAGTGATCTATTGGGGTAGAGTTACCAGTCTTTGTTCAAGGTCAAAAGACAGCGGTGTCGCGGCACAGTAGAGAGAAGACCAGTAGGCTCACTTACTCTTGAGATTTGTTGTAATCGATTTTATTTTTTATGAATCCACTGCGCATCCGATATTTGTACGCTCATCTACGTATACACTTGTCGAGCTAGAAAATGCTAATAAACTGACCAACAGTTACAATGACACTAAATTATTTTTGTTCGAAGATATCCTTGGTAGATGATTTATTTCGCGATAATATTATTGAATGAGGATAATTGCGTGTCGAATTGTTCCGTAGATGTCTGTACAACTTGGCTGCCAATGTTAAAAGAAGAACTTCACAAACTTAACATTGTATAAAAATTAAAAAACTGTTAACTATATCAACAGTTCTATGTAAATAGTAAGTATCTATGGATATTGAATATAACAAACATTCTTAGAGCTGTGTATTTGTCATACACAGCAAAAAAGATTTTTCAAAAAAGCCTTGAAAAAGGAAACAGATTAGATTTCCGAAACGTCGGCAAAATATTTAATTTTAAGTTTTTATACTTATTTGTGTTGTTTATTTATAAAAACCAACCTTTAACTGATCCTTTGACGTAAACGTCACAGGCGTAGAGGTTTTTTACCAGTAACATACTGGTTAATTGTGATATATTTTGTAGACTCCCCTAGCACCGCTTAAAAGAAAACATACATGTGGCAGGAACTCCCAAAGAATTGAAGAAGGAAAAAAAAAGACTGAAAATGTATGACTTTATATTATTCAAGCAAAAATTTCTACACGGCTGCCGAAAAGGCCGCGCTACTGTCGTTTAGGCTGCTGCGCTAGCCAATTACATTACCTACCATGTCGGAAGATTACCTAAAAGTTGTACAGCGATGCTGACGGTAGAATACAAACGGGTACAGCTTGCTACAAATAGGTGCCTGCTTGCAAATAAATGATGTGTTAGAATTGCAACTAACTGATATAGGTTGTCTGTTGTATAAATTGAGTAACAATAATAATATCTCTTTATTTCAAAGTACTGTGTTGCGGTCGACTGAGACTATCATATGCAACGGCTGATATACGCAAATGTAATATTGGTTGCATATTTCACAGGGGGTCAAGTTACCAGTTTTCATTTAAGGTGGAAATACAGCGGTGTCGCGGTCGAGTGAGACTGCGTATATGCAACGGCTGATATACGCAAATGTAACATGGGTTGCATATATCACAGGGGTTTAAGTTACCAGTTTTCATTTAAGGTGGAAATGCAGCGGTGTAGTGGATCGTGCTGTTTCCGGACGAGGCGAAGCCGAGTCCGGAAAAAGTTGAAAAAGTTGAAAAACTTTATGTTTTATGTATGGAGTTATTATTTCCAATGTCCCGATGATTGCAAGGATTGCGAAATCTGTGAATTTTTGATAAACCAGATGATGATTTTTTTTTGTTACTTTTTACGGTCATTTGGAAGCATTTTGAACATACATACCGAATATATTTGCAAAATTCAAAAGAAAATTGTTTTGAGCGTTAATGGATTTTAAACGCCCAAATACGAATCGAATCTATACTATATACTATGATATACAGTGTGTCTCTCAGATACTTTACTTAGAATAAGAAACATGTATTTTACTTTAAAATGTTATAAATGTGTTTTTAATAAAACTATTAAGAAATGAATGGAAGTTGAAGTGGGGTGCTACCGAATGCAAATACCTATAATATACCTAAATTCGGTTAAACTTAGTATGTAAAACAGCATGATAGAATACTCCCTGTTGGAAATGGGCGATATCCCTCATACAGAGCGATCACCCAAAGCATATAGACTGTTATTATACCCTTCGCGAATACAAAATGAAGAGTATATTAAATTCAATCGGCACATTTCTAAAACCGGTAATATCGATCGCTCTTAGGGGAAAAATACATATCCCTATGTTGGCGATCGAATTCTGAACAACTTTCAAAATGTCCGTCCGTCTGTCTGTGCGTCTGTCTGGCTGTCCGTCCGTCCGTCCGTCCGTCCATCCGTTACGATTCTTGTAAGCACGATAACTTAAGAATGAAAAGTCGGATTGTAGGGTAATTTGTACAGTAAGTTAGTGTTAGCTAGAGGAAGAACCCTATTGCTTTTGAACAAATCGATCAATAAATAAAATAGTTATTAATTATTTAAATTTATATATTTACATTATATAATATTGTTACATTAAAAAACCGGCAATAATCCCTACCCATATATCATATATCATATATCCACCTAGCAGCAATTTTGTTCAAGTGTGATAATATGGACCAAGCTTTGGCAGCTTTCATTCATCTCGCAGTTAGACAAGGCAGTCATTCGTTGAAAATACAAACTAACATTATTATACTGTTCGCAAATATTTCTTTATTAACAAAAAACTGCAGAGAGTATTTTATAGAATGTGCAACAATTATATAAAAGTGCAGTAAATCGGCGAAGAGTATAACGGTTAGCTTGTTTTTATATCAAATATGTTTTCTTATATTTTAGAGCAAACTATTAGTCATGTTTTTTATTAAGCACACAAAAAATACGAAGATGTATAAGATAGCAAATTGCAATATTTTAAAGAACCGTATTGTTAATGTAAGTATATTTTAAAGAAAAATTAAATATGATTATAATAATGATCGTTTCCTCATTACTAATATTTCTTATCTACCTATATATTTATATAATATTTCAATATACCTTTCAAAGGTTTAACGAGCTGGCACGTATTTTTTATTTTATAATAAATTAGAAAATAAAATAAGAACTTTTCTCATTAATTGAAATTAAAATTTTAACCAATGAGAACAGGGTTTTTCTATTCTATTTTCCAATTTTATATTAAATATAATACGTGATGCTCCTATTTAATGGTGTCAAAATTTAAAAGGTAGCCGATTTAAGAACCAATTTAGTAGGGATAAGAGTCGTTTTTAATACAAAATCAAAAATTAGTACCCGAATTGATCAATAGATGACCATTTGACATATGTGGAAAGCCACATGTTTTACCATTGGAGTTTCCAATCTATACCTCCAAGTTATCTATGCAGTCCGTTGAAAGCTGTCTACTGCTCGTTTCTGGAACTAGGCACTCAGCAATTCAGTTCAAGCAACGAGGAGTAGCAGTGGGCAGCTTTCAGCAGGAACGTGAAGGTGGCAGATAAGATTCTGCCGAAACGTCGTTTAGACAATCGTGGCTCCTGCAGGAGCCTATCAACTACGCGGGAAAAAAGTACAATAACACTTCATTCAACACCCGCGAGAACCTAAGAAACAACAAATATATGTATATATATTTTCCTTCTAATATTTAGATGACCGTTTCTGGCAATGGGATAGATTCTGTTAATAGAAACACAAATATTTAACGCAATAAACCCCTTTCTTTCATCAATTGACGATAATAAAATTCGTGGAAAATGGGTCATGTTTTAAAGATCCCATGACATATATAGTGTCTTTTACATGTAACATTTCGATGTGTTAAATTATATTTACAATATGGTCACTGTTGTTTTATTAGATTTTTAATTGAAATATAAATTTTATTACATATAAAACTGATTTATGTTTCTATAACGGTTTAAATTTCAATATGGAATAAAGTGATTATTTTTCATCGGTAATTTTGAAAGAGCGATGCAATAAAATAAACTAGATAATTACATATTATGTCTGTAACATTTATTATAATTTTTTATATTGGATCTCCAGTATTTATATTAATCTTCTCACCGCCTTCACTTGATCAACAATAATCAGAAAGAAACATTTTATCGATTTTTTGCAAATCTATTTTGAATTAAATATTTTTTAATTTACTTAACGTTGACTAATTATCAAAGGTCGGAATTACCTATCGAATATGTGGTAAAATCAGGGTTGGCTGTATGTGGTTATATGTCAGCACATAAATATTTGCATGCATGTGTGAAACAGTATCTTACCTTGAATTTTTTTTTTAGCGAATTCCATATTATCCAAAGCTGATAAAGTCAATTTATTATAATCACTCACTCGAAGAGAACTGGATTTATAAGGGGACGTACTTAACACTGAATTAACACACAGAAGTATTTTTCACTGCCGATTACAAGAATATAAATATATTAGTAATAATATCTCTAAATGTTTTGGAATTAAACTTTGGCGTATTCCGTTAAAAGTCCATTTATATTGCGAGACTGCTCGACATCAACAGATGTAACTGGGGCATGCTTAAAATATCTAAATTTTTGCAAAATCACCACATTTATGCCCGGTGTAGCAATGTCTCTACTTCTTTGGCGTTTAAAAGGTCTGTTACACCTGTCATCGTAACAAACCCGGTATTTTTTTTTAAGTCTGGAATTGTCTTTGTACCCTCGCAGCAATATATCCCTGTAATTGAAAAACATATTGACGAATATCGATCACAATGTTTATTGCATCCACTGTAGTAATTTCTGATGTTGGCTGATATTGAAGGTCTCGTATGACTAGTGGAATTCGTGAAAAACATCCGTGTATGAACAATTGGATCCATAAATACCTGTTGCGCGTATGACATAGGAACTGTTTCAATTGGATTTAATTACTGTATTACGGATTTCACATTTTCAAAATGACAATAATAGAACGATGCTGCCTTTAGCCAAGTGATCACAACGCAAATTTAGTGATCACAATTTCGTGAAACAACCGTATACGATTTTTAGCTTTAAGATTAACGTAGCACCTCATAATAGTTTCAGCAATCCTATGAAGCCCATGTGCTAAATATATTACATGTAGCATATTCCAATATGTTTCCTTCAAAATTCTTCCAGCAGCTTTCATATAATTCACTCCATTGGTAATAAATAATAAGAACTTATCGTTATTTTCTGCATATTTGTCACCTCGAAAGTCTTATAAAATTGAATTTACTGCATCCGCTATAGTGCGAGAATTTGTAGCTTCGTAAACTTTAGAGGCAATCAAGTGTCTGCTCATTGCGCAATTTTCATCCAATACACCCACTAAAACATTCGCTACCTTGAACCTGCAAGCATTGATTGTTTCGTCCACGCTAAGACAGATGTACTTCCCATTAAACTCAGAAGAAATTTTCTGTCTTATATTTTCGCACTCCGTAAATAAATATTTTTTTCTTAGTGTAGGCTCTGAAGGCACCTTAACATTGCTATATTTGCCACTAATACATTTTTCCAAAAATTTACTGAAAAGTGGATTATCTAGTTTCGACCACGGTATGTTACATCCTATCATAAACTCCACTTTCCACTAACTCTAAGTTAAAATTACGTTGCGTGTCACTGTAAGTAAAGCCACCTAGTTTATGGATTTCCGAAGAAACATGTGAATTAATATTTGTTTCGCATGACCACGAAATTGCTTTATCACATCTAGTGCACTACAGTTCTCTACCATCAAAATGTAAATCGGTAATATAGCGAATCCAAAATGTACGAATAAATCTACAGTAAGAAAGACACTGAGTAATCTTGTTAAATGTTAAATTACTCCCTCCCCACTTGGGATTGGGTTTCAGGTAAATAGCCAGTAGGTACACCTGCCGCAATTTAAAATGATCTATTACTCATTTCGTTTTTATGTAATATATATAGTGCGTTTCTCTATAAAACTAAGTTATGCATTGACATTGAAAAGTTAAATAAAATTAATTTAGTATGTTGCATGACTTTCTGTTTCTATACTTTGGGAATGATTCAGTACACGTTTACAATATATAATATCTGTAAAAGCCATCCCTGGAATCCGATAGGTAATTCCGAGCTCTGCTAATTATAGATGACAATTATATAATATCGTCGCCTTATTTAGTTTATTGAGAAGTTTCATTTGAGAGGAAGTAAGTTTGTAACCACTATAAGTTTATTATTAACGGAGCTAGCATATTATCCGTATATTTCATGAAATGGTAACATCATGTCATGATTTTGTCGATATTTTTTTTTTAAAACATTTTTTTACTCGGCAACGAAAGACGACCCACATGTGACAAAATTCCGAGTACTAAGAAGGGAGTTGAGTTTAATCAAGTGTCATTACAATGTTTTGAAGCATTAAACGACGTATCTGTCCTGGAAAGTGTTATTTTACAAATGAGTTTACAAATTCTATAAAATGACTTTCTGGAGGAACATGGTGCGTACGTTCGTACGATCGAAGTATGAACGAAGTATGAACAACTTTCAAAATGTATATACACCAAATTCCAAATTTCTGTACTCTTACCAGCTTGCTTCAATTATTTTACTATTTACCCCTATTTAACCTCCAACCCTTCAACGGAATCATCTCAAAATACAATCTAGTTCAGATGTCGTTATAATACATACGTGTACCAAATTTCAAGTGAATATCTCAATTTTATTTTATCAATTCCTTTAATAATGGAGTAGGGGTATAGTGGGGGTTGAAAAATATTTAAAAAAATCTTAGGTCTTGGCTTCTAGTACATACACCGAATTTCAAGTTTCTGTACTCTTACGAGCTTGCTTTACTTATTTTTCCCTATTTACCTCTATTTAACCGCAACCCTTCAACGGAAAAATCCGAAAGTATAATCTAGTTCCAGATATCATTATAATATATACGTGTACCAAATTTCAAGTGAATATCTCAATTTTATTTTATCAACCCGTGTAACAATGGAGTGGGGGGTGGTGGGGGGATGGCAAATATTATCAAAAAATTTGAGGCCTTGGCTTCTAGTACATATACACCAAATTTCAAGTTTCTGTACTCTTACCAGTTTGCTTTACTTATTTCCCCCTATTTACCCTTATTGACGCCCCAACCCTTCACCGGATATGTTCAAAAAGCAATCCAGTTTCAGATTTCGTTATAATATATACGTGTACAAAATTTCAAGTCAATATCTTAAACCGTTCCGGAGAAAACGTGCGGAAAAAAAAAAGTTACAGACAGACCGACAGGCAGAATTTTTTTTTCGCTCAAATTTAAAATCTCGATGTTTCATGACATTCTAAATCTATTTCAAGAGAAAAAAAATTGAAATTTTTTTTACGATTACTATACTTCCAAACCACTACGTGGATGTGGAATTATTATGCAATGTTTCCTCGTCTTTTATGCTAATTTATAAAGCAGAATATTTCCAAATTTAATTCAATCGAATTAACCATATCCATAAGAAAACTAGCCTGAACCAAGTAACGAAATCAATATTTTTTCTTTCCGGAACTACTTGTTTTCAGCCATAAACAAGCACGGCGTAAATTAAATTTATTTTTGTAGTTTCGGCTTTGTCTTTTATTTTAAAGGAAGACGTGGAAGTTGTTGAATAAACAGGCAAATTATTCTGAGCTGAAAACGTAGGCTTGTGTTTATCCATCGCTTTAGATAAAAATACGGTTTACCCACACTTCTATGCAAACAATACTAATTATGTACAAGAGATAAATTACAATATAATGTTTATAAAAAGTTTACATCATATTTCTTAAGGCATATTTCTTACATATACAGGACAACTGTAAACCCAGAACTGCTTCATATACAATAATTAATTTTCGGAGAAATTTCAATGAAAACTTCGATCTTATTCTTTAACGAATGACGAGTTACCCCTAGCATTTTAAAGACAATTTCTATGAATAAGTATGAAATAATTATATTTTACATTGACTGATAAAAACAACAGAGATTCACCTATCTATTAGCTATCTAGTATTGGAGTCTATGCATGTTTAAGTGAATTAGTAGTTGTTTGCTAATAATTGTATTGAAACATATTCTTTATAGGATTTTGCAAACAGCAGAAAAAATAACTATCTATGAGAACTAAAAGAAAAACTATGTGTAAAAATATTAATGAAATCTTTGCATTGTTTCGGTAACCCGAATTCTGGTTATGCTAGCAAATTAAAATGAATTTGTCTAATTTTTTATTTGAAAATTCTCATTCTAACACTAGCACCCACACAGTCCCCTACGGCCCTGCAGATTAAACTAGTATCTACATAACCCCCTACGGTCATGAAGATTAAGTTAAAAATGAATAAAGGCCTAAAATGAATTTATTTACCTACCTTGTCTTAAAAATTTTTCATTCTAATGGATAGATACAAATCATCTTGGTTTTGCATGAAACATCTCTATGAGAGGCATTGTATCTTTCTGATGAGCTTCAGAATAAGGACGAAAAACGTTTCAAAGTCTAAGCATTTCCAGGAAACAGAATGATAGATCTCATGAAAATATAATCCATTGGAATGAAATTTTTTTAAGACAAGATAGGTAAATAAATTCATTTTAGGTCTTTGTTCTCATTTTTAACTTAATCTTCATGACCCTAAGGGATTATGTACGTACTAGTGCGAAATCCTATAAAGAACATGTTTCAATCAGATAATAATAGTTTCATGTCTAGTATAAGGTGAGCAAAAATCGGAATAAATCTGTTCTACTCGAGGATTTGGTGAATGCGCGAAGGATACAATTATGTTAAAATTGGTTATCAAGTATTTTCGAAGTAGCTGATACTAAATCTTATGTCAAAAGTTAAAAATGCAAAATGGCAAGTCCAATAGCACTGCCATAATGTCACAACGTTCGCAGATTTACATGGCACATTTGGTATATGGAGATATTTCTTTTAGATTGTAGAGACTGAATAGGAAGCCACAAAAATGGGTAAGAGAAATTGAACGACCTAAAACGGTCACCAATAAGTAAGAGATAAAATTTCATCGTCGTCGTATTTGAACCTTATTAATACATTATTACTTAATATCAATATTGAGATAATAAAAATGAACAAACAAAATCGAACATATTTTTACCCCACCTCACTATCGATATTGGGTAATATTTTTCGATCAAACAAACAACAGTAAAATTTCATAATTTTTCGTGGTTTTTTAAAGGAGGTTCAATGTTTTAAAATTCTTCCCACAATCTTTCGCAAGTGAATGACACCTTGCGAATTTAGACAGTTCATCTAGACATTTTAATTTAAAAAATAATTTTTACCCGTTTTAAAAAATTTAAACTTCCAAAATGTTCAAATGGAATCAGAGTCATTCAGCTTATTTTGGTGCATGGCACTAATAGTTTATTTTATACCACAGTTTTCTAAGCATCTCTGTATATACTGGTCAAAATTAAATACATGGTTTTTCTTAGAACCATTGAATGTGGCATCTGATGACAGTACGGACGTGCCTGTGAAATTTGTATTTCTGCAATGACAAATAGCCAATGCGTGTGATAATTATTCATATTTAATAGCATAGCGTAAAAATAATATTATTAAGACGTGCGGTTGCATTTTTGCCGTACAAATTACCGCAATTGATAGCCGATTTTAATTATAGAGTTATCTAGAAACGTATGACTAAACCTTCATATCAGAAGATCATTTAAGACAAAAAAAATGTCTGAAAAAATAAAGAATGTTTTTTGGCTATTTGGTTAATTAATTAATGTGTTTTATTATTTTTATTACATGACATTTATGTCCTACTTTTTTAAATCACCGTTTCCAAATTCTAATAATAGGGTGTGTTGTGAATTTATTTTAATAAGACAAAAGTGAGAATGATTTTTTGGGAAATATTATATGGACGGATGATGCAAAATTTACAAAAAATTGACTTTTAATCGACACAATTTCCATTACTGGAGCAACTCGAATACTCATGTATTTAGGGGGCGAAATAACCAGGAATATTAGTTTACTGTGCCACGAGAAATGATAGAGTGGTGACATTATAATTTCTTGAGGAAAATTTAAATAGTAACTTAAAAAGATTTCTTCTTCAGCTAATATATTTAAGGCTTCCTCCTTAGAATTCCTGTTTTGACAGAGCCAAATATTCTAAAATTTTCCAATATGCGTTTTACAATGTTTGATGATGGTTTCTGTTCTTGTGGGTATCGAGAAGCAAATGTGTTGCATGTTCTTGATATTACTTTATCACATTCTCCATAAATAATATTCAAATATAAAAACTCTTCGTGAGTGTAATTTAGATGTGCTGACATAAAGGAGTGACTGACATTAATGACAATTTCTTCTAATCATGGTTAAGTTGTTGGCAATTTTTACTAAAAATTCTTGAACATTTGAGAAAATTGGCAGTATTTCAAGAAGTTGTAACTTGAGCCCCTACAATGCCTATACAAGAAAAGAGAGAATAAAATTTTACAGAACTTGTAAAAAAATACAGGGTGTTCTATTTGAACTAAAAACATTTTTGGGGTTTGAATTATTTAAGAACAGAATGTGAAGTTGATTTACTGTGAATGACTCATAATTCAATAAATATTATAATTTTCTTTCAATTCATTTGCTCTGCTTAAAACGCTACCAATTCATATTCATTAATTAACACATGATATAACTGCTGCTAAAATAGATACGAAGAGATAAAAACCAGAGAGTGAAATAGAAGATGTGGAAGGATTATTCACAACTACAGATCGTACTTACACCATAATTATTAGTGCATTCTCTTAACATTCACGGCGTCGTTATCCTTGTGAGTAGAGTTTGGATTCAAACTGACTGTATTATGATAGAAACTCGGTGGATATATTCAATAAAACTTGGCATGACTCCACCTATCGATGACTGTTACTCAGTTGATGAGCTATTTATGTTCATCCTCTCGTTGAAGCTGAAAACCTACTGGCTACTGTAGACATATACAAAAACATTTGCCCATTATAACTGATGATCCAGCCTTCCAAAATAAGTCTATAAAATATATGATCCAAATAAATTTTGAGAACAAGTCTGAATAGCCAATACTATAGCAAAAGTACAAACTTGTTTGAAATTAAAAGGGTACAACAGGCTAATATGAAGAATTCAATTCAAGTGTTATTATCTACAAGATTTTCGTAAAGAACTTGAATCACGCATATCTCATTGAGGATAAGGACTTAGAGTCCTAGAAGCAAGGAGAACTTTTGCCAATTCCCTTGTTCTGTCTCTATTTAGTTATTGTGATTGTGTCTATAGTCCACTATTAAAGTCATCATATGAGATTCTGTTCTGTTTCCAATCCTCTTAAACATCTAAATCGAACCCGTGATGCGGAATGTGCTGGAGAACTAGCGGGATGGGGTAGGTATAGGCAGATTTAATTTCAGATTTACAGATGATACCACCGTAATTGCAACAAGTGAGAATGAGCTCCTATAACTGCTCAACAGTTTTCAGGCAGTAAGATTTAAGTACTGTTTAAGTGTAGGTTACAACAGAACAAACATTATGATTTTAGACCGAACAAATGTAAATTATACAAACACATTAAAGAATTGGTGAGTGTGGGAGTGTAAACAAAATGGTACGTCTTGAAGTTCTTGCTGGGCGGTTAATGATTCAGATAAAATTAGACGGAGAGCGGCGAAAATGTCGTCCTCCAAAACGTAGAAATGATTTTACTAAATAGCCGGTGGCAGAGATCTTTATAAGACCCCTAAGTACATCTAATAGGCAACCGCGATTGATAGCTTGATGATATCAGATGTGAGATGTGATCAGTTAGAATAATTCCTGAATCACAAAGTATCTGCCAAGTTGTTGTAACTAAGATTTTCTTCGTTCAAATAGCTAGTTCTTCCCTCCCTTTTGTTTCTGACAGCCACAGGAAAAAGCAGTTGCTAGAATAACAACTTTGTACTTTGTAAGCTATTGCTGACTTAGTTAACCATCTTATTTTACTGAACACATTCATGACTAGCGAAACTACAAAGATCTGAGCAAGTCAAAACTCTTACTCAAGCACTCTACTCTGCCTACCCCTATTCGTTTGCTCGAATTATCTGTGGCAGCCCATCCATATTGAAAATATCACTAACGATCATGTGTTAGTAACTTTTAGCAAATTGGGACAAGAGTATGTTTGAATAATACTAAAGAAACTGCATTTGATAAACCAAGCACGCACTATAGAATTCATGTTCCTTTATTTATGAGGTTGACGATTGCCGAATGTAAATATAATGTACTGTTTTTTCTAATAAGAAATGATTCATATGAAAGTGATTGATGTGAATTCCCTCTATGCAAATTTGGTGGATGCGGATGACTAATAAGACATTGAACAGGTCCTGAAACCAAATTCTAACACGTAGATTCGACAAGGAGTCTAACAGAATTTAAGGCGGTTCATTTGCCTATTGTTCTACCTAATTATGAGTCAAACAACATTTTATAATAAATATGTCGTAGATGTTAATGTCAAAATTTATTTCAATATATTTTTAGCGCTCCATTTTTAGAAACGGTACTACACAGGACCCATAGAAATATCTTTTAATTAGTTTTTAAATTCTACTGTTAAATACTATTACTACTTCGCAAACTAAATAAGCATAAACGTCAACGCACTTAAAAATATTTGTAGACGGTCTCTGTCATGAAGAATATTTTGAAATTATTAGTACAGAACTTAGAATGGGAATGTTTAATGACTTTTCATACAATTAATATTCGTTTTAGATGGATGTCACAAAAATGAGAAAACTAAACATATATACATTAATAGAAGCCAGATTAGGTGGAAATCAATACTAAATGATAAAACAGAACGGGTTTAAAAGGGATTAACATTGATAATTTTGCAAAATTTATGTTGTCTTAAAATATTAGTTTTATATACTCGTTTGTTATATTTTGTTATATAAAAAGAGGAAGATTCTCTCTATATCAGAAAAATAAAGTTGGAATAGGTATTGCTCTAACTCTGCCTCAGCTTCAACTAAGATTAAAAGTGTAGAAGCTATACAAAAACTAATAACTAGCAACAAGATCACGGCAGACATTTAAATTAGTTGTTGATAAGCAGGAAATCAGAATTTTACACAAGATATGCCAATAACATTGGAAGCAGAAATCTGGCCAAGGGCTGGAGAACCTCAGGTTTCGTCTTCTACTTATTCACAACGTAATGACAAATGAAAACAATCCCACCCCTCTGGGGAGGGTTGTTAAAAAAATTCAGAAAAGAATTAAAGAATAATTAAAGAAATACAAAGTTTAATGAACATCAAGCTTCGTACAAAGTAGATATATGAATAACGTTAAAATTTGTCACAATTGCGATTATGGCCCTGGCTGGATGGCTTACTTCATCCCACTGTAGACAAGGTCAAGGTCACTCGCTAACATAAACGTTTTGTGGTTCGTAAAATTATTCTATTTGGCCCCCATTTATTGTATGGCACGTCTCAAAGCATTACGTTATTTAATTTTCAACCCCATTAAAAACCATCCCCTCGGTTCTTAGAATATTGTAACCATTCTTGTTGTATTCGCGGATACAATATTATTGCACCTACAAAATTTCGTAATTTTAGAACTTAATACATTTTTTAAACCCCATCAAAAACTACCATTTTAATGTCTAAAATTTTTTCAATATTCTTCCTCTTTTCTAACGAATATTTTCTATTCATTTGCAAATTTGGTCCAGCTGAAACTTGGAAATTGACCACTGTGGCCGTTCGTTTAATTGAACCTTATTATCCAATATCGATTTTAAGATCGGTGTAAAACGAGCAGAATCGAAGAAATTGTTACCACACCTCAAAATACATATTACGCAATAAGGTTCATTAACCGAATGGCAGTGAAATTTACTTCCATAATTTTTAGTGATCGTTTTTGTAAAACAGTTTAATTTTTATTTAAAATCACCCAAGAGACTAGAAGAAATAGGAATAGAAAAATGAACATAATAATACTAGGAGACTTCAACGCGCATATAGGAAAGGACGACCAAACACATGAAGACAAGAATATCATAGGAAAAACCTTACTTCACACATGGACAAACGATAATGGAAGCTCGCTAAAAAACTTGGCACATCTGTTCGATCTAACAGTTAGAAACACATGGAGCAAGAACCTAACCTGCCTTAATACCTGGAGTAAAGGAAACATCAACTCTCAAATAGACCATATCCTAGTGGATAGAAAAATAAGGGACAGGGTCAAAAACATTAAGGCAAAACAAGCAACAAACGTCAAAACAGATCACAAAATATTATATGGAACACTAGTAATAAAGAAACAAGAAGCAAAAAAAAGATACAACGAAACATCAAATGACACATGGAACATCTCACTGCTACAGAACGAAGAAATAAAAAAGAAATACCAGGAGGAGATAGAAAAACAGTTAACAGGAAAAGAACTAAATTGGTCAACAATGGGTTTAAAAATGAAAATAGCGGCGAGGAAAACGTTGAAAAGGAACAAATCCCCTATGAGCCCAACAAGAAAAGACATGAAAAGAAATTACGAAAAACTAAAGAAAATGAAGGCCACAGGAAAACAATATACACCGAACATAGACAAAAAGATAATAGAAGCGGGGAAAGAAAAAAGAGACGCAGAAAGGAGGCACGAACAGAAAAAATGCAGGGAATTCTTCGAAAACATAGAATCCACTCCAGCAGGACAGAGATTAAACCAAACTTTTAGACACCTTAAAACATACAGGAGAAACAACAATACGCAGCCAAGAAAATACATACCACTGCAGCATTGGGTCAGGAAACTAGAAGAAGGAAACGCGGAGAGAAGTCAAATAGAACCAATACAAGAAATGGACCACTGGCCACTGGGAAAGCCACCGTCAAAAGACGAACTACTAGAAATAATGGCCAGAGCTAAAAGAAACACGGCCCCGGGAATAGATAAAATAAATAACGAACTAGTATACTATGGACCGGACAACATAAAACAGCTAACCCTAGAAATCATCACCAACGCATGGACGGAAACCACACCCCTGCCTGAGGAGTGGAACACAACCATACAGATACCGCTCCCTAAAATCAAATCACCACAAAATGTGGACGATTACAGAAGAATAACACTCTGCAGTGTAGGGTACAAATACTACGCACAATTCCTCCTCAGAGAAATGGAAAAATACATCGGCGAACTACCAGATTATCAAGGGTAGATCAACAGACGACCATATGTACACCACCAGACGGATCCTGGAAGAAAAGTGGAAAGAAGGAACAAAACTATATATAGTCTCAATTGACCTCCAAAAGGCATTTGATACCATAAGGCATGAGGCTATAGTCAACACTTTGCTCAACAGGGGAGTACCGCACTACTTAATAAACAGAATAATAAAAGCATGCCTACACGAAAACACTGCAATACAATGGTTTGGACAGACGACCGAATCAAAAATGAAGAATATAGGAGTCAAACAAGGATGTCCCCTATCCCCCCGACTATTCACCACAGTCCTGGGCCAAGTGATAGAAAGCACAATAAAGGAGAATCAGAATTTCAATGGAAACGATGGAACGATAAAGCCCCCCATCGTACTTGCATACGCCGACGATATACTCATCATCACCGAGGAAGAACAAGACATCGTTAAATTTCTAAGAAACATGACACCACATCTGGATTCCTCTGGAATGAAAATAAACTTCAAGAAGAGCCTTATAATGGTCCGAGACCCATTGACAAAAACAAGTCCAACAAGTGGGGAAGAATACAAAATAGGAGACTACACCCTGAGAACCACGAATAGAATGAAATACCTAGGAACATACCTAACGAATCAACTAAAAAGGAGGGAAACAGTAAGGGAAAGAATCAAAACAGCCTACAGAGTCACAAGAGCTCTACTACCCTTCATTGAGGACAACAAACCACCATGGTGCCTAACCAAAAAGATATACACGACCATCATAATGCCTACGATGATATATGGAGTCAAAAACGCAGCAACGACAAAGGCCAACAGAAGAAGCCTGAGAAGAGCTGAAAGGGACATTATCCAACTGCTAGCAAAAACAGGAAAACCACAAAAACGACAGAAAACGTCAACATTACTAGAGGGAAGAACAATAATCAAAAGAATAGAATCATACGCAATGAAATACTGGGGACACGTCCAAAGACGGGACTCGACACACCTACTAAAGAAAGCGCTGCGAATGAACAGCAACAAACTGAAAATAGGGAGGCCATGCTACACATGGATAACAACAATCGAGAGGATTATGAATAAGCTAGGAAAGGATTATACACACTGGGAAAAGCTGGCACAACAAAAAATGGAATACAATAAAGAAATATCAAGGATATACACACTGCCAGACTCAGAAACAGAAGAAACAGAAAACTCAGAAGTAGAATAGGAGAGAAGATGATCACAGACAGAAACTAAGAAGAAGCATATTACAAAAACCTGAAAGTGAAAAGAAGCACGAAAACCTAAAAGAAGCATCTCACAAACGCCTACACTTTCCATCCGATGAAGACAGAAGGAAAACAAGAAGAAACATCTCACAAACACCTACACGCTCCATCCTATACTCCTACCCCATGCGTCATGCGGCTCTCGCTGCTGACAACAAGCATGTCCAATGTCCAATCCAGCGTATGCAGCTGGTCCGGCGGTATATAAAAGCACTGGGGGTTTGTTCTGGCACACGGTGGGATGATCGGTGGGCGATCGGGCTGCGTGGTGGAACAAATCTAACTGCACCGGAATTGGCAGCAATGCCCACCTTACGCTGGCAAATCAATCAATCAATCGATCAATCAAATTTTTTTACCACATTAAGTCCAAGAGTTAACAATACAGAGCAGTTAATGGTCACACGGCAAATGGAGGTCGATTAGAATATTGCATGCAACATAAGCATTTGTCATGGTATTGTGAATAAGAAGAAAATATTTGTATTTCTTTTCATTTCAACTGAATCTAGCTCAATAACTTTGGTACTTCAGTCAAACTAGACATTTAACATCATAATAATTCGCATAAAGCTGAAAATTGGTACAGACCTTGAAAACACTATTACAAATGAAATGTCAAAAGTCCCCATCGATCCCATGTCGGCTAAAAATTTTATTCAATGTCAAGAGTCACAAATATCAGTTTTTCGCATATTTCTGGTAAACGATCAGTGTTACCGTAAAAATAGGTCATACAAACTTTGTAGAGCATGCAATTATCTGTAGAAACTGTTTCTATATCTTTTTTGTTATGTATCATCATTCATGAGATATCGCGATTTCAAAAATTGGAAACGTATATAATATGCACACATTTCCGCGCCACCTATGAGATGGTGTACTTGGCGCATTTTTTTAACGTGGTTTCCCCAGTAGGCATAATCTACGATTGACTATGATTAAGCAAGCCTGGTCAGACAGTTTCCTATTGATTAAAAATATGGTACTGTTGGTAATTATCAAAGTGGAACGGATTTTTGTTGACTTTTAAACATCATCGTATGATTAATAATCTTCGAATTCCACTTCAACAGTCATATCTTCTTCGCCTCCTTCTTCTTTTCCTTGCTGGATTTCTGTAAATTGTTGTAAGAAAAAAGATAGATGAGTTATCTCCTCATTGATATCATAAGTATTCTCATCTGTTGTATTTGATTCAACATTGGAGCAAGACTAACCTTGGTAATTGGTACATATTGGTGAACAAAATAATCCGACTTTTTTTAAAGCCACAATTATTACTACAACCCTCCTTGCAATTACAAAATATAGTATTAAGAAGTTTTTCTGGAACAGGCGGGAAAATAGTTTGAATGGGCTCCAAACTATTGTCTATTAATTTCCATCACCAGTCTTCTGGGTCCAGTTCGTTGCCTAGCCATACTTTAATTTATTAGTAGACACGATATACATGTTGATAAGTAGCAGCAGATGTTGGAGGAAGACAGGATAACTGTGCTCTTTTATTGTACCGTGCATTTTCTAGAAAAGTTAAATATCTACACTTGTCTATAGAATTAATTTATTTTGGAGCTCCATACATAGCTAGAAGAAAGCGAATTCCATTTGAGATGATGAAGTATGGAGATGAGTCAATCTTTGTAAATACTTCTGCGCAATTAATTAAATCATGACGTTTTGCAAACAATTTAAATATTGTTATTGTTTTATCTCTTTGGAAAAATGCTGATCTAGTATCGCAACCAGTTATTGCATGTAAAAATAAAATATAAGCTTGACATTTTGGATAAGAAGTTAAACTTTGTGATGAATACATTTTTGTTTGTATTTGAGCTTTCCCAGGTTTTAAAAAGTAAACAATCTGGTCAATTGGAGTTCGTGCAGTCAGTAGTATTAACAAATCAACATCTTCACCAACAACGATAGTTCTATTTGTATTGAATTTTTCTATTGCTGTTTCAATTATTAGTACATCAGCGTCATCACTAGCTTGTTATATTTCCATATTTTTACTTATACTGAACGTCCAATGACGTATACAGGCCGCGTATAAGTGCATATTAGCATTTTCAATGTTTGAAATCGCGATATCTCATGAATGATGACTCGTAGGAAAAAAAAAGTATTGAAACAGTTTTTGTAAATAATTGCATGATCTACAAATTTTGTATGATCTATTTTTACGATAACACTTACCGTTTAAGAGAAATATGCGAAAAACCGATATTTGTGACTTTTGACCTTGAATAAAATTTTTATCCGACATGGAGTTGGTGGGGACTTGTGATATTTCATTTGTAATAATCTACTCAAGGTCTGTACCAATTTTCAGCTCTATGCGAATTATTACGAAGTTTCAACAATTTTTTGTCTATTTTGACTGGAGTATTGAACCAATCAAACCAAATATTAACAAAAATAAATTTGGACAAACAGTAAGTAATTTTAGGTTACCTACTTGTAAGAATTATCATCTATGTAGAAAATGTTTTAACAAAATTCAAAAGTACACAATGGTTAGGAACAAAGATCATACAGAAAATCGGTCTCAATAATAATTAATTCCTCCCACCTCCTTACATTTGTGTCCCTCTTCATTGGCACATCAATTCCGTAAGAGTTTTCAGTACAGAAGACACAATTTTATGATGTCCCCTTTACTGATCTTCGCATCTCAGGCTAAGTGGCCCCCTATTGCACTTACCTTTAACTTTTGCATTGAAAATGCTTTTTGGGCAGCTTAAGGTTCCCTATTTGCACTATATGATTTGCCTACATTTGGCGTATGCATTTTATATTTAAGACGATGCGATGTTCTGAAGGAAGTGAGTCAAGTGGCGTCGTGAATAGACGTGTTTTTAAGCTGCTCTCTTAAAAGCGGTAAAAAAGTGGGAAAAACCCCATTAAACTCGAAAAAATTTCAGCCACCGGTAGATTAAGAAATTTTGCGTGAAATGAAGCGCCTCAATAGAAAAACAGAGTTCATATGGAGATAATAATTACAAGATTTTCTAATAATATTAAATCAAATAAAGCAAATAAGCTCAAGTGAAGTGCAGTGTCCCTATGTACACACTAGACGACCCAACAAGATACTTTTTAAGTGGTTCATGGGCAATAAATACTAGCATAGTCAGTATCAAAATAAGGCACATATGTTTTCAAAGCAATATAGCTGTGTTGTGATCTAAAGTAATTGTATACAGTGGAAAGTTTTTAAATGGACAAAATCAACTCAACTCAAACCAAGAAAGAAAATGAAAGGAAATAAAATAAAACACAATCACAAGACGCTGCAGAAAGGCAGATAAGCTATAAATTATTTCATTTTATCTGATTTAATTGATATTGGTCTATTCTATCTTTCTATCTGACCTTTACCATCTTAATTTTTATCAGTTCGATTTATTGATTCAAAACATATTCTATTATTAATTTGGAAAGAGGAAATTGAAACCGATTGTCTCAAAGAAACGACATACAGAGTGAGCAAACTAACCCTTCGGACCTCTTTTTTCTCATAACGCGAAAAAAAATATTGTTACCGAAAGATAGGGCCCTTCCCAGCAACTCCACTGTAAATGGTATTTACCTGTGGAACGGTTAATAAATAAAAACAAAACAAAACAAAACAAAAACGAAAATAAATAAATAAATAAATAGAAAGCTGCCAGATTCAGAAATAGAAGAAACAGAAAACTTAGAAGAAGAAAAATATAGATATGATGATAAATGGACACTTAAAAAAAAGCATGGAAACTGAAAAGAAGCATCACGCAAACACCTGCAAACCCCAACCGATGATGACAGATGGAAACTTAATAGAAGCATGGAAACTTAAAAGAAGCACTTCACAAATATCTACACTTCCCATCCTATATTCCCACCCCATGCATCATGCGGTTCTCGCTGCTGAGAACAAGCATGTACAATGTCCAACCCGGCGTATGCAGCCGGTCCGGCGGTATATAAAACATCCAAGATTTGGTTCCGCCACGCTGTTTGGCCGTCCGTTGGGCGTGTTCGACGGATGACCAAGCTGCGTGTTGGAACGAACCTCCATGGATGCCCCGAATCGGCAACAATGCCCATCTTACGCTGGCAAATCAATCAATCAATCAATCAATCAAAGACGATGCCATGTTCTGGTTTCCCAAAGATTGTATATTTTCCTTCTGATTTTACTACACCTCCAGATGTTCTTATTAGAAACTACACCCTAGGTGTTCAATAAATTTTGGTAATTTCTGCTGATAGTTCACGTCTTATATCCATACATCGGCTCAGTGCATTGCTAAGGTGTTTGGCTTGCAACCATGGAATCCCAGGTTCGAATCCTAGTCAGGGTATGGATGTTTAGTGGCGTCTTTAATTTGTTATCGAGATGGTAGCAGTGAGCTAGACCGTTTTTGGGTGGCACAACTTGTCTGGTAGCTGTTATCTCTCCTGAGTTCGAGTCTCAGCTGCGGTAGATGGTAATATCGCAGGAAATGGTTGTTGTGTTTATGTCTATATATACGTGTCCTGGTTGAGTAGTGGAATAGCAATAGCTAAACTCCAAAGACGTTAAGATAAATAAACAAGACGATTAAATAAATAAACAAATAAAAATACATAGGAACAAACCCTAAGCAAGATATTCGGTGTAAGATCTTTTTTCTTAAACTATAGACAGTTGTCAGAATTCTAAAATTTTCCTATTAAAAAAATTGATAGAAGGCTATTAAATATTGCACCAATATGTCTATCTAACAATTAGCTACTATAAGTGATATTGGTCAGACTCGACTGCAAGTGATGTAATAAAAATACAGTTAAAATATCCGGAAGTATAATTATGTGAATTCAAAAATAGAATTTAACGTGTGTAATAAAATATGACGAAACTTTATGCGTTAAATAGTCTTGGTATTCACGTTATGTTCAACCACCTTGTAAAATTAAAATGCACATTCTCCACTTATTTTTATACTTTATGGTTACTGATTCGAGATACTAATAGAACTTTTCTAGTAATAAAATATCATGCTGTAGGTGTCAACATTTAAACTGAGCAATATGTTTTGTTAGGTTAATGTTAGTACCTAACAATTTTCTCTAAGTTTACTTTATGAAACATGATTTTCCCACAATATGAAATTGTCCAAACTCTAGCCTACAATTTCAATTTATTTCTAGGAGAATAAAATGTTTGGGCAAAAATAACAAACAAAATAAATCATATTGTTTAATTTGTACCATAGCACAGTGGATCAATTTCAGGCATTTCCGGCCAAAACTCAAATCAACCGATTTTAACAGATGTTCGAGAAGTGGGTAATAAACAGGGTAATAAACAGGCTTCTTGGTAAGGGTCTTACTTAGGGGAACAGAATACCCCGAATCCAATACCTGCTTCATTTGCGTTCTACGGCTCGAGATCTAAACATGCGTTATGTGTTTAATTTGTGCAGTGCATATCTAGTGTTTTTCCAACAGTGAATTTGTTGTTTCTTTGTCTTCAATACTTCAATAGAATGAATCGGCAATGTCTGATACAGAACAAGGTAAGAGCTTTATAGTAAGCAGTTAGTTGATTTTGTTTGCCATTTGGTACCTAAGTTATCGAGTAAGCAGTTTTTGCCGTACATTTTGATGAAAATGAAACTTTAGGTTTCTGTTACTTCTTTACTTTCCTAAGCTTCCGCATTGTAGTTTCTTTATGATTTTGAACGCAGTTACCATTACATGTCCTGTGAATTGCAACTGCTTATAGCCGCCATGTTTTGAGTTAAGGTATTTTGAAAACGTTGATACAGGCGAAAAATATTAAATTTCAAATGTAATAATAATTATTATTGATATTGCAGTCACTGATTTCATTCAATTTGTTCACTAATCACTACTTCAAAGTAAAATTTACTCTTAATACAGAACATCAATACCATCCTATACTTTTCAACCCCTATATTAGATAAGTAAGCAGATGAAATTGGCAAACATTATAATACCTTCTCTTTTGAGTTTCTTTCAGATCCTAGCGCCCATCTTATAAACCCAAGCGACTTAATTTATCAAGATTTGGGGAGAAAAACTGAAAATTCCAAAGAGAAATGTCAATAAAGAATTGTGATCAACGAGGATTTGTTGCGTATACTTTTTTTATTTCATCGGATCCTTTCATAAATATAGAAATGGAAATCTTAGCTGATTGTGAAGAGTCATATACATCTCAAAGCCAAGGTAGTTCGAGTTAACCACAAAGTGACTACGAAAGTGACTATTAATCAACGATCACATTTATTTTTAACATTGTAAATTTTGCAAAATAACACATTATTAAAAGTTTTTTTTGAAGTGAAATTCTATTAGTATCCTAAGTTTCCACATTTTATCAATAAGTTTCGATTTGCACAACCTGAAACCAAGCCCTATTTATCACTTAAAGTTTTTTACAGTTTTTCCTTCAATTTGGAGGTAATATTCTATTCGAATCCTAAATTTCACAATTTCATACAATAATTTCAATTTTCACCCCCTGAAACCCACCACCCCCATTTATCGATGGATTTTTAAAATTATTTATCCTGCAATTGCCGGCTGATATTGCGGCGTTTCCATGAGTTTCAGAATTGGGTCAGAAAATATTTAAATCTGACCCTCTGTTGTTATGCAAAAGAGACGGCGAATCTATTTGTCACCAATTACGGATGGCAATTTTCAGCTCCATGTATGAAGATTTTGTGCGCAGATGCCGGCATGTAGCCGGGATCCTCTTCATTGCTTGTTAATTTCGTCTGACCTGTTCATCACAGGACTTAGAAAATTGCCCAAAAAGAAATCAACAGCATTATCTTCCGAAGTATTAAGTCTACTAGTAATACCTGAAGCAATGACTTCGATGATATAAACACTACAGGAAAGCACCTCCACCAGTAGTGGACAGGACAGCAGTGATTAGATAGACAAGTGTGTATTTTTGATAGGTCTTACTTTATTTATTACTTTTGTTCAAAAATCTATAATACATTTATTTTCCGAATGCCTTGTCTCTTTTTATTTCACAACGTTAACAATTTATAATTTTTTTTAATAATTTTCTAAAAACACTGATTAAACAATTTTTTGAACTCTTACATATCACTTCTAGGACGAAAAGGTATTTTAATAATATTTTTCTCATAAATACCTTAAAAAATATTGAACATTGTTTATATTTTCAACCCCTATATCTCACCCCAGGCGGTGTCAATTTGTTTTCTATTTTTCGCTTAATGATCTATGTACACTAAGTACAGTACAGTACAGAGTTTCAGAATTTTGACCAGAAATTTTAGATTCTGACCCACTGTGCATAGTGAGAATATAATTCATATGTATGTGGCATTATTTGCTGCAATTAAGATTTACCGAATTTACACTAAACTTTTCAGTTCTTCCATTATTGAAATGGGTCATATGTTCTTCGAATTTTCTCGTATTTGGTGAATATACTCTTCGCAAATACAAAACGAAGAGTATATTACATTTGATCGGCACATTTCAAAATATTCTTCCGTCTGTCTGTTCGTCAGTCGCGTTATTTGTAATCACGATATTTTAAGAAGGAAAAGTCTCAGTACTATAAATTTGGACAGTAAATTAGTGCTGTCTGAAAATAACTCTATTGTTTTTTAACAAAATCGATCAGTAAATCAAAAGTTATTAATTATTTATATTTGAAAATCAAATTATGTTTTGTAATTGAACACAAACATAAAAAACCGCTGCCTAAGGAATCACTACTTCCACATCCAGATTATTCGTCCAAGTCACTTTAAAGGAAACATCTTGACTATATTTGCACTCTAGTATGTGGAAATTATTGGTCATAGAATTTTAATAATATTTGGGGTAGATGTCATAGAAAAGTTTGAGGAGTTGGTTTCTACCATATACGTTAAAAATGAAGTTTCTAGTTTACCGTACTTATTTTCCACTATTTACAACCTACCACCTCAAGAGTCGTCTCAATACATACATGTACTAACTTTCAAGTGAATATCTCAATTTGATGTTATCAATCCCATTAATAATGAAGCGGAGGTGGTAGAGTTTGAAAAATATTAGAAAGAAATCTGAGGCCTTGGTTTCTAGTATATACACCGAATCCCAAATTTCTGTAGTCTTACCAGCTTGCTTTATTTATTTTCCCCTATTTGCCCCTATTTAACCCCCTATTTAACCCCCAACCCTTCAACGACATCATCTCAACTTATGATCTAGTTTCAGACGTCGTTATAATACATACGTGTAATTTCAAATGAATATCTCAATTTTATTTTATCAACCCTTTTCATATTGGAGTAGGGGTGGTTGGGTTGAAAAATATTATAAGAAAATCTGACGCTGTGGCTTCTAGTACATACACCGAATTTCAAGTTTCTGTAGTCTTACCAACGTTTTACTTATATTCCTCCATTTACCCCAAATTAACCCCCAACCCTTCAACGGAATCATCTCAAAATATAAACTAATTCCAGACGTCGTTATAATACATACGTGTACGAAATTTCAAATGAATATCTCAACTTTATTTTGTCAACCCCATTAATGGGGTAGGGGTGGTGGGGGGGTTGAAAAATATTATAAAAAAATCTGAGGCCTTAACTTCTTGTACATACACCGAATTTCAAGTTTCTGTACTCATACCAGCTTGCTTTACTTATTTCCCCATATTGACCCCTAAATAACCCCCAATCCTTCAACGGAATCATCTCAAAGTATAATCTAGTTCCAGATGTCGTTATAATTCATACGTGTACCAAATTTCAAATGAATATCTCGATTTTATTTTATCAACCCTTTTAATAATGCAGTAGGGGTGGTGGGGGTTGAAAAATATTATAAATAATCTGAAACCTTTGCTTCTAGTACATACACCGAATTTCAAGTTTCTGTAGTCTTACCAGCTTGCTTTATTTATTTTCCCCTATTTACCCCTATTTAACCTCCAACCCTTCAACGGAATTATCTCAAAATATAATCTAGTTCCAGATGTCGTTATAATACATACGTGTAGAAAATTTCAAATGAATATCTCAATTTTATTTTATCAACCCTTTTCAAATTGGAGCAGGGGTGGTGGGGGTTGAAAAATATTATTAAAAAATCTGACGCTTTGGCTTCTAGTACATACACCGAATTTCAAGTTTCTGTACTCTTACCAACTTGTTTTACTTATATTCCTCTATTTACCCCAAATTAACCCCCAACCCTTCAACGGAATCATCCCAAAATATAATCTAATTCTAGACATCGTTATAATACATACGTGTACGAAATTTCAAATGAATATCTCAACTTTATTTTATCAACCCCTTTAATGGGGTAGGGGTGGTTGAAAAATATTATAAAAAAATCTGAGGCCTTGACTTCTAGTACATACACCGAGTTTCAAGTTTCTGTACTCTTACAAGCTTGCTTTACTTATTTCCTCCTATTTACCCCTATTTAACCCCCAACCCTTCACCGGATTTCCTCAAAAAACAATCCAGTTCCAGATCTCGTTATAATATATACGTGTACAAAATTTCAGGTCAATATCTTAAACCGTTCAGGAGAAACCGTGCGGACAAAAAAAAAGTTACAGACAGACAGACCGACAGACAGACCGACAGACCGACAGACAGACCGACAGACAGACAGAAAATTTTTTTTCGCTCAAATTTAAAATCACGACGTTTCATGACAGTCTAAACCTATTTCACGAATAAAAATTTTTGAAAATTTTTTTGCGATTACTATACTTCCAATCCACTACGTGGATGTGGAAGTAATTAGAAATGCCCAGAACTAACATTATTTCCAAGAAACGGCGGAGAGTATCCCATAGAATGTGCAAGAATTATATAAAAAGTTCAGTAAATCAACGAAGAGTATATAGCTTAATTTGTCCAACATACTTAAAATTACAACCCTTCCAACTAATTTCATAAACTTCATTTAACATTGGTTAGGTTGCCTAAAAATTCCATATATTAGAAGATATATTGCAAGTTTTAGGAAACCCAAAGGTTAAATTTAAATCATACCAAAGGTCCAAGATTTACTAAAATAGTTGTAAGGAAATGAAGTTATGTTGGATAAACGAAACCTCCAATTATCACAAAGTTCAAGCCACTTATGACCTATCACACAAAAAATGATACAAATAATACACAACTGGAAGGTTTTGTTGAAAATTGCAAAATTTAAAATTAGTATGTGATAAAATGCGCATCCCAAATACGTTATTTAGTCACTGTTCGTTCAACCCTGATAATGTTTGGATACTTTGTCTGGGTTCTACACACCGTGAAATAATAAAGTATAGGTACGTCAGAGGGCCTCAGTGTCAATCCGAACAAAACAGTATTGTTCCATTTACTAAGAAGAAAAGAAATACATTTTGAGAGTTTCTATGTTAAGTGAAATAGTACTGAATTTTTCCAGTGAAGTTAAATATCTAGGAGTAATCTTGGGTCAAAAACTTACCTGATACCCACATCTAAAAAGAACAATTACAAAAGCCACTGCCGTTACTTGGACGCATCGCAGGCTGTTTGATAAAACTTGGGTCTGAAACCGAAAATGTTCTGCTGGTCTTATCTTTCGATTGTGAGACAAATGGTGACCTATACGTCAGGTGTATGGTTGCCCAGAAATTGTAAAAAAATTAACACAAGGAAAGTTGCAAAACCTTAACGCCTTGCCTGTTTACGGATTATAGGAGCAATGTACTCCTGTCACACAGAGCAGCTATGGAAACAATTCTAGACGTAATTATGCTACATGTGTATGTGAAGAAGGAGACAGCACTTCTAAGCCTACAGCAGGTACTTTCATTCAAACTAGGCGATTACCAAATGATTTTGGCGCTAAAATTGGAATCCATATGACCAAACTTAATAACTCAATTTCAACCGAGCGACACTTCCGATTTTTGTTTAATGTGTTGATTGAGATCCGTCAAACGAGCTGGGTCGAAGCACTGCAGTTGGAGAAATTGCCACTCATCTGGTATACAGACTAGTCGAATATGGCTGAAATCTATGCTATAGATCTATGTGCTCAGGAATATGAATAAACAAGAGCATTGGAGGGGAAAAGATTTATATACTTTCAGATAGTCAGGCGGCGTTAAAGGCTCTCAGGTGTGACACCTTTGAGTCTGAAATTGTCTAGGAATGCAGACAATTTCTGAAGCAACTGTCAAAAAAACAACAACGATGATGTGGATGCCAGGGGACCGAGAGAATAGAAGAAAACGAATTAGCCAACAACCTTGAAAAAATGGTACTATAGCCCCATTTTTTGGGCCCGAATTTTGTGTCTTATCTAAGGGACACGCAACGGAAAAGATCGTAAAATGGGGAAAAGAACAAAAACAGTCCTATTGGAGGAATATTCCAAACCAAAGGCATGCAAAAAAGCCACAAGGTTTCTCGAACTCAAAAAGTCTGATGAAAGGCCTTGAATTATCATCTTAAGAATATGAGCAAGGCAGAAAATATAAATACAGATACTGTGATACTTTTTCTTTGTAAATGCAAGATGTTAATCCACATTACGCTAGAGTACCTAGAAAGGCGGAATAGGGAAATTAGCTCCCAGGAAAATCGCATGCTTTGCAAAGAAAGAGCTTTTAGGTCGAGGTGATTAGGTGAAGAAGGGCTGAAGAGCTGAGCAACCTCTCCATTCTACAAATTTATATAGAGTTGACAAAATTAATTTAATTCGTTGAACCATGGCATTATTTTAATACAAATATAGCCAAATTTTTAGTTGTACTTTATTTTAAACCATCTCTGAAGATGTCAGCGTGACTAACGAAACTCGTGTTGATGTCAGTATTCGAAAGTGCAGCAGTGTCCAAGTATTTTGGTGTTTGTTAAAGCTACTTCAGAGGTATAATACTAAATACAAACTCAAGGCAATTCCAATCCTCGTCGTTTGGACTGCCATTCGTTATGTTTTTGAAATACCTTCCATCAGACGTGTGCCACATGTTATATGTTAATTACTAAGAATGTGTTTGCTTATACCTAAGTACTTGAAAATATGGAGTGTATATAATAAGGTATGGATGATATTACATATCCATTTACTTTCTTCAATTCTTTCACTATCCGTTTTAAACCACGACATTTAGAATACCTACTAATTATTTTAAATTATATTATTACGAAAATCAAACAATGGTGAACGGGAGACTAATATTGAAACGTCAATACATAAATCGTTGTTAATTTTTACTACTGTCAGGTACTCTAAAAGATATAATCAAATAATTAATCGCTAATAAGCTTGTATGCCAACTTAAACGAAGGCGAACAGACGCAGTTGCTTAACAAAAAGCTAATTAACTTGAAAGCTGGGGGGAATTTTATTTATTTTGACTTAATTAATCCTGACAGTCTATACTACTAGATAGATGGCTCAATGGGATTCTCTTATATTATAATCGTATTGAATATTATCCGATTACAGATTATATAGAAGCAACATGTAATTAACGTCAAAACTGAATTAAATTTAATGAACAGAAATGAAAGTTGAAATGGAGTTACCTAAATTAATTTGATTATTACAAAAAAATATTAAAACATTTTTGTTTTACAATGGTAGTAGTCATATGTTCAGAGCTAGACCACAATTGTCCTCTGGATTGCAAGTTCGAATAAAGCGACAATTTAAAAGTTTACGTTCTTAATTTACAGAGAATTTTATAGGAGCATCCAGGACCACCACCTGTGACCGTTATAGAACCCAGGAAACGTCTTGAAAGCCAAAAATTCAGGAAATTCTAAAGCGAGAAAGACATAAAAACGCCTTTCGTAGCAGTCCACTGTCTTTCGTCAAAATTCAACAAACAATATTTTTTGAAAATGCGCAACAAATATTAATTATTCGTTCCATTTGGCACAAATGTTCAGTCAGGATGGAGAGTCACCGAAAATATTAACCGACGAAATTCTGAATTACAGGACAATTTAAAAAATATATATTTCGGCACTTTTATTGTGTTTTATTTTTGTATCACCCTGTGGACCCTTCTAAAATTATACATATTTGGAATCAGCTGTCAGTGTACAATAAATATGTATTAAAATATACAGGGCAGGGCAGGGCGTCTTATTAGAATGAGTCACACGTGTTTCCAAATTTTTCACTCGCCCTGTATAAAATATACAAATTGGGAATTTCGGTAATTATGAAACAGTACATATCATTTCAAAAATAATTTTCTCAAAATTTTGTTGTTTCAGCATAAGTACATCGATTTTAAAAATGCATTTCGTGTTATTGGTGGCTCACCCTGTATATAAGCGCATATTTTTATCACAATATATTATCCGACGTTATAGGAATGATATTCGCGGAAAAAAAATCGAATCCTTCAATTGCCATGAATACATTTTATAAAAATAGCCACTTTTTAACTTTAACACCCTGTATCTCAAAAACTAGTCATCGGATTAGATTGGACCCATGTTACTATTAATCAGAAGATCGAAATCTATAACATGCTAAAAATTCCAAAAATTTAACCGAGAACCATTTTATATAGGAATAAGTGCGGGGTCCTTTAACTCATATATCTTGCTGAATCATTTTGCAACAGTCAATGGGCTTGTTCCATGATATTCTTTTTATTTGGTTTTTATACTTTTTCATATAGTACTCGATATTCTCATTATACACTTAAAATTTCGTATTATTAACCTTTTCCATTCTCGAGATATAAGGAGTTGAAATTGTTAATAGTTGCAAAAACCGAGCGCTCATATGTGACGTCACTATACGTAAGTGACGTAAAAAAATGGCTTTCTGGGACCTTTCAAATTTAACCTGAAAAGTTGAAAAACATGGAATTTTTAAACGCTGGTAACTAAATAAATACGTCGAGTGAAAGTTCGTTCTATATCTCTAAGGAAAGGAGAAGGTCGGCGATCAATTCTAATCGTAAATTGCATTGTCAAAATCGAAAATTCGTCCCGGCAGGAGCGATAGAAAATTGTAATTATTTGACATTTCACCAAATTGTACTCCCCAACTGTCAAGTTGTAAACAAAACAAACAATACTTTGAAAACACTTATAATTATAACAAGTAAGGAGCATCAAGTCTATTGAGATCGCCGAGTCTATGCGTATAGTGACGTAGCGCCTGGCCACGCCCCATTTTCGCGAGATGGAGATTTGTAATAGTTTTTAAGATACAAAACGTGCGAATAAGATTCTAATTTTTTGCAGATCCATTAATTTATACTTGCACTTTCGATTTATGAAATAAAAAAAAATGCTGAACAAGCCCATTAATTGTTACATTGCTCATTATATGAAATTGCGATAAAATTTCCTCGAGACATACATCCTCGAAGAGTGACCCACTTGCCATGGGTGGTGTACTCTGATCTGCGTTGTTTTATATTACATAGGCTAGAGAGGCTTGAATGTTTTATTTTTTGCACACTTATTGCATTTATTGCAATCAATAAATGAAAATATTATTGAATTCGACTCTTTCATTAGCAACTTAAGCCAAGATTGATGACCTTAGTGCAGTTCTGTGGTACAAATCGACAATTGAATTTGACCGATCTCCTACGAGCCTGTCTCACCCGTTTCGCTGCCTCGATTGTTCACAGAGTCCATCAAACTATTAAAAAGTGTATGAAGTGCTCATTTTAAGACAACGCGCGACGACCAAGGCAGAAAGTACATCGTTAGTCTACGGGGGGCGGAGAGTATTAATCACGGTAAGCAAATGTTCCCTTTCGCATCTAAAAGTCTTTGCGAGTTGTAAGAATTCACTCGGAGAGTAGAGATAATTTCAGACCGCAGCAGAAGGCATGACTGGCGTAGTTATTGATAAATTCTTGATGAAACCTCGTGCAATGTGTTTGTAATGACGTTAATAAAAAAGTTGAAAAAAAGATTAGAGTAGGAAATGATCGGAAGGGGTAGAAAACACCCCTTTTATCACGGGTTCCGTTACTTGTAGAATTAGCTCGCAAATTAAAAAAGTAACAATATATTTACCTTTTATGGTCCAAGATAAGACATTTTTACTCTTGTGAATTTTTTCGAGAAATGCATATTTTTCGAGATATCGCCACTCGAAAATTCCTAAAAATGGGGGAGGGGAAATGTAAAAGTTGAAAAAGAAATTTGAAAAAATCCAAATGAATGTATTATTGAAATACAGGACTTTTTTTATTTACAACTTTTCCGTAAAGTGCGTTTACAGCGAGTTTTTCCGGAAAAACATGAAATTGTAGCGCTTTAAAAATATGTAATTTAAAAATTTGACAAACTTCAGACGTATGTATTGAGGGCCTCTAAACATTTTTTGTAGGGGACTGTGTGGATGCTAGTTGTTGAATGAGAATTTTCAAATAAGAATTATACAAATCCATTTAAGGATTTTTAATTTGCTAGCATAACCAGAAGTCAGGTTATCTAAAGAATGCAAAGATTTCATTAATATTTTTACACATAGCTTTTCTTTTAGGTCTCGTAGATAGTTATTTTTTTTTATGTTTGCAAAATCCTATAAAGAATATGTTTCGATGCAATTAGGCAAACAAATAATAATTCACTTTTAAACATGCATAGAGTATATAGGCTCCAATACTAGTGAGCTAATAGATAGGTGAAGATCTGTTGTTTTTATCAGTCAATGTCAAATATAATTTTTCATACTTATTCATAGAAATTGTCTTGGCTTTGCATGTAACATCGTTATGAGTGGCTTTGTGCTTTTCTGATGAGCTCAGAATAAGGGCGAAAAACGTTTCAAAGGATAAGCATTTCCAAAAAAAACAGAATGATAGATTTCATGAAAATATAATCCATTAAATTGAACAATTTTTATGACAAGGTAGGTAAATAAATCCATTTTAGACCTTTGTTCTCATTTTTAACTGAATCTGCATATACCGTAGAGGGTTATGTAGATACTAGTTTAACCTGCATGGCCGTAGGGGACTGTGTGGATGCTAGTTGTTGAATGAGAATTTTCAAATAAGAATTATACAAATCCATTTAAGGATTTTTAATTTACTAACATAATCAGAAGTCAGGTTATCGAAAGAATGCAAAGATTTCATTCATGTTTTTACGCATAGCTTTTCTTTTAGTTCTCGTAGATAGTTAAAATCCTATAAAGAATATGTTTCCATTTTTTGTTTGTTGGAATTTTCTTGTCACTTGTTAATTTTCCGAGTTACAGGCAGTTTTTGTACTACATTTTTTGCACATTTTCAATTAAAAAATACACGAAATTCAAAAATGAGCGTGATCTATATATTTTGTTATAAAAAAATATGAAACCTATATAGTTATACCATTTTTAAAGGTTCAATATAATTTTTAAATTGAAAACGTGCAAAAAATTTAGTACATTATTTATCGTGAAATACTGCCTGTAACTCGAAAAATTAGCAAGTTACAAGAAAATTCTAAGAGAAAAAAATGTTTAGAAGGCCGCAATGCATACGTCCGATTTTTTCAAATTTTTAAATTACGTATTTTTAAAGCGCTACAATTTCAAAGAAAGGCGTATTTTTCCAGGTTTTTCCGGAATAACTCGGTGAAAACGAACTTTACAGAAAAGTTGCATATAACAAGAAGTCTTGTATTTACCTAATACATTCACCTGAGTTTTTTAAGATTTTTTCTCAACTTTTTTATTTTCCCTCCCCCACTTTTAGGAATTTTCGAGTGGCCATATCTCGAAAAATACGCATTTTTCGAAAAAATTTACAAGAATAAAAACATCTTATTTTAGGCCAAAAAAGGTAAATATATAAGTTATGTTTCATTTTCGATCTAATTCTACAAGTTACGGAACCCGTGAGAAGAGGGATGTTTTCTACCCCTTCAGATCATTTCCTACTCTTATCTTTTTTCAACTTTTTTAATAACGGCACTACAAACACATTGCACAAGGTTTAATCAAAATCCATTCACTAGCACTCAACTTAGAGGTGAAACCCCCCGTTGACTGTACTACATATAAAATCGCCAAACTATTACGCAACACCCGCCTAAAGATTTAAATATTATATCTCGATTTATAAATGCTCGAGTGGCATCTTTAAAGCGCCATATTTTTAGAACAAGTCGCACAGAAATACAAAGATAATCACAATATTTGTCATTTTAAATTCTTTTTTGCGCTATACAACTTTTTCACTAAATATGTGACACATAGCTTTGGTTTTTATCATTTTATCGCACCACTAACTTTTTAAATTATATAGTTAATTTATTGATTGTTTCCATGGTTGATGTTAAATTCACGACAGTTTACCTCTGACATAAAAAGGGGGAATTATACAAAATAAAAAACCTTCCCTCTGATATTTAAGTATTAATACTACAAAAATTAATACCCTGATACAATAATTTATGAAGGACCTATGTAGCTCAAAATTATATACTATGCTAGATAAAAATTATTAATAAACCGAATCAATTTAAATTATTTTATTACAACTAATCTTCCGTTATAAATAAATATTTTTGGTTGCTCATATTGTAAGTCATAAGAGATAGCGATGATCAAACTGACAGAATTGCAGTTCGATGTTTATTTTCAAAGGTGAATGACCTTTATGTTATCATCATTGATAAAGAGAATTTTTCATAATCATAACAAATATAAAACGCTCGATAAAGCTACATGTTACATGTTCTAAATTTGTGTGTTTACAGTGATATTTCTACATTTATTTATTATTTCCTGATTGTATCACAGCTTACTAGATTTTAAATTAATTTTCATGTTTAAAGCTGCAGACAAGCTAACTCAGGAAAACGTGCAAATACAAAATGAGAATTGCTAAAACAAATGACTGTGCAAAGCAAGATATATGCAATTTCTGTTCAACGTGGAGGCAACAAGGCGGCGACAAGACAGTCGCCCAATGAATTGGACTTTGTTACCTAATATAAATATTGAGGTTGATTTTAAAATGGGTAAACAATGAACCTCAACGTTTTTTGTACTGAAAATATTTAAGGGTGCGTGTATGTGGAGATCGTCTAAGCATAAATGAAACGACATGCAACATATCTGTTGGCGGCCGGCGTTACAGCGGGGTCTATGTAAAATTGAAGCGACTTGCAAGAGGACAACAAATCTCTCTGCCCGCCGGCGATGAAACGATAGATCACGGTCAAGGATAAACATTCAACTAATGAACATAAATGTAGTAAACCTGAGTCGTCGATGGTTTATACTTTTGGTTTTAGAAATATTTTATTAGCGTGACCCTACACACATCAAGAAACAAGATTGGAAAATATTTCCGGCATTACAATTAAATTGTTTATTAACTTTCAATTAGAAAACTACTAATTCTGTCAAGTATTTCTAATACGCCTTTGATACTTGCGTAAGATGCAAGGTTAAACCGACCTCACAATTTTTAGGAAAAAAATATTCGTTAGTATTCGACAACCACTCGAAGAAATTACTTCCTAAGAAATAAGAAAAGTTATTAAACACAGAGACCTGATAAATGTATTATGTTGCATGGAGGTTTAGATAATTAAATTGTTTCTGTTTTATTTAGTGTTAATTTCTTGATATTATTATTAGTGTATTTGTAAACCTGACTAGGTAATAATTAACTACTTGAATGAATTAAATATTAAAAAGAATTTATTTTCCCCAAAAACTTGTATACAGACTGTCTATTTTACGAGGGCCACACCAAATATCTCGCTTAATATCTATTGTAGAAGAATAAAGTTTTAGAAAAAGTTATCCCATTTTTTGTGAGCTATATTTCAGTAAAAAGAAATTTGAAATCCATAGCCTACTTTATGAGATATATTACAAAAATCTGAAAAATAGGAAAACCACAAACGGTTATAGCTTCCTTATTTGAGGAGATACGAAAAAAGTTAAAGGAATGAAAGTTGACGGCAAAGACAATAAGAATAATAACGTGTAACAAAAAAATCGAAAAATGCAGTTGGCTTTGACATACGCTATTGTGCAAAAATGAAAAATACATATCTCAAAGTAGGCCATGACGCCATTAATTCCGTTATTTTTTTCTCATTCCAAGGATATAAAATATGTCACAGAAATTTTAACCGATAGTGTCAATATTTAATATTTTACGAATACCACAATTCATATAATTGAATCGTAACAATCAGCTGTGCCATAATTAGTGAAAAACAATGTATACAGTTATTAATAAATTTGACAGATTGTCACTGTTGTATGTTGTATGTTGCGTTGTCGAGTTCTAAGACAAATTTTATATCAGTAATTATGGTGTACACCAATAATAACAAATTCGATATGATTAGCATTTATTGTCAGTGCAATTTTGACGCTGAGATGGCAGTCACGGTTTACGGAGATAGATTTCCAGATGCTTCGCAGCCAAATCGAACTATGTTTAGGAAGTTAGTTCAAAATCTAAAAACGCACGGTTCATTTTCAAAAAAAGTAGTAAGGCGAGCGCATGTTGCGGATAATGTAAGAAAAGTGAATAGAGTTATGAATTATGTTAACCAAAATGAGACTTTGAGACAAATTCAGAGAAACTGTCGCATAAAAAAAGACAGTGCAAGAAAAATATTGAAAAAAAACGGATTTCGATGCTACAAAATGAGGAAAGTTCAACATTTAAATGAGGGAGATAAGCCAAGGAGAGTAAGATTTTGTAGATGGTTATTAAATAAGAAAAGGAATGACGCGCTGATATGTAGCAAAATTCTTTGGTCGGACGAATCAAATTTTTCTAATAATGGATTTTTCAATAGAAATATGCATTATAAGTGGACATGAAAAAATACACATTGGTGCAGAGAGACTGCTTTCCAAGAAAGATTTTCTACGAATGTTTGGTTGGGTCTTTTAGGGACTAAAGTAATTGGACCTTATTTTTATGATGGCAAATTAACCGCTCGTAGATACCTTAATTTCCTGCAAAACGAATTTCAAGATTTTCTTTATGAATTAACAGTGGCAGAAAGATTAAATTATTCATATTTTCAACAAGATGGGGCTCCACCTCACACTGCTGTAATATGTAGAAATTATTTTAATCAAGTTATGCCAGATAGCTGGATAGGCACCTATGGACACATTCTATGGCCAGCTCGATCACCAGATATTACTCCCTTGGATTTTTTCGTCTGGGGTTACATTAAAGACAAGGTATTTCAAACTGCCCCTGAAAATATTGAGGACATCAAAACCAGAATTCGAAACGCATGTGAAGCAATTACTCCTGAAATGCTCCAAAATGTAATGCGTGACGTGTCTCGTAGAGCACGTTTATGTGTCAGAATGCATGGTGCACAATTTGAGCATTTGTAGTTAGAAAAATAAATACACAATTTCTTTTCAATATAGTAGTAGGTAGTACTGTTATACATAGTTTTTCGTTTTTTTCTTTGGATGTTATGTTTGGAGATATTACTCCCTTGGATTTTTTCGTCTGGGGTTACATTAAAGACAAGGTATTTCAAACAGCCGAGTTACTCTAGCAATAAACGCCCGGCCAGCAATAAATCCTAAATACTTTCTAATTTTTAATTGCTGGAATTTGTATCATACAGATTTCAAATTTTAGTATGATCTTCTACAAGTCTCAGGAAAACAAATTCCATTGCCACATTCGATTATCGGGTCGTTGGGGGCGGCACAAATTTTTTTATTTTATTGTTGAATATCGTGCACATTTCATATTTTAATATATCATTTCTGCGGCCCATTCGAAGTCAATGCCGATTACAGATTCGTTTTTCCGAGGGGGGGGGAGGCGGGAGCGGTATAGGTACTCTAACTTTCTTATTAGAAATCGTGCACATTTCATATTTTAAGATGTCATTTATGCGGGCCATACAAAGTTAATACCGTTGGCGGATTCGTTTTTCCGAGGGGCGGGGGCGGTATAGAAACTGTAACTTTTTTATTAGAAATCGTGCACATTTCATATTTTGATATGTCATTTCTGCGTGCCATACAAAGTTAATACCGTTGGCGGATTCGTTTTTCCGAGGGGCGGGGGAGGTAAAGAAACTAACTTTTTTATTAGAAATCGTGCACATTTCATATTTTGATATGTCATTTCTGCGGGCCATACTAAGTTAATAATATTGGCAGATTCGTTTTTCCGAGGGGCGGGGGCGGTATAGAAACTGTAACTTTTTTATTAGAAATCGTGCACATTTCATATTTTGATATGTCATTTCTGCGGGCCATACCATGTTAATACCGTTTGCGGATTCGTTTTTCCGAGGGGCGGGGGCGGTATAGAAACTATAACTTTTTTATTAGAAATCGTGCACATTTCATATTTTAATATGTCATTTATGCGGGCCATACAAAGTTAATACCGTTGGCGGATTCGTTTTTCCGAGGGGCGGGGGCGGTATAGAAACTGTAACTTTTTTATTAGAAATCGGCTACATTTCATATTTTGATGTCATTTCTGCGTGCCATACAAAGTTAATACCGTTGGCGGATTCGTTTTTCCGAGGGGCGGGGGCGGTAAAGAAACTAACTTTTTTATTCGAAATCGTGCACATTTCATATTTTGATGTCATTTATGCGGGCCATACAAAGTTAATACCGTTGGCGGATTCGTTTTTCCGAGGGGCGGGGGCGGTATAGAAACTGTAACTTTTTTATTAGAAATCGTGCACATTTCATATTTTGATATGTCATTTCTGCGGGCCATACCATGTTAATACCGTTTGCGGATTCGTTTTTCCGAGGGGCGGGGGCGGTATAGAAACTATAACTTTTTTATTAGAAATCGTGCACATTTCATATTTTAATATGTCATTTATGCGGGCCATACAAAGTTAATACCGTTGGCGGATTCGTTTTTCCGAGGGGCGGGGGCGGTATAGAAACTGTAACTTTTTTATTAGAAATCGGCTACATTTCATATTTTATATGTCATTTCTGCGTGCCATACAAAGTTAATACCATTGGCGGATTCGTTTTTCCGAGAGGCGGGGGCGGTAAAGAAACTAACTTTTTTATTCGAAATCGTGCACATTTCATATTTTGATATGTCATTTATGCGGGCCATACAAAGTTAATACCGTTGGCGGATTCGTTTTTCCGAGGGGCGGGGGCGGTATAGAAACAGTAACTTTTTTATTAGAAATCGTGCACATTTCATATCTTGATATGTCATTTCTGCGGGCCATACCATGTTAATACCGTTTGCGGATTCGTTTTTCCGAGGGGCGGGGGCGGTATAGAAACTGTAACTTTTTTATTAGAAATCGTGCACATTTCATATTTTGATGTTATTTCTGCGGGCCATACCATGTTAATACCGTTTGCGGATTCGTTTTTCCGAGGGGCGGGGGCGGTATAGAAACTGTAACTTTTTTATTAGAAATCGTGCACATTTCATATTTTAATATGTCATTTCTGCGGCCCATTCGAAGTCAATGCCGATTACAGATTCGTTTTTTCGAGGGGGGGGAGGCGGGAGCGGTATAGGTACTCTAACTTTCTTATTAGAAATCGTGCACATTTCATATTTTAATATGTCATTTATGCGGGCCATACAAAGTTAATACCGTTGGCGGATTCGTTTTTCCGAGGGGCGGGGGCGGTATAGAAACTGTAACTTTTTTATTAGAAATCGTGCACATTTCATATTTTGATATGTTATTTCTGCGGGCCATACCATGTTAGTACCATTGGCGGATTCGTTTTTCCGAGGGGCGGGGGCGGTATAGAAACTGTAACTTTTTTATTAGAAATCGTGCACATTTCATATTTTGATATGTTATTTCTGCGGGCCATACCATGTTAGTACTGTTGGCGGATTCGTTTTTCCGAGGGGCGGGGGCGGTAAAGAAACTAACTTTTTTATTCGAAATCGTGCACATTTCATATTCTGATATGTCATTTATGCGGGCCATACAAAGTTAATACCGTTGGCGGATTCGTTTTTCCGAGGGGCGGGGGCGGTATAGAAACTGTAACTTTTTTATTAGAAATCGTGCACATTTCATATTTTGATATGTCATTTCTGCGGGCCATACCATGTTAATACCGTTTGCGGATTCGTTTTTCCGAGGGGCGGGGGCGGTATAGAAACTGTAACTTTCTTATTAGAAATCGTGCACATTTCATATTTTAATATGTCATTTATGCGGGCCATACAAAGTTAATACCGTTGGCGGATTCGTTTTTCCGAGGGGCGGGGGCGGTAAAGAAACTAACTTTTTTATTAGAAATCGTGCACATTTCATATTTTGATATGTCATTTCTGCGGGCCATTCTAAGTTAATACCATTGGCAGATTCGTTCTTCCGAGGGGCGGGGGCGGTATGGAAACTGTAACTTTTTTATTAGAAATCGTGCACATTTCATATTTCGATATGTCATTTGTGCGGGCCATACAAAGTTAATACCATTGGCGGATTCGTTTTTCCGAGGGGCGGGGGCGGAGTAGAAACTCTAACTTTTTTATTAGAAATTGTGCACATTTCATATTTTGATATGTTATTTCTGCGGGCCATACCATGTTAGTACCGTTGGCGGATTCGTTTTTCCGAGGGGCGGGGGCGGTATAGAAACTGTAACTTTTTTATTAGAAATCGTGCACATTTCATATTTTGATATGTCATTTCTGCGGGCCATACCATGTTAATACCGTTGGCGGATTCGTTTTTCCGATTGGCGGGGGCGGTATAGAAACTGTAACTTTTTTATTAGAAATCGTGCACATTTCATATTTTGATATGTTATTTCTGCGGGCCATACCATGTTAGTACCGTTGGCGGATTCGTTTTTCCGAGGGGCGGGGGCGGTATAGAAACTGTAACTTTTTTATTAGAAATCGTGCACATTTCATATTTTGATATGTCATTTCTGCGGGCCATACCATGTTAGTACCTTTGGCGGATTCGTTTTTCCGAGGGGCGGGGGCGGTATAGAAACTGTAACATTTTTATTAGAAATCGTGCACATTTCATATTTTGATATGTCATTTCTGCGGGCCATACCATGTTAATACCGTTTGCGGATTCGTTTTTCCGAGGGGCGGGGGTGGTATAGAAACTGTAACTTTCTTATTAGAAATCGTGCACATTTCATATTTTGATATGTCATTTATGCAGGCCATACAAAGTTAATACCGTTGGCGGATTCGTTTTTCCGAGGGGCGGGGGCGGTATAGAAACTGTAACTTTTTTATTAGAAATCGTGCACATTTCATATTTTGATATGTCATTTCTGCGTGCCATACAAAGTTAATACCGTTGGCGGATTCGTTTTTCCGAGGGGCGGGGCGGTAAAGAAACTAACTTTTTTATTAGAAATCGTGCACATTTCATATTTTGATATGTCATTTCTGCGGGCCATACTAAGTTAATACCATTGGCAGATTCGTTTTTCCGAGGGGCGGGGGCGGTATAGAAATTGTAACTTTTTTATTAGAAATCGTGCACATTTCATATTTCGATATGTCATTTGTGTGGGCCATACAAAGTTAATACCATTGGCGGATTCGTTTTTCCGAGGAACGGGGGCGGAGTAGAAACTAACTTTTTTATTAGAAATTGTGCACATTTCATATTTTGATATGTTATTTCTGCGGGCCATGCCATGTTAGTACCGTCGGCGGATTCGTTTTTCCGAGGGGCGGGGGCGGTATAGAAACTGTAACTTTTTTATTAGAAATCGTGCACATTTCATATTTTGAAACGTCATTTGTGCGGGCCATACAAAGTTAATACCATTGGCGGATTCGTTTTTCCGAGGGGTAGGGGGCGGTATGGAAAGTCTATCTTTCTTACTGAGAATCGTGCATATTTCGTATTTTAAGATGACATTTCTGCGATCCATACGAAGGTAATGCCTATGGTATATTCGTTTGTCCCATCGTGTCGAGAGCGGTATAGAAAATCTAACTTTCTTATTGAGAGTCGTTCATAGTTCATATTTTGATATAGTATTCCTTCTATCCATAAAAATAAATGACATTGACAGATTCTCTTTCCGGTTGCCTGGGGCGGTGAGGCAATGTTAATTCTTCTTATTGTAGGTCTTATTTCTGTTAAATAAATATTACAGACTAGGTCTAGTCTGTGCTTCAACTAGATCATTTGCTCTTCTGATAGGGAACATTTTACTTTTTTAATTGTTATCGAGTTATCATTATTATTTTTTTTTTGAGAAAGTTTAAGTAAATAATTTGGATAAAATTTATAACGTCGTATGCGGAAATCATATAGTCTATAAAAGACACGAAACTAAACATACCACATTGGTTGGTTGTGATCCTGGGTCAAACGAATATAATTCCAATGTTGACGAAAATGTTCAGTTATCACATGGGTAATTTAAGAATGACTTGAGCAATGGTTTAGGAACAGTTAATAACAACAGATAGGTACGTGATATGATCAAGTGGTTTGCAATGACTTGATTTGTTTTATTTGTAATAATGCCGATGCGATGCACATAAAATAGACTTTTATACTTTATTTAAATATTTCCTACAAAATATACATATATAATCGCCAATAGGCAATATAAATGTTTGCTTATTATGAAGGCTTAGACATTGTATATGGTAACAACGATCACATTTGTCACAAATTACCCAATCAGCGGTTTCGTCTAACTCAGCTTTGTTACACATAAAACATGTGTTTTTCATATCATCCGAGTTTTTTATTAGCTGTTCTGCTATTTCGCGCCGAAACTCGTTTACATTAAAATCAGAGGTTGGTAATAACTCATTGTTCAAAATACACAGTGCGAACTTTAGTACAAACACTCCACAATTGTAGGTATCAGTTTGCTTTACGTGTGAGACGACTTCTAATGTCCAACCCCTTATCGGTATGGATGAACGGTTCGGTACCTTTCTCGCTTTTCTATTGTAAATTGTAATAAAATGAATGAATTTATTGAAGTAAATTTCAGTTTTTTTAATTGATGAACCTACGGGATCAAAATATTTAAAAATTAAAGTGTCTATGTCGGCGAAGGCGAGACACCAATGAGGCCCAACATTGATGGGCATAATAATTTTTCTTTTTAATAATTTTACATATGCTATATCAAAAGACTTCGCTTCTTTAAATATTAAGGAATAGGTTAATTCACAGGACAGTATTGTAAAATTAACTTTTAAATTAAAATTTAGAAAAGAATCTATAATGGTCTCGCTTAGCCACATATCCTGAGTGTTAGGGAGGTTATTTGACAATCTGTAAATGTCTTCAAATCTTATTGTCTTATTCGGCAAATCCGAATTTACATATTGGCAAATAATGAAGGGGGAGTTGTTGAAAGAGATTAATGTAATATAATGGATCAGACACTAAACCGTTAGGTAACTTTGGCAAGATTTGGTTATTTCCATCCTTATCTGTATCTGTATTAATATTTGCATCTTTCGTAAAAAGTTTGTTCAACAATTTTTTTTTGAAATACGTGTGTCGGCGCTTCTTCGCTTTATTCCAATTTTCCGTAATATTTTTTCTTTTATTAGAGCACTTGCTTTTAGGAATATTTAATATTAATTCCTTGTGCAGAGATAGGACCTTTTGTCGTATGATTCTCAAAAATCTGGTACATTTGTAATTTGGAATGCTGTCTAGCAAAACATTTTTTACCATTCCAAACCAGTTTTCGACGATTGCGTTACTGCACCGCTCCGATTGGGATGCATCTTTTGAGTTAACACCACACCAAAGTGGGTAGTGACTTAGGTATCTGTTCAGAAGATACTTTAAGAATTGAGGACTGAAAAAAATATTCTTTTCCATATCCTTACTTTTGTTTATTTTAGAAATGGTATCGCCTGTTAACTCCATAATCCTATGAAAATGCGCAGAAAAGTGAGTAGTATCGATAATGGATTCGTTTTCATCAGGAGATAAATTTATTTCCAGAACTACATGTTTTTTAAATACTTTATATCAGTTTCGTTACACGATTTGTTAAGGATGATGGACTGGCAATATTTTATTGCATTATTTACTTCATCAGATTTATATTTGGATAATAAAAGTATACACATATGTTGGAACCAAACCGAAGAAACCCAAATTGAAGAGAGGTCAAACAGGCCTGCTAAACTTTCCTTTAAATATTCTGCGACTTGGCAGTTGTTTGGTGTGGTTTCGTTAATATCTCTGGTAATATTTTTCATCAAGTGAGCGCAACAAATTTTTAAAATTATGAAATTTCCTTCTACCAAATTATCATTTTTAATCAGCAATTTATAACATAAATTTAAATATTGCCTAACAGTCATATTGTTCCATGCCTCCAAAATAGCGTTAATTAGAGCATGGCTGAAGTCAGTGACGACCCTTGAAAATAAAGGCCATTTTCCAGACGTTCTGCAAAAATTTTTAACATTTAACAACCACCGGGATATAGCACCTGTGTCGTGTTGACAACTTACCATTTCAAATACTGGAAATGGTCTACCTGAATTTAAGTGCGTTACTCCAGCGTAATAAAATACTCTTTTTTTTATGTGGTCTGGTCTCCTTACTGTGCTACCTGTAGCATCAATGTGTATATCTACGTGGCCAGTTTGCTTAAAAAGTATTTCTGCCACTTCAAATTGTTCGTTGCTAATAACTTCTACAAAAAACGGCTCTCCAGCAAATTGAATGTAGGAAGATTTTTTGTCATGGGATCTTTTCATTAACATTACGTCAAACAAATCGTCCTCATGACGGTCCTTCTTCGATAAAATTTCCATACGAACTCGTTTGTAGACTGATTCTAAACGTATGGAATCTAAATTACCCTGTTTTATTAGTGCCGAGCAGGAACTGTTTATATCCTCAGTTCTTATTACGGACGGTTTTTTCACTTTTAATCTCTGTTCTAGAACTGTTCTCTCAACTCCTCGAACATGACGGTTTAATGCCTGCGGACTATGACAGAAATTCATATTACTACTGTACACATACATTTCTAAAAAAATAAAAAAGTTATAGTTTCTATACCGCCCCCGCCCCTCGGAAAAACGAATCCGCCAATGGCATTAACTTTGTATGGCCCGCACAAATGACGTTTCAAAATATGAAATGTGCACGATTTCTAATAAAAAAGTTACAGTTTCTACTACGCCCCCGCCCCTCGGAAAAACTAATCCGCCAATGGTATTAACTTTGTATGGCCCGCACAAATGACATTTCAAGATATGAAATGTGCACGATTTCTAATAGAAAAGTTATAGTTTCTATACCGCCCCCGCCCCTCGGAAAAACGAATCCGCCAATGGTATTAACTTTGTATGGTCCGCACAAATGACATATCGAAATATGAAATGTGCACGATTTCTAATAAAAAAGTTACAGTTTCTATACCGCCCCCGCCCCTCGGAAAAACGAATCCGCCAACGGTACTAACATGGTATGGCCCGCAGAAATAACACATCAAAATATGAAATGTGCACGATTTCTAATAAAAAAGTTACAGTTTCTATACCGCCCCCGCCCCTCGGAAAACGCATCCGCCAACGGTATTAACTTTGTGTGGCCCGCATAAATGACATATTAAAATATGAAATGTGCACGATTTCTAATAAAAAAGTTATAGTTTCTATACCGCCCCCGCCCCTCGAAAAAACGAATCTGCCAACGGTATTAACATGGTATGGCCCGCAGAAATGACATATCAAAATATGAAGTGTGCACGATTTCTAATAAAAAAGTTACAGTTTCTATACCGCCCCCGCCCCTCGGAAAAACGAATCCGCAAACGGTATTAACCTGGTATGGCCCGCAGAAATGACATATCAAAATATGAAATGTGCACGATTTCTAATAAAAAAGTTAGTTTCTTTACCGCCCCCGCCCCTCGGAAAAACGAATCCGCCAACGGTATTAACTTTGTATGGCCCGCATAAATGACATATCAAAATATGAAATGTGCACGATTTCGAATCAAAAAGTTAGTTTCTTTACCGCCCCCGCCCCTCGGAAAAACGAATCCGCCAATGGTATTAACTTTGTATGGTCCGCACAAATGACATATCGAAATATGAAATGTGCACGATTTCTAATAAAAAAGTTACAGTTTCTATACCGCCCCCGCCCCTCGGAAAAACGAATCCGCAAACGGTATTAACATGGTATGGCCCGCAGAAATGACATATCAAAATATGAAATGTGCACGATTTCTAATAAAAAAGTTACAGTTTCTATACCGCCCCCGCCCCTCGGAAAAACGAATCCGCCAACGGTACTAACATGGTATGGCCCGCAGAAATAACACATCAAAATATGAAATGTGCACGATTTCTAATAAAAAAGTTACAGTTTCTATACCGCCCCCGCCCCTCGGAAAACGCATCCGCCAACGGTATTAACTTTGTGTGGCCCGCATAAATGACATATTAAAATATGAAATGTGCACGATTTCTAATAAGAAAGTTACTGTTTCTATACCGCCCCCGCCCCTCGGAAAAACGAATCCGCAAACGGTATTAACATGGTATGGCCCGCAGAAATGACATATCAAAATATGAAATGTGCACGATTTCTAATAAAAAAGTTACAGTTTCTATACCGCCCCCGCCCCTCGGAAAAACGAATCCGCAAACGGTATTAACATGGTATGGCCCGCAGAAATGACATATTAAAATATGAAATGTGCACGATTTCTAATAAGAAAGTTACTGTTTCTATACCGCCCCCGCCCTTCGGAAAAATGAATCCGCAAACGGTACTAACATGGTATGGCCCGCAGAAATAACATATCAAAATATGAAATGTGCACGATTTCTAATAAAAAAGTTACAGTTTCTATACCGCCCCCGCCCCTCGGAAAAACGAATCCGCCAATGGTACTAACATGGTATGGCCCGCAGAAATAACATATCAAAATATGAAATGTGCACGATTTCTAATAAAAAAGTTACAGTTTCTATACCGCCCCCGCCCCTCGGAAAAACGAATCCGCCAATGGTATTAACTTTGTATGGCCCGCACAAATGACATATCGAAATATGAAATGTGCACGATTTCTAATAAAAAAGTTACAGTTTCTATACCGCCCCCGCCCCTCGGAAAAACGAATCTGCCAATGGTATTAACTTAGTATGGCCCGCAGAAATGACATATCAAAATATGAAATGTGCACGATTTCTAATAAAAAAGTTAGTTTCTTTACCGCCCCCGCCCCTCGGAAAAACGAATCCGCCAACGGTATTAACTTTGTATGGCCCGCATAAATGACATATCAAAATATGAAATGTGCACGATTTCGAATAAAAAAGTTAGTTTCTTTACCGCCCCCGCCCCTCGGAAAAACGAATCCGCCAACGGTACTAACATGGTATGGCCCGCAGAAATAACATATCAAAATATGAAATGTGCACGATTTCTAATAAAAAAGTTACAGTTTCTATACCGCCCCCGCCCCTCGGAAAAACGAATCCGCCAATGGTACTAACATGGTATGGCCCGCAGAAATAACATATCAAAATATGAAATGTGCACGATTTCTAATAAAAAAGTTACAGTTTCTATACCGCCCCCGCCCCTCGGAAAAACGAATCCGCCAACGGTATTAACTTTGTGTGGCCCGCATAAATGACATATCAAAATATGAAATGTGCACGATTTCGAATAAAAAAGTTAGTTTATTTACCGCCCCCGCCCCTCGGAAAAACGAATCCGCCAACGGTATTAACATGGTATGGCCCGCAGAAATGACATATCAAAATATGAAATGTGCACGATTTCTAATAAAAAAGTTACAGTTTCTATACCGCCCCCGCCCCTCGGAAAAACGAATCCGCCAATGGTATTAACTTTGTATGGCCCGCACAAATGACATATCGAAATATGAAATGTGCACGATTTCTAATAAAAAAGTTACAGTTTCTATACCGCCCCCGCCCCTCGGAAAAACGAATCTGCCAATGGTATTAACTTAGTATGGCCCGCAGAAATGACATATCAAAATATGAAATGTGCACGATTTCTAATAAAAAAGTTAGTTTCTTTACCGCCCCCGCCCCTCGGAAAAACGAATCCGCCAACGGTATTAACTTTGTATGGCACGCAGAAATGACATATCAAAATATGAAATGTGCACGATTTCTAATAAAAAAGATACAGTTTCTATACCGCCCCCGCCCCTCGGAAAAACGAATCCGCCAACGGTATTAACTTTGTATGGCCCGCATAAATGACATATTAAAATATGAAATGTGCACGATTTCTAATAAGAAAGTTGGAGTACCTATACCGCTCCCGCCTCCCCCCCCCCTCGGAAAAACGAATCTGTAATCGGCATTGACTTCGAATGGGCCGCAGAAATGATATATTGAAATATGAAATGTGCACGATATTCAACAATAAAATAAAAAAATTTGTGCCGCCCCCAACGACTCGATAATCGAATGTGGCAATGGAATTTGTTTTCCTGAGACTTGTAGAAGATCATACTAAAATTTGAAATCTGTATGATACAAATTCCAGCAATTAAAAATTAGAAAGTATTTAGGATTTATTGCTGGCCGGGCGTTTATTGCTAGAGTAACTCGGCTATTTCAAACTGCCCCTGAAAATATTGAGGACATCAAAACCAGAATTCGAAACGCATGTGAGGCAATTACTCCTGAAATGCTCCAAAATGTAATGCGTGACGTGTCTCGTAGAGCACGTTTATGTGTCAGAATGCATGGTGCACAATTTGAGCATTTGTAGTTCGAAAAATAAATACACACAATTTCTTTTCAATATAGTAGTAGGTAGTACTGTTATACATAGTTTTTCGTTTTTTTCTTTGGATGTTCGTTTTGTACTTGTATTTTTATTTATAAGATATTTATTGGTTTGTATTAAATTGTAATAAATAATTACGGAATTATAATTATTATAAAGTGAATTTTTACTATTATGGCACAGCTGATTGTTACGATTCAATTATATGAATTGTGGTATTCGTAAAATATTAAATATTGACACTAACGGTTAAAATTTCTGTGACATGTTTTATATCGTTGGAATGAGAAAAAAATAACGGAATTAATGGCGTCATGGCCTACTTTGAGATATGTATTTTTCATTTTTGCACAATAGCGTATGTCAAAGCCAACTGCATTTTTCGATTTTTTTGTTACACGTTATTATTCTTATTGTCTTTGCCGTCAACTTTCATTCCTTTAACTTTTTTCGTATCTCCTCAAATAAGGAAGCTATAACCGTTTGTGGTTTTCCTATTTTTCAGGTTTTTGTAATATATCTCATAAAGTAGGCTATGGATTTCAAATTTCTTTTTACTGAAATATAGCTCACAAAAAATGGGATAACTGTTTCTAAAACTGTATTCTTCTACAATAGATATTAAGCGAGATATTTGGTGTGGCCCTCGTAAAATAGACAGTCTGTATATGGTGAGTCAAATTGGATGCTCATCATTGGGATCTCAGAAACCGTAAGAGATGGAGAGTCGGTTAAATGGGGGCGAAGTTGTGCAATATATTACCGAATAATACGGCATAAAAATATCCGAAATACTCCTGTTGGTTTTTGAGATATTAGAAAAAAATTAAAATTTTGGATTTTTAGTTTTTCGAAATATTTTGTTTATTATTGCACTTATAAAAAATCTAAGAATACTTTCTTAGAGCACTTTATGATGCTCTACACGCCTACAGTATCAGTTTTTTATGACGACATTACGACCCCTTAGAGCTATCATTAATTTCAACATCTAAAATACAGGGCTGGAATTTTTACATCATTTTCGGACAGCATTTTGTAATACGAAAAATTTGAATCTGGTTTCAGCAGGATAACTCAAGAGTTGTAACTGAATTTCTGGACCAACAATTTCCCGGCCAATGGATTGCCAATCGAGGTACAGTGAGGTGACCTGCCAGGTCACCTGAGTTAACACCGTGTGACTTTTTGTGGGGTACTTTAAAAAACAAATTATACAAGGAACTCATCAATAATATTGAAGAATTTCAAATTCTTGTGCCTCGTTGCGTAGAAGAGACATTGGACGTGCAGTACATAACATCAACAATAGAATAAACGTATGCCTTCATGAAGATGGAAATTTAATTGAACAGCTTCTGTAACTTGTTACGCTTCGTTTTCACTTTTTTTTTAAATTTCGTCATTGTAAAAAATCAATAAATTATCACAAGTAAATCAACAACTTATAATAGGGCCAATAAGTCTAGTCAGTAGAGCAAGGGCGTGCAGATTTACGAATTTCGTAATTCGAAAAAATGAAAGCACTTGAATGGTGTTAATTCTGCATGAGTTATCTTATCATATGTCTTAAATTTAAAATAATATGCTTAAATCTGGCAACATTATCTCCACGTGTTATAGCAGCGCAACCGCAAATATTTGTCCGTTGCATTAAAGCCGTTACTATTCTAAATATATATGTGGCACCACTGAATGCGATAGGATGAACTCGTAGGTTCGTTAATGACAGTTATTCTGCCAATTTCACAGTAGTTGAAGAAATTATTAGGTATGAAGGCATCACATTTAAACATTTATTCTATTTGGTCGATTGTAGCAATTACATATAATGACCTAGTCGTGGTTTTCATCTCTGGTAGGCGGATAAAACTTAATATATTTCTCTAGATTATGTGAGATTAAATAGTAGAACGAGGTGCCGCTTAAGTGTTACATAAGAGCTATCCACAATGCCGCTGACTTTTTGCTCTACTGCAACACTTATTGGCTCTAGCATACTTAATATTAACGAGATGCTGTAATTTAAAAAACAAATATTTACAGAACCACATTCAGGCGACCGCGACCGGTTAATTGATTAATGGTTTAGGTGTAATGAAATGTTGGAAAATATTTAAGGGCGACATATCACTGATTTCGAATTACAAAATGCTGTCCGAAAATATTATAAAAACTCCAGGTCAGTATTTAAAATTTTGAAGTTGATGATGGTCCTATGGCGACGTACTGTTGCAAAAGAAACTGATATTATAGACATATAAAACATCGTAAAGTGCTCTAAGAATGTATTCTTGGATTTTTTATAAGTGAAACAGTACCCAAAATATTTCTAAAAATTAAAAACCCAAAATTTATATTTTGGTCAAATATCTCAAAAACCAACAGGAGTATTTCTGATTTCTTTATGCCATATTATTCAGTACTATATTGCAAAACTTTGCCCCCTTTTAACCGACTCTCCATCTCTCACGGTTTCCGAGATCCCAATGGTGAGCATCTAATTTGACTCACCCTGTATAGGCTAAGTTTGCAATTCTGAACATTCTTTCTTAATGAAATTTATCGAAACAAAGTCTACTGTGTTTTTTATTTCATAGTTCTCAACCGTTCTCAGTAGGCCATGATGGAAGTTTTTTTTGTTAGGTAAGGAGATGATTAATTTTGTTGATCCATAACTGACAACAAGAAGTTGATATGAAAAAATCTAAGGAAGATACTAGGGTGTGTAGGCGAGATGTAAGGCACAATGTATACTTTGATACCGTGATTAAATCCAGCAGTTGGAACCCACATAGGATGTACTACAATTATGGGTTATGCCCATAAAATAATTTTATTCTCGTGTTTAAAAATACTATACGAAAGTGGTACATATTTGAAATGGTTCTTCAGAGCAATAAATTTTATACCAGTAACGAATCCTAATTATAATTAATGAGTAAATATGTAGAGTAGTTATTATCATATTACTCACTGGCATTTTAATTTCATCATAACTTCTAGATGAAAGTACCAAGGATTGTTTTTAAATATAAAATTAGCTACTATTATAATATATAATATATAAGCACATACACTTTTTTGTTACTAGAAAAGTTTAATTAGGTCAGAAAATTATGTGGAATACGGAAATAAATCTATTGCTCTTTTACGTGTTTTCAACCTCTAGTAAACACTCCAAACCGAGAGTTTAAAAAATATAACACAATGACAACAATAAACACTTGTTTATTAATCTACGAACTAATTACAATAGTTATTTATTAATATACGAATTAATTAAATTATTTATTACTTCACTTATATAACAACAACACTAAGTACTATTTCTCACTTGATAATTTACTACTCCGATTGCGTTCTTTCAATTCCACTGTTATCACTTCAATTTCAATCAGAACTGACCTGGAGGCCAATCATCTTGCCCTTATGGTATATGGGTATATGGGTATCACAGATGTCTTCTTGAATGGTTCATTATAGAATACAGTTCTGAAATCCTACTGTTAGCGGCAGCGCCATCTTCGAGATGATTGCCAAGCATTTTAGACGAGAGTACAGTGGCACTGTCTCTTGAATTATATTAGATGTATAACTTTCTTAAATTATTCTATAATCCGGCACTGAATGGCCTTAACAGCTCTATAAAACAGATCGCAGATAGTCTTCTTCCTCATTTGCTAATATCAGCGCTCGCTTTAGGGGCGGACAACCCGGGCCCCAGTCTGGAGCGACAAATCTGAAAAGTTAAATACCCATTTAATCGAAATTTGTATTTGCCTATTTTTTCTTTTGCTAAAATTACCATGTAATTTATATTTCGTATTTGCTGTTTTGCCTAAAAGCTAAAAATTTTTTTTAGTAAAAACATACAAGAGGTTCCATTTGAAAGAATTGAGTTATGACAGTAGAAATATATAAATTTGAATCATCATGGAGATCACCCTGTAGAATAGGTTCGACTATGAGAGGCCTGGAAATTAGTATATGCCTTGACTAACACTGGAAGTGAAATAACGATATAATTTATGAAAATAGGTTTTTTACAGGTTTGGCTCTTGACCGCTGCGCATGTGTATTTTTTATTGGAGAAAGTGAAATAACGTGACAACGCCGCTGTGTAATCCCAAAAATTATATATGCCTAGATAGAGAATTAAGAGTCAAATATAAATATATCAAAAAATGTTGAATGCTCCATTTAAAAAATTCTATTATTAGCTTGCCGCCATTATCTGAAACACCCTATAGATTTAAAAAAATAATTTTAGAATATGGCACTTTTGATCTTCCACAAATTTTATCAGGGACATTTTTTCCAAACCGTTAAGATATTGACCCTCCACGAGTAACTCATCCTGTACATGCGTAAAAGCACAGACAAACTGTGAAAAGTGACTTCTTTATTTTTGTTATAAGAACTTCTGAACGATATACAACTAGCTATACATTCACATAAACATAGAACAAGCAATATACAACCAACAATACATCCAACAATGACTCTGGTTATCTATATTACTTCATCTGTAATATGTAATATTAAATAAACCATCTCATAAATACTTAGCTCGTTCTCCCAGTGCTACGCACATTACTCCAATCAGGCAATCAACGAAGGAAAAGTGGGGGAAATAATTCGTGTAGCTGCCAATTTCTATATAGTTCTTGGGGGGAACAACATACTAAAAGTCCTGACCAGTGGATGGTCTGTGGGCGGGAGGGGGTAGTTTAAAGGTCCCCTTCTCACGTTTTTCTTGAATGACTCGAAAACCACGCCCACCCTCTAGTGTTTACATACAATATTAAAACAAATTAAATTTCGAACAAATAAGTTTCTATTCATTTTTTTTAGGATCAATACGAGATACAGAGGATGGAAAAATCGCATACCGAAGGGAAGTATTTTATTCGAGAAAAAAAAACTTTCGAGATTTTTTGGGATTTTCATGTTTCAGATCATGTAGATTACGAAAATATAAGATTTTCAATTTCGTCAGTCTGTCTGTTTATCTGTGTGTCTATCTAGTGTAGGCGAATTAGATGAAAATCCATATAAACTTGAAAAATTTTACCGAATAAATAGATTTACACGAAACTTTCTGGATTCTGTTCGTGTTAATGTCCAGATTAAACTCCAAAAAAAAAGTTTTACCGCCCCGAAATTTTTTTAAACAATGATTTTTTTACTACAAATTGAGATAAATTTAAAAACAAAATATATTTTTAGAAAATTTGACGAGAAATAACAACTTTTTACTCTTGTAAAATTTTCGAAAAAATGCGTGTTTTCCGAGATATGGCGATTCGAATTTTTCCAAAAAGGGGGAAGGGGGAATAAAAGGTGACGAGAAAAACTCCACAAGAAATCTGGTGAATGTACTATTAAAATACAAGACTTTTTTCCTCTAGAAGTGTTTCCTAAAGTGCACTCTGTCCAACTTCTACCGGAAAAACACGAGAAAATTACCCTTGTAGGAGAATGGAAAATTTCGTAAACTGTGGAATTTAAAAATCTGGAAAAATTCAGACCTATAGAATAAGATATGCTTTAACATTTTGGACTCTTGCAATTTTTCTAGAACGTGTATATTTTCCCAGTTTTCAACAGTTTTTCACGATCTTTTGACAGTGAAAAACTGTTGAGAACTCGGAAAATATGCACGTTACAAAAAAATTACAAGAGGCCGAAATTTTAAAGCATATCTTAGTCTATAGGTCTGAATTTTGCCAGATTTTTAAATTCCATAGTTTACGAAATTTTCCATTTTCCGATAAAGGTTTTTTTTCGTGTTTTCCAAAGAAAATTGGACAGAGTGCACCTTAGGAAAATGTCGTAATGGAAAAAGCGCCTTGTATTTTAATAATACATTCACCAGAATTTTTTTGGATTTTTTCTCGTTACTTTTTATTCCCCCTTCCCCCTATTTGAAAAAATTCGAACCGCCATATTTCGGAAAGTACGCATTTTTTTCGAAAATGTTACGAGAGTAAAAGGTTGTTATTTTTCGTCAAATTATCTAAAAGTACATTTTGTTTTTTGAATTTACCTCAGTTTTAATAGTCAACAAATTAGCAATAATTATTGTTTAATTTCGGGGCAATAGCGGCAATTGTTTTTTTTTTAAGTTTGATGTAGACATCAATACGAACAGAATGTTTCGTGACATTCTAAACCTATTTCAAAAATAATTTTTTTTTAAATTTTTTAACCACTTCTAGAGAGTAGATGATGGAAACAAAATTGGAAAAAGCATTGTTCCTAGAAAAAAAATAATAAGAACTTATTTGTAGAAAATTTCATGTAGTTTAATATTGTATATAGACACTTTTTCGCTAGAGGGCGTGGCTTTCAAGTTATTCAAGAAACAAGTTAAAAGGGACCCTTAAGTACCCCCACCCCGCCCCGCAGGAAATCCACTGGCCAGGACTTTGAGTATGTTGCTCAGGGCACTCCTCCAGACTACAAACATTGGACTCTACACGAACTATTTAGTCTATTTCGCCTTTTTTGGGCTTCGTTAATTGGACTACAACTCACGCTCACACATTCCTTGTTATTGAACAAAATGCATCTAATCTCCTAAAGTAAACTTCTATTTCTAAGTCAGATAAAAAATTTCAAAGCTTTGCCGCCTATTACCACTAGGATAGAGCGGGGCATGGATTAAAATAAGAAATTAAGGGAACCTCGCCAGTATCAGTTAAGTATAATTTCTAATAATTACGCCACTCACTCCTAAAATATTTTATGATCTAACGGTCACTACTGTTTACTTAATTTTTTACACACATACATAATGCTGTAAAAGGGCAAGCACTTTTATGGCCGAGTTTTATGGCTTTTTTTGGGTGTCTCGCGCCGTTGGGTGTCTCCTTTGTCGGGATTTTTTTATTTGACTTAGAAATATGAAGTTCACCCTACAACAATTACGAATAAAGTTACAATTTAATAACTGATTTTTTTCCAAAATTAACACTTTACTACTAAGAATGGATATAATTTGTCTTTAAACACTACCTCATAAATATTCCATTACAAGCAAAATATTTGCATCGTTTTCCACTTATCGAATAGAATATGTGGAGATTAGCCTAAAAAGGATAAATTTTTTTTAATATTTGGGTAGGTATAGGAAGAAATTCGCGTGCCGCAACTGAATAAAGATATATTTGCCCTTTCGGGTGACGAAGTACTAATTTAATTCCTTTTTTCAAAGAGTAAGTATCACTTTTAATGCCGAGGGACCTAAATGTTTCCAAAATCACAGGCGGTGTCGGATTGTGTTCTGAGTTTCTTATGTCGTATCCACTGTGATACTGTGATACTGTGATACTCGTTATTATTACTCGTTATTGTTAAAGTAACACTTTATATTTAAGAATATTTATTATAAACCAGCGTGACCATATTACAATGAGATGATCAACTGGCAAACTCAATATGACAACTCCTCCAGACGCCTAGCGCCATTTACGACATCTTAGCCAGGGTATTAATTAATTCATAATCAATATAATTATATGCAAATGCAACTTCCTGGAACTGTAAAAGCTCTATAACAATAGAAACAAATGAAAATATATTACCAGAAAATACTAGTAATTATTCAAACTTTTACAAAATACTTATCACAAATAAGTTTAAAACATATATCTTTCTTATAACAATTATAACAAAGAAAATATGCCCATTATGAACAGTACAACTGTTATCATAATGTTATTTTTGTTTTTGTTATAAGAAAGATATATGTTTTAAACTTATTTGTGATAAGTATTTTGTAAAAGTTTGAATAATTACTAGTATTTTCTGGTAATATATTTTCATTTGTTTCTATTGTTATAGAGCTTTTACAGTTCCAGGAAGTTGCATTTGCATATAATTATATTGATAATTATCCCTTTACGGGGAATTTCCTATAATCTAATTTTAATTTTTAATATCCTGTTCTGGTAATCCTTTGATGGTTATAACACGAGTATTTGCTTACATATTTCAGTTGTTTGTGAACTTTAGGAAAAGTCGCACCGAAGAGACATAGATGTCGAAACACGTGTCAATGGATGTTCTAAAGTTTTGTGTTACTGCTATATCGGTAAGTGCTTTTGTTTTGATTATCTTTGGGTTTCATTGAGCAGGATAATTTAAATTAAAAATAACATTATGATAACAGTTGTACTGTTCATAATGGGCATATTTTCTTTGTTATAATTGTTATAAGACAAATATATGTTTTAAACTTATTTGTGATAAGTATTTTGTAAAAGTTTGAATAATTACTAGTATTTTCTGGTAATATATTTTCATTTGTTTCTATTGTTATAGAGGTTTTACAGTTCCAGGAAGTTGCATTTGCATATAATTATATTGATAATTATCCCTTTACGGGGAATTTCCTATAATCTAATTTTAATTTTTAATATCCTGTTCTGGTAATCCTTTGATGGTTATAACACGAGTATTTGCTTACATATTTCAGTTGATTGTGAACTTTAGGAAAAGCCGCACCGAAGAGACATAGATGTCGAAACACGTGTCTGTGGATGTTCTAAAGTTTTGTGTTACTGCTATATCGGTAAGTGCTTTTGTTTTGATTATCTTTGGGTTTCATTGAGCAGGATAATTTAAATTAAAAATAACAATATGATAACAGTTGTACTGTTCATAATGGGCATATTTTCTTTGTTATAATTGTTATAAGAAAGATATATGTTTTAAACTTATTTGTGATAAGTATTTTGTAAAAGTTTGAATAATTACTAGTATTTTCTGGTAATATATTTTCATTTGTTTCTATTGTTATAGAGGTTTTACAGTTCCAGGAAGTTGCATTTGCATATAATTATATTGATAATTATCCCTTTACGGGGAATTTCCTATAATCTAATTTTAATTTTTAATATCCTGTTCTGGTAATCCTTTGATGGTTATAACACGAGTATTTGCTTACATATTTCAGTTGATTGTGAACTTTAGGAAAAGCCGCACCGAAGAGACATAGATGTCGTAACACGTGTCTGTGGATGTTCTAAAGTTTTGTGTTACTGCTATATCGGTAAGTGCTTTTGTTTTGATTGTCTTTGGGTTTCATTGAGCAGGATAATTTAAATTAAAAATAACATTATGATAACAGTTGTACTGTTCATAATGGGCATATTTTCTTTGTTATAAGAAAGATATATGTTTTAAACTTATTTGTGATAAGTATTTTGTAAAAGTTTGAATAATTACTAGTATTTTCTGGTAATATATTTTCATTTGTTTCTATAATTCATAATCAATAAAATTTACATCAACAATAGCAATACAAATAACAATACACGTGCAGAAAAAAACGAAAGTTAAAGGAGGTTCTTTTTATTGACTGAGATGCTTTTTTGCAAAACTAATGCGAAATATCATTCTATCTCGTCGAGTTATCCCAAATGGATTGGCTATAACTTTGCACGTCCACAGGAAGCCGTGATAAGGATGATTTTGTGAACGCGTACGATTTTGAACGTCCGAGTTCAGTTTTCCTTGGTTGGCCCAGTCACTCAATTTGACAGTAACCACTTCTTTGTACTCAATTTTGCTATAAATGAGAGATCGAAAGTACGACTCTTTAGGAAGAAAATAAGCCCAACGATGTTATGCTACGACATCCCTAAGCTATAAAAATTTATTTTCAAAAAAGTGCCTTTTTAATAAAGAAATGCTCTTTTGCAAAAATTAATACAAAAGTACACATTTTCAAAAAAAAACTTATAAGTATTAAAGTTTGTTACGTCCACGTTCATTATTTTTGAAGTTAAAAATTAATTAAGAAACATTTTTGTTAAAGAACTAATTAACCGAATTTTATTGCGGCTCATTTTATAGATATCTTTAATACCTACAAGTTCTTCCACGGACCTATTTTCGTAAAACCTAAAGATAAATTTATACAAACCACAAACTTGTTTTCCGTAACTTCATTTGTTAATTAAACATAGACGGCACTAATTTTCAGCTATTGGATTTTAGCTACAATAGTTATACGTACTGAGAGGAACATATTTCCGCTGAATAACCCCGGCTGGCATTTTTTTTTCTAAAACTATCCCTTCTCTAGGCTATATACCCTATGAAACAGTACATTATGGAAGTCATAATTAGTTAAGGCAAAAATTTTTACCATTGTAGTTCATAATAAAACGTTTAAATAACTCGGGATAAAGTTACAGAACGAGGTCTCCTATTATAGAATGAAAGACTTAATTTTGTGTGTGTATTGTAGCATAGTTAAGGATAATTGGCTAAAACGATGTCATTCTTCGAGATAATTCTATCTACGTTTACTTTCAACATGGTCAATCGTCAAGTTAAAAAAGTTACTCAATGCGAAATCAACAAAATTAATAACGAGTCTTTCTAACGAAATATACAGTGTGTAGCACTTAATATGAATACATCTTCGTACTATTTTAGTTATTTTTAGAGATAAATAAATAATTTCTGTCACAACAATAGAGCTTCATAAACAGTGGAGTAGTCGTAAATTAAGCCGTGCTGGAACGCGCTGACCTGGGTGGTATAATATACCTACTACAGAATCCATAGTTTCTTTTATTTACTTCCCGTAAAAAAGAAGTGTTCCGGCGCGTTCCGGCATCGTTTGAGGTATGTAGCTGAAGCAAAGTATCTAAATGCGGCCTACTACGACCATTTGAAGAAGGCAAAAACGTTGGGGCGAACACCCTCGTTTACCTGCTTCGATCCTACTATTTTTGGCGCTGCGCGCGTCTCATAATATACGTGTTATTGTTTTGCTTCTTTTTGTCAGCTATTGTTATTTTTCGTATTTGAAATCTTTGAATTTCAAGTTTCTCAAATTTTATTTAAGTTGTTGATTGAAAATTGCGTTTAAAAATAATTATAGGGCATTTTTATTTACTTATTTTATTTATTTAATTGCCTTATTTATTTTAACATCCTGGCGAAGTAGCTAATGCTACTCTACCACTTAACCAGGACGGCGAAATGAGATACGGTTACCCATCGAAGTGATGGACTCGACAGGCGTGCCTTAACTTCGCCGATCGAAGATCTCGCCACTGAAACCAGTACCGTACCTCATCTCACCTTTCATACATAATTAATTCTGTGCAATGAGTTAGTGCTTGAGAATCAATTGAATGTAAACTGTGCAGTGTAAAATGTGTGTTGAAATTTATATTATTATTTTAACAAGAAATTCATAGTTATTAAATTATTATCAATCGCTATAGAAGTACGATATATCTGTATAAACTGAATACACTTTGCCTTAATTTCTAAAAAAATCGTGTTTGTGAGAAATACCACTATCAAAGTAAATGAATATTTACATTATAGTTTGTTTAGTCAAAATTTGCATTTTTTATTTATAAAGCTTTTTAATTAATTGATTGTCGATTTTTGTGTTGAAATAGGTTTAGAATGTCATGAAACGTCGAAATTTAAAATTTGGACACATATTTCTGTGTGTCGGTCGGTCGGTCCGTATATCTGTCTGTAACTTTACTTTGTGCATACGTTTTCTCTGGAACAGTTTAAGATATCGTTTTGTTTGACACACGTATTATAACGAGATCCAGATCGCAAAATTGACTTGGGCCTAGGGACAATTTATATGTAAACCCGACACTAGGAGATCTGGAACTAGATTATATTCTGAGCTTTCTCATGTGAAGGGTTGGGGATTAATAAGAACTAATTTAATTACCTACTTATTTTTTAAATTTTATCGTCTTATTTACATTAACGTCCTGGCGGAGTTTAGCTAATGTTATTCCACCACTCAACCTAGACAATCACTACTGGCCCTACAGAGACACAAAATAACAACAGGGTTAGTATGGGAATGCCATCAGGCACTCGTGGGCGCCTCTAGCATGAACAGTGTCATTCTATGCTGGGTCAAAGGGCATGCACAGTGCAGAGGCAACAGGAAAGCTGACAGTCTGGCTAAGAAGGCAGCCAGTCTAAGTATACTTGGACCTGGCCCTTCCAACATACTGCCGACCTCAGCAATAATGCTAATGATTAAAGAAGACACCCACAGAAAATTTAAAAAACTGTGGGATGAAACTCATAGTTGTCAGTTGGCCAGGGATCTGCTTAGATACCCTGACAAGGATACAACGATGATCTACCTGGGAATGTCCAGGAAGAACCTGCGCTTCGCGACAGGAATTCTTACTGGTCATTGGCAGCTGAGGAAGCACCTTTATAACATGAAGTAAAATGACACACCCCTATGCAGAGATTGTGAACAAGAAGACGAGACTGTCCAACACGTACTCTGTGAGTGCCCGGCAGTCTCCTCTAGCAGAGAATCCATTTTGGGAGAACGTTGGCCTACTTTGGCCGACTTGAGGGATATTCCCCTAAGCAGCATCACCATACCTTCTTCACAAGATTAGGATGGTTGGAGGCCTAGGTGGAATCTTGTATCCCTCGGGAGGATGTACAAGGGGCCCAATGGGGCCTAGGTGCTGCGGTCACCTAAATGTGACTGCCCTCCCACAAACTCCAAACTCCAACTCCAACCACTCAACCAGGACACTTACACATAGACATCGACACAACAACCACTCCCTGCGATATTTCCATTTACCGCAGCTGAGACACGAGCTCAGGATAGATAACAGCGACTAGACATGTTGTGCCACCCAACAGCGGTCTAGTTCACTGCTACCATCTCGGCAACACCACTAAACATTCATACCCTCGCCAGGATTCGAACCCGGGACTCCGTGGTCGCAAGCCAAACGCCTTAGCATTGCGCCACCGAGCCGGTAATAAATAAGGTAAGCTGGTAAGCTGGTCTGTAGCCAGAAATAAATTGTAGGAGGTGTTCATTGAATTTCAGAGGGTGCCAATTTTTTTATCATTTAGCAAAACATGCAAATAAGTTCCACACAGATAATATGGAATTTCTTCAGGGGGTGTCGAGCTCAGGCCTGGCAAGAGTTCGGGAACTTGGGATTTGGTGTATATACTAGAAGTCAAGGCTTCAAATTGTTATATAACATTTGACACCCTCACCACCACCACCCCATTATTAAAGGGGTTAATAGAATAAAATTAAGGTATTCACTTAAAATTTCGTACACGTGTATATTATAACGACATGAAACTAGATTATATTTAGATATGATTCTGTTGAAGGGTTAGTGGTAAATAGGGGTAAGTAACTAAAGCCAGCCGATAAGAGTTCAGAAATTCGGGATTTGGTGCATATACGAGAAGCCAAGGCCTCTAATTTTTTGAGCGTCTGCTACCCTCCACCGCCACCCCCCACTCCATTATTAAAGGGTTTAACAAAACAACATTGGGACATTCACTTGAAATTTGGTACACGTATATACCATAACGACATCTGGAACTAGATTATATTTTGAGATGATTAAGTTCAAGGGTTGAAGAGTAAATAGGAGCAAATAGGGGAAACATGTAAAGCAAGCTACTAAGTGTTCAAAAACACGGGATTTGGTGTATATATTAGAGGTCAAGGTCTCAAGTTTTATGGCATATGCCACCCCACCACCATCCCAACGCCATTATTAAAGGAGTTAACAAAATAAAATTAAAATTGAAATTTGGTACACGTACGTATTATAACGAGACCTGGAATTAGATCACATTTTGAGCTTATTTCGTTGAAGGGTTCGGGGGTAAATAGGGGCAAACTAGTAAGAGTTCAGAAATTTGGGATTTCGTGTCTATACTAGAAGTCATGATTTCAATTTTCTTTATGACATCTGCACCCCCCACCAGAGACTTGGATGGGAAATCTGGATGTGGAAGTAGTGATTCCTTAGCAGTGTTTTTTTTTTCTATTGCAACATTAAAATTTAAAAATACGCATTTGATCGATTATTTGACCATGGTCAGTTTAAGAACTTATTGAGAAATAATGCAACGCCATTTAGTTCATATTATAACGATATTCAGATACTTTACCCCTGCAAACATTTTGTATTTTGTTACATACCCTATACACTAGTTGGAGACAAAATAATAATTTGCTAATCAGATTGATTGGCCCATTATTGTATCATATTTTTCTTAAGTTTTTGTAATACTATAATATGTTTTTATAACTAGGTATGTGTGAGAAATAAATGTACCTACCAATTTGTGGCAAAAAAAAAAGTGCTAGTACACCTTACTTGTCTTCGAAAAAATGGATTACTTGTGTGTTTTTATTTGCGTGTGGTAGGTAACTAACTTAATATAGAACTGAGTTGTATTATTTATGTAGCATTAATTAATTGTTTAAAATTATATTTATAGAGATTTCAGTCTACTAAATTATTTCTAAGGTCTCATGATAGTCAGTTCAATTGATGACTAACGCTAATTAAAGGTCGATTTTTTCTTTCTTAACTAGAACTAAACTAATCTTAATTGAACGGAATTTTAAATTGCTAAAATTTCTCTATAAAAATGGCGTGGGAGTACTTAATAATATAATTACTAGTTATTATAAATTTGTAGGTACAACTGCTACAAGATGTAGGTATATAGGTACTACATCAATTAAAAATGTAGTCGCCAAGTTTTTCCATTGTGTACTTATATTGACTATCCAATTTATCCTCAAGCTTTCAATTGAGACATATGAGCTACTAGTTAAGCATTAATGAGGCAACGTATTCGTTAAAGAGAAAAATACGATTTTAATTAGACCATTAGCGTCAGAACTGCAGAATTATACTGCTACTTTTTGTAGCAATTGTGTCTTAAACTGGTTATACAAGGACAGTCTTTGCTCTCAGTAAAGTTTCCACTGTGAAAATGAAATTTTCATAGTCATTTTTTCAGAGATTTTATATCTAAGTACAGAAAAATGACATTTACACAATATAAAAATCGTGATGGTACATTTTTAATTCAATTAAATAGATACATTAAAACCTCAGAAATATTTTTTATATTAATAGTACGGTAGCCCGTTACCAAAACCCCTATCAATGCGGCGAGCTTTATTGCAGGGAAACTCTATAGATTATGAAATTCTAAGACACTTTTTCATGTGACAAAAGGTCCAAACACGATACTGACGGCTGGCAAACGACTTTCCGTCGTTTTCCGTTGGCAGCAGCTGCGCGAAATCGAATGGAGTCGCATATATACGCCGAATAACAATCAATACCATAACAACCATGCAATGACCTTCCCAATTACAACTTTTGCAAATATAAAAATTAATTTGTCTAATGAACGTCAAATTAAAAAAAAAAAAATTTCAAATAAAATTTCATTAAAAAAAGTGTTCAATACATTTTGTATTGCACACGTGTTCTCAATTTTACCCCATCACTTAACTTCCCTCGACAAGAAGGCAAAAGAAACTGTCAGTATCTCATTTTCGACTTGGTCATTAATATTGCCTGTCGTATGAAGGGGTAATAAACTAAATTAAAAAATATGTATACCTATAACGAAGTCTAAAATTGTTAACTCAACCCCCAGGGAAGAAATCATTAATATGTACTTAGTCTTTATTTAAGAAATCTTCCGCATGCTTTGTGTTTTCATGGTAATGAAAGCTTTAAACTCATTTATCTCAAAACATGATTTTTTGAGTAGTGCCACTGTTGCAGCCCATGAGCGATTTAGTCGTAATTTAACTATGCAAAATGGCAAAGTGTCAGTATGATTGATCAGGTTTTGTAATTTATGGTCTGATTCGTCTGAAAATCGAAGTGTGGAGATTTTCAAGGACGCCAGATTATAAATATTTAGTCGAAATTCAAAAACTTGGCGACTTCAAGATGACGAAGGGGTTTTGTCATTTATGGGTACGAAATTATATTAAGTGATTTATATATTTGATCTATTATAGAGTTTCCGAATCGAGCACTAGTATCGCGTGTTTTCAATTCTAGGAAACACCCTGTAGAAATCCGTAGGTTCTAAATAATTTTAGCAAGGGGTAACCACTAATAATAATTTACTGATTACACAATACTTCTTAATTAAGCAAAATAACCTTTAAGCTTTGTTTACTTGATATTTAACCTCACTTTTTCACTTTTCAACTTCACTTTGATAAAATTTCTCCTTCCCGCCAAGGAATCTCGTCTTATATACTCTGAAATTGCCTCTAGAGTTATCTAGAACATAATCGAGAATCTTCTTCCACCACACTCCAGGAACTCTATCTCTTTCTACAAGTTTCCAGGATGTCACTATTAGTCATGGGCGTATCATAGGGGGTATAATGTATAACACTAGTCTAATTGGGACGTTTTTAAATACCAACTGAAGCTGTTTCAATCATAACTGTAATTAAAAATACTTTAATAACATTTTAAAGGGAACTTGATATATTATATCTCCTCATGTCGATTAAATCTGAGAGAAGTATATTGATATGTTTTACATCTTCGTATAATTGTGAACTTAATAAAAAAAACCTTAGTAAGATTTTGGCTTTAAAGTTATTACAAAACAATTTGTACAGGGCATGACAATTTACACGCCTCTGGCGATCACCCTGTATGACGAACATGCCCCAATTTTCACAGTATTCTATTTCCATTCTATTTAAATCAAACAGGTATAATGAGGGATACAATATACTTCGTCTCATTTCCAATTCATCAATTTATAGCTGGGTTGCCAGTTTATAGATTAAACATCGCGTCCGACCATTTAAACCTTGAACGTCTATATAATCTGAGGAAATAGCGAAACAAACTATACCCGAGTTTCAATTCCGTACCCTAAAAACTGTTTAAAACATAAAGTACGCCGTTTCCTGTACGCCCGTTATTAATGAAACTAAAACTTTAAGACAACAAGAAAACAATGTCTTTAAAATTATTTCACATAACCATGAAGCAATATTTCTTCATTACCCAGTTCATATTTTATTAAATAATCAACCTAAAGTCACGGCAAATAATGGTGCCCTAAGGTCTCTAAGAACCAAAGTAAATAATCCTATTAACTAATTAGGAGCCATAACAAAGATTGGGTATTCAACAATCAGTTAATCCATTGAGAAAACTAATTGAGAGAGAACTATATTCAACCGCAAGTGGCCCTCTGCTTTTAGTAATTGTTCACTACTTGTCACATAGCAAATAGCCAGTATATCACACACTTATTACAAGTGCTGCTTATTGTGTTCCCGTGTAGTTCATTTTAGACTATTTAACTCACGCAGATATGTATTCGTTTAGTATATGCGAATTTAGAAGTAGTTTACTTACAGGGTTATTATTTGTGATTAGTTCCTGGGCTAATGATCAAAGCCATGATTTTATTAGTCCCCCTACAACTGTGAAGGCGAGGGAAAATAATACTGTGTTGTTGCCTTGTTATTTAAACACCTTGTCTAATGGTAAGTAGATAATTTCTAATGGAACCTAGTTGAATTTGTTAATTTATAATCAGTAATTTCATATATAAATATATTTTTATGTTTATATGTTTTAAGTTAAATATGATAAAGAAATTGGAAACTTTCTTATACGTAAAATATTGGCGACGTAATTCTTGCGATGCCAAAGACGATTTTAAAAAATAATACTTTCAAGAAGTTTTAAATATCTTTATACTACTCACAGGGTCGGAAGGAGAACCTTCATTTTTGAACAATTTTATTCATTCCAACATCCTCTACAGACACTAAAATAGAAACGAGCTAACCATTATACTCTTCGCCGATTTATTACACTTGTTATATAATTGTTGCACATTCTATAGGATACTCTTCGCAGTTTTTTTTTTGTTAATAATATTAGTTTTAGACATTTTTTGTTTAATTACAAAACAAATGTTTTCTTTCATTTAAAAAATTAATAACTTTTTTATTTATTGATCAGTTTTGTTCTTCCTCTAGGTAACACTAACTTACTGTCCAAATTTCAATACAATCGGAATTTTCCTTCTTAAGTTATCGTGCTTACTAGAAACGTGACGGACGGACGGACAGACGGATGGACATTTTGAAAGTTGTTCAGAATTCAATCACCAACAGTGATATAATATGATAGTAAATTTTTTTCTCTACGAGCAATATTACCAGTTTTAAAATTGTGCCGATCGAATGCAATATACTCTTCAGTTTGTATTTGCGAAGAGTATAATAATCCAAAAGCGTATCCCCCCATTACTATGAATATTATGGTATTGTCAAACAGGCTTTTCATAATAAAACAAATACTTAAAAATATATACATGTTTGTTGGGATATATACTGCATAGCATTACAAAAATATCCGAAAAATTTAAATTATATTTTTTCTCTACAAACTAAAATCCCAAAGTCTTAAATAGTTTCCACAAACACAAAAACATTTGATCACTAAACTAGAATACTATCATTCGACGCACGTTTCGCTAACCATGTTGGCATCATCTGGAGTTGATTCAAGTTCAAGTTAACCTCTTCAAAGGAACAGATACGTACAGTGAAGGTTCCAGCTCCCTCCAGGACTAAAATTGTTAAGATTTATTGAATTCTTATTGTAAAATTCTCACGAACTGGGCAGCACTGAATGCTATATGACGTGCATTTCGTCAATTCAGGATTTTGTATTACAGTGTTACAAGATAAAACTTTATACTCGTATCATGTGTTTCCTAAAGATTGCCTCGTGGCGTAAAGTAATCTGTAAACTGTAATACACTCGGCGGCGGCGCCGACATCATGCAACATGGCGACTCCGACCTAAAGAAACTAAAATTTGTGGAACATAAATACATCCGTCTCGACTCAAATTCATCATAATACACCTCTTTTGAACATTGTCACAACATAACTTCGTTAGCAGCCACATTCAACAGAGATCTCAAACATTTTACGCACTTAAGCTGGATAGCAGTGCTTTAACAAATATCATAACACAAATCAGAGAGCGAAATGCACCATTTCGAATAAACCACACCGTGCCATACCAAGTGCTGTCATTTTCCGGCAGTCTATCTAGTCATAACTTATACAATTATACCCTCTAAAATCCAACAAACTCCTCGTTACCATATTTTCCAAGTCTTTTACTCTTTCTTATCCCCTCTTCGTTTATTTTTGTACCTTTTATACTAAATGACTCTTTTCCTTATCATCTTTATATAATCATAACTTTTGAAGTTATAATAGGTTTATACTATAAATTGATAAACTTGGCATCCGTTCAGTACTGTGTCAATTGTCTGAAGAGAATTTTTCTTTTGGTCATTTCTCGTATCAGCATATAAAAAAAATGTTTTGAAAATTTTATTTCAATATTCGACATCTTTTATTAGTAACTATTCGAAATTTTATTTTTAATGTCTTTTTTAATTCATCCACAGTGATGAAATTAGTTAAGATTATTATTGTATGTACATTTTACTTTAAATGTCCTGCCCTTCAATTGTCTCGGCGATTCACTCCGTGGATCTCCTACAGGCACAGAGGGCAAAATACCCGGAAACGTGGCCAAAATCTTTAGGTCTATTTCTATATTGCTGATAATTAGTATATAGAGTTTTCGAGGTCACTGGTTTCGATTTTGATATAATTAAAAATCAAAATAAAATGGCGGATCCAATACGGCCGATCTATTTATTTAAAAAAAATAGGTTTCTTCAGCTGAAAGACAGTGTATAGCGGTTTTCAAGGCCGCTAATTTCTAATTCGATATGCACTTAATGAAAACAAGAGAATAATTGATTTTTTGTAAAAGATAGCGCAGTGGGACGAAATGGAAAGGTGAATACATAACAAAAAACCGCTGCCTAAGGAATCACTACTTCCACATCCAGATTTTTCATTCAAGTCATTTTAATGGAAACATCTTGACTAGATTTGACTCTAGTACGTGGAAATTATTGAATTATAGGGAATTGTAGAATTTTAATAATATTTGGGGCAGATGTTATAGAAAAGTTTGAGACGTGGACCTGAAATAAAAGGATCTGACGTTACCATGAGCCTCAAAAAAACAGCTACCTTGTTTTTGGTTCGACTAGTTTCTTTTTGAATAAGGACAGTAACAACATCGTTACTATCATGAAGGTGATACCTTGCTAAGTTAATTTCCTTCCTGGCGAAAATATTTTTTTCATGGCCATATTATTGTCTGTAAAAAAAATACATAAACTGAAATTATTAGTTAGGTATTAAATTTAAACAATTAAAAAGTACTGAATTTTGACGCTATTTTACTTTAAAAATTTAGACGTTTATTTTTAGATATACCGGGTGAGTCACTAGTTTAAGTTTAATTGTTCAAACGGAATTGATTTTTATTTATCTATAGGCCCGATATTTATGTTCATTTAAATAAAACTCTGAAAACCTGAATATTCACGAACTGATGTCGCATTCTATTGCAGATGTCCTTGTGGATGTAATTGTTTTTACCTCCACATACCTATGCTAAACTTAATTGTAACGTTCTTTGCGCTCACAATTATTAAATGTTTGATAGCTCAAGATTGCCTATAACTACACGAGTCTGTCTGACAGCTGATGTTGTTTTATTACATTCAATGGCTACTATGATTTTTTCAATGTTATTAGGTTACCAGATTTACACAGAAATGTGCCATTTTAGTTTCCAAAGCCCACTAATCTATTATCTATTAGCCGCATGTTTCTAAAAGCTTGGTTGCATTGTATTTTGGCTGAAATCTCAAATATTTCTGAGCGGATTTTCAAAATTTTGGTATCATTAGATTCGTATGAAAATGAGGTATTTAAAAATGTTGGTGAACGATTAAATTCCCATTTAAAAAAACCGAGTCAGTGGGTAAAAATCACATTTAAAAATTTTAAACGCCTCTAGAGAATTAAATAATGCAATCATATTGCTCTTTTTATTTTTATAGTAACGTAGCACACAAACTAAAATATATTTTGGGCACCACAGCACTCTGGATTCGGAAATAGATTTTTTAGTAAAATTTTTAATGTTTATCAAAAAGTGACCAAAATGGATGTGTTGTATTCAAAATTTCCTCTAGATTCCAAAAATGTAAAAATATATAGGGTATTCCATTTAAAAATCCAAAGTTGTGGGCATTTCCGGTCAAACCGGATGTGCATCAAACTTGATTTTTTATTGAAAAGATGGCATTTTAGTCGTGTAATAAGGCCTCCAAATTTCAATTTTCTATTCCAAATATTTTAGGAAATATCGGGGCGAGCGCAATTCGTGACTCACCCGGCATACATAATGTTATTATCAATATGTGTTTGTAAAATATTTAACATATTTACTATACAAACATATTTTTGAAACATTTTTATTCATGTACTATACTAGATGTAATTGTTTCATTTGTCAAAAACCATAAGAAAATGAAACATACGGTGCGCGAGCTTCAATGCATTCATGAGTTGCAACTGAAACAATTAAATAAACAAAAATTGATAAGTTGCGGGAGGCTGATTTTTACAGGCATTATGAAGGAGGCTGTAACGAACACGCGGTAATTGGTTTCTAGGTGGCAAACCGTGAAAAAAGTAACTGAATGCCTTTTTTGGTTTACATTTTTTGAGGCAGGAAAGAGTAAAATTCATATTTTATATGCTAAACATTATAAATAAATAAATTTTAATAAATTTGAAGTATATCGTTAAAATAAATATACTTACTCTCAAGAATAGAATCCATTTTTCAGAATCAAATTCGGACAACTGCAAAATACACAATAAGCATTTGGTTATTTTTCACGAAGCTCGAGATGCAATATAGTTAGAACTGGCGTAAACTTTTGAAAAAAATCGGTAAAGGTATTTACACAGAACTTCCCTCGTTATTTGTGCATGACAGTCACTCAAAAAATTATTAATTACGAAATGACATTGGGAATAATAATCGGAATATAATTATTGGTATTATTACAAAGAAAACCTGATAACTTTTGGTTAAAAAAATATACAGAGTGTTCATCCAACAGCAAAAGTTCAATATACCTACTAAATAACAGGTGCCATATATGGAAGGCTTGCGCAAATACCTTTATAAATGTCCACCATGACATTATTTCTTGGGATGCCATTATTCAATAAAAGTATATAATAGGATATGCCAAATATTATTGCCATCTCTCACATTCTCAATCCCACATTCACGTAATGGAGTGGAAGTATAGTGGTGATTAAAATATAGAACAAATTTTCAAAAATGTTTGCTGTCTATTCTAGTGTTAAATTTTTTTCCAAATTAGTGAAAATATGTTGCAATTTTTTTTTCCGAAATAGGTTTAGAATGTTATGAAACGTGGAAATTTTAAATTTGAGCAAAAAAAATATTTCGTCTATTCTATAATGGTGATAAATAAACATAAACATGTTTTCATTTTTTTTTAAATTTTTCTAAAACATTTTTAAATTTGTTTTAATAAATTTGGAATGCCATGGAAACGTGGAAATTTTAAATCTGAAAAAAAAATTCCATCTAAGGTAAGGTGGGGTAAATGCAATGTAGTTTTTGAATAGTTGAGGTTTGGTGATTTGCCAAAAAAAAGCTTGTAGAGATAGAAATTTGATTTTTTTTTTTACAAAAAGTGTGACAAGTTGTGAACAACGTTCTACTTGCAGTAAATCGAAAAGTTAACTTGGGAATGAAAAACAAATATTTTTTTAAAACACTGTTGTTATATTACATTTGCCCCGCAAATTGGGGCAAATGTAATAGTACCCTATAAAAATGTATACATTCGCATATTAATATGTACCGGGGTTAAAGTAATAAATATATAGTGTTTCAAAGAAATTGTGTTGAATTCGTTTAAAAATTCAGAAAAGTAAAAAAGATATGAACTTTTTTATTTCAGAATGCAAGCCGAAATAAATGAGACATTCAAATTTATTTTTATATTGTGTCTGAAAAAATAAAAACAAACCATTGGACTTTGACTGCTTTAATAAAAAAAGTGTTTATTCTTACATTAGAAAAAAAAGCAATAACGCATCTCAGTGAAGTAAGTGGTATCCTTCAAATTTAACATTAAAAATAAAAGAACCACCCCTTCTGTCTAATTTCGGTTCAGGCAAAATTTTTACTATGTTTTCAGAGTCAACGACGTCAGTGTCCTCATTTTGTGGCCAAACAAATTTATTGTTAAAAAATTTGGTACATTTTGTGAACCAACCAGTGTCTTCACGATTTACGATTTTTCCAACATAGTGTTTAATTATTTTTTTTGTGGCATATTTAACCAGAATCCATTTTCCAGGTTCTATTTGGTCATTTTCAAATTCATCCTCTTCATTTTCACTCTCAATCATTTCTTGTACAATATCATCGTCGTCTGATTCTTGGCACAATTCTGTTTCATCTATTTCGTCTTCACTTGAAGACTCATTTTTCAAATTCTTCCTCTTTCGATTTTTCGGTTCTTTACTTTTATTTGTTTGTGCCTCCTTCCTTTCCTTCAATCGTTTCAAAACTTCTGCCGTAGTTAAAATCTCTGATCCTACACCTACGCGACTTCTTTTTTCTTTTTTAGGAGTAGACGTTTGTCGAATTGTCGATAGAAGTAGTTGTTCAAAGCTTGTTTCGGGATTTTTTGATTGCAAAGTGTCTAGTTTAGGGTCTGTGGGAACACTTGAAGTAGACGCTTTAACATTTTCTGAAATGGGTGTCGTGACATTTTGTAAATGTTGTTCTAATATGATTGGATTTTCTGCTGTGATATGCTCAACAACTCTATCAGGATTGTTAATGTGGTGTTCCCATCTTTGATAAACATCAGAAGAAAAAGTTTCTTTAGGTACAACCTGGTCATTAAATGGAACGATCCCTGCCTTCTTAAAACCATTTGTTATTGTGTTTTCATGGACGTCTAGCCATGTCTCACCAAAAAATTTTGAGAACATTTTTTTTGGTAATTTTTGTCCAATGTGTTGCCGTTGCCACTTAACGATTTTTTCATCCCATTTTACTTTAACGGATTTGAAAACTGCTAAGTCAAGAGGTTGCAACAAGTGCGACGAGTGGGGTGGCAATTTTAGTATTGTAATATCTTCTTTTATTGCAGCTGCTATTAAAGATATACTAATATGGGTACTATGACCGTCGTAGACAATTAAGGCAGGCTTTTTGTCCCCAATGGTGGGAATAATGACACGCAAAAAGTAGTCTCTGAAAACATCTGCTTCCATCCACCCTTTTTTAGTTACAGCGTAAACTGTCCCAGGAAACTGCGATCCCTCAGGAGCAACCCACTGGTCCCAAAGATGTTTACCTTTGTATATAATTAGAGGTGGTGCTTTTCCTCCTGCTGCGTTGCACATTGCAAGGACCGTAACATTTTCTCGTCCGGGAGAGCTAATAGTTCTTGAAGATGGCTTTCCAATTTGTCCAACTACCTTGCTTTTTCTTGGATCAATAGACATACTTGTTTCGTCCAAATTCCAAATATGGGACGGGCGGTCATGTAACTGTAAATTATCCAATATACTTTTTAACAAACTGAAATAACCGTATATTGTAAACGGATCCATGGCCTTCCGTCTTGCAAACTCTACATTTTGGGGTGTTTTTAAACTTAATTTATGCCTTTTTTTTAAATCAATAAACCAATCTTCGCCAGGCACTCCGTTGCGAAATCGAGTTTTAAGGTGGCCATTCCCTAGAAAGAGACATCCGATAGGGAAATATTTATTGTTTTTAGTCATTTTTTTTTTCTTAGTACGTTTGTGTAAAAAAACTATAAGAGTACCTAAGTAGAATCATAATAAGACAATTACTATGAATTTTCACTCAATAATTTTAGTGGTTTGCAAACTAGCTCGATTTAAATTTAAAAATTATGTTAATCTTCCTATTTCGTAGTTTTAAATCGAGCTATTTTGCAAACCACTGAAATTATTGAGTGAAAATTCATAGTAATAGTCTTGTTATAGCTCTACTTAGGTACTCTTATAGTTGTTTTAAATATACGTATTAAGGCTGTGTTATCAATGTCAAAATACCGCGTTCACGGTCGTAAATCTTTCAACATATTGTTCTCAAAAACAAACCAACAAACATCGGATTTGATTTAAATATTAGAAGTAGTTAACTTAAATCTAGTACGTATTATATTTTATATTTGAAAACTAAATCAAATTAAATATTTCCTTTGGATTATTACACGCGAACGTGCCACTGAATCGTCCGTAATTCACCATTAATTATTTTATATTCTTTAATGGGACTCAAATATTCAAATAAAATATGATACGTACTAGAATAAATATATTAAATGTAAAAAAAAGTTAAAACTCGGCATAATATTTGCTCCTAAGGGAGATTAATATGTTAGAAAAAATGTATTCAATTTTGCCAATTTAATTGGACGGTTTACTAATAGAGGGCGAAGCAGTAGCTATTCGAAGTACCAACTATGCTTCAAATCACTAAAAACTGCAGGGTCGAACTTTTTGTTTTCTCTACCATTTGAAATATAGCTTAAAATAATTTAAATTTACTTACCAATTGAATTGTTACATTTCTAGTAGCCCGGGAGGCAGCGACAGATTTTTCGCGTTAATATCAATAAAGCTGGATTTTTTTTCAAAGAGAGTTTAGATAGTATCTATAATGAAGGCGCAATTCTACCAAACTCTTAGTTATGCATAAATGAGTAAAAAATTAAATATTTAAAATTTCGTTTTTCGAATTGTCACGAATTGTCAAGAAATGATGATTCGCCTTCGCTCCTGCCGGCCCCAATTTTCGATTTTCACCTCGCGATTCATGTTGTACGGTCATTGCCGACCTTCTCCTCGCCATCGAGATATAGAACGGGTCTCCGATTGCCGTATTTGTTCAGTTCTTACGTTTGAAAAAGTGACTTGCGGTCGTGCCAATAGGCGACTATTTTTAAGTGGTTTCCCGAGTTCGAATCCCGCCCGGGGATATTTTTTTTTTCATTTTCAATTTTTTGGCACATATTTTTGATTCTATAATTGCGATTTGCTCCATTCTATTGCATTTTTCGGAGAAGTTTTGCATTTTCCGCCGCGGAATATTAAGATGCTCTATTTGGATCAAAAATCATATTCTACTTCCGGGTGGCTAAATCTTTGGTAGACATTGCAAAAACGGCAATACGTAGTCAAATCACGACAATTATATTCCTCATTAGTATTAATGAACAGACAGTATTTTTATAGATCTGTTAATAAGCTTTTATTTACTCCATTATGTTATATTATTTTGGTAAGGAAATTTCTAATTTTTAATCGAAATAGTACAGATTAATATTTCGCGGCGGAAAATGCAAAACTTTTCAGAGAAATGCAATAGAACGGAGCGAATAGCAATTATAGAATAAAAAATATCTGCCAAAAAATTGAAAACGAAAAAAAAAATTATCCCTGGGCGGGATTCGAACTCGGGAAACCACTTAAAAATAGTCGCCAATTAGCACGACCGTAAGTCAATTTTTCAAACGTAAGAACTGAATAAATACGGCGATCGGAGACCTGTTCTATGTCTCGATGGCGAGGAGAAGATCGGCGATGACCGTACAGCGAGAATCGAGAGGTGAAAATCGAAAATTGAGGGCGGCAGGAGCGAAGACGAATCGTCATTTTTTGACAATTCGTGACAATTCCAAAAACGAAATTTTCGTCCATCTGTTTTTTTCTTTAATTTTTTAGCCATTTATGCACCACCAAGAGTTTGGTAGAATTGCACCTTCATTATAGATGCTATCTAAACTCTCTTTGGAAAAAAATCTAGCTTTATAGAAATGATTTCAGTCGCTGCCTCCCGGGCTATAGTTTATTCTACATCTTCAATAACTTTTTGTTAGTAATATTGCTAATAAATCAGGAGCATATCTAATAATAACATATCATTACTGTAAAAAGTAATTTTTATATGGAGTAAATGTACCTATTTGTAATCCAGATTGTGAAAAATCAATGCCACGCGGGATTAAAAAGAACTTTGATCTTGTGGCATATAGACAAACTATCTTTGCATACACTCTAATAGTGTAGATTGTAGATAATCAATTATTCTTTTGAAAGAGTAAAATGTCTCTTACTCCCCGAAGGAGAGCTTACATTTTTTCTGGGAGCAAAAATGACACGTTAGTCTTTGAAAATGATAACTAAACTAGCAGTACAGAAATATTGTTTTGAAGAATTCCGATTTTCTCATTTCCTCAAGCACGCAAAATGTCTTTCCATTGTTTTCCTCTGGTTTTTGTAATTTCCTTTTTCAAACATTATAATTTTATGGTTATTCATTGCTTGTCGTGTGTATGTGTTTTCGTGATATTTCACTTTCGGCGTGAAAGTGATCATCATCAAGTGACGAAAATTTGATGTTTAAGGAAAAGCCTGCAAAAGTTCGCACCCGCAGTGCGTAGGAAGACGAGAGAAATCGATTGGCGGACACCTGAGTGTTCCATCTGCGTTCTTCTTCTGAATAGGGCCTTCAGAAATTTGAAAATTTGTCACATTTTCCATGTTTAGGTGTTTTTCGTTGAATTTTTCTTTCGGTGTGAAAGTTACCATCATCGGGTGACAAACAATTCGATGTTTTAGGAGAAATCTAAAAAAACAGGGATACGCAGTAAGCGGAGCAAAATCGAATAGTGGACACCGAAGTTTTCCATCTGTGCTATTTTTCTGAATAGGGGCCTTCGAAACAGTTTCCCAATGGAAAATGTCAAATTTTCCGTGTATACGAGTTTTTCGTGATATTTTACTTTCGGTGTGGGTAGGGGTAGGTATGAAGGTGAGAGAAATCGAATGGCGCAAACCGCTCTTTATCTCGTTTCGTTTTCGAGATACGATCGCGGGAAGCGATCCTTAGTTTCCGAGATACGGCCGCTCAAAGACTCCGGAAGGTAAAAATCGAAGTTTCTCACCTCTTCCCGAGGTCATATCTCGAGAACTAAACGAGATAAAGAGCTGAGGTTACGCCATTCCATTTCTCTCGCCTACCTAGTTACTAGTCCAAATAGGTAGGTTAAATCGCAAAAATGTGACCGGAGGGGATCTCTACAGGAAAAGTTGTATTGAGCTGAGATGTAAAATAAAAAGTCTAATATATTATTAGTCCTACACTTTCCTTAAGGGTACCAAAAGGATGAAATTGTTTATTTTTGCGTATAAATCGAGAACGATGAGAGATATGGAAAAGGTTTCAGATAAAAAAATGTAGAGCTAATAATTTGGCTTACGAAAGGTCACATGCGTTTACATCCTATTTCTGATTGTTTGGCTGTAAGATCTGTCTGACTTTTAGGGGATGAATGGAATAATAAAAAAATCGTTTAAAATCGAAAAGTTGATGCTTTTTGTTATTTCTTTTCTGAATCCCCTTAAAATAATTTCAACTTTCTTTGCAGAGATAAAGTTCCTTTGTTTGTTTAGATAGAAGTTATAAACATCTGAATTTTTAAATTCACGACTTTTCAGGGCTAAATGCTTTACTTTAATTTTTTTCAAGCAACACTGACCTCTTAATGAAATTTCTTTAAAAAAATTCCATTACAGTTTTTTTTCTCACGCATGCCAACGTTGATATCCAGATATAATTACTACAATTCCTACGATTTTTATTTCACTCAACGCCACTGCAATATAGTCGTTGTAACTTTTTTTGAAAATTGATCCCTCTTGTACGCTTAATTGATTGCTGATTAAATTTCCAATCCGATGATTTTCCGGTAATTTTTGCGTGAGATATGGACCGCTAAAGTGAGTCCAGCTTCGAGGACCAATTCTCCCAAACAAAAAATCTTACGAGCTCGATGGCATATTTAGCTATTTAAAATCAAACGAGAAATCGAGTGGCGCAAGCCGAAAGTCGCTGCGGTCCTTCGTTTCCGAGATACGGCCGCTCAAAGTTAGCGGAGAATGAAAATCGAAGTTTTTCACCGCTTCCACCGAGAACGAAACGAGACACAGAGCTGCGCTTTGTGCCATTCCATTTCTCTCACCTTCCTACGTCCTCCTGAGTTTGTTTAGATTTTTTCTGAAACGTCGAAATTTTGTCACCCGACGATAACCACTGTCATTCCAAAAATGAAATGTAATAAAAAACACCTACTCATGAAAAATGTAACATTCTTTCACGTCCCGAGGGTCCTACCTACATAAAGAACACAGAAAGAGAACGCCACTGTGCTCTATTCGATTTGTCTCCAGTTAATGCATACCCCTGACTTTTATCATGTTTCTTCTAAAATATCAAAATTTTGTCACCCGATGATGATCACTTTTATACCGAAAGTGAAACGCCACGAAAAACATCTACACACGAGAAATGTGGCATTTTTTTTTAACTTTCCGAGGGCCCTATCCACATAAAGAACGCAGGCTGAGAACGCCACTGCACGCTATTCGATTTATTTCCCCTTGCTCTGTACCCCTGTTTTTTTTTCAGATTTTTCCTAAAACATATCATTTTTGTCGCCCGATGATGACCACTTTCATACCGAAAGTGAAATGCCACGAAAAACACCTACACACGAAAAATGTGACATTTTTTCACTTTCCGAGGGCCCCATCCACATAAAGAACGCAGACGGGAACGCCACTGAGTGCTATTCGATTTTTCTCCCATTATTGTATACCCCTGATATTTTTCAGATTTTTTCTAAAACATCGAAATTTTGTCGCCCGATGATGACCACTTTCATACCGAAAGTGAAATGCCACGAAAAACACCTACACACGAAAAATATGACATTTTTTCACTTTCCGAGGGCCCTATCCACATAAAGAATGCAGACGGAGAACGCCACTGTGCGCTATTCGATTTCTTTCCCCTTACTGCGTACCGCTAATTTTTTTCAGAATTTTCCTAAAACATCGAAAATTTGTCGCCCGATGATGACCACTTTCATAACGAAAGTGAAATTCCATGATAAACACCTACACACGAAAGAAGTGAAACTGTTCTATTTTCCGAGGACCCTACCCGAAGAAAGAACGCAGATGGAGAACTCCGGTGCGCGACATTCGATTTCTCTCCCCTTACTGAGTACCACCCCTAATTTTTTCAGATGTTTCCTAAAACATTAAATTTTTGTCACCAGGTGATGACCATTTTTACATTGAAAGTGAAATGCGACAAAAAACACCTACACACGAAAATCGATGATTAACCATTAAAATTTGAAAAAGAAAATCACAAAAAACAATATCTAACAATAATTGAAACTATTACTGCGTTATTAGATTTTGTAGATAGTTGCGGTGGCTACCGCCTAACGTAACCACGAATTGTTTAATTATTTACAATCATCAAATCATATTTCAACAGTTTAATAGGAACTGAATCATTTTTTATTCACTGCTGTAAATCTAGTCAAGGCTTCCAATAGTGTCCGTACGGCCCTGCACAATTCTGTTGCCAACAACTGATGATGAAATCACTACTTATAGCTAGCCAATTTATGATTCCTATTATATCGGCATAACCATTAGTTCGCTTTTTCTATATACGAATTTACTGTGGCGTGCAAACACATTCTTAAGAAAAAAAAGTAATGAGCTAAAATAATAAATATTTCCCTATCGGATGTCTCTTTCTAGGGAATGGCCACCTTAAGTTTATTTTCCGTAACATATGTTCCAAGTTCCAACTAGTTCAAGTAACTCCTTCCTAGACAAACCAAAGCCCCAACGTTCTAAACATTTTATTCCTATTGATAACTTAACTTCCTCCTCATAAGGGATATCGATGGGTCGGCCTCTTTTCTTAGAAACGCGACCTCTTGTGCCTCTTATTCTAGAAAAAAGCGTAGGGTACGGAATATTATATTTCCTAGCAGCAGCGTACATACTAGTGGCACCATTTCGAACATCTTCTATCGCAAGATGCAAATTTTCATTACTATACTTCGGAATGATGTTTTTTTTGACGTAACACCGAACCATTTTAAAGTAGGCAGTTATCTGAAATAAAGGTTAAATGTAATACCATATGGGGTAAATGTAACATATCTATTACATTTACCCCGGTGGTACCTATTACCATAACCCCAAAATTCATTTTTCGCGGGGTATATGTAACATAGCTTTAAAAAAATCGTTATAATGCTAGTTTCATTACTATTTTACCTTACACACCTAAATTAACTTAATTTTTATCAATTTTAACAACTTACTTTAACAAAGTCCGGGTTTAACACTTAAACTTTGAAGAAAATAGAGAACAATGCAAATTTAAATAGCGACATCGAGAAACACTGGACGATTAATGATGCTTGACAGTTGACAAAGAGTCGGTATTACAGAAATATTTAATGTTAGTTTAGGAAGTCCAGTTATATGGCTTCTAATAGCTAGATGGCGATACCAACAACATCTTATGTTATTAAATATTTTACAGTATTACATTTACCCCATTATTACATTTGCCCCACTTTACCTTATTTGTGGTAAAATTTTTTCAAAAATTTTTAAATTTTTTAAAATTTTTCTTTAAATAGATTTAGAACGCTATGAAACGTGGAAATTTTAAATTTTGAGAAAAAAAAATTCATCTATTTTGGTGGTAAAAATTTTTTCAAAAATGTTGGTAAAAAATTTTCAAATTCTTTTTTTCTTTTAAATAGGTTTAGAATGCCATGAAACGTGGAAATTTTAAATTTGAACAAAGAAAAAAAATTTTTTTAGTGGTAAAAATTTTTTCAAAAATGAAAATTTTCAAAAATTTTTTTTTTGCTGAAATAGGTTTAGCGCGTCATGAAACGTGGAAATTTTAAATTTGAGCAAAAAAAAATGTTTTTCACTATTTATTCCGTTTAGACGGTCCACCCTGTATATTTTTCAGTGAAAATTCTACCAATTCTTCACTGACAGTAGGGTTAACTACCTACCAAATTTGACTGCTCTCCGTCAAGTAGTTTTTTAGTTAATGCACCAACAGACAGACAGACAGACAGACAGACTGACGGAATTGAAAAACCTATATTTTCGGAATCTACGTGTTCTGAAACGTCAGAATCCGAAAAAATCTCGGAGGGTGATTTTTTCTCGAATACAATACTTCCCTTCGGTATGCGAGGGAAGTAAAAATGTAAAATATCAGACGCAACCGGTAATTTCAAATAAAACTATAATGAACTTTCCATTGTTGTTAATAAAATATGGATAAACACGCGAGACAGAATTGAAATTTAAACTTTTAATAATCACATTATACTAGTATTCCGCTACAAAAGTTTGGCAACGGATGCTTGAAAAAGTGGCTTCCAGGGAAATATAGGGTCCTCGCCTAAAGTTCTAGCTGCTCGTATATTAGCATGTACGAGAAACTATGCAATATTAGGCGAGGATTGCGTAGTAGAAATACTGTCCTTCAGAAGGAATGTAAAGTAGTTGGCGCCTCGTCTATTAGATGTTAGGCAACATTTTCAACTTAGAGGTAGCTCGTCTCTTGTTCACAACGTGTTCGCAGACTTTTAGACTCATATATATGTATATTTAGGCATCGCTTTGTCGTATGGAATATTTTTATATGATGCATACGATTTTTTTTTCCTGCTCTTTCAACCTTTCAAACTGTTCCAAAATCCTTTTTTGATTAAAGGATACCTATTTCATATTTTAAAATGACACTGAACATTGTGTATTGATATTTAAAGCAATTATAGCAATAAAGCTTACCAAAGTTCAATAAAGGACACGTAGGGTTATCAGTCTGGTTGGTTAATTCGTACGTAATTGGAATTAATAAAAATAACACCATTGAATGAAATATATATTTCATCATAGAAGAATTTACGATTTGATAAGTTGTAACGTTTCTTAATAAAGAGTAAAACGAAGAGTCTAAATTGCTTTAAGAGGAATTGTGTCATGGCAATTTTTTTGCTGGAACTTGTTATAAACATTGGTGGAAAGATTTTGTTCTAACAAAAGAATGTTGAAAATCGTGTTTTTTCACAGCTTTCCTTATATATCTGTAGTTGCATAACCCGTATCTCAATAAAGAACGTTTCTTAATAAAGAGTAAAACGAAGGGTCTAAATTGCCTTAAGAGGAATTGTGTCATGGCAATTTTTTTGCTGGAACTTGTTATAAACATTGGTGGAAAGATTTTGTTTAAACAAAAGAATGTTCAAAATCGTGTTTTTTCACAGCTTATCTTATTTATCTGTGGTTGCATAACCCGTATCGCAATAAAGAAAGAGAAACAAATTGTTCACAACAAAATTGTGAAGAAAACTAGATTTGTCCGAACATTTTTGCTAAGTCGAAAATTGAAACTTAATTTTTTCTTAACTTTACTTGAGAGAAGTAAAACGAAACAATTCGAATTTAACTTACTTTAATAACTTACATAAAAAGATACAAACAATGGTAGAGCTTGAGACCTCTCAGGGTGTGGGTAAACTACAAAAACTTTCATTAGAATAATTATGGAAAATTACCGAAAGTACATGTGACATAGTAAAATACAAAGTAAAATTGTACATAATAAAAATTAGTATACAATCACTAAAAAAAAATCTAAACTAAACGCAGTCTGGCCAGGGTGTTAAAGACAAATAATTCTTACGATAACATAAATAAGCTCAACTAAATTACATGTAGACACACAAAAGGAAAACAATACAAACTGACAAAAATGACAAAAAAATGCCCAACAATTAGTAATTTCGACATAAACTTGTTCGGTAGTTGAACACTGCGTTTATATGTCCAAAACACACGGGAGATGTCTAAAAAACGGGATATAGCTACGCCACCATAACGTTTAAACAAAATTATTCACGCACTATAATCTTCTCGTGGGGTACGAGAAGTCTTAATCGAACAGTAACACTGGATACAATAAGAAATAATACTGGCCAAACGTAGAATGAAGTAATGAAACCCTCAATAATTCTGCATGGTTGCAAGCGGCTTCAAACAGCAATATTTGCATCACGAGAGGCGTAATAGAAAAGTCTGTACTTACAGTTAATTCGACGAAAACATTGCCTTGCTGTATCTATTGGCAAGGGTACACAATAAACATAAAACATATTACATAACATAACTACTTTACTGATTCTATTAGCAGTTATTAATCACTATATACAGATATTTACAAATATGTGGCGGCTTTACTTCTTCCAGCCTAGACGGGCCAAACCGGCCGCTCACGCCACTTCTCCTGTAGAGCCGGCATATCTTATGCTCGTTTACTATTGGCTAAACTTTGTCGTACCAGCTACTACGCCATTGGTCAAGTATTTGTCATGCCTAACAAATAGGATCTAAATTCATATAATGCAATTTCATTTTTTTTTATTAACTTATGACATAATAAAAATTGAATGATTTTATTGTCGGTGTATTTTATATTAAAAGTGTCGCAAATAAGAAACAATAAAACAAACTTCAGTCACCTGTGCACTATTGTGTTGAGTGAGTTTTCAGAAATGGGGTAAAAAATGCTTCTATATTATTTTAACGTGTCAGCCACTTTGCAGGAAGTTTTATTTGTTTGTAAAGAACATTCTGCTATGTTGATTTTTCATTGACTAACGTTTGTTAATAATTACATAGGGCGACAAAAAAAAGGGGGGAGAACTATTTTATCCCATGTTTTTGACATGCTGATACGATTCTGATATTAAAAAAATCTACCGCATCAGTTTTTGTCAACCACCCCTTTTATCTCCTAAAATGGGCTAAAAGAGGGTCTTGTTCTAAGGTTCTGATCTAACTTTCCTGAAGTATTTTGACGCGCTGAAAGTGGTATTTTAATTTTTTGTCTAGTACCTATTTCAGTTTGGTATCTTTCGAAGTACTCGTACTCGTTACTCATTTTTAGAAGAGTACTCTCCAAATTTTGCAAAAGTACTCATTTTTTAGAGCACTTTAAAGACAAGTAGTCGTAATCAACTTTTCAAGAGTACTTTTTAAAGGTACTCGTTGTGAAGTACTCGTGTGTACTTTAGTGCGATATTCTGCCCAGCTCTGCCTTCAAGGAACGAAAATAGAACTTTCGTGGCCACGGCAAGACAGTACAATTTAATTAATACTGTTATGAATTATACCCCCTTGGAACTGGAGATGATACGCCTATGCCTACTAATTGTGACAGGAAGCTAGCAGAACGAAATGGACTTTTCTGGAATGTGGATGGAGAAGATTCTTGATTGTTTCCAGATGGATCTAGAGAGTCAAATTCGGAGTATATAAGGCGCGAAGACCAGCGCGGAGGAAGAAGTTTTATTAAGAAGGCAGTTTATAAAAGTGAACAAATTGAAAAGTGAAAAGTGAGGTTAAATATTAAATAAACAAAGAATTTGAAGTATTGTATAGTCAGTAAATTGTTAAATAAAGTGTTAGTGGTGTTTATCTCTTGTTGAAATTATTTAGAACCCACGGATTCATACGGGGTGTTTCCTAAAAGGTGAATAAACGCAACAATACGTTTACCATTTTCATCACCACCTAACACTTTTCAGGTTCATGTTAATTTTAAACCATCGAAATTCAATCATTATATCGATTTTACATCAAAATAAAAGCACAGATGCAATAAGATTTTTTTACCAACTATCATCTGCTTGAGACAATGATTGAATACAAACATACCTATATATATTTTTCAATAATCAATGTTGTTTTAAAACAGAATTTTACAGCGACTAGTTTAGAAGATTTGCCACTAGTCATCAAAGGTTAATGAATTTGAACCTGTCAAGTCTGGAGCTTTAAGGAAATTAAGTATTATTAACATCCATAAAAGTCTTCAACTTTTTTTATTAATTAAACATCCTATATATTAATTAATATTAACGTTTTTATTAATTTTGCTCTTATGGATTATGTGGCTAAATTAATTAATAATAATAATATTAGCAAATATAGTTCCACTCTTCCGAGAACTCTATAGGATGTCTGTAGATAAATGCTTTATTTTATTAACAATACGGAAGCCATCTATCTGTTTGTTTAGCAAAAATAAGTTTATTTTTCAAATTGCCTGTTTTTGTACGCACTTTTACTCAAGACATCGAAAAAAAAAGATAAATTACAAAAAAATATATTTAGATATGTAATATACTTGTACTCCAGTATGTGGAAATAGTTGCTCTTAGAATTTTAATAATTTTATTTGAAATCGTCTGACTAAAAATCCCATAAAACGATGTGCCACTTCAATACCTTTTCCACTGACCGACGTTTCATTGGGGTGAGGGTGTATGATGCCAAACATTTTTTAAAGAACTTTTGCTCTCGTACATACTAAATTACAATTTTATTTTATTAATCCCGTAAACCTGAACAATTTAAACAAAAAAAAAATAATAACTTTTCAATATTTCATATAAATATTCAGTCAATTTCAAATAAAAAATTAGAACTGGAGAGTTTTGTAAACTCCCCCTCACATAAGTACGATGTCCTTTGTGTCAGTGAACATTTCCTCTATGACAATGCAATAGATTTCTTTTGTATAGAAAATTGTAAGTTAGCAAGTTACTTTTGTAGAAAAATAACGCTAAGAGGTGGTGTATGTATTCTTACAGAAGTGAATCCTTGAACGATCCGATATTACAAATATGTCAATTGAATTAGATTGTGAACTGACAGCAATAGAAATACCTTGTCAAAACCTAATAATAATTTGTACTTATAGATCACCCAATGGAAATTTAAATGTTTTTATTGATTGTGTCACAAAATTACTAAGGAAATTTATAAACAAAGACAAAAATGTGTTCACAATAAAACCCGTTATAATTGTATAGACAATATATTTGTAAACTTTGATGACTTTTCAACTGGGGTGTTTGACCCAAATTTGCCAGATCTCTGTGCTGTATGCATAAATGTGCCAAAGAAAGAAGCAATATGCTATAAAGAAACAATTACCTATAGACAAATGCGAGAAAAAATTGCTTTAATTACTTTCAGCTGGTTAGCAGTGAAAATTTCAGCTTCATTGATAATAATAATATAGACGTAAACAAAAAATGCGATACATTTGTGAATCTCCTCGCACGCAATCTAAATGTCTCCTGCCCTATTGTTTCAAAGCAAGTTGATGGTAAAAACAACAAACCCATACACAAAATAAACTGGAACAGCGAAAACTGTATAAAGCAGAGCTATCACATATAAAAAAATAATCCAACTATATTAAAAAATGTGGAATGTTATAAACGATAATATACATAAGCATAATAAAAATTAAAAAAACTAGTCTAAATGCAGGCGACTTCAACATTCATTATGTTGAGGTTGCAGAAAATATCATCAGTTACAGTTACCAGATATAAATCACAAAGCACAAGATTACTTACCCATACGAAATTCACAGTCAAATACATTTAAGTTTAGAGAAGTAGGATTTATTGAGGTAAGGGAAACGTTAAATGAGCTTAAAAGCAATGGCAGTAAAGATATTTATGATATGAATTACAAAATAATTAAATACATCAAAGATATTATAATTGTACCCTTAATAAAATTATTTAACTTGTGTATCAGAGAAGGCATATATCCAGATTACTTTAAGATTGCTAAAATAATCCCAATCTATAAAAAAGGGCCAGTAAACGATCCAGTAATTTACCGACCAATATCCTTATTACCAGTAATTTCGAAAATATTCGAAATTCTGCTAAAAACGCAAATTTGTGAATATTTTGAAGAAAATGCGTTATTAATTGAAAACTAGTTTGGTTTTAGAAAAAATCGCTCAACTTTAGCTGTTTTAAAATTAATAGACAATGTCGTGGATGGTTTCGAAAATAAATATTACGTAGGGTCTACTTTCTGTGATCTAAGTAATGCATTCGACTGTATTTTCCACGACACCTTATTATATAAAGTACAGTTTTATGGTTTTAATGAGGTTAGCCTAAAGTTAATAACATCCTATTTATCAAACAGGAAACAAAGTACCTCCTTTAATAAGGTAGCTTCCACATTGTTATCAATAAATCACGGCGTACCACAGGGGTCGGTCCTTGGACCAATGTTGTTGATTGTTTATATAAATGACTTAATCTATCCAAACGTAAACTGTAGTACTATACTATATGCTGATGATACGACAATAATTACAACAGAAAATCACATAAAATACCTGCTATATGATATGACGAATAAAACCGCAGATCTTCAAAACTGGTTCACAGCAAACAAATTGCTGCTAAACAATGAAAAAACAATGAACATGATATTCTCACATCGTAATTTAGATAACGCCAATAACTCGAAGTGTATAAAATTTCTTGGAGTGTACTTAGACTGTAGAGTTACTGGGAACATCAAATAGATTCTATGGTTAAAAACTGAATAAAACATTGTACTTAATAAGACATCTTGTGCATGTAGTACCTACGCAAGTGGTAAAAATTGCGTATTTCAGCTTCTTTCACTCGGTAATTAGCTATGCAATAATTACCTGGGGTCACTCGGCACGTACTGACCTAATATTTTCCATACAGCGCTATGCTATTCGAGCTATGTGTTTTATGGGTTTTAGAGAGGATGTTAGGGAGAAGTTTAAGGACTTGAAAATTTTAACATTACCCTCTATTTATATTTATGAATGCCTTCTGTTTGTTAAAATGAATTTAAACAAATATAGCCTTGTAAGTGATACGCACCCTCATAATACCAGAAACAATGGTCACGTTAAAACCAAATACGCAAGATTAAACCACAGCCAAGGAGCTACAAATTATTACGGGCCATTATTTTTTAACAAACTGCCAAATACAATAATAAACCTTAATTTAAAGCAATTTAAAAATAACATAAAAAAAATTATAAATTGGGCCTTTTATAGTTTTGACGAATTTTTAAATGCTAAAATATGAATTTTATGTATTCTGACTTTGGTATGACATTGTATTTGCCGACATGTAATTTGACTATATAACTAAGTTCCATACTTTGTAATATATGCGTGTATTTTCTTCATTAAATTTGTATACAATGTGTATATATGAAAAGATTCAAATTCCCTGAAGAATATGTCTGTAACTTTTAGATTAATGTTGTTATTTTAAAAAGCGTAAATTATTAATGAGGTCTTCAAACGCTCTAACAGCATGTAATCTGGTAACTACAAATACGTTCTTAAAAATGAGATATTTTTTACCCCCTCTCCTCTTTATAACACCTTGTAACATTTATTAGACCCCCTCATACGAATATTCATTTGCAAACTCTCCTCCTCCTTAAACGATAAAAATTACACTAATAAAAAAATATTCTGTTGATTTTTTGAGAACATTCACTTTTTGTGGACTCCTACCCCTATCGTTCACTTTATCGTCATTTTATGAAGTATATTTGTACTTACCAAAAATTATTCAGTTAGATTTCATGGTAGTATAAACTATTTCTAAGGAAATTCGCCAGTTTGCAAAGTCCTCGGAGTACTAAATCTCCGACAGACTATTCCAAAAAATTTTATTAAAAATGTTTGTTTTGATTTGTGTTTAGATGCAGCGTATGCAAAGGCTGTCCGATGGTACAAAAATGAAGATCTCTTAGCTGATAGCGCCAATGAAACTCTACCTCTTCCAGAAAGATATACCCTATGGAAAAATGGATCTCTGGAAATAGAAACAGTACAACCTCCCGACACAGGAGAATACACATGTGAAATTGAAAGACCTGACCCGTGGGGAACAGTTAAGCAAAAGCATGCCATTGAAGTCTTACGTAGGTATTTATATCAATGATTCACATAATGCGCCGCTAATACAAACAAAACTTCGTATATATTCATTATTTTTATTCGCAGTAACGGCAAATTTTCCAGAGAGTGAAAGTCATCGAAACCTGAATTAATTAGCTAATTTATATTCAACAGATATATCTACTAATCAATTTTTTCTTAGTTTCAACTAGAATTTAAGATATGAAATGAAATTTTATAGTTTGCTGGGATAAGGTTGCCGCTTCGATCTGAAAATCACCATAATAATGGGTTAATACTCAAATGACATTTTTCGTAAATACCTTTCAAAATAAGAATATTGTTTTATGGACTATTAAAAATAATAATAAAGATTGTATATTTCTTATATCTGTATATTGTAATACAATAATTTAAATAATACAATATTATAATTTCATCATTATTATCGATTATTTTTGTTTGCTCCTGAATTTTTTCATGGCCAGCTTTTTCCCGAAAGAAATCTTAATTCTATCATTTTATCGTAATTCATCTTCAATAGGTACCAAATCTAAAATTTGTCGTTTCCAAAGCGAAGATAACAAGACAAACTTCAGTTGTTTTCAATGAACCAGCTACACAGAATAAAATAATGGCACTTCTTTTCACATTTTTGACTTGATTTTTTTTACTGTTACCATAAATGTGTTTTACCCACAAAAATAATGAATAATAGTAAATTATTTTAACAGCCGTGGAAAAAATAATAATTTGTTTATATTGTATTTTCTTTTGTCAAATATGATGATAAATCATAAACTATATGAATTCTATTAAATAATAGTAAAACCTTCAACAGATTTGAATTTGTTGTAAAGCTCAAAGTTGTATTGTCCTCTCCACACACCATTTTCGTAGATAGTAAACGGTGTTTACTCTATTTTATTTCTTAAATAAATGTACTTATAAACTAATGAATCCTACGAGGAATTTTTTTGATCTTTACATTTTACGCAACATATTTTCACATTATATTTTCAATGTAAATCAAATGTAACTGTTAAATAAATAATAAATAAATAACTAAAACTTAAACCTTCTCCTTTATGTTTTATATTCACTTTAATTCAATGATTATTGAAAAAATTATTTTATTTTCTTTCTGAGAATGCGCAATATCTGCCATATAATTAAAGAACTTCGTCGGGTACATAAATTACCTCATAATTTAGTGATTCTTAGGACAAAGCGCAAGCCTGTCACTGCAAACTCAAAATTGTGTATATAGAATACTACTTATGAGCATAAGATTTACTTGGAGAATTATTTTTCGGACGAAATCCATAATAGAAAAACGTCTATAAACGATTAAACTAAACCTGATAACAGTTTTTTTAAATAACGCAAAATGTGTTTATTGTTTGACGAAAATATTGTATAATCTGTAGTAAATGTTTACTTGCACTTGTTTCTAGACTCTCCGTCAGTAGAGCCTTTTCCACCAACCGGCTTTTTGCAAGTCAAATTAGGAGAAGAGGTCAGAATGTCTTGCAATGGGAAAGGAGTTCCATACCCAATAATTACATGGACAAGTAAGGTAAACATTTTATAACTAAAAAACCAAACAATTTTGTGACAAGGCATTAGCTACCAGATCAATGTAATTTATTTATTTATTTAGATAGATCCATCCAACAGGTAATCAGTTACAAGGTGGGAATATTCGAGTGAAGTAATATAAAACATTATAATCGAAAAAGAAAAGCAAGAATAGAACTGCAATAGGATCGTACAAATAGTATAAAAAATAAAGGTTATATTCAATTACCTCTATATTAAGCTCCACTAGAATATCATTTACAAAAAGAGACAACATATGCGGATCCAGTACAGGTCTCTGGGGGACATCAGATGTGGATAGGACAACAAATGATCCGAAACCACGGTATTCTCTAGATATGAATGGAAAAAGGATCTAATTGTAAAACTAATAACTCAAATTTACTCAATTTCTCTGATAGAATACACTGATCCGGGCTATCGAATGTAATGGAATCTTCATATACGATATTAATTGTTTGCGTTCAGGTGGTTAGAATTATACTGTATGATATACGTAAGGTTAATCTCAGTAGATCTACCAGAAACAATCTCATGCTGCTTATTTACGATTTGGCCCTATATTGATTGGATTATAGGATATGCAAAATGATCTCAAAAACTTTACCAAAACTCTAGATAATTGTATTGGGATAATTGTTTTCAGCTACGATCTTGTTGTCTTTTTTAAAAACAGAACATACGCAAGAATATTCATCAGAGAATATACGCGTTTTAGTGGAAAATTAAATACCATTGTTAGTACAAAGTGTAAAAACTTCAAATATCGAAAAAATTAAATACCCCCACGTAATAAAAGAAATGAACTATTACTAAACTAATGATAATTTCATAATAGTAATAATTATCCTCATGACGGATATTGTTGTGTGATGTCCGTCCATCAAGTTTCTTGTAAGCACGATAAGAACGAAAAATCCAATTGGACTGAAATTTGGACAGTACGTTAGTGTTAGCTAGAGGAAGAACCCCATTCTGTTTGAACAAAATCAATCAATAAATAAGAAAGTTAATATTTATTTCAATTTAGACAAAAGATTTTTTCGCCGATTGATAGCAAAGTACTAACTTTGTTCACTCTTGTCATTCAGCAAAGTGTCACTTTCCCTACCTAGGCAGGAAAGAGTTCACTTTCCCTGCCGAGGCAGGAAATTTCTCACTCTCCTGCCTAGGCAGGGAAAATGATTGGTTATCAGTACAAGTATATATTTGAGTAAATTTAGTATGACATTTATTGCCACATCTGTAATTTCTGGAAGAGTAAGTATTTTTAGGTCACTATCACTATTCATGATGAAAATATACTAATATCTTTCTGTAAATTAGCAAAGACGTTTGTAACTTGTCAAAGTTTGACATATAAAGTTTCCATGGTAACCAACTAGCCACAACTGCGATTTTTAACGAATTTTTATTGAATTTGTTACAACAAAAATAAAGAGATTGAGAATTGTAATAATTTAATTATTTTAGAATATATTTAAACAATCGGCGAAAAACTTATATGTTCAACTCAGCAGCAAAATAGATTGACTGCCTTGGCTGATCATTATCAGCCGCGGCAGTCAATCTACTGTTTTGCTGCATAGTTAAACAAATAACTATTGTATGTTTTGCGATTAAACAAAAAATGTCTAACACTAACGTTAATTACAAAAAAAACTGCGAAGAGTATCCTATAGAATGTGCAACAATTATATAAAAAGTGCAACAAATCGGCGAAGAGTATAACGGTTAGCTTCTTATACCCTTCGCAAATACAAAACCAAGAGTATACTGCATTCGAGCGGCACATTTCTGAAACCGGTCATATTGCTGGTAGAGAAAAAAATCATATCACTGTGTTGGTGATCAAATTCTGAACAACTTTCAAAATGTCCGTCTGTCTGTCTGTCCGTCCGTTCGTTCGTTCGATCAATAAATAAAAAAGTTATTAATTTTTTAATTTAAGAAAAAAATAGTTTCTTTATGTTTTGTAATTTTAAAAAAATGTCTGAAACTTGTATTATTTATAAGCAGAACTGCGAAGAGTATCCTACAGAATGTGCTACAACTATATAAAAAGTGCAGTAAATTGGTGAAGGGTATAATGGTTAGCTTGTTCGTATTACATTTTATCAGTTCAGTGGTTTACTTAGAAAAATAAATATATATTATTTTCTTCCTTATTTATTCATTTTAAATATGGAAAATGTTTTATAATGGAAAATAAAATATCTGTCACAAAAGTATTCTATATATACGTACTATTAAAAAATGGGAGAGTTAGAGTCAGTTCCAATTAAACCAGAGGAAATATTTATGATGGGGTAGGCCAAAAAAAATCAATTTATTGCCAATAATGCCTTTCCTTTCAACGCCTATTTAATTTTCAGGGAGAAGAAGTGAGATTACTGGATAATCGTGAATTATTAAAATTTACGGCTTCAGACCGCTATTTAGCAGGGGTGTATGAGTGTACTGCTGCTAACGGCGTAGGTGAACCAGCCAAAGCTCAAATAGAACTTAATATAATATGTAAGTATATATTTTTCAATAGGTCAGTAAATTATGGAAAATAGCGAAAGAATCGTGGAAAAGTGAACATTCATAGATATGGTTATTTTGATGCCTTTATTAACATATCATATAATTTTTTCTCCTTCCAGCGGACAATCTTGAGATTTCCCCTTGATTTCCTTTAATATACTATTGATATTGGTACACCATCAGAATCTCCGTGCAGTTTATCTCTTGGACTAACTATACTCGCAAAAAATAAATTACACCAGTGCACAACAATAAAGCTGAGAGTGAAAGCGACATCAGACTATCTTTATGTTCTTGTGGGCGCTGAAAACAAACTGTTCTCAGTACCCTCAAAAACATAAAAATTTGATAATCTGGTCGCTCTAACTCACAACTTTTTTGTGTGCTGGTGTTGCCTATAAATAAATTTATTTCAGACCCACCCGAACTAACGACTTCAAGATCATGGATTCACACTGCTCCCAACCATAGAGCACAGATAGATTGTAGAATATCAGCAGATCCACAAGCCACAGTTACCTGGTTAAAAGGAGAAGTTCCGGTTCCTTTGGATAATAGAGTTGTATCACTGATTGATGGAGACAAATATACATTATTAATCCGAAACGTTCAGAGGAGCGATTTTGGAATTTATACATGTAGGGCCATAAATGAGTTGGGGCAAGGAGAGCTTCATATACAACTTTCAGGTGAAAATATATAAATACAATGCTTACCAATTATTAAGGTTATAATAATTATTATTATTTTTCACTCTGTGACAATTACATTACACTCACTCCTGTTATGAAGGACTTTTCAGCTGGCTATGTTACCAAAGATTAGAAAATTAACAAGATAAGACAGTCAGAGAGAGAAGACGATAATCGTTGTTAACTCCAAATTGAAGAGTTTCATAGCTGAGAAAGATTTGAAATCAATCTGTCGAATAATAACCGAAATATCAAGGTGTGTGCACTTGAGACGGGACACACCGTATATAGTTAAACGTCTAAAATTAGATATAATGAACACTTACGTTTGTAAGACTTAACAAAACAGATTCAACATTTCCAAATCATTTTTTAGAATCCGGTCGTTCTTTTCCAAATTTAGAAAATCTGAATATATCATATATATAAATACAGCAAAAAGTTGTAAATTATATTTACTGGAATGTCTAGAATAGTATATTATTCAACGAGTATATAATGATGGCTATTATTCACGATGGTGAAGCTTAAGACACGAGCCGCAGGCGAGTGTCGTAAATCACCAGAGTGAATAATACCCATTATATGCGAGTAGAATACTATACTTTGTCCACGACTAATAAATAAGTATTTAATATTTATTTAATTCATCTTCATTTAATTTCTCCTATTTAAGAAAGATTCATAAGTCACTATACATAATTTTGCGATTTTTCGGGAAACAAGTTTAATGAGGCGATTTTTGCAGCTTCCTTTATCTCTGACGGTGTCAAAGAAATCTCGTTTTCACTGTCAGTATCAATTTATTTAATTATATTATTCGTCTTGAGTCCTTAATATGTAAAATTATTGTAAATAACGTTGGCGTTGAAATCGCACAAATTTTGACGTTTCAAATTAATTACAGAATAGGCTTTGACACATTGACATGGCTTACTAATAAAATAATACAGTTTGTAGACATGTAGCTAAATGGTTTCAAAAACAATGAGGATTGCCGCGTGTTGCTAATAGATGATGCTTTGAAAAAAACTTACTAATAATGTAGCTTTTGACTGTTCATTAAAGTACCTCTTCTGCATGTACCATTTGAGTGCTTCCTAGAAAACTTAGAAAAACAACACTTGTTTTTTGGTTCCTGCAATTTTGACATTTTAAATTTTTAGTAAAAAGTCACTAATGTCATTTCTTATAAACAACTGACTGTCCTTATTATTCACTGCAAGGAATAATGGATAGCATTATCCTTAAGAAAACACATACATAATGAGTACATTATGTACTAGTCGTGGACAAATATTTTTGTCCACGACTATTAAATAATGTCCTCATTATGCATGTGTTTCCTCAAGGATAATGCTATCCATTATTTCCTGCAGTGAATAATGATTTCATTATTGTCTCTGTGAGGCGAGGTACGGTGCCAGTTTAAGTGGCGAGAACTCGATCGGCGAAGTTAAGCAACGCCGGGAGAGTCCGTTACTTGGATGGGTGACCGTATCTCATTTCGCCGTCCTGGTTAAGTGGTGGAATAGCTTTAGCTAAACTTCGCCAGGACGTTAAAATAAATAAGACGTTAAAATAAAAATTATTCACTGATTGCAGTGAATAATGGAGACAGTCAGTTGTTTATAAAAAATGACGTTAGTGACTTTTTACTAAAAATTTAAAATGTCAAAATTGCAGCAACCAAAAGACAGGTGTCGTTTCTTTAAGTTTTCTAGGAAGCACTCAAATGGTACATGCCGAAAAGGTACTTTAATGAACACTCAAAAACTACTACATTAGTAAGTTTTTTCAAAGCGTCATCAATTGGCAACACGCGGAATCCCCAACATTGTTTTTTAAAACCATTTATCGACGTGCCTACAAACAGTGTTATTTTATTAGTAAGCCATGACAATGTGTCAAAGCGTAATTCTGTAATTGATTTGAAACGTCAAAATTTGTGCGATTTCAACGCCAACGTTATTTACAATAATTTTACATATTAGGTATTCAAAAAAAGTAATATAATTAGATAACATGGATACCGACAGTGAAAATGAGATTTCTTTGGCACTGCGAGAAATAAAGGAAGCTACAGAAATCGCCTCATTCAACTTGTTGCCTGAAAAATATCGATAAAATAATATATGATATCATATGAATCTTTCTTAAATAGAAAAAATGAAATGAATATGAATTAAATAAATATTAAATATTTAATAGTCGTGGACAAAGTATAGTATTCTACTCGCATATAATGGCTATTATTCACTCTGGTGATAATAGCCATCATTATATGCTCGTTGAATAATATACTATTAATTCTAACCAAATTCTTCACAATAATGGTATCATTAATGACCAGTTAGATCTACTTTATATACTTCTTATTGATGTATTCAAAAGGCTTGTGAACGAAATGGAACGTTAAGTACCAAAACTGCAGTAACGTTTTGGTTACAATAAATTCAGTGATAAAAAAGAAAGTAACAAGTGTTTTAACACATCATTATTTTAATTGGTGCATGCATTTTTCGTTAATCTATTCATTTCACCTCACTATTATTTTTTCATATTTAGGAGTACCAAACCCGGCAGTTTTTAAAAAACCAGAAGAAATGATAGTGCAAGGCAAACAATCATACAAGTTGATATGGGAAGTTGACAGCTACACGCCCATAATTGAATACAATTTGTGGTTTAGGCAGCATAAACCAGGAAGTGGAATACACCAGCCAAACTGGACAAAGCTAACTATTCCTTCAGAACATAGTTCAGGAACAGTTTATTCAAGATCATGTATCTTTAGGGGACTTAAAGAAGAAACAATTTATGAAGCTTTGCTGGTGTCTAGAAATAGATACGGCTGGTCGAAGCCCTCCCCAATTTTAAGATTTGCAACAGAAGGTGCAGGTATAACTAATTCTTATTTTTAATTTTTCTACAACTTATTAACTGAAAGATAGATATTCAAGTTGGGCTTAACCATCATTGATGATTATACGAACGTGTATTGTATTTAACACACTTTTTTTTAATTTACTGGTTTCAAAGTGACTTTTAAGAACTGAATGAATTTAGTTTGTTTACAAGTTCTATAATTATTTCTTCTGCTTAATCACAACGTTTTGGCAGACGTTTTGTGATTTATGTAATGTTCTAGAGGGCCTCCCTTTGCTGTATAGCATGTCCGACAGCATCACGCCATCTATTGCCTGTCAGGCGCACGACCTCACCAAAACCCTTTCACATTAGTTCCTTGGTGACATCAGCCCAACGTTTTGGTAGTCTTCCCCTTCACTTCTAAACATACTGTTTTTTCCTGGACAATCAAACGTTCTATAGTGTCCTCTCTCCGATTGATGCAGTAAAAAAAAATAAGAGGATTCGAGAAAATACGATGCTGGAGAGTCGCATTGGAATACGTATTTTTTTCAGAATTGAGCTGTTGGTGCGATGGGCTATCCAAGGAAGGTCTCCAAATTCACGCTTTCTCCGAAAGCATTAGTACTGCCTCACTAACAGTCCATGTCCCCGAGGCGAAACAAAAGATAGCGAAAATCAGAGTGTTCGCAAGTCAGCTTTGTACGCCTTGAGGTATTCCTGTCACGCTAAACTTTCCTCAAGTGAGAAGCTGCCGATCATGCCATCTATTCTTCGTCGAACCTCATACTCGCACTTTCCGGAGTTGTCCACAAAGCAAGGGCTCCAAAGTAAACCATCACAATCACCTCTCCTTAACGTGCCTGGATGGTTTCTATTTACTCGGTCTACAATCATAAATTTTGTTTTGTCGAAATTTACACTCAAACCTTACTCAGAGCCTATTGTTTGAAGGATGTCCAGTAGGCACATGAGCTCATTCTCACTCGCTGCAACCAAGGTGGTATCATCCGCAAACCTCAAGTTAGAAACGTTAGTTCCTCCAATACCTACTACATCATGCTAGTTCACCAGCACAACGTCGCATTACATGTTTACTACAGATATTAAAGAGGAGTGGTGACAATACAGCCAACTTTACATTTCTCGGAGTTAGTGTTGTCATCAACCTTCACCAAAGCAATGTTTTCTTCAAACAGTCAACGAATAATAGAGACCAGATGAATGGGTCTCCCATCCCTAATAATGCACTCCATAGTTTGTTCTATTCCATATGTCTTACTGTAGTCCACGAAACAAAGGTGCATGGGTACATTATTTAAAATTATCCAACTGAAAATTTTCCGATATACATATGGCTTTTGTTGAATGTAGAAATATGCCTCAAGGTTACAATGCTAGACTACAAGACTTTTGCAGTGTTTATTACTATACTATTTGTATTTGAGAGATACAGAAATAACTGCAATAAGTAACACAGGCCCACAAAAAAATTCTGCGCCATGAACCAGACTATGGTTTTCTTATGTATTTTTGCGCTCTGAAACCGAATCTGATGTCAGTTTAGCCCCAATAGGTCAGGATTTTGGGTAATGTTCACTATTTTGGGGGGTGCTCATTTCTTGTGGGAAGTGGCTCCACTCCCGATGAAATTCACTGAAATCAATATATGTTATTTCTTTCGAGCTCCTGATCAAAAGCTCTCATGGACACAAGGTCGGAAAATGCACAATTTTCCAGATATCGGAGGTGCAAATGGGGTGCTCATTTCTTATGGGAAGTGGCCCCCGCCTCGGTGAAATTCGCTGGAATCGATATATGTCATCCCTTTCGACCTCCTGATCAAAAGTTCTGATGGGCACAAGGTCGGAACCTCTATAGAAACTCACCAATATACTAATAGACTGTATACCACGAATTTACATTACATTTACATTTCTTACTTAGATATACTACAAAAACTCAGCAACATTAATAGATTTCATGCAGGAAAATTACAATAAGAACACACTTCAAATACACACATCAGAAATTAAATTAAAACCCTTAAAAAAATTGGATCAATTTGTATAAGAATTTTTTTTATGGCAGTAAAATTAAATTTTTAAAAATTGAAACGTTCATCCAAATTACAGCTTTTATTTAGACGCTTAGAACCATTATGTACCTAAAGACGTAAATGGAAGCAAACTGAGGTCCATAATGAACCAAACTAACTTCATCTATTTTTAACAGTAGGATGTCTCAAACCACATGATTCGTGTATAATGGAATTGGAAATGTTTTGTCTATTTATTCCAAAGTCGTTGATTAACGACTTTGGAATAAATAGACAAAGCATTCCCTGTTCCATTACACAGGAATTATCGTTGATTAACGACTTCGGAAAGTTGTTGATTCATCTGTATCTCCTAATACCAAGACTTAAAAGAATATTTTATATTTTCCAGAACTGGTTGATGAAATGGTAACCACTGTTCAAGTGAGCATTCAAGATAACGAAATACCTTTAGACTTACCTTCTTCAGCAATGACGAATATTTCAGCAATAACCTATAAGGCAATAATATCAAACATATTATTTTGTTCTATTGTGTATATTTTAAAATAAAAATTATTTATAATAAATTAAATGTAGTTTTATTCATCATCTTTACTAATAGTTACAAAATTTAGGGTAAATTTTCTTACACTTCGAAGGGTTAATTGTCAGAGCGCAACAAAGAGCTCACACATACACCAAATTTGGTTTTAAGATCTTTGGGGGATAGTTGACATACAGTCAAAATTTCAAGTCAATCTGACCACAAACTATTGGCAGATTTGAAAATTACCTTTTTTCACAACCCAAAAAAAAAAAAAAAATTCCCAACTTTTTCCGAGAAAAACCGTTATATCTTTTTTGCAGCACTCCTTCGTGCGCCATAAAGAATTTAGTTATACAAAGAGTACATACAACGAATATATTTTCATGACTTTTAAGTTGTTTGGTCTCGCGTTTTTTTGTTCGACTTTCCGACGTCCACTGACAACCTCTGCCTCGACCCTTGCCATAAATGACCTAAGTAGTATAAAATGGGTCTAAAATTAGTCCCACTGTTAAGACTCGCGCGATTTTCTCATGTGGTAGTGAACACGAACGTGACTTTCGTTTTAGTCAGATAAAAAGTGTTTTTTCTAGATCGCGGGCTTTACAGGGCGACAGAGGGAAGTTAATTCTTAATTTTGAAAATATGAATTACCCGATTTAAAAGAAAGGTACTTTGACAGTAGCTCCAGGACTAATATGAACTTTTTAATTTCATGTGAAATTAGCTAGGTACCAAATTTCTCGACCGGAATTTTATGAACACCCTTCCTACTTGGGCATTAAAACTGTGCGCTCTTCTGCCAAATGGTGATATTTCATATACCGGGTGAGTCACGAATTGCGCTCGCCCCGATATTTCCTAAAATACTTGGAATAGAAAATTGAAATTTGGAGGCCTTATTACACGACTAAAATGCCATATTTTCAATAAAAAATCAAGATTGGTGCACATCCGGTTTGACCGGAAATGCCCACAACTTTCGATTTTTAAATGGAACACCCTATATATTTTTTTACATTTTTGGAATCTAGAGGAAATTTTGAATACAATACATCCATTTTGGTCACTTTTCCATAAACATTAAAAATTTTATTAAAAAATCTATTTCTGAATCCAGAGTGTTGTGGTGCCCGAAATATATTTTAGTTTGTGTGCTACGTTACTATAAAAAAAGAGCAATATGATTGCATTACTTAATTCTCTAGAGGCGTTTAAAATTTTTAAATGTGATTTTTACCCACTAACTCGGTTTTTTTAAATGGGAATTTAATCGTTCACCAACATTTTTAAATACCTCATTTTCATACGAATCTAATGATACCAAAATTTTGAAAATGCGCTCAGAAATATTTGAGATTTCAGCCAAAATACAATGCAACCAAGCTTTTAGAAACATTCGGCTAATAGATAATAGATTAGTGGGCTTTGGATACTAAAATGGCACATTTCTGTGTAAATCTGGTAACCTAATAACATTGGAAAAATCATACTAGCCATTGAATGTAATAAAACAATATCAGCTGTCAGACAGACTCGTGTAGTTATAGGCAATCTTGAGCTATCAAACATTTAATAATTGTGAGCGCAAAGAACGTTACAATTAAGTTTAGCATAGGTATGTGGAGGTAAACACAATTACATCCACAAGGACATTTGCAATAGAATGCGACATCAGTTCGGTTTTCAGAGTTTTATTTAAATGAACATAAATACGCAACGCTTTATTTTGTACCTGTCTGACAGCTGATATTATTTTATTATATTCAATGGCTACTATGATTTTTCCAATGTTATTAGGTTACCAGATTTACACAGAAATGTGCCATTTTAGTTTCCAAAGCCCACTAATCTATTATCTATTAGCCGCATGTTTCTAAAAGCTTGGTTGCATTGTATTTTGGCTGAAATCTCAAATATGTCTGAGCGGATTTTCAAAATTTTGGTATCATTAGATTCGTATGAAAATGAGGTATTTAAAAATGTTGGTGAACGATTAAATTCCCATTTAAAAAAAAACCGAGTTAGTGGGTAAAAATCACATTTAAAAATTTTAAACGCCTCTAGAGAATTAAGTAATGCAATCATATTGCTCTTTTTATTTTTATAGTAACGTAGCACACAAACTAAAATATATTTTGGGCACCACAGCACTCTGGATTCAGAAATAGATTTTTTTAATAAAATTTTTAATGTTTATCAAAAAGTGACCAAAATGGATGTATTGTATTCAAAATTTCCTCTAGATCCAAAAAATGTAAAAATATATAGGGTGTTCCATTTAAAAATCGAAAGTTGTGGGCATTTTCGGTCAAACCGGATGTGCACCAAACTTGATTCTTTTTTGAAAAGATGGCATTTTAGTCGTGTATAAGGCCTCCAAATTTCAATTTTCTATTCCAAATATTTTAGGAAATATCGGGGCGAGCGAAATTCGTGACTCACCCGGTATACCAGGTGGTACATGTCAAATTAATATGAAACAAATTGAAGCTAAGCCATCAGTATATTTAACTTCATTTTATAATTATAAAACATATTTTATCACCTGCTATCCAACGTTATCAAAAACATAAAACATTTCATGTATATTTTTTTTATTACCCTTCCCACAATGACACACTAAGCAAGCTCACTAAAATTGGATTGTTTCCATATACGCAAACTACTGCAACAGCCAACAACTCATTTCTCATTCCAAATAAATTAGTAGATTGTGTTGAACATTTACAACATGCTATGGTCTAGCTACAGAATATATACGCATACGTATATTTTTTAAAAGAATCTGGAAAAAATCACAATATAAATGTATTATTTAGATTAAATTTGACACTGAATATACCAGGCCCGACGAGAAGGTGGGGCACGTGTCTTTTAAGGGCCCGTGTCCGGGGCCACTCAAGTGAATATAGTTTCGCACTTAAGAATTTTTAACGCGTATTTTATTTAGTTGTCGTTATTTGCGCTTGCCTATACGGTCAGGCACGACAAATTAATACCAGATACCACAAATTATCAATATCTTAATCTTAAAATTTTGCCCGTGGCACTTCCTGCGAACATCTGAGATATAATTTTGAAAACAGATAAACAGCCTAAGTCCTAACATGGCTATGTGAGAAATGATTGTTCTTTGATCAGTAAAAGAGATAATAGATATACTTAATGTTTCACATGTGCTATACAAGATATGGTCAAATGAGGTAAAGAATAAAGTTGCAAGAGTTTACTCCTCTTTATGGCCGAAAAGAAGGAATTACCAAATAATTAGGTGTTTCCACTATACGTAGGTATATATCATTCAAAACATAATTGGTGGTGACATCATCAATTTCACAGCTAGTACGGTGTACTGTGCATTTATCGCATTTATCTAGTATTACACAGCATTTTAAAGACTTTTTCTACGTTTTCCGTGTAATTAAATAGGAAAATAATACGGGATTTGTAAAAGCTGCTTCCTTAAAATTACCGACTGTGGACATGTGTTTATGTTGTCGAATTTTTGAGAAAATACGAATATTTTTAATACAGTAGAAGTGGCGGAATTTTAATGTTGTAATGTAAGTAGTTTATTATACTCTTCGCAAATACAAAACGAAGAGTATATTGCATTCGATCGGCACATTTCTAAAACCGGTAATATTGCTCATAGAGAAAAAAAATTCATATCACTGTGTTGGTGATCGAATTCTGAACAACTTTCAAAATGTCCGTCCATCTGTTTCTACGTCGGTCTGTCTGTTCGTCCCTCGCGTTTCTTATAAGCACGATAACGTAAGAACGAAAAGTCCGATTGTATTAAAATTTGGACAGTGCGTTAGTGTTGGCTAGAGGAAGAACCATATTGTTTTTGAACAAAGTCGATCAATAAATAAAAAGTTAGGCATCTGCCCATGCACCCGCAATATTTTGAAAGAGCATTAAATTGTTTAAGGCAAATACGGCGAATTCCGAAATTCTTCCGGAAAAAAACGAAAAGTATGACGATTACGCCAGTCAAGTCAAAGGGCGGATTAAGAATTTGTAGGGCCTCTGGCAAAATTTTGAGCGGGCCGTTTTGCAATTCTCGTATAACCACAGACAGGCGAGTCAAACCCCAGATGCCCGGGTGACGGCGAGTTCAGTACTAGTAAAATCATAGGTTAGAGGTTACTAATTATAATTATACATTACTTTTATGTGGCACGTCAATAATCATATAGCATACTTTAAGGTCTAACGGGTTTAGGGTTTTTTTTAGGCGAACGGTTTACTTAAGGTGTTTTACTAATTTTTATATCAGTTCTAAAACCTGGTTTAAATTTAATTTTTTAGCGAAATCGTCCCATGGGAACCCAATTTTTAATAACAACTTTATAAACAAGACACAAATTATGCAATTCTCCAAAACATTTCTATCATAGAGTGTGGGTTACTACAAGAAAAAAGTCTTATATGTACAGTGTGTCCCACTTAAGAGTGTAAGAGCGTAATAATTGTTTTGTTTTTTGGCCGATTTGAATCAAACTGATCTTAAAATATAGAGGTCACCAAGTTCTATTTAAAACCACCAAATCACTTTCCATCTTTAAATGCAAGGCCATTTACGATACTATTGTATGAAAAAATCAAAAAATCATGGTAGACGTTTTTTAATCAAAAAATTTAGTTAACAAAACTTGTTCGAAATCATTAAAAAACCCTGAATTTGAATAGTTAAGTTCTAAAAAAAATGAGGTCTTAATGAAAAAAATTCTTTTGGGGCATTTAAATAAAAATTGTATCTAAATTTATTTTTTTAAAATTATTTACACAAATGAATAATAAATACAACCAAAAGAATTAAATATTATGTTCTATTAAACCTCCATCAGCCCTAATGCATGCCTCAATTCGCTTTGTGTTGTTGTTCATAACGTTCGGAGGGTTGCAGAATTTAACTAAACTTCAGATTCAGGATTTTTGAACGATTTCGAACAAATTTTGTTAAAAAAAATTTTTGATCAAAAATTCATTTTTTTTTTCCCTAAAATTTAGTATCGTAGATGGCCTTGCAGTTAAAGATGGAAAGTGATATTGTGGTCTTAAATAGACCTTGGTGAGCTCTATCTTTTATGATCAGTTTGATTTAAATTGGACAAAAACAAAAGAATTATTACGCGGTTACACTCTTAATAAGTGAGACACACTGTATATGGTATGTCGGAAAGATTTATTGTTTAAAAGTTGTTAACGTTCAAACATTGAAAAAATGCGATTGTTTGTCTTTTTAACCTTTAATAACTTTTGAATTGAAAGACATTTTTAGATTCTGCAAAAATAATCAGAAACTTCAACATCAAAATGCCGAAAGATTTATAAAAATTGCATCAATGGCTTCAAAGTTATAGCATGCATGATTACCATACTCGTTACCTTTGCTCGTTACTAGTTATACCTATAGGTTGCCTGCTGTCAGAGACATGGTCTGTAATCACGCGCTGCGCCGAAAACTCCCAATTTTGAAATCGGTGTAACTTTTATATTGATGTAATTTTTATAATTCCTTCGGCGTTTTGAAGTTAAAGCCTTACTATTTCAGAATATTTTTTCAGAAATAAACATTTCTTTCCATTTCAAAGTTATTAAAGCTAAAAAGTTCAAAAAACGCATTTTTTCACTGTTTATATGTTAACAACTTTTTAAACTTAAACCTTTCCGACATAACATATATGATTTTTTCTTGCTTTGACTCATACTTTGCGATAGCAGTAGTTTGGAATCGAAAATCGTATTATTTACAATTTGTTTATAAAATTGCGAACGCTCGCGGAGTTATCGCAAAAAATTTGAACTGTACACATTAGCGAGCTCTCGCTAACATATCAGCGAACGTTTGCCAACGACAATCATCTGGGGAACGTTCGCACAACCATTCGGTGAACGATCGCCAAGTCTTCCGATTTTTGCACGAGCCTTATTTACCAAATTGTTTTTCACACCACTCGCTTTCCCTCTTTTGAGTTTAATATTACCTACCTGTGAAGTGATAAACTCGCTTTTCCTCGTTCATTTGGATTTAGGGTTTCCTGTCTATGGTTTAACTTTTTCCAGCACTCGCTTTTCCTCGGTCATTTAGATTTGTAGACTTATCGTTTAAGAATTACAGTTCGCTTTGCATCCATCTTGGGTTATTTGTGAAAAATCCCTGCCCATCCAATAAAAATGCTGAAATTACGCCTATGCATACAAGGTTAAATAATACAAATATAACATATAAATGCTGCTCATAAACTTCTAATGTAAACAAGGACTGTTCGGAAAATTGGATTCTATATTTGATGACTTTTGCATCTTGGCATAAAATGGGTAGGTACTTACTGTTTATTTTCCAACATATAAAATTTTGCAATTTATAATATATATAACGACATTTGTTCATCAACACTGGAACTGATGACGTCATCAAAGCCGGATGAGCCGGTTATCCACAAGGCAATATAGACTGCCTAGGGGCGCCGACGGCTTGCGGGGCGCCGGTGACGAACAAAAGAAAAACAAAAAATTTTCATACTTGAAAATTATCAATAAAAAATAAAAATTTTCTTAAAAGCAATTATCATTTCTTTTCTGTCTGGTAGATTTAGTCACAGATGTGGGTCGAATACCGGATCCTCTTAAATAGAAGCGTTTGTTTCAATCCGCGTCGTTCGACTATTTTTTAACTCGCTCTATCAGAATTTTTCATAAGTCTGTGTGAAACTTTGTAGAAATGATCCTTAAACATAATATAACAATACTTACTGAGATCGACATTTGTCGAAACTTGAAACTCCGTCTATACTTTTTTCCTGAGAAACATAGAAAACGTGGAATTTTTCGGCTGTTTGTTTACATTAAAATACTGTAGGCACTGAATGTTTTTCTGCATTTCCTGCAATAATATGGCAGCGCTAGAGTCTAGGGAATCGTTTGAGCCCAAAATCGATCGTTTTTGTAAACAATAAAGATTGATTTTCCTTGATTTCGAGAGTGATTTTTTTTTTGTTTTTATTTTTTTATCTCGAAACCAAATAATTGGCTATACGCTCATATTTTTTATTTCTTGTTTTGATGAACATTTTTTCCGAAATATTTTTCGGTGATTTTTCAAGATTTCCCTAGGCTCTGAGCGCCCAGCGAACAGCAAGTTATTGCACACGGCACTTCAATAATCATGACATAACTAGTGCATTTAATTACTTCCACATCCACATAGTGGAGTGAAACTGCGTACAGTAATCGTAAAAATAATTAAAAAAAATTTTCTCATTAAAATAGGTTTAGAATGTCAAGAAACGCCGAGATTTTTCATATTATATAACTTACTGATGGTTGAAAATGTTTTAAACACATATGTAGGACATGAGTAACTATAGTATTATACATATATGTTTACAATTTGTTAAACTACCGAAACGTAAAAAAGTATACGTATATATTGAATATTTTAAATATTGTGTAATAATTTAGGTTATTTTGTAAAGTTTGTGTATGTTTAAATTAGTTATATAAAATACATTTCTTGTTAAAGTATCTGTTTTATTAACTCTTATATGGATACCTCTGAAGTAGTTCCCACGAACATCAAAACACTTGAACACTTTCATTCGATGCGTGCTGCACCAATCGTGTTGGTATCATCGAGGAGATTAAAACTGTTTGTTTTAACCATCTCCCGATGATGCCAACGTGACTGGAGCAACACGCGTCGAGTGTAGCGTTCAATAAGTGTTTTGATGTCCGTGGAAACTACTTCAGAGATATGTAATGTATATTCATAAAATATGCGATTGTGTATATGTGTGTTTCAAATTCAGTGAATGTACATTGCATATGTTTATGTACATTCAATGGATATGAAATAGATATGGAAGTCGGCGACAAACGTCTATGCTAGGAATGTTGATTCCACATCCATTAAATGTATATTAGATATACTTTCTCCATCTTGTGGATATACATATCCATAGATTGAATATACACTGTATGTACATTGCATATCATTTTGTTATGTGGGTAATTTACTCAACTACTGTCGGAACTCTGATAAACAAACTTCACGAGGTTAAACTACTGCAATCATTGTCGTCGCCACATATATATTTACAATAGTATATAACAGTTTTAATACAACGGATAAATATTTGCGACTGCACTGCTATAATACGTGGAGATAATTTTGCCAGATTTAAGCATATTTTAAATTTAAGACATATGGTATGTAGCTCATGCATAATTAACGCAATCCGAGTGCTTTCATTTCGTAAGTGCGAATTTACGAATTTCGTAAATCTGTACGCCCGCGCCCCTGCCTCTACTGACAAGACTTCTTGGCCCTAGTATAGTTTAAGTGTTATCTTCACAATCAAAGAGATTTTATAAAATTTGTGAAAACTCCGAAGACCAGTATCCGCACTTCACCAATATTAACTAAAATTATTCTAGATAGAGTTAGAATAGTGGAATATATTTCCTGTGTAGTATTAGTACAGCAACCAACCAGCGTGCAATTGCCTAACACATTCGTATCAGCCAGAGATGTTATTAACCATGTTCCTTATATATAGAGCTTGCCAGAGAAAGAAAGTGATATGAGAAATTCTCTTAGTGGTGGAAACTTCTATCTCAAAATATTGTTTACAATTAGTTCAAGTATTTGCGTGTCAAGCAAATAATGTTTCTATTGATTACCTACCACTTAGTGAATACAAAAATTCAATGGGCATACATGCTAGTTATTGTAGAGGTAGACACTGCCCTGCAGGCTGTGTTTCTGGGCATAATAAAGTCTTTAAGCTAATTTTTTTGTTATTGATTAATTACCACTTAGTAATTACAAAAAATACGATAGGCATATATGCATTATTGGAGATCCAGGAGCAGGCATACATGCTGGTTGGTGGAAGGCCAGAGACAGACATCTTGAACTTGGAAGGTGTTTTTTTTTTTTCGAACAACGACTAGTAAATATCAAACTATTTTTATTAATAATTAGGTAATTTGATTTATATAGTGTCTGCCATGCTCCAAATCAAAGTATTAAACATGTCTCTCTAACTGATACAAATGCGTCAGGTAATTGCACGGTGGCTCCTATACTATATAGTTCTCATAAGCTGACAAACACTTCGGCAACAGTAGACCAAATGTATGGAATTCAGAAAATTGATCAGGGAAAGAACTGTGCTTTTCTGTCGTCAAACCCTTGTAAAACATTTGATACTGTTAACGATATGATATATTTGCCACAGAAAGTTGAAAATGTTGGCTATAAGATGGGTTGCACTTTCTCAGTTTAAGAGCTATTTGGCTAATAGGAAGACCAGGTGCCATTAGCTGAAATTAAGAGAGTAGAAAAACATGAAGTCTCACAAGGATTGATTTTTTTTAGGTATATGTTAATTCTTGATATAATCTGTGCCATCAGGTAAAATAAGACTTTATATGTTGATGATACCATGTTGCTCTACTTTGACAACTCTTTGATTTTAAAATTGTTAGGCAATCACAATGTTACATATTAGATATAAAAAACATTCTCATGTAAGTATTCATTGAAAATCTAAAACTTAATAATGACACTGAAACAAGTACCTACCTGCTTAATGTCAAACATTTAGAGTACTTTTTTGCACAAATGTATTCATTAATTTAAATAAAATTACTGTTAATTCGTTTTTAATTCCGATTATTTAATTCATAAAATAATCTTACTAAAAATAATTCCTAGAAAAAAATTTACATTTCAGATTATAGTTGTTCTTATGTTCTTTGTGGTGGTATAAACAAAAATAAATTTTAAATTTTTTAAAACCGAAAAAATGTTCATGTTATTATTTCTATTAGCTTGCTTATAAATGGTCATAATGCAATAAAATGTCTTATCTAGGGTCCCAATTGCCGGAGATAAATTTTAATAGCTCGTTTTTTATGTACTTTTGAAGATATACCAATAATTTTTATTTTTGGGCAAAATATTTTTGAGTAAGTAATAAACTTCATTTCTTAAAAAAAAGAAAATAGAAGAATTGACTAAAATTGGTCTTAAAAAATACATTAAAATACATTTTTGTTTACGCCATCACAAATAACCAATGCAAATAACATAGAAACAACTATAATCTGAAATACAAATTTTTGAAATACGACTTGATGCCCACAAAAACATCGACGATTGATTGATTGATTTTCCAGCGTATGGTGGGCATTGCTGCCAATTCTGGGCATCCATGGAGGTTCGTTCCAACACGCAGCTTGGTCCTCCGTCGAACAGGCCCAACGGATGGCCAAACCGCGTGCCGGAACCAAATCTCGAATGTTTTATATACCGCCGGACCAGCTGCATACGCCGGGTTGGACACTGGACATACTTGTTGTCAGCAGCGAGAGCCGCATGACGCATGGGGTGGGAATATAGGATGGGAAGTGTAGGTATTTGAGAGATGCTTCTTTTAAGTTTCCGTGCTTCCATTAAGTTTCCATTTGTCATCATCGGCTGGGGTGTGGTGCAGTTGTTTGCGACATGCTTCTTTTCAGTTTCCATGCTTCTTTTAAGTTTCCATCTATCGTCATCTCCTTATTTTTCTTCTAAGTTTTCTGCTTCTTGTGTCTCTGAATCTGGCAGCTTTTATTTTTGTATTTTTCCCTTTTTTTTAAATTTATTAACCGCTCCACAAGTAAATATCCATCTACGGCGGAGTTGCTGGGAAGGGCCCTATCTCGCGGTAACAATTTTTTTTGCGCGTTGTGAGAAAAAAGGTCCGAAGGGATAATTTGCTAACCCTGTATGTTGTTTCCTTGAAACAATCGGTTTCAGTTTTGGGCAGTTTTTCCATTCACCTGTATATTATGTTTATTACCTATATATTATGTTTAATATCTTTTTAATTTTGATCTCCAATTCTTGTTTAAAATTTAATAAAGACATAAATAAGCCAATGCTAATGCTATATAAACAAAAACTTATCTGTTTCATTCACACATCTGGCGTTGCTTATTTTATATCACCCACTTCAAGAAGGGACGAATCCAGGTATATATTTTACGAATCAAAAATCTCCTGCCTTAACCGGTAATCAAATAAACAAATTCCCCATATAAAATTAATAACTCTGCAGCGAGAAACAAAAAGTTTATAGTAAATAAATTATTTCTTAAACAAAAGTACCAGTTCCACATGAAGAATTCATTCATTCGCGTATATGTGAAACAATGGATTTCCGAATCACAACATTCTTCCCATCTGAGAAGGATTAATAAATATATCTTAGAAATAAATAGAAATAACACTTATCTTTCAGCCTTTGCTTATGTTACTACTTCCACTCGTTAGAAGCCAGTCCGTTGCATTTATTCACTTCGTACTAGCCACTTGGGGGAGGGTGCTCGGTCGTCTTAGGTACATGCACTTGTGGATAATTTACGAGTTTATGACCTGGTCCCATTCAACGTGTTTATTTTCTTTTTATCCGAGTTATGTTGCCAGATGTCTGTACCCTTCGTCGAGCTGCCCATATACGCCTTTAGAGATGTCATAGTTAAATATCAAATATCAGCTATATGAATTAGCCAAATTTATGTTAATATATATCTACTAATGTAGAATTTTCCACTCTTTAATTTAACACATTTTTGCGCGTTTCACACCGTGTTTACTCTAGTTTTTCAGGATTTCATGGGATCCACTTAAAAACGCGTCTGCCTTAGTCGACGACCGAACTGAACTCCCAACTGTTTTTTAGGAATTATTGTAAACATTTTAACTTGAAACTTGGGTTGAAGGTTTAACACCACAAGGGGTATACTGTTCTAAAGTTTCATTAGAATATGTGCATTATTGTTCAAGTTATCATCAATTGTTTCAAAATGACCTCCCTAAAATGTCCATGTTTTACGACTTGGCATATTAACCAAAAAGTTTTGGACAAATTTAGTTCTCTTCGCAATATTTCATTTTGAATAATTTGAGTCGCTTTCTGTTTTGCGTTACGGGTTATACAACCAGATATTTAAGAAAAACTGTGAAGAAACAGGATTCTGAACATTCTTTTGTTTAAACAAAATCTTTTCGCCACACGGATTTAATTCAAAACTTTTTACTACACTTCTTGAAATGTTTTCAACAAGTTTCAGCAAAATAATGCTATAGGAAGACAATTCCCTAGAAATTTTAGTTTTTCTCCACTATAAACTTACCGACAATTCTTGACCACTAATTTTGACACTCTGCTTTGAAAAACGGAATCAGATTTATAATTTAACAAAAACAAAAATTAGTCATAAAAATAATTTATTTTACAAGACAGTGTACAAATTAAAAACCACAGTGATTTATAGTAAATGCTAGGATGCTGGTATAGGTACGACATTATTTTCATTTAAAATGTGAATATTTCCTTTATCAAGAGCCTTATTTCCCCAGTTACACATAATAAAATCCAGAATGAACTGTACCAATCTATTCAGAATACCTAAAAATATAACTCAGTCACAATGGGAAAATGTAATATTCATTTGCAAACATAATATGTTATTGACACATATTATGACCTACATGGTATAGTCCAGAGTTTGACGGTAAAAATAGGTTATTACCTCAGAATTCTTTCAAATAACACCGATTGACGTGAAATTTAAACAGTATGCAGGGAATGGCTCAAGGAACAAAAGTTATATATCTAGACCTAATGTGCGCTTTTACCCTGGGGGTGGATGCCACCCCTTCTCGAGGGTGGAAATTAGTACACTCAGAAATCGATAAAGGGATGAATTCTAAGTAGAAAATGTTCTATGAAGTTTTTTAGATAAATCAATATTTTATGAATTTTTCGCGATTGAAAATGTTGATTTTTCATCTAAAAAATGCATGTTTTAGAGCAATTTTCCACGAATACTCGAAAAATCGGTTGTTTTTTTTTTAAATATTTCTGTAGATGCAGTACGAACCGACTTATGGCTCGTTGAAGGTGACTGTTTGTTCGCCGAAAACTGAAGTCGAACCTATCAATGTTAAATAACGGAAAGACGACGAATTTTTGGAGGGAAACTTATCAGACCTTTTTTAAAGTACTTGAAAAGACCTTTAAAATGAGCTTTAGTAAATGTCGTTAGCATAAAGACTTACGGATGATGAAAATAAAATGGTTCTCATTTTCTCGGAGGAAAAATCAGCAATCAAACCAATAGCTTAACAGCAAGAATTGAAATTAAACGTAATCCATTTACAATTAACTTTATTAAAGTACTAACAATATATTCTAGAAGTTTGAACGGTTTAGAATGCCTAGATTTAAAAAAAATTTGATTCAATTTTGAAATGATTTTTGAAATTTTTGAAAAAATTTTCTTTTTTTTTCACAACTCAAAAACTAAAGAACACGTAAAAAATGCAAGAGTACAAAAATGTAGGTTTTTTCTTGCACATAATTTTGTTTTTATTCCGTTTATCTAGGATGAAAATTAATTGAGATATCACCGGTTAAAGTTAGCATTTGAGTGCGAGGACCACCTTCCCCGAGCCCTTTAAACTCAAAAATCTCAAAAACGAAGGGTCCAAGGAAGTTCAACTTTACAGGCCTTATAACCCTTGAAATTCCCTGCAAAATGGTCTCTGGAGCGATTAGATATATTAAAAATTATGGAAGTTAAGCCATTGGTTTCATTGAAAACTGATTCTTCTCCGAAAAAACGAGACAACAATTTTATTTTCATCATAATGTAAGTTTTCATGCTAACGACTTTTACTCATTTTGAAGGTCTTTTCAAGTATTGTAAAAAAGGTCTGATAAGTTTTCCTCCAAAAATTTGTAATTTTTCCGTTATTATACTCTTCACAAATACACGAAGAGTATATTGCATTCGATCGGAACATTTCTAAAACTGGCAATATTGCTCGTAGAGAAAAAATTTTCATATTACTGTGTTGGTGATCGAATTCTGAACAATTTTCAAAATGTCCGTCCGTCCGTCTGTCCGTCCGTCCGTCCGTCCGTCCGTCACGTTTCTTGTAAGCACGATAACTTAAGAACGAAAAGTCCGATTGTATTCAAATTTGGACAGTAAGTTAGTGTTAGCTAGAGGACGAACCCTATTTTTAAACAAGATCGATCAATAAATAAAAAAGTAATATATTTTTTACATAATTTTTTTTATGTTTTGTAATTAAACTAAAAATGTTTAAAACTAAAATTATCTGCAAAAAAAACTGCGAGTATCCTATAGAACGTGCAACAATTATATAAAAAGTGAAGTAAATCGGCGGAGAGTATAACGGTTAGCTTGTTTAACGTTTAATGGTTCGAATTTAGTTTTCGGCAAACAAAAAAGTAACCTTCAACGAGCCATAACCCGGTTCGCATTGCATCTACAAAAATAAAAGACAAAATCAATCGATTTGTTATTTCATAAGCTTCAAGTTTGTTTCTGAGGATTTTTCTAATGAAACGTAAGGTTCTCGAGTTATTCCTGAAAAATCGCTGTGAAACATAGATGAAAAATCAACATTTTCAATCGCGAATAACTCGAAAAATATTGATTTCTCTAAAAAACTTCATAGAACATTTTTTGCAAAGAATTCATCCCCCTATCGATTTCTGTTATTTTGACTGTACTAATTTCCACCCCCGAGAAGTGATGGTATCGCCCCCAGTTTAAATGCGCACATTGGCACTATATAACTTTTGTTACTTGAGCCATTCCCTACTTACTGTCCAAATTTCACGTCAATTGGTTTTATCTGAAAGAATTCTGAGCGAAAAACCGTCAAACAATGGACTAGTAGTAAGAAACTACACCTATTTAACTACGATTGTAAAAACAATAATCACATGATTACTATTAAAAAAAAAAACACTTCCATAACATTTTAAACTTAAACACCTTCGACCAAAGTAACAAGTTAAAATTAAAAAACCTTGATCCCCGGCTACAGTTCTTCGATTTTATTCAGACCTGCAGAATTTTTCCGATGATGAAGAATAATAGTACAGGGCAAAAAAATAATCAGACTTGTTGATTGCATCACTGACAAAAATTTGAAGTTGATGTGAAGAAAAAGTGAGGACGATATCGACCTTGCAACTTCCAAGTATTCTATTGAATTCCTTGTCTGTTCTCAATGCAATAAATAATACAAACACACTTAGTTGTAAAATCAACCTATATATCCTCAAAATAAAAAATATCATTCACTAAATCTATTTAGCTGAGAAAACAGTTACATGGGTTAAAGCACACATAGGAATAGAACAAAATGAACTTGTTGACACACTGGCTTTCTTTAGCATTTGTTTTTCCTTATGCGATTCCCCTTACCAACCCTCGTCCTTCCTGTATTGTCTAGTTTAAGATGTCCTGACAAACCCCAGAACGAGAAGCACGTGACCCTAAAATATCATGTATGAACAATAATTAATTTATTGATCATACATGATATGAGCAATTTAATTTACCTTTAAACAAATTGCGGCTGGCAGTATGATTCTTAACTGAAAGTCATTTAGAAAAAAAGCAAACAAAATTTAGTGAAGCTATTTGTTGTAAATTTTTTTTAATTATTATACAAAATATTTATTAAAGTGGTGATTTTTCAAAGGACTGGAAATTGTTTATTTAAATTTTTTAATAACAATCTATTATTTTCTAATTAGAAAAGTATATTCTAGTAAGAAATTTCCCATAGAGCATTTATGCTCTCTTTAGCTTTTAGTTATTCAAGAAAATATTCTCCCCCTCCCAAAAGTGGCGGAGGATGGATTATCAACACTGGGGTTAAGGCTAGAAATGTTTTTTATTCACAATCATACAGTAATAATCAAATTGTCTTGCATGTCAAAAGTTAGAAAGTATGACATTCCTAATTTGATTTGACAACTGAACTGAAATATGACATTTCGGGTTGGAAAGTGATATGTCGGGTTAGAAAGTAATATCTCAGGTGGGAAAGTGGCCACTTTCCAACTTGAATATTTAAAACGACGGGACGTCACTTTGACATTTGTCCTTTGACAAGAATTTTAAACGGTTTATTTGGCTTTTTCTTCATTAAGGATGATTGTAAATAAAACAGTATACAAACCTTGGTGAAAAGTTTCATTGTTTTCCACCTCGGTATGTAATATACTATTAAATTTAAATTTACACATACTGTCAGGAGTTTCCACTCCTTGGAAATTCCCCTTAATCCGTGGGTTCAAAAATTATAACAAGAGATAAACACTAAGACAATATTTATTGAATAACTCCAACTCATTTAAAACTCTCCTCCCGCCGTGAATCGTCAACTTGTATTATACTCTACAAAATGCATCTGGAAAACTCTAGCAAGGTCCATAACCTTCTTGTGCGGTATCTAGCAAAGTCTCGATATATCTACAAGTTTCCAACGTCTAGAAAAATTGTACTGCTAGTGTCTTAGAGATAGCGCATATTATTTTTCAATGGTTTATCACTCCCTGAAGAAAAAGTTCCATTACTACTGACATGCCTGATGTTGCTAAATGGGTGAATTGATTTATCGAACATGTAGAAATAAATCCTTCTTTTTTTTTTATCGCGGCACGTCAGTTTCCCTGTTTTTCTTTTAAAGGTAATGTTAGAAAATGTAGGAAAAATAATAACTGACATTTCTCGCCCCGCCCACGTCTCTAGTGGAGGAAAATTTCCAATTCTCCGACACTTGGAAAATATTGTCATCACGGTACATCAGTTTCCTACATAATTACATGCTTTTGGTGCCAGAGAACTTAGGAGAAATAGTAACTGACGATTTTCAGACGAATCGGACAATAAATGATAAAATGTCTCTGGCTATTCATGCCGCAATATGGTGAGGTTTTTTCAGGACCGTGCCGTGCCGTACAGGGCATTTTTTAAGGATTTTTTACACTGTATCCAATTTACAAAACTTTTGGATAGTTTGGTAGATTCAGATGGTGTAAATGATGTTGAAAAAGAGGAAAAAAGCAAATGTAATGTTCCAAATTCTGGAAGACACAATTGGTTTACTGCACGACAAGAAATTGTTGCTTCTTTTAATAAATTTTTGGGCGCTAGGCTTAATGTAGAAGAAGGTGATACTATGAAAAATATGGTATTGCTTCTTTTCGCAAGATCAGCAACAGAAATGATACCATCGGCGACCTTTGGTTGAGAATTTTTTTGATAAAGGTGACGTTACCAACTTTTCTATTGATGTTTGCGACTGCTGGCCGAAAATAGAAAAAATTGCAGAAACTTACACGGTTGATGTTGGAACCAAATATGCAGACAAATTGAGAAAACTTTTAGTATGCACAAGAGATATTTCTTAAGCTTTTATCAATTCTCTTTCTTACAAAGCCACATTCAATGACAACCGAGATATTTCATCATTTTCCACTACAACGTCAACAACATTAAGACTGATCACAGAATGTCTTCAAGTGAAAAAACTATGAATGATCGTCTCTTCATCACCTTAGTTGGAAAAGTTACTGCTCACTTCGATCCCCAATCAGCAGTTGCAGAATTTTTACTAACCAAAGAGAGAAGGTTTAGAGAACCAGATGTTGACATCTACCAAAGACATAACTTTGTAAAGAAATTTTTCAGAGATGAAAATCAGTTCTAACTCTATATCAGTAGTTACCAAGAATTTTGATATGTGTTCTTAAATGTGATGCAAGATTTGTATTTGGAGTGAAATTTTGTTTTTATTTCTTTTATATTTCATTTGTTCTCATTCTTGTTTGTTGCATTTTAAAAGTTAAAAATTTAAATCAATTTTAAGCCTAACTTACATTGATTAGGTTGATTTCCTTTCTTATTATTTTACACTAAGAAAAAATGGCGTTTCTCGTAAAATTGAAAAACATGGATTCTTCAAAAATTCATAACAAAATAAATACATAGAGTATGAGGGCGTGCGGCGTCTATGGAAAGAGGAAGGTTGACACTTTAACCTGATACCAAATTGGACCAGCAAAATTAGAAATTTGGTTCGGCAAGAGTGAAAGAAGAACGGCCTATTTGGAACTATCTAGTGATGGGTCGAACCAGTTATTTTTGTGTAGCAGCTATTCTGCTACTGCTAATTGCATTTATCAATTGAAAATAGCTGCTATGTTATTAGCAGCTTTTAGCGGTACTTGTTTTGGTTAAATGGAGCGTATTAGCAGATAGCAAATGAAACCTGACAGGCTGAAGCCATATAGCAGAAATAAATCTAGCCATTATACTCTTCGCCAATTTACTGCACTGTTTATATAATTGTTGCACATTCTATAGGATACTCGTCGCAGCTTTTTTTGTAAATAATATTAGTTTTAGACGTTTTTTATTTAATTACAAAATATACCTACAAAAAAAATATATTTTTTTAATTTAAATAATTAATAACTTTTTTATTTATTGATCGATATTGTTCAAAAACAATAGGGTTCTTCTTCTAGCTAACACCCACTTACTGCCCGAATTTCAATACAATCGAACTTTTCGTTCTTAAGTTATCGTGCTTACAAGAAATGTGATGGGCGGACAGACAGACGGACGGACAGAGAGACGGACGGACGGACGGACAGACAGACGGGCAGGCGGACGGACATTTTGAGAGTTGTTCAGAATTCGATCACCAACACAGTGATATGAAAATTTTTTCTCTACGAGCAATATTACCGGTTTTAGAAATGTGGTGATCGAATGCAATATACTCTTCGTTTTGTATTTGCGAAGAGTATAATAAATGCATTCGCTGTATGCAGTGGTTAAATGTGATTAATTTTAACTGAAATATAAATAATTATTGTATTGCTACTTTGACAGTGAATGACATGTCATGTCAGCTGTTTTGAATTGACTGGCCGATTCTTATGTAAACTATAGATATAGTTTAAAAATTAATATATTTCGCGTTTTGGAAACAAAAAAAAAAAAATAATGTGTTAAGTATAGGTTTATTAAAATAAAATAGTTTTCAAAATCGAAAATTCAACGAAAAAAAAAAAATGGGTATTTTTGACGTCTAGATTATTTTGAATGATAGCACCTGAAAATGAATTTTCACCCCTTTCGCGACACTTTGGGACTTTGCTGCAAGGAAAAAAATGTTTATTTTGATTGGAACTAAACGCTTTTCATTAATTTAGCCATGCCGCGATTACACGAAATTTAGTTCCAGGGTTCACCAATGATGACCTAAATTATAAATAAAGCATCGAATCAACACAAAATAACTAAAAAACCAAAAGTGGTAATATTGCACTAAAAACTAGTAAGTAAGCTAAAAACTTTTGAGCCAACTTCTTCCGATATTTCCAATGCAAAGCGAGATATCGTAATTTCGCCTTCTTAAGAGGTCGTACTAGGCTGCGTTTAGACACAAAATTTATGCTAAATAATTTTAAAAATATACTATTGTTTATGAAGCTGTACCAGAATTTATTGTGGGATTTATTTATTCACCCGTTAAGATAACGAAAATACTTATAAAAGTGTATTCATATTAAGTGCACCACACTTCTATATATATAAAAAAAATGTTCCATTGTGTTCTAAAATATGTTACAATTAAAAAATCGTAAGTATATAGCATTCCACCACTAAGAAAAATATCGTGTAGATATTAAAATAATTCTAAAATAAGCCAATCTTATTCTGCTACAATTTTTATCCGAGACGTTTTTTTCAAATATCAAACAGTTGAGGAGATATTGACCGTCCACACACTACTGGCTCACCCTGCATATAGTCCAATAATTATAAAGATTTTCATAATAAAAAATGTTATCTGAGAATTTCCTTCAGTAACTGTTAGTGGAGGGATTATACATCACAAAACCACAAAAATCCATTATTTATCCACGCCTAGATCTAACGTATTAAAGTTTTCTCCTCTGTTTAATATTTGTACTAGTTATGAAACTCATTGCAGTGAATTGGACATATTTGCCTAGCAGCCAGAAATTTCATCTACTGTCGTGCAGTCTAATAGCCTTCATAATTTCTATTTGTATTTTTTAGTTAGGTTAGGTTAAGTTAGTTTAGATTTCCATACTATAAATGGTTTTGTATTGTTGCATGATGTATGATTAAATAAATAAATAAATAAAAATCAGTTTTGGGGATACTGCGTAACCCCCCTCCCCCCCCCCCCCACCCCCCCCCCCAAAAAAACCGCCTCTTCGGTGAAAAAAGCCTTATTTTACTGGTAACTTATTAACTGTTTAATATATAAAAAAATTGCTCATTATAAAAAAAGAAAGCTTGGCTAATTGCGAAAAAAAAAGTCCTCTTGTAATTTTCTTGCATACTTATGCCATGGTTTTCGAGAAAATCGATATTGAAAAAAATTGCAAAATTAGTATTTTTAATACGCATGAATTTCCGTTTATTTGAAATTTTTTGCGCGCGGCCTATAAAAAAAATTGAGTTGCTCGAAAACCAAACAAGCTAGGAAGAAAAATCAAAATGGGTTTTAGAGAGGATATAAAATACTCTTTTGTGTTTCTATTTTTGAGGGTTATTGATATCTATTAGTATATAAAAATAACAATATAATAGTTGATTTTTTGCACTTTTCTCTGACTCTGAATTTTAATTTTGTAATGTGTGATGGTTAGCTTTTCTGTTTTTTATTCATTTATGATAAATGATTAGATTTACGGTTTTTTTTAAAGTATTTTTACATTATGCACTGTAGTGTAACCGAGCAGAGTACACTGCATCTTTTATTGACATATTCTATGACATGTATGTTTTTTATTGAATAAAGCTTATTATTATTATTATTATTATTATTCACAGGCCCATAAAAAATAACTTACTTTAATATAAGTTATAAATGCATTATCTTTTAGTTCAAGGTGGTACTTCAATGCAGAAAAAGTTAAGAATATAAATATATACATTTACAAATTTATGGACATGTTGAAGTTATCCAAATTTGGCCAATTTTTTATTGTTTCCTAAAAATAAAAAAAAGACCTAAACATTTGTAAATTTAGCTCAAACATTTTTTTTGAGTTTATATATCATACAACTATTGTTTCTAATCATTTAACAGTTAAAAAATTGTATTAAAAAAAATATAATCAAAAAATTGACTTTGGATTTTTTTGGCCAACTTTAACATGCTAAATTTGTAAATGTGAATATTTTTATTCCTAACTTTTTCTGCATTGAAGTACTAACTTGAACTAAAAGATAATGCATTTATAACGTATATTATAGTCAGTTTTTTTTATGGGCCTGTGAATAGTTAGATGCATGAAAAATCAAGAGATAACTATATTATATCGTTATTTTTATATACTAATAAATATTAATAGCCCTCAAAAATGGCAACACAAGAGAGTATTTTATATCCCCTTTAAAACCCATTGTGATTTTTCTTCCTAGCTTATTTGGTTTTCGAGCAATTCAATTTTTTCTATAGGCCGCACGCAAAAAATTTCAAATAAACGAAAATTCGCAATTTTTGTCAATATCGATTTTCTCGAAAACCATGGCATATACAAGAAAATTACAAGAGGACTTTTTTTTAGGCAACTAGTCAAGCTTTCTTTTTTATGATCAGCAATTTTTTTATACCTTCAACGGTTAACGAGTTATCAGTAAAATAAGGCTTTTATTCACCGAAGGGGTGGTTTTTTTAAGGGGTTGCGCGGCACCCCCAGAACTGATTTTTGTGGTTTTGTGATGTTTAATCCTCGCACAGTTATGGAAGGAAAATCTCAGATAACATTTTTTACGAGCTTCTGGTGTATTTTTTACTATCGACTGGACTAATAAGTGTAAATGTGTAATTAGATGTAATTGACTTACTCTACTCTACTTTCACCAACGTTAAGCTTAAAATTTAATTAATAAAGAAATAAATTACCTGAACAAACAAAGACTCCACCAATAATTGAACACAATCTAGCAAGAAACATTCCCACATGATCCCTTTCTTGTTTCACAATTACTCGAAGGGCAGACACATCATATTTAAAAAACAAACCCGGCATACCATGACTTCCTTTGTCATGATCTATCGGGCGACTCAGTGCTTTTACGCTATACTGGTACGTGTTAACATAAGTTAGGAATGTATTTATATTTGTGGGTACAACCTCAATAAAGTAATTAAACAAAGTCATACCTAAAAATAATTTTAAATGTAAATGAATCGTTAAGCTAATTAAACATAGGTAGTTAGATGAAAGTATTGATTCATATTTATTATATATTTTGGTCCACATACACTTCTGAATCCAGAGTCAATGCTGGGAAACAAAATCTAAACAATGAAAATGAATATGTAGCTATCTACTTACCATTGTTGCTAATTATTTCATCCCCCTCTAAAGGATGGACGATGCCTGGACTAGGATCACCAAAACTAAATTTATTTATCCTATGTGTAAAATTATAATCACTTTCAGACATAAATGCACTGATATGGACATGTCCTCTAGGCAAATTTAAGCTTTTGCCTGCAGTTATATGGAAATTGCCTGATACTTTATTTAAAATGAGAGATCCATATATCCTACAAGCATCAAATGGCTTATCGGGGTGAATACTTCGTGGGGGTAATTCACCAAACTGCGTTGAAAAACTGCTACGCCATAACAAATCCTTAAATAATAACTATAATATTACCAATTTAAATGATTACCTTTAAAACTTACTTTTATTGCATGGTATTCTTCTCTGAGATAAGAATTAAAATGACGTTTATTGTCAAAATGTATTTGCTGGTTAGGGGCTAATTCAAACCAAGTATCTTCTTCTTCTAAACTTCCAAATTTAAATGCATTCTGATTTGTGGAATCCAATATATCTGCACCTAAATCTGAAAAAACAATATGTTCCATAAAACGTATGATAATATAAACATTAAGTAATTTAAATAGTGGTTTATACTTACTATGGCAAGGCATAGCTACGGTAATATCTACATTTATTTTTAGTTTTTCGTCGAGATCTATATCAGGTGAAAATTTAAATACAAATTTGCTGTTTAAATAGTAATTCACTTCCGAATAAATCAACCATAGAATAATTAGAAAACATATTATTGAAACTGAAAAAAGAGAAACATTGAAACATTTGGAAATTATGGATTCTCATTCATTTACTTGTGCCTCCAACCGACGACGTCTCTTTAAAAGTTTCCTCCACTTTTGGAAAAATATCCAGTCTCTTAACCTTACTTAATTTCGAACCTCTGTACCTTAACATTGTTACTTTTTCAGTTTCCATTATTATTAATGTGATGTGTTATTACTTGTAAATGTTTTAATAAAATTCAGTTCCAATTTTTATAACTCTGTTTCCTATAATAGGCCTAAATATTTACATTTTGCCATGTTGACAAATAAACTAACCTCAGAAATGCAAAATATTTGTTGCCACTTGTCAACTTGACAAACGTCAAGGTACACCAGTGTTGTGAACTGTGCCGAACCAAATTATAGCAAAGATGACGCTCAAATTATCGTATATTATCGTACACTTTCGCCGACTGACAACAGTAGCGGTGCATGGGGTGCGCGTTTGGCGTTTATTATTATATACCTAATTTAAAAAATATAGAACACCGTCTTTCCTCGTCCGAACTCGAACTACATATTGTAAAATGGCAAAATAAAATCTGAAAACTAAGTAACTGATACAACATACATACTTTGCATCAGCCCATCGCTCTGTTTCCTTTAACTTTTAAAGTGCTCGCACGTCGCTGAGCTCAATATGAATTCCGCCTACCAAAAAAACTTTTTAAAGCCGATTGGCCACTGACGAGAGCTAATACTGCCCCTTCCATACAATAATACGAATGCGAGGAATGTAGAGGACAGGGAATTTTGATACTATATGTACAATGTTATTGTTATTACCAACTGAATTTACCAAAAAGACGACCTAATCATGTGAATGCTTGAAATTATCGTATAAATCATCATTATCGTACAGGTACTATCGTATATCGTACAATAGATGAAATTATAGTACAAAAACGATAATTATCGTACAATTCGCAACACTGAGGTACACCGACAGCAAAGATTACAGAACTTAGCAAGATAGGACAGTCAGACGAAAAAGACAAAATAGACGAAGATAGTTGTATACTATGTATATTCCAATTTAAAGGGACACGACATCCGGCGGAAACGGTTTCGGGATTTGTCGGTTACGCATTAAACGAATTTGATCAAGCTTACTAAAGGATAAGTTGGCTCATTAAAATCGACAAGTGCTACGTCACGTACAGACCTCGATGACGGCTGCATGTGGGTGCTTTTTCCTCATTTTATAGAAAAAAGTTTCAAAATTATTCTTTCAAAGTACAATTCTATCCTAACAAAATAAATACCTTACATATAAACAAATAAATACTTCATGTGACATATATTACAAGGCCACCTGTTTTTTTAGTGACCCTGGCTACTGAGAGTCAGTTGAGTTCGGTCGTTCTATCAGAGCAGTGTTGTCCATTTTTCACTATTGTTCTCTCTTTCTAATGTTAGCGAGAACTACAATTTAAATGTCGAGGCCAATGGCGCCAGTGTTAAAAGATAAAAGGTTTTCCGCCGGCTGTCCTATCTTGTTAATTCTCTAATCTTTGGCGTTAGTGTATATATTCCGCTGTGTTCTATATTTTGGACATATAGGAGTCGCTGAATTCAATCAACTATATAGGGTCATATCGGATCTCAGTTTGTGTTCTTTTAGTTTCCATGGTGTTTTCTAGAATAGGGTCATTTCACAATTTATGTTTATGATAAATGTATAATCAGGAGCACTTAAAAAGAAACTTGAAAAAACTGGAAAAAACTTCTTTTGCAGCTACGTATTTTTAAATTCGGTTTGTAATTTGAAAGTATTTGTTCCCGCCAACAGTCGTGACGTTCGTGTTTTCGCATGCGCAGTATAGCGTAGATGAAATATCTGTGTGGCAGCACTGAGTTTCAAACTTCACTAAGAAAAACTGACAGCTAAGTAACAGCGTTAATGTGAATGTAGCAGTTAGGTTACTTTTTTCTGATGTTCTATTTGTTTTGCGGTTTTGTTTTGATTTGTTAATTTTTAAAACGTTGTGTATGAAGTTATATAAAATCAGTTGTTTTTTTGCATCGTTAAGTAATATAATTTTACGAGTATTGTTAAAAACAGGTAAGTTCCTACCCCAAGAAAATACTCATTTTAATACACTCGACACTGAAATAGTCCATATTTTTCGCAAAGAATTCCTGAATTATAATGTAGTTCACTTCAGTACTAGCTTTAATGCAATTAGGCTCCATAATGTAATAATTAGTAAAAAATTATGAACATAACTACAATAGTAAAAAATAAACACCAATCAAACTGTCATACTGTGACTCTTCTTCTACCTCTTTTATATTGCCAGTGTGAGGAATCTTAACAGTTTTGGGAAGATAATAAAATTTGAAATTCCTGACGATACCGATACATTATTCTTGTATATTCAACTATTCAAATTAATAAATATTATTAAGTTTTCCTTTAACATGAAATAACCCTACATCTTCATACAGATTTGTATAATTAGGTTATTTGGACTAATAAGTTTGTGTTACTTGCTTTCTATGGGGTTCTATAGATAATTTTTGGTATATTCACATACAAATCAATGTAATAAAATTCATTGGGATCAGATCGGGCGAGTGGTAAAGCCGAATACCCCATCGATGTACTTTTTCAATGCATCCGTACTCACAGAGACAGATAGAACCACACCAGCCCATCCTGGTGGCAATTTACTATATATTATGAACACAAACATGTGTTATCCAAAAGTGATTATAGTTTCAGAGATATAACAATGTTTCAATGTTTGGTTGTTTTCTGAAAAATGCTCCCCACAGTAATGCTTTATTATCGTGAATAGAAGAAAATTCCGCATTTATTTCCGAACTTTTTTGTTTTACTCATGTATTGGAAATAGAATTTATCATGATTAAATCAAAATAACAACAATAAACTTAGTTTTAAAAGATTTCAATGACAAAAAGTTTGCATGATTCAAAACTTAAGAGGGAACAACACGTAAGGCTAGCGGCGAGTGGGATAAAGCACCAAATTAGGTGATATCTCCCTTATAATCAAATTTTATCCAAAAATAGTCTTCAACAATCCTGTAGTATTTATTTATGTACAAATTACACATATTTTCAGTTAAATAACATCACACAATTTGCAAAAAACAGCTTATTGTTAATCATTAAAATTCTTGTATATTCTACTATAACAATAAGCTGTTTTCTGCAAATTGGGTGATGTTATTTAACTGAAAAAATGTGTCTCTACACCAAGGTACTTTACATGATTTGTAGATGTGAGACTTTGGTTGTTGTAGGACATTAAGTATTAGCGGATCTTCTTGCCTTAGTTTTTCCGATATTCAGTTTTAAATTATTCCCTGTATACCATTCTTCCGTTTTTTCTAGGGCATTAGTTAGTTCTATTGTCAGCTCATTTGATTTAGTTCTTATTATAAGTGAGTTGTCGTCTGCGAATGGATTTAACAGATGATTAGTTATTTTGGGTAAATCGTTTATGTAAAGTAGAAATAATATTGGCCCAAGTATAGACCCTTGTGGTACTCCTTTCTTCGTCGTCAACCAGTTAGATTGTATCATTTTCCCTGCTTCTGTTGTCATTACACATTGTCGTCTGCTATGTAGATATGACTTTAAAATATCAAGTATGTTTCCCCTGAAACCCACTATTAATAATTTTTCTAGTAATATGTCATGATCGACACTATCAAATGCTTTTGATAGGTCCATAAATAAAGCAACCACAAAATCTTTTTGACTGATTCCTTCTAAGATTTCACATAGGGATAGATAGATATGGCTCTTACTGTAGATGATCTTCCTTTAATGTAGGCACTTTGCATTTCTATTAGATTATTTCTCTCCGTGAAGTCTAGTATTCTATTTAATAGTGCTTTTTCAAATATTTTAGCTATTATGGATGTTAATGCTATAGGTCTATAGTTAGTAATGTCTTCTTTGATCCATTTTTTGTAGATTGGTTTGAGGATGGTTTTTTCAGTTCTTCGGGGAAGATACCTTGTGAGAAGCATAGATTAATAATCCGTGATATTGGTATGGATAGCTCTCTTGAGCAGTATTTTATTAGTTTTGTTGGTATTTCATCTGGTCCAACAGACAAGGTATCTTTTAGGGGGTGTATTATATTATATATTTCTGTGGGTGTTGTGTCATATAAAAACATGGTATTATGACATTCATGAACATGTTCCAAGGTTCTTGTCGAATTTGTGTTAACATCAGTGTTTCAAGAAGCATTCGTTTACTTCATTCAAAATTTCGAAAGAGGTTCTATTTGTACCAGCTTTTAGATTTTCTATTTCAAATTGACTATTGCTCTCTTTGCTAGTTGTCTTTTACCAGATCCCATGTTGCTCTCACTTTATTGTTTGAGTTCATTATATAATTTGTTATGTGATGTTTTCTTGGCGACATTGATTGAGTTTTTGAGTTCCTTGGAGTATTTTTTATATAGTACCCTGGTGACATTTCCTCATACCATTTCATCATACAATTGCTTTTTTATTCCAATTTTTGTTTTGATGTTCTCATCTATCCAGTTATTTACATTGGCTTGTCGATGGCCACTGCATCATTTTTTAGGATAAACATTCAAACATCCAAAATTTCTCTGAGTTTTGTTATTAATACGTTTGTGCATATGTTTGAGTCTTCTTTGACAACATATTGGTCCAATCAACAGACTCCAGTTTTTTTTTGAATGTAGGCATGTGTTCATTTGTAATAGCTCTCCTCATAGTTTTTACTTTTTTATTCTTCTCTATATAGTCTGCCTCAAAATGTATTTCTTGGCCAAAGTGATCAGATAAACCATTTTTGTTTACTGTACTCTCATAATCAGAAATATTTATAAATATATTATCTATTGTTCTTGCTGTATCAATGAGTATATTTATCCTGGTAGGTTCGTTTATAGTAGGTTTGAGGTCGAAAGAGGCCATTAAATCTAAGAAAATTTTTACATTTCTGTCCAAGTTATTTTGTACATCCAAATTAAAGTCTCCACAAACTGTAACAATGTGATTGCGTGCTTTGGTTGTGACTGATAGTAAAATATCCTTAGGGTGCTGATAAATGTATCAAAGTCTGCTCTTGGTGGATGATATATGCAGATAATAATAGTTTTTGCACTTGGTATTTCTACAGCACTGCATTCGATTATTGACTCAACACTTTTTTGTTTCAGGTGTTCTAGTTCCTTAAACTGTAGGTTGTTGCGTAGGAGTATAGAACTGCCACCATATATTGTTGATGGTCTCATATAGCAAGAATCCATAGTAAAGTTTTTTATTTTGTAGTTTTGTATGTTTTTTATTATCCAGTGCTCTATAAAAGTTAGAGCATTAAAATAGTAATTTGTATTATCTAAAAATATTGTGATTTCATCTAGTTTATTTGTAAGGCATTCTACATTTTGGTGATTAATTTTGAATTTTTTTTCGTTTTTACTGTCTATCTCTCTTTATAATAAAAAATAATTCTGGTTGGTGTTTTCTTGGTCTTTGTACTCTCATGCTTTTTTAAAATTAAATCTGCAGAATCCAACTCCATTGGGCCAAAAGTCCGGATCATATAATTTGCCTTTATGCTCAAGACTTGCCGCTACCATAAAACATTGCTGTGGATTGTTTCCATTTTTAAGTTCTCTCACTGAAATATTTTCTTCTCCTAGTTTAGTCTTTATAAACTTTTAAATGCCGTTTTCTGAAACTTTTGATGTCACCCTGTAGAGGTAGATCCAGACTTTCTGTTCAACTCCACGAAACTGTTGATTTTCATCAGTTTTAGCTCTTCCGATCTGTCTTTTTACTGTAGTTTTGTTTTGCTGTCTGTGTGTTATTGTATTGTCATGATTTTGATTACTTTTTTTCCTACCTTGGTACATGAATCCATCATTTCTTTCATTCCCTTCACTAGTATCTTCAGTTTTTCTCTCACTTGCTAGGTTTATTACAGTTTTTGTGTGTTCAGTAGCAATTTTTTGAATTTTGGCGCCTTCGTCTTTAGGCAACGCAGCCGCCCTCTTTTGGTTCAAATGTGGATTTGAAATTTCTGCTTGTATGCATGCCATCTGAGGTTGAATAGTTTTACTACTACTGGTTGACATCTTCTCCAGCAGAAGCCTATTGTTTTCTTTCAGAATGTTATTCTTATCTTCCATTTCATTTATCAACTTTTTCAGAGAGTCGTTTTCAAGTTGCAGTATTTTGTGATCATGTTTTTAGGAATTTTTTGCTCTTTAACATTTAGATTGCAGCATGTTATTTTATTGTCATCTAATTTTTGAAATGTATTTTGAGGTAATCTTGCACTACAACTGTTATGGAATATTGAAAAGCAGTTAATGCAAACCATCACTGAACATTTTTTCCCACAACATTTCATTTTTATTTCACTGTTTTCACTAGTTTTTTCAGCACTGTCTTTTAACTCATCCGCACTGGACGACACATTAAGGAATGCAACATTAAAATAACTGCATAGTTCCTTAAAAATCGTGCTTGAACTTCAAGAATATCGAATCTTCGAATATGTAAAAATTATTATTTATGAAGAAATACCACATCGTAAACTTTAACTACATTTTAATTTTCATTAATCAATAATTACAGTTGATGCATAAAGTGTTCACCCATATTTCTAATACAATCATGAGCATTCTTTCGCATTTTGTGCGAATATGTTTTGTCGTAATTGTTGTGCGGTCATTTGAATTCGTTCAACCATTCAAGCATGCTTAATTATTAAGGATTTGCACAGAGTTTTTAATCTTGCATAGCTATAAGCGAGTGTAGGTACACCTGCAGATACTCATATTTCGATACGAAACTGCAGCAACGTCAAGCGCAGTTAGTACTGGGATGGGTCAACCAGTCGAGGGAAACACAGCGTTCTCGCTCCATCGTCTAATGGCTTGTATATCATGCGTTGAAGGTATGTAACTTTAGGCGGGTGTTACATAGCGGATATACCATCCTTCGGAGGGGATGTAAAGCAGTCGGTCCCTTGTCTATTTAATGTTAGGCAAGTAAAAGATCCCTACTCTTCGATAGAGAAGAGGTTTGTCAAAATTTCCAGGTTGGGGGTAGCTCGTCTCCTGGCGATCTTGCATAGCTCAATGAAAGGCTGATAAATGGAAGAAATTTTTTAAATAATTTGTCCACGAAATATTGTCACGACCACTGGTCTATGACTGTTACAATGAGGGGCCACTGGGGCCTGCGAGAGGTTTTCCTAGTTGGAAATTATCAAACACAAATTAAATAGTAAATACAATAACTACAAGTAATACAAAGCGCTTGGAAACTAATGACCTGATGTCATTAATTGGTAATTGTAATCTAATACTATACGTCCCTTAAGAATGTGTTTGCACGCCACAGTAAATTCGTATATAGAAAAAGCGAACTAATGGTTATGCCGATATAATAGGAATCATAAATTGGCTAGCTATAAGTAGTGATTTCATCATCAGTTGTTGGCAACAGAATTGTGCAGGGCCGTACGGACACTATTGGAAGCCTTGACTAGATTTACAGCAGTGAATAAAAAATGATTCAGTTCCTATTAAACTTTTGAAATAGGATTTGATGATTGTAAATAATTAAACAATTCGTGGTTACGTTAGGCGGTAGCCACCGCAACTATCTACAAAATCTAATAACGCAGTAATAGTTTCAATTATTGTTAGATATTGTTTTTTGTGATATTCTTTTTCAAATTTTAATGGTTATTCATCGATTTTCGTGTGTAGGTGTTTTTTGTGGCATGTCACTTTCAATGTAAAAATGGTCATCATCTGGTGACAAAAATTTAATGTTTTAGTAAAAATCTGAAAAAATTAGGGGTGGTACTCAGTAAGGGGAGAGAAATCGAATGTCGCGCACCGGAGTTCTCCATCTGCGTTCTTTCTTCGGGTAGGGTCCTCGGAAAATAGAACAGTTTCACTTCTTTCGTGTGTAGGTGTTTATCATGGAATTTCACTTTCGTTATGAAAGTGGTCATCATCGGGCGACAAATTTTCGATGTTTTAGGAAAATTCTGAAAAAAATCAGCGGTACGCAGTAAGGGGAAAGAAATCGAATAGCGCACAGTGGCGTTCTCCGTCTGCATTCTTTATGTGGATAGGGCCCTCGGAAAGTGAAAAAATGTCATATTTTTCGTGTGTAGGTGTTTTTCGTGGCATTTCACTTTCGGTATGAAAGTGGTCATCATCGGGCGACAAAATTTCGATGTTTTAGAAAAAATCTGAAAAATATCAGGGGTATACAATAATGGGAGACAAATCGAATAGCACTCAGTGGCGTACCCGTCTGCGTTCTTTATGTGGATGGGGCCCTCGGAAAGTGAAAAAATGTCACATTTTTCGTGTGTAGGTGTTTTTCGTGGCATTTCACTTTCGGTATGAAAGTGGTCATCATCGGGCGACAAAAATGATATGTTTTAGGAAAAATCTGAAAAAAAAACAGGGGTACAGAGCAAGGGGAAATAAATCGAATAGCGTGCAGTGGCGTTCTCCGTCTGCATTCTTTATGTGGATAGGGCCCTCGGAAAGTGAAAAAATGTCATATTTTTCGTGTGTAGGTGTTTTTCGTGGCATTTCACTTTCGGTATGAAAGTGGTCATCATCGGGCGACAAAATTTCGATGTTTTAGAAAAAATCTGAAAAATATCAGGGGTATACAATAATGGGAGACAAATCGAATAGCACTCAGTGGCGTACCCGTCTGCGTTCTTTATGTGGATGGGGCCCTCGGAAAGTGAAAAAATGTCACATTTTTCGTGTGTAGGTGTTTTTCGTGGCATTTCACTTTCGGTATGAAAGTGGTCATCATCGGGCGACAAAAATGATATGTTTTAGGAAAAATCTGAAAAAAAAACAGGGGTACAAAGCAAGGGGAAATAAATCGAATAGCGTGCAGTGGCGTTCTCAGCCTGCGTTCTTTATGTGGATAGGGCCCTCGGAAAGTAAAAAAAATGCCACATTTCTCGTGTGTAGATGTTTTTCGTGGCGTTTCACTTTCGGTATAAAAGTGATCATCATCGGGTGACAAAATTTTGATATTTTAGAAGAAGCATGATAAAAGTCAGGGGTATGCAATAACTGGAGACAAATCGAATAGCGCACAGTGGTGTTCCCGTCTGCGTTCTTTATGTGGATAGAGCCCTCGGAAAGTGAAACAATGTCACATTTTCATGTGTAGGTGTTTTTCGTGACATTTTACTTTCGGTATGAATGTGATCATCGGGTGACAAAATTTTGATGTTTTAGAAAAAATATGAAAAATATCAGGGGTATACAATAATGGGAGACAAATCGAATAGCACTCAGTGACGTTCCCGTCTGCGTTCTTTATGTGGATGGAGCCCTCGGAAAGTGAAAAAATGTCACATTTTTCGTGTAGGTGTTTTTCGTGACATTTCACTTTCGGTATGAAAGTGGTCATCATCGGGCGAAATTTCGATGTTTTAGGAAAAATCTGAAAAAAATCAGAGGTACGCAGTAAGGGGAGAGAAATTGAATAGCGCACAGTGGCGTTCTCCGTCTGCGTTCTTTATGTGGATAGGACCCTCGGAAAGTGAAATAATGTCATATTTCACTTTCGGTATGGAAGTGGTCATCATCGGGCGACAAAATTTCGATGTTTTAGTAAATATCTGAAAAAATTAAGGGGTATGCAGTAATGGGAGACAAATCGAATGGAGCACAGTGGCGTTCTCTTTCTGTGTTCTTTATGTAGGTAGGACCCTCGGAACGTGAAAGAATGTTACATTTTTCATGAGTAGGTGTTTTTTGTTACATTTCAATTTTTGGAATGACAGTGGTTATCGTCGGGTGACAAAATTTCGACGTTTCAGAAAAAATCTAAACAAACTCAGGAGGACGTAGGAAGGTGAGAGAAATGGAATGGCGCAAAGCGCAGCTCTGTGTCTCGTTTCGTTCTCGGTGGAAGCGGTGAAAAATTTCGATTTTCATTCTCCGCTAACTTTGAGCGGCCGTATCTCGGAAACGAAGGACCGAAGCGACTTTCGGCTTGCGCCACTCGATTTCTCGTTTGATTTTAAATAGCTAAATATGCCATCGAGCTCGTAAGATTTTTTGTTTGGGAGAATTGGTCCTCGAAGCTGGACTCACTTTAGCGGTCTATATCTCACGCAAAAATTACCGGAAAATCATCGGATTGGAAATTTAATCAGCAATCAATTAAGCGTACAAGAGGGATCAATTTTCTAGAAAAAGTTACAACGACTATATTGCAGTGGCGTTGAGTGAAATAAAAATCGTAGGAATTGTAGTAATTATATCTGGATATCAACGTTGGCATGCGTGAGAAAAAAAACTGTAATGGAATTTTTTTAAAGAAATTTCATTAAGAGGTCAGTGTTGCTTGAAAAAAATTAAAGTAAAGCGTTTAGCCCTGAAAAGTCGTGAATTTAAAAATTCAGATGTTTATAACTTCTATCTAAACAAACAAAGGAACTTTATCTCTGCAAAGAAAGTTGAAATTATTTTAAGGGGATTCAGAAAAGAAATAACAAAAAGCATCAACTTTTCGATTTTAAACGATTTTTTTATTATTCCATTCATCCCCTAAAAGTCAGACAGATCTTACAGCCAAACAATCAGAAATAGGATGTAAACGCATGTGACCTTTCGTAAGCCAAATTATTAGCTCTACATTTTTTTATCTGAAACCTTTTCCATATCTCTCATCGTTCTCGATTTATACGCAAAAATAAACAATTTCATCCTTTTTGTACCCTTAAGGAAAGTGTAGGACTAATAATATATTAGACTTTTTATTTTACATCTCAGCTCAATACAACTTTTCCTGTAGAGATCCCCTTCGGTCACATTTTTGCGATTCAACCTACCTATTTGGACTAGTAACTAGGTAGGCGAGAGAAAACAGTTTAAACATTTTTTTTTAAATGGAATGGCGTAAACCGCAGCTCTTTATCTCGTTTAGTTCTCGAGATATGACCTCGGGAAGAGGTGAGAAACTTCGATTTTTACCTTCCGGAGTCTTTGAGCGGCCGTATCTCGAAAACTAAGGATCGCTTCCCGCGATCGTATCTCGAAAACGAAACGAGATAAAGAGCGGTTTGCGCCATTCGATTTCTCTCACCTTCATACCTACCCCTACCCACACCGAAAGTAAAATATCACGAAAAACTCGTATACACGGAAAATTTGACATTTTCCATTGGGAAACTGTTTCGAAGGCACCTATTCAGAAAAATAGCACAGATGGAAAACTTCGGTGTCCACTATTCGATTTTGCTCCGCTTACTGCGTATCCCTGTTTTTTTAGATTTCTCCTAAAACATCGAATTGTTTGTCACCCGATGGTGGTAATTTTCACACCGAAAGAAAAATTCAACGAAAAACACCTAAACATGGAAAATGTGACAAATTTTCAAATTTCTGAAGGCCCTTTTCAGAAGAAGAACGCAGATGGAACACTCAGGTGTCCGCCAATCGATTTCTCTCGTCTTCCTACGCACTGCGGGTGCGAACTTTTGCAGGCTTTTCCTTAAACATCAAATTTTCGTCACTTGATGATGATCACTTTCACGCCGAAAGTGAAATATCACGAAAACACATACACACGACAAGCAATGAATAACCATAAAATTATAATGTTTGAAAAAGGAAATTACAAAAACCAGAGGAAAACAATGGAAAGACATTTTGCGTGCTTGAGGAAATGAGAAAATCGGAATTCTTCAAAACAATATTTCTGTACTGCTAGTTTAGTTATCATTTTCAAAGACTAACGTGTCATTTTTGCTCCCAGAAAAAATGTAAGCTCTCCTTCGGGGAGTAAGAGACATTTTACTCTTTCAAAATAATAATTGATTATCTACAATCTACACTATTAGAGTGTATGCAAAGATAGTTTGTCTATATGCCACAAGATCAAAGTTCTTTTTAATCCCGCGTGGCATTGATTTTTCACAATCTGGATTACAAATAGGTACATTTACTCCATATAAAAATTACTTTTTACAGTAATGATATGTTATTATTAGATATGCTCCTGATTTATTAGCAATATTACTAACAAAAAGTTATTGAAGATGTAGAATAAACTATAGCCCGGGAGGCAGCGACTGAAATCATTTCTATAAAGCTAGATTTTTTTCCAAAGAGAGTTTAGATAGCATCTATAATGAAGGTGCAATTCGACCAAACTCTTGGTGATGCATAAATGGCTAAAAAATTAAATAAAAAAAACAGATGGACGAAAATTTCGTTTTTGGAATTGTCACGAATTGTCAAAAAATGACGATTCGCCTTCGCTCCTGCCGCCCTCAATTTTCGATTTTCACCTCTCGATTCTCGTTGTACGGTCATCGCCGGTCTTCTCCTCGCCATCGAGACATAGAACAGGTCTCCGATCGCCGTATTTATTCAGTTCTTACGTTTGAAAAATTGACTTACGGTCGTGCTAATTGGCGACTATTTTTAAGTGGGTTCCCGAGTTCGAATCCCGCCCAGGGATAATTTTTTTTTTCGTTTTCAATTTTTTGGCACATATTTTTTATTCTATAATTGCTATTCGCTCCGTTCTATTGCATTTCTCTGAAAAGTTTTGCATTTTCCGCCGCGAAATATTAATCTGCACTATTTCGATTAAAAATTAGAAATTTCCTTACCAAAATAATATAACATAATGGAGTAAATAAAAGCTTATTAACAGATCTATAAAAATACTGTCTGTTCATTAATACTAATGAGGAATATAATTGTCGTGATTTGACTACGTATTGCCGTTTTTGCAATGTCTACCAAAGATTTAGCCACCCGGAAGTAGAATGTGATTTTTGATCCAAATAGAGCATCTTAATATTCCGCGGCGGAAAATGCAAAACTTCTCCGAAAAATGCAATAGAATGGAGCAAATCGCAATTATAGAATCAAAAATATGTGCCAAAAAATTGAAAATGAAAAAAAAAAATATCCCCGGGCGGGATTCGAACTCGGGAAACCACTTAAAAATAGTCGCCTATTGGCACGACCGCAAGTCACTTTTTCAAACGTAAGAACTGAACAAATACGGCAATCGGAGACCCGTTCTATATCTCGATGGCGAGGAGAAGGTCGGCAATGACCGTACAACATGAATCGCGAGGTGAAAATCGAAAATTGGGGCCGGCAGGAGCGAAGGCGAATCATCATTTCTTGACAATTCGTGACAATTCGAAAAACGAAATTTTAAATATTTAATTTTTTACTCATTTATGCATAACTAAGAGTTTGGTAGAATTGCGCCTTCATTATAGATACTATCTAAACTCTCTTTGAAAAAAAATCTAGCTTTATAGATATTAACGCGAAAAATCTGTCGCTGCCTCCCGGGCTACTAGAAATGTAACAATTCAATTGGTAAGTAAATTTAAATTATTTTAAGCTATATTTCAAATGGTAGAGAAAACAAAAAGTTCGACCCTGCAGTTTTTAGTGATTTGAAGCATAGTTGGTACTTCGAATAGCTACTGCTTCGCCCTCTATTAGTAAACCGTCCAATTAAATTGGCAAAATTGAATACATTTTTTCTAACATATTAATCTCCCTTAGGAGCAAATATTATGCCGAGTTTTAACTTTTTTTTACATTTAATATATTTATTCTAGTACGTATCATATTTTATTTGAATATTTGAGTCCCATTAAAGAATATAAAATAATTAATGGTGAATTACGGACGATTCAGTGGCACGTTCGCGTGTAATAATCCAAAGGAAATATTTAATTTGATTTAGTTTTCAAATATAAAATATGATACGTACTAGATTTAAGTTAACTAGTTCTAATATTTAAATCAAATCCGATTTTTGTTGGTTTGTTTTTGAGAACAATATGTTGAAAGATTTACGACTGTGAACGCGGTATTTTGACATTGATAACACAGCCTTAATATGTTATAAATGCTTTAATACTTTATATTTTATTGATTGGGAAATAAAAGATATTGAATTTAGTTTATTTATTATAGATTTAAGTTTGGAAATTCTCTAATTTAGGTTTTCTATTTTTGTATTTATTTATAGGGAATATGTCAATAATATATCTTGCCAAATTTCCATAGAAAAGTAGTTGTAGTAATTTTGACATGTGACAATATGTCATCAAATATTGAAAACAGACCATTACGAAATGTAAGCTGTTTGTTAATTTTTACTTCTTCTTTTGGCATCATAACCCAGGGTGGGTCTTTGCCTGTCTGGCCATTTTCTTCCATTCTGAGACCCAATTCTCGACTTTATTTCAATGGAAAAAACAACTTTCCCATGGAAATTTATATTTTGTATTCTCGATGCAACTCAGGAATATTTTCCAACGAAAAGTGTGAGAATATTCACATGATGAAAGGCTGGGGAATTCATATTTCCAATGGAATAATTGCAACAGATTATGCTCACTACATGACTAGAGTGAAACACAGCGTGCATAGAAAAAGATACTCTATAAGCTGTGATGAATCAATAATATAATAACATAACCTATATTATATTAATGGTAATTTGTTTATTGTTTTACGTTTGTTGTAATATTTATTATTTTAATTAATTTTCAGGTTCTTACAATGGATGAAATAGTTCTCCTAAACCTTTTCCTTTTTGACTCCTGGGACGCTGTTAATTAAGGTTGTCGGTTACATCTTGCCATCTTCTCCGAGCCTCTTGATGTGTAAAATTATTAGTAAATTTTCCAGTACGCAATTCCTCATCATTCTCTAAAAACCCAATAAGCATTTTTTTGGGCCTCTGTAGCATTTCAGCTTTTTCTCTTTTTCGTCTCATCCGTTATAAGGGAATATTTTACTTTTTGTACTACTGAAACTAAAAACAAAATCTGTTTATATATTGTATTGACCACCAAGCTTAAACTGCTTTTGCTAGCAACTCATCTTTAATTGTTTACATTTGTATTCCTTTGTGGTTGGATGAGGTTTGTGTGCCCTCCGGACTGTGTCAAAATCAGGTGACCGAAAATGGTCAATTGTATTTATCATATAGGTTAGGTATTAGTTCTTTTCACTGTTCTCAACATTACAATTTGAAAAAATCACCAGAATTTTTAATATTATCGGTCGATTTATGAAATGGATCGAATTAATGTTAGACTTACGTATAATCACGGTTCCCATGGGAAAGTACATTCCAAGTTCACTCGAGAATACCAAATAATGGTATCATGGGAATATAACCATGGGAACGTTTTCCAACAAAGTTTTGAGCCCCTCTGTTCTCTCTTGAGTTTTTTTTTCCAGTTTCTGATACCCATAGCTCTCATCTTCTACATCATCTAGCCATTTCATCCTAGGTATTCCTCTTCTTCGTCTTTCAGCAGGTTTCCACTCATATATTTTCTTAGTTACTCTCGTGTCTTCCCATTACATTTACATGTCCCAACCATCTTAATCTTTGACTTTTTATATATTTTATAATGTCACCCCCTTTATTGACCTGATTCAGTTCAGCATTCATGCGGATTCTCCATGTTGCAGCAGCGTCCTGGACTGGCCCATGTATCTTTTGAAGGATCTTTCTTTCGAATATTCGAAATATTTCCTTGTCTCTCTTTGTCATGGTCCAGGTCTCACGTCCATATGTTACTACAGGTCTAATTAAGGTTTTGTATATTTTTATTTTCGTATTTTTATCTAATAGCCTACTTGTCATTAATTTTTTGTGGGCTTAGTAATATCTATTTCCACTGACTATACGTGGCTTGATTTCACTGGTTATGGAATAGGGTGTACACTTTTTTTTTATCAAAAAATATAAATACTCATGGTATATAAATATAGCTGAAACAGTTTTTCGCAAAAAAAATATTTTTAAGTAATTTTGAAATAAATTTAGTTTCGAATTAAACAGTCGCCACCAAAAATGGCAAACCTATATCCTATATCACATGCGACATCACTTTCCATATGTAGCAGTGTTGGGTATGCTACAGTGGTAATCTATACAACTATCATTTTTTTATGTGTCAAATATTCTTAATGTCATTATTATAAGTCAGAAACATGAATGGAGTACCAAATAAGTGAGGTTTTGTGCCAAGATGCAGAAATACTTCTGTAAATGCTCCAAATAAAAAGTTTCTAGGTATTCCTATAACCAATTATCCGCGAGAAGTGACCGAAGTTTGGTTAACTTCCGCTTCTAAGGGCCGGTTTATCAATAAGAGGATAAGTATTATTCTAGTTAAGTCACAGTTTAATAATACAGTAGGGTAACTTCCACTACTGAGTATTGTCCACGCGTCGATAGTCTTACTCCTGCTATCGACGTGTGGACTACATTCAGTAGGGGAAGTGACCCTACTGTATATTAAACTGTGATTCAACAATAGGATAACACTAAGTGTTATTCTAGCAATATGAGTACCTAAGGCGAAAAACATATTTCAAATCGTCAGTCTCGAGGATATAAGTCTTATCCTCGAGACTGACAATTTGAAATATGTTTTTCACTTTAAGTATTTAGATAACATATTGTTTCAACCTAGGTTTGAATATTAGAATTCCAATGTATTCTCTATCCAAACTCTGTTTGACACGATATAAAAAAATAAGAGCTCGGCATCCTTTGTAAATCGAGGTCAAAAGCATGCCATCCATAGGCGCGCGGAACTTACTTTTTAAGGCAATGTATGCTCCATAATATTTTAAAACACATTAGCTATTAATAATAAATTATGAGTGAAAGTGGTGAAATGATAGGTCGGTATATGTATATTGTATGTTCGTTTGTATAAAGTAATATAAAATAATATACCTATATACTTATTTTATATATACATTTATCGCTATTTGATTAAATCAAATAAGTATAATACTGGCAGCTGATAACATATACTGTATCTGCTATTTTGTAATTGCGTAACCCTCTAATAATAAAAATGATAATCTAAAATAATTCAAATGAAAAAAAAAAACTATAACTCAGTTATATTCAGCAAAGTATAATATATAAAATAAATTATCACTGTATATCACATAATAATGCTACCCCTCGTAGAGTCCAATGCGATGGAGGTTTTACCGTCGGCAGATACAAAATTGTAATGTAGTTAAGACCTGTTCTTCTTTTTTTCTTATAAACAGGACACTGAAACAGAATAAAAATATCAATAAATAGGGTAATATGATGAACAGGTGCTCGAATCTCGGAAAAATAGAAGGACGGCTGAAATTCGATTGTAGTTAAATTTTCAAAATTACATTTTTCTTGGTAGGGGAGCCTTCAACCAGAATCTTAGACCTCATCGCGGCATGAAGATTTCGATTATTTTTCAATAGCTTATCACTCCCCGAAGAAAAAGTTCCATTACTACTGATATATCTGGCATTTCTAAAGGGGTGAATTCATTTATTGAACTTATAAAAATAAATGATCCATGTTTATCGCCACACGTCAGTTTCCTTGATTTTCTATTAAAGGTAGGAAAAATAATAACTGACATTTCCTGCTTCGCCTGTGCACCGCGTCTCTATAGTGTGGGAAATTTTTCAATTTCCCACATTTGCAAAATCTTGCCATCACGGCACGTCACTTTCCCACATAATTACTTGCTTTTGGTGCCAGAGAACCAAAAGCAAGTAATTATGTGGGAAAAATAGTAACTGACAATTTGGCCGTTGCCTGCGAATGGGTTGAATTTTTTTATTGCAAAATTTTTAAGCACTTTCGAGTTATAGGTGGCACAGTGGCAGGAGGCATAAATGTTGTTTTCTTTTCTTTATAAATAGAAAATTTTAAAATTTATAAGTATGGGCTTCTTTACAATATAAATATGCTGTGCTATTTTTTTACGGCCATTAAAATAAAAACAATAAGATATGCAATATACAATCGTATATGAAATGACAACACTCGCATTTGAACAATATCATGGATAAACAGGACATGGTTCTTTATGCTACTTTTATAAGTTAGAAAAAATATTTGGTTTCGTGCAAAATTAGGTATCGAATGGATACAATCAACTATCAGCCTGTATGTTCAACATATATGTTCAAGTTTGAAAATCATCGTCATCAGTATCTTCATCGGAATCGTCTTCACTATCGGTATCGCCTCGTACCTCCATTTCATCTGTCTCCTGATCTTCCTGATCTATCCTTGTCCGAAATGAATAGCGAAAATCGAAATCAATTAGTATGAAAATTGTTAATATTAAAACTTCAGTCATGCGATTTTTACCTGCTGAACGTTCAGGTTCTGTATCAGTGATGATAACGTCTGTGCAGAGAGGGAGTTGTTCAACCTCGAACCATTTAAAGGTCAAATACCGTCTTCTTCAATCCATCCGAAATTTGTAAATATAAGATCACTAAGGTTTTGAAGATGAGCTCCACGCCAGATTTTCGTGATGTATGTAGTGTGCAGCAAGTGTTGCTGAAACTCGGACTTAATACAGTGGTAGATTACATGCTTCATAATTTTTTATATCAACATTTCTTGTATCGTAAGTACATGTAAAGATCTTCCTTCTGGCAAGATTGATGTCCTTTAATTTGCTTTCTCTATGGGGAGTACATATACACTCTTCCACTACACGATAATGTACGTCGGTATCTGAGCTTTCGCCTAAAGTTGCAAAAGTTTTTTGATATTTGGTAGATTTTTCCAACACGTTGAAAGGTCTGATCTGACTTTCCCTTTACGATAGAAAGCAGAATTTTGATCACAACCAGTAAACGCATATAAAGCAGAGAGAGAACGGGCCAGGAGAGAGGTCATGGACTGATATAAAGAAGATACATTGATGTACCACCTTGATATCCCAGTGCTGTTGTCAATTAATACCAGATTTAGATTTAGCTGAGAGGAGCTGGCAATTGGCCTTGTCTACTGCTACCTGTATAGGCCTATTAATTGTAGTACTCCTTTTTGTATCTTAGGGCTCTTTATCCAGACATGTTCCTTACTAGACTTCGAGTTTGTTGATAAGAAGCTCCTTGGTAAAGTTATTAGCCCATTGTTTCTTTTTCTCGTCAAGCCATCCCAGTCCAGTCAAGGCTTTTACAGCTCATGACGTGGACTGACATACCTGAACGAGAACTTGGGTCACCCATCCATGTGCTGGACCCGACCGACGTTGCTTAACTACTAATACTAATACCCAGTACTGAGTGCTACGAGCATGAGCGAAGCGAACTAGTGGCTGGTAGAGATGCGCACGCTGCAGCTCCCATGAGGAGTAGATGTGACTCGATTCGGTTTCCTACACCTGTGCAATTCTGCAAACGTCAGTTATTATTTTGAATGGAGGTTTGAGAGCCTAAGGAATCATTTGGTGAATGTCTCATCCGTACTGCTGTAACTCTATTGAGCCCTTTTTTCAACAACTGATAAGGGTGTTATCAACGTTCGACAACACGCTAAATGTCAGTTCTTGACGAATGCGGGATCTGTTTTACTTATTTAATTAAATTCCATGTAGTCAGGGATCCAGTAATCAAAATTCCGTTTATTTCCCCATTGCTATGCATAGCAACTCTTGGACATACTTTTAAAATTATGACTATATGATGTAAAATTGTCTGCTGAATCCCTTAAGTTAAATTATACCTCTTCTTATTAGCGATACATGATATTTAAATTTTTTCAAATATAACTCGTGCTACCTCGAAGATTATAAAAGCTATAAGGATCGAATTTCAAATGGAGATTATATAATGTATGGTGATTACGATGGAATTGTTTAATTAATATTTTGGTTATTTATCATCCAAGAAAAAATAAGGAACTCAAGGGTGCTGAAATATAGGAATGTAGCATCTAAGTACTTTTTCTATTTCTAAAGAAATATGATATCGATTGTATGAGCAGTATTGTAGTAAAAGTTCCAGATTTAATTTCAGTGAAAGAATTTTTACAATTAAATTGTTCTAGCGAGAAATATCGATCTATTTCGGAGAACTATAGGCAGGGTGCGGGTTGAATATGAGTCACTTCGTTCAAATCTGGCAACGTTCAAAACTGTATATTAATTGATTTAAGGTGCTAAATATCAAAACCATAATTGCAGGACGTATGAAGATTTATATTTCCAGTACATAAGAAATATTATCCACCGTCACAGATATCCCAACTGCATAATATTAGTTGGGGATAGATATGAACATGGAATTCGAGCTTGAAGATAAAATTCATATTCCTGAATGGAAGTTGTTTATATCCAACTTAAGAATAAGCAGAATCTACAGAATTATATTGCTATGAAATGTTAGACGCATCTCTGCATTTTGGCAAATGACGTTACGTTAATAACCGTAGGAATGCTTATCGGTGGAACAGCAACTACTTTGTCGACTGTTGACTCTTCTGCAATTTTAAACAATGTCCTTACTTTTTCAAATGCTTGTACGGTCGCTCCAATTTTAAAGGTAGTTTAGATAATTTACGACCACATTTATTTAAATACTGCAAAATGGATTTGAGGACATTGCCACCAGATGCCTTCAATCGGCACATAAAGCGAAGTGGCTACACACTGTTTGTGTAGAAAAATGCTAGTGATCCATCCTCTAAGCTAATGAACATTCACGAATATGATTGGAAGAATGGAAGATAGAGCACAACATTTTCACTTCAATCATAATCACGAAACATCCAAAACCAGAACAAATAAACGTGACAATGTGTAAGTGTAAAAAAGTGCAGTAATAGGTGTTATTGTAAGAGGCTAGGAGGTGATTGCATAATAAGCTGCTTTTAATCCATGTTCATGTCTATTTTATGCAGTTGGCATATTTGTGACGGTGAATAATATTTCTTATGTACTGGAAATATATTGAACGTTGTCGGGTTTGAAGGAAGTGACTCATATTCAATCCATGCTGCCTATAGTTCCCTCTCTTTCACTGAAATTAAATTTGAACCTTTTACTATAATACTGCTCATACAATCGATATCATATTTGTAGACAGAAAAATTAACTAGATGCTACATTTCTCCCTACAATATTTCAGCACCCTCGTATTTTTTATTTTTTCTTAGATGATAAATAACCAAAATACTAAGTCGATGCTGCCATCGTAATCGCCATACATTATTTAACCTCCATCTAAAATTCGTTCTTTATAGCTTTTATAGATTTCAAGATAGCATGAGTTATATTCGAAAAATTTTAAATATCGTGTATCGCCAAGAAGTGGTATACATTAACAAAGGGGATGAATAGGGTAAATATTTTCAATAAGTTCCAGCAAAAAAATGGCTATAGTAAGACAGTTCCCTAGAAATTTTAATTTTACTCTACTATTAGTATTTATTAATTTCTTGTATTAGATGTTTTTAATTAGTATACTAATTACGTATGGTAATGAAGTTAAGTTTTATATTTATTCGCCATCGCATAGTACGATTCTTGACTAAACTAATAAATATTTTATTTGGCAGTGTCACGTTTGTACTCATGCATCTATGAACTACACAACAGTTGTGTTTTTTTATTTTAGTCAGCTCAAAATCTTAATAGAAGTCCTAATATTTATATTAAAACAAAACAACAAAATAAATGACCTCACTCTCCTACCATGACAAAGTAGTATTAAGAAATGAACAATAAAATATTCGCACCATGCCCTCAATAGACATTGTCTCTATACCATGTTCTCTCATATGACTATCTGATATTCCAAGCGTTTTCAAGAGCACCTACTTCAATAAATTTTTTTTATACATGAAGGAGCACTCAGAAAATTTTAATTTTTTGCATAGTTATACTGGTCAAGCTTTCTGGATATGTAATAAAAATAAATTGTTAAATGGGCCTATTGTTTAATCAAAATAGTAGTAGTGTTAAGAATGCAACTCAATAAGAATTATGCATTTTAATCAATTCGGTGTTTTCACAAATTTTAAAATCTCTTTGACTGTAAAGATAGTACCTAATTATGGTTTAAAAAAATTGAATTTTTCCAAGCAATCGATTTATTCCTTAAAATAAGCCCTTTTAAATTTGAATTTAAATTTTACCGTGAAAAACCGTATCCCGCACTGATGACGTCAGAAGTTACAAACATGGGTTGTGTATTATAAATACACGTTATTTTGCAAAACCTTAATGTTTTATAATGTAAAATAAGTGATGTCTTGTACCGGGTTGCAAAAATACATCCAAGAACTCATCTGAAAAAGTTTTCGTGACAGTACCAAAACAAAAACAATGCAAAATAGAGTGACTTAAAGGTGCTAGACGTGATCCACCTATAACAGCATCAGTATTTTTCTGATGTGAGGATAATTTTAAAGTAAGTTGAGTAAGTAAAGTAAGTTTAAAACTTTGTTATCACGCTTGAGTATTAGTCTAAAATAATCAATAACTATATCTACCTAACCCTGTTTACATTACAAGTTTATGTTTATATAATATCAACCTTGTATGTATATTATGTTGAGCAACTATAGACAATAATCATAATATAGGAGTCTACAGACTATGTTAAAGTAATAATAAATAAATACAAAGAGAATACAAAAGTTTAGTACTTATGTTGCAGCTTTAGAGCCCACCTCTTATGCTATGTTGAAACGTTCATCTTTCTTCATAAATTCCGCTGCCGGTAAATTTCCTGAAATAGCTTTTACGAATTGTGTATTAGCCATTTCGAATTAAATCACGGGTAAAAACGTACAAAAAGTCTTTAAAATGCTATGTTTATATATTACGTACATGAGATATTACTGTTTGATGTAATCGATGACGTCACCAGTGTCACCACCAATAATGGCGTGTTTCACGTAGCTGTTCAAATATTCTAATTTTATATTATTTATTTGTTGAAATATTAATTTAGTAGACGACGGATTGCTTTTTAAATACAGGAAATACTTTATTTAATACATTAAGTACTTCATTTTAATAACATCGAAAAAACTAATTTGCATATAGAGAAAACACCTAATTCTTGAAGATAATACAACATTTCTAGTAAGATAGATAGATAGATAGATAAGATTTATTCATCCACAAAGCTATACAAACATATAACTTATCTGACTAGTCAAAAAAGAAGAACAATAATGTGAAATAGGGTACAAATATAAAACACATAATAAAAAGAACATTGTAAAAATTTTTAAGGATTTAACTTATAATAAGGTGACAGGTATAGTGAAATTGATCGTACGATGGCGTGATGTGCAGCAAGACACCAAAGAAAGAGAAATGCATATCTCGCCCTACTCCAGGCAAAACACACACCCCTCCCCCCCCAATGGTTCATCACACATCCCACCACCATACAACAGTTGCACTCCACTATTTAGACACAGCTACAATTATACATATAATAAATACTATTATTTTCGAATTAGTCTTCACACAGAGACACTATAATATAAAATTGATAAATTAGATATAGGTGAAACGAATTCAACAGTTTAGGAACTCATCAATATCATAAAATGCCTTATCACATAAAAATTTGAATACTTTATTCTTAAATGACATGATGCTGCCGGTATTGATACACCGATTAATTTTATTGAAACATTTAATGCCGATGTGTCTTGGAGAATTTTCTCCTAATGCAAGGCGAGAATATGGCTGATACAGATTTCCCTCGTTTCTCGTATGATGCGCATGAATGTCGCTGTTTCTGAGGAATTGAGATTCGTTTTCTTTGATGAACATTATTAATCGGTAAATATACAAGCTTGGTAGGGAAAGTATTTGCAAATCTTTAAATAACGGTTTACAGCTAGTTAAGGGGTGAGTTTTACACATGGTTCTTATAACCTTTTTTTGATATTGAAACGCTCTTTTAAAGTATGAGGAGTTCCCCCAGAAAATGACCCCATATTGCAGTTGAGATTGAGCCAATCCATAGTAGAGAGTTTTCAGTGTGTTTATATCGACAGAATCTCTCAGATTTCTTATTATGTAGCAGATAGTACTTAATTTTGAACAAACCATATTTATATGCATTTCCCATGTAAGTTTTTGATCTAAAGTGACACCTAAGAATTTAATGGTTGTTGTACTCTGGATGGACTTATTTAATATCTTCAGGTACAGACTGTAGTTTGTCACCGCGTTTTTTGGCAAGAACCGCATGTGACATGTTTTATTCAAATTTAAGTTTAGACCATTCTCACTACAATAATGACTCATTTCCTGTGATGCTTTGTTGCTGTTGATAACAATCTGTTCAATATAATTGTGAGATATTAGCATATTGGTGTCATCTGCGTAAAGAAGTAGTTGATTTGAAGTCACACATGTATTAGGTATATCATTGATAAAAATGATAAAAAACAGAGGTCCCAAAATAGAGCCTTGAGGCACTCCCAGATTAACATTTTTTGTTTTGGATCTAGCACCATCAACGACAGTGGTTTGAGTTCGATTTTGTAAATATGAGGCGGCCCAGCTGTATGGTGTTCCTCGTAATAAAATATAAGTAACTAAAAAAAACTTTAAAAACAGGCTTCTATTAAAATTTATAAAAATGAAAATAAAATAAATATTTCGTGATTTGTTTGGGGCAGGGCCATAGTAAAATGAATGTACCAGTACGAATAAATGGATGTCAACAAAGGTAAGTTAAAATCATCAAATCAAACAAAATCAAACATCATTTTATCAATAATTGATGACCTGACCTAAACGCTTATCACAAGATGTACAATAAAATAGTCCTAGTTCTGTCTAGCTAAGTACCTACGAGCTGCTTGTGGCCAATTTTTAGCTTGGGCCATGAATGTCAGGTCATAGAATGATTTGACTTGAAAATGTTTAGTTATCTTTGTTAATATCCACTTACTAAGGCCCTGACCTAATCAAATCAAGTAATAAGTGTTTATTTTTTAAATTTTAGTACATTTTAATGAAAGCTTGTATTTTTTTTTTCTTATATTATGTAGGTATTTAATTACTTCCGTTTTAGTCACGGAATATGTACTATTTACCATTGAGGAGTTATATAGTGGGCTGACTATCCTGGCTGCAGCATCAGGTAACGGTCATCAAATAACTGTATTGTCACGGTACTATGTATGTATGCAAAATTTCAAGGCAATAGATTAAGGGGTTCAAAACTGACTTGCGCCAGATCTTACCTAAACCAACATACGAACACGTGAAGTTGAAGGAAAGCTTGTAAAAATGTGTTTTCTCCGAAGTAATTTTTTTAAATGTGCATCCTTCGGGAGTAATCTCTTTAAAAAAATCGGTAAAGTTATTTACACAGAACTTCCCTCGTTATTTGTGCATGACAGTCACTGAAAAAAATTATTAATTACGAAATGACATTGGGAATAATAATCGGAATATAATTATTGGTATTATCACAAAGAAAACCTGATAACTTTTGGTCAAAAAAATATACAGAGTGTTCATCCAACAGCAAAAGTTCAGTATACTAAAAAACAGGTGCCAAATATGGGAAGCTTGCGCAAATACCTTTATAAATGTCCACCATGACTCAATTATTTCTTGGGATGCCATTATTCAATAAAAGTATATAATAGGATATGCCAAATATTATTGCCATCTCTCACATTTTCAATCCCACATTCACGTAATGGAGTGGAAGTATAGTGGTGATTAAAATATAGAACAAATTTTCAAAAATGTTTTCTGTCTAATCTAGTTTCAAATTTTTTTCAAATTGGTGAAAATATGTTGCAATTTTTTTTTCCGAAATAGGTTTAGAATGTTATGAAACGTGGAAATTTTAAATTTGAACAAAAAAAATATTTCGTCTATTCTATAATGGTTTCTATAATGTTTTCATTTTTTTTTTAAATTTTCTAACATTTTAAAATTTGTTTTAATAAATTTGGAATGCCATGGAAACGTGGAAATTTTAAATCTGAAAAAAAAAATTCCATCTATTTGTGGTAAAATTTTTTCAAAAATTTTTATTTTTTTTTTTATTTTTCTTTAAATAGATTTAGAACGCTATGAAACGTGGAAATTTTAAATTTTGAGAAAAAAAAATTCATCTATTTTGGTGGTAAAAATTTTTTCAAAAATGTTGGTGAAAAATTTTCAAAAATTTTTTTTCTTTTAAATAGGTTTAGAATGCCATGAAACGTGGAAATTTTAAATTTGAACAAAGAAAAAAATTTTTTTTAGTGGTAAAAATTTTTTCAAAAATGAATTTTTTTTTCTGAAATAGGTTTAGCGCGTCATGAAACGTGGAAATTTTAAATTTGAGCAAAAAAAAATTTTTTTCACCATTTATTCCGTTTAGACGGTCCACCCTGTATATTTTTCAGTGAAAATTCTACCAGTTCTTCGCTGACAGTAGGGTTAACTACCTACCAAATTTGACTGCTCTCCGTCAAGTAGTTTTTTAGTTAATGCACCAACAGACAGACAGACTGACGGAATTGAGAAACCTATATTTTCGGAATCTACGTGTTCTGAAACGTCAGAATCCGAAAAAATCTCGGAGGCTGATTTTTTCTCGAATACAATACTTCCCTTCGGTATGCGAGGGAAGTAAAATGAATCGATCCTTCTGAATCTGCTGTACCTATACTTCTTTAAGATAGTTTCTCTCATTATTTAGGAATATGTTAACACTTATTATGAAGTTGTGTCTATGAAACTATTGTTTTTATACATAAGAAACCTGAAAAATGTAGCTCTTGAAGTTATTCTGCATTTTACTAATTTTGTATGGTGGTAGGCTAGGTATTTGACATTGCTAACTGGTTGTATTTGATGTTGAGCTAGGGTTATGGTAGGGGAATAATTAGATGGGGTCTGATTGAAAATCCATTAATTGTGATTTAGTGGCATTAATTTCTAATCTCTAATTTATTCGGCCAGGATTGAGTGTTGTCCGTAAGTACTTTTTCTATGGTTTTAGACAGCGTTTTTCATGGACTGTGAGAGCTGTGTCGTCAGCATATTGTAGCAGGTATGAAGAGTGATTTGAAGGGCATGATAGTATATCGTAGCAGTATATATTATAGAGCAAGGGTGAAATTGGAGAGCCTTGCGGTACACCCTGATCCTGTGAATTCTTGAGACGTGCAGTTGTTTATTAGTACTATTAGTTTTCTGAATTGAAATAAATATTTGATGATATGTATTAGATAGTGTGGTGTTTCTAGTTTCTTCAATTTGAAAAGGAGATCATTATGTCACACGCTGTCAAAGGAGTTTTTAATGTCTAGAAATAGAGTTGCAGTTCTTACGTTGGACAATTTACTTGTTTGAACATTAGAGACGAGAACAGAGTGGGTGTAAAGTGAATCATTTTTCCTTGAATTCAAATTAATGTGTTGGGATTTTGTTTCTGATAACTAATGTTCTCAAAATGGCCGAAGAAATCCATTTGTTGTCATTTGGTCTATAAATAAATGCCAAAAAAAATGGCCAAAATTACTTAATTTTTTTTATGTCATCAGAAAGTTAGCATCGAGACCTACATTTTGAAAAAAAAAGATCCATTTTGAACTTAATGGCACAAAATGGCGGGCAATTCAAATTTCAGATAAATTCATTTGTGTCCACAAGGTTCAATATTTGGGCACCAAAGTTTCAGGATGTTTTGTTTTCAACAAGAGGTATATTTTCTGAGAGTTTGAGCCGATCGGAACTCTTAATGTCCCTAGGCGTTAAAACGAAAAAAAGTTTATTCAATTTGGTATGATATGTACATACTCAAATGATCCAAAACCAATTTGTTGGAATTTTAGTTATGAAGATTTTGGTTTTTTGTTTGTCTCGATTGAACCTCTAGATATTCCTCTTTATCTAAAAAAAATGCTGTCCAAAAAGCAAAATTGCTTTAAAAAAAACGGAATAGGCTTTCGAAGTCCAAAACTCAGATATATACTCCTGGTGATACCCCAGAAGGTATGACATCATTTGCTGTTACAAAACTATGCATATCTCATTGTTTTTCTGGTCTTTTTTTTAGTGCACTAAAAAGCTATTCATGCATCTTATGAAAAAGAATCTTGTGACCTTTATTTTTTACTTACCTCGCATAGCGAAGGGAAGTATATTGTATTCGTGAAAAAATCACCCTCCGAGATTTCTTCAGATTTTCACGTTTTCATCATGTAGATTATGAAAATATATATTTTTCCAGGTCCGTCAGTCTGTCTGCGTGTCTGTTGGTGTATTAACTAAAAAAACTACTTGATGGGGAAGAGTCAAATTTGGTAGGTAGTTGATGCTTCTGCCACCAAAAAATAGTTAGACTTTCACTCGAAAACATACAGGTAGACCGTCTAAAGGGAATAGATAAGGAAAAAAAATGTTTGCCCAAATTTAAAATTTCCACATTTCATTCTAAGCAACAAAAAAAAATGAAATTTTCTTATCCACTACTAGACTTCCACTCCACTACTTGGATGTGGAACTAAAAATGTGATGGCAATAATATTTGTCATATAGTTAACATAATTGGCAAGGAAGACCCCTATTATAGTTTTATTGAATAATAAGTATATAGAGTGATCATCCTAAGAAATAATTCAACCATGGTGGAAATTTGTAAAGGTATATATGCAGGCCTTCCATATTTAACACCTTTTATTTAATATTGAATTTTTGCTGTCGGGTGACCACTCTGTATATTTCTTTGACCAAAAGTTATCAGATTTTCTTTGTAATAATAGTGATAGCTACATTCTGACTATTATTCTCATATGTTGTTTCGTAATTAATTATTTTTTAGAGTGACCGCCCTGTATAAATTAAAAGGGAAGTTCTGTGTAAATACCGATATCCTTTTCTTTAAAAAATGGTAACTTTTTCTTTGTGTCATAAATATTTTCCGAATATTTAAGTAAAGTGAAATTTTCTAAACTCAAATTCTTTTGTTTCAATGAAGATATGTAAACATTTTTACTTTGAAAATATCAGGAAACTTTCAGCCATTCTCCTTTTTTCTGTGGCTAAAAGCTCCTTTTAAAATTAAGTTACAAAGTAATTCGACAAATCTTTTTTTTTGTAGGTACTTACCACATATAGTGATGGTGAATTAGGGTCTGTTGCATAAATGGCAAATATGCGGGTAACGGGCATGAGGGTATACAAGACTTTATTGGTAGATTCTGTTAAACGTGAATTTCTTCTATCCCATCCAGATCCATCTATGAATAAGCCATGCACAAAAACTCCTTCCTAAAACAAGTTTTGTATTCATTGTTTGATCAATCTATTTTATTCTTTGAAGTTGGTATGAAATCAAGTGAATATTGTTGAGGAACACAGTAGTACTAAAAATGTGACAGATGGCAATAATATTTGTCATACATAGTTAACATAATTGGCAAGGAAGACACCTATTATAGTTTTATTGAATAATATACAGAGTGATCATCCTAAGAAATAATTCAACCATGGTGGAAATTTGTAAAGGTATATTGCAAGCCTTCCATATTTGGCACCTCTTATTATACAGTAGTACTGAGTTATGATATACATATTCCTATCCGGCATCCCCCAAGGTTCATTCCTTCCTATAGTGTTCAACCTATATACTAACAATCTACCACCCTTTATTGGCCAAAGGTTGACAATTTTCAACAAAATCTAAAACTTCTTGATTGAGGACATTTCTGGCGAGATTTTGAAGAGATGTACGAAGCTTGATTTTCAAAGTATTTCATTGCTAATTTAAAAATAACTATAAACCTATGAAAATTTAGGTTTCAGAGATAAAAGGTGTGAATTAATTTATGCATATCCCATTGATCCTAAAACTAATTCTATAAACAAAGCCTCTGATAAATAATCCCATAAACCCTAAGCACATATACCCATAGACTTCAAAACCAAATACCCCAAAACCTACTGAATCCAAATAAGTAAACTCTATAACCAAAACAAAACAAAAATCAACCTAAACTCATAAAACCCAAACACATAAACTCCAACACCATAGATAGACCCCAATCGCGAATACCCAAAGCCTATAGACCTGAAACGCAAAGATCGCAAATTAGTAAACTCTAGAACCAAAACTTCACAAAATGAAACCAAAAACATCAAGCACATAAATCCGTCCATGAACCCAGGCGCAAAAGCCTAGAAACCATGGACCCCAAAATTGAAAACTCTACAACCAAAACTTCAAAAAATCAACCCATAAACCCCAAGCACATATATTCATAGACCCCAAACTTATAAAACCCAAATACATAAACCCCAAAACTATAGATACTGAATCTAAAATTCTAAACTCATTATCCCCTAACCTACAGTTTTTATGGGCTTGAGAACCATGATTTCAGGATTAATGGATTATGTTTAGCCAGCTTGGTGGCGCAATGCGACCACGTAGTCCCGGGTTCGAATCCTGGTCAGGGTATGGATGTTTAGTGGCGTTTTTTTATGTGTTACTGAGAGGGTAGCAGTGAGCTAGACTACTGTTGAGTGGCACAACATGTCTAGTCGCTGTTATCTCTCCTGAGTTCGAGTCTCGGTAGATGGCAATATCACAGGGGATGGTTGTTGTGTTGATGTCTATGTGTATGTGTCCTGATTGAGTGGTAGAGCAGCAAAAGCTGAACTCCACCAGGACGTTAATATAAATAATGCATTAAATTAAAAAAAAATAAATAAATAAAAATGTGTTCATTAACTTACGTTTCTTATCTCGAAAACTACAATTTTCATAGGATTATTGTAATTTCTAAATACATAATACATACTCGATCAAGTATTTTTATGTTTCGTTAAAAATTGTGACTTATACATGGTTTAGAACCAAACAATCTCTACAGCCCCAGTGTGTGACATAGCCATTCTCACGATATCCATAGAACCAAACATAAGGACATCCATCTTAGAAAATACATTGATACCACCATAAACTTACAACAGAGCTGGGGACTCAAATTCAATACTTCAAAAACGCAACCTGTGTTTTAAATCATGAAATGGGTATTTTTGTAGTTTTTCTAGTAAAATAAAAACAGAAGAAAAAATTAAGTACTCCAAAGAACCTGAAGCATTACACTGTGCTACAGAACATCACAATGAATAATTTAGAAACAGCAAACAACAGTACAATAGGTGGATTAAAACAATGAATCCAAGACGAAATACAAAACATAACACCGGACATAATTGAAAATGTAATTAATAGTCTCGAACATCAAATTAGTCATTGTCAAGTTGTTAACGCTGCACATTTTGAGCCTTTATTGTAATAAAAATGAAGTCCTTAATCACAACAATTGTAATAATGAATTTTTAGAATAAAATATAGGGTGCCCTATTTAAAAAGATAACATCACAGATATGTGAAAAGTGTCAAAAAATGTTTTTCCCTTACGTATGAATAAAGAAATGTAATATTATTAATTGATGTGTTTTTATATTTTTGTGAACTCAAAACAGAAGAAAAGTTATGAAATCTATGCGTTTCTTTTGGGACAACTGTATAGCATTACTCTATTTAATGCCACTATTTTCCGTGTGTTTCATAATATTTTTTAACACCCTGAAAAGTAAATCTTGAAATCCAACTATTCTGGAAAAATGGCATGTGCAAATCGGCACAATCCTTTAGAAACAATTTTTTGCACCGGTAATATGAAGCAAGATATCATCGTGAGGCCTTTAATGTTTAAAAAATCCTTATAGTGGAGTAGATCTGGCAAAAAAAAAGGGGATGAAAAACAAGTGCCTTTTTCAAAAAAAATGTTTTCCCATCTTATAGAGGTCGACTTCCCCCACTTCCCTGATACTTTCACATCCGAGATCTAGGTTGACGGGGCTGTTAAACATATGGAAAGTAGGTTTTCCTCAGCTTGCGCGCGATCGGGGAGACGGACCAAAAATGTTTCGGATAAAAAAGAAAGGTCTCCCCGAGGCACGTAAACTGGATTTTGGTTTTTTAAAATCGACCAATTAGGGCCGGAGATATGGCCGTTTGAAGGGATTGAGTCTCAGGGTAGGAAAAGGAATCGGACAGTAGGTATGATGGGTGTATAAGAGATAAGGGATGGGGTTAGGATGATAATTTTTTTTTCTGTTGTGGGTGGTTAAAGGGAGGTCGAGGCCACGGGGGGGGAGAAAATGTATCTTTTTTTAAAACGATTTTTGGTTTTATGAAGGGGGGAGTGGTGGGAATAAAATGCTCCTCAAAAGACGGGGATTTTCATCCCCTTTAAAATAAAAAATGATTTTTTAAATTCCTTCATTAGGACAGGCAGGGCGACTACTTGAAGTTTAAGTCCTGCAGAAGGGCCCTTCTGCCAAGGCTCATTTTAAAGAGAACAGTAGTAGTATAAAGCTTTATTGAAAATTCCGATTGGCTAACGACCGAGGTCTTCCAGCCCATGTACAATATATTATTTTACAATCATTGATTTTTATAACAAATATAACACTTGTGTTTATAGTCTTACAAAAAAAAAAAAGAAAAACAATAAGTATTATACAGACTGTCTATTTTACGAGGGCCGCACCAAATATCTCGCTTAATATCTATTGTAGAAGAATAAAGTTTTAGAAACAGTTATCCCATTTTTTGTGAGCTATATTTCAGTAAAAAGAAATTTGAAATCCATAGCCTACTTTATGAGATATATTACAAAAACCTGAAAAATAGGAAAACCACAAACGGTTATAGCTTCCTTATTTGAGGAGATACGAAAAAAGTTAAAGGAATGAAAGTTGACGGCAAAGACAATAAGAATAATAACGTGTAACAAAAAAATCGAAAAATGCAGTTGGCTTTGACATACGCTATTGTGCAAAAATGAAAAATACATATCTCAAAGTAGGCCATGACGTCATTAATTCCGTTATTTTTTTCTCATTCCGACGATATAAAACATGTCACAGAAATTTTAACCGATAGTGTCAATATTTAATATTTTACGAATACCACAATTCATATAATTGAATCGTAACAATCAGCTGTGCCATAATTAGTGAAAAACAATGTATACAGTTATTAATAAATTTGACAGATTGTCACTGTTGTATGTTGTATGTTGCGTTGTCGAGTTCTAAGACAAATTTTATATCAGTAATTATGGTGTACACCAATAATAACAAATTCGATTCATTTTCAAAAAAAGTAGTAAGGCGAGCGCATGTTGCGGATAATGTAAGAAAAGTGAATAGAGTAATGAATTATGTTAACCAAAATGAGGAAACCTCTTTGAGACAAATTCAGAGAAACTGTCGCATAAAAAAAGACAGTGCAAGAAAAATATTGAAAAAAAACGGATTTCGATGCTACAAAATGAGGAAAGTTCAACATTTAAATGAGGGAGATAAGCCAAGGAGAGTAAGATTTTGTAGATGGTTATTAAATAAGAAAAGGAATGACGCGCTGATATGTAGCAAAATTCTTTGGTCGGACGAATCAAATTTTTCTAATAATGGATTTTTCAATAGAATTATGTATTATAAGTGGACACGAGAAAATACACATTGGTGCAGAGAGACTGCTTTCCAAGAAAGATTTTCTACGAATGTTTGGTTGGGTCTTTTAGGGACTAAAGTAATTGGACCTTATTTTTATGATGGCAAATTAACCGCTCGTAGATACCTTAATTTCCTGCAAAACGAATTTCAAGATTTTCTTTATGAATTAACAGTGGCAGAAAGATTAAATTATTCATATTTTCAACAAGATGGGGCTCCACCTCACACTGCTGTAATATGTACAAATTATTTAAATCAAGTTATGCCAGATAGCTGGATAGGCACCTATGGACCCATTCTATGGCCAGCTCGCTCACCAGATATTACTCCCTTGGATTTTTTCGTCTGGGGTTACATTAAAGACAAGGTATTTCAAACTGCCCCTGAAAATATTGAGGACATCAAAACCAGAATTCGAAACGCATGTGAGGCAATTACTCCTGAAATGCTCCAAAATGTAATGCGTGACGTGTCTTGTAGAGCACGTTTATGTGTCAGAATGCATGGTGCACAATTTGAGCATTTGTAGTTAGAAAAATAAATACACACAATTTCTTTTCAATATAGTAGTAGGTAATACTGTTATACATAGTTTTTCGTTTTTTTCTTTGGATGTTCGTTTTGTACTTGTATTTTTATTTATGAGATATTTATTGGTTTGTATTAAATTGTAATAAATAATTACGGAATTATAATTATTATAAAGTGAATTTTTACTATTATGGCACAGCTGATTGTTACGATTCAATTATATGAATTGTGGTATTCGTAAAATATTAAATATTGACACTATCGGTTAAAATTTCTGTGACATGTTTTATATCGTTGGAATGAGAAAAAAATAACGGAATTAATGGCGTCATGGCCTACTTTGAGATATGTATTTTTCATTTTTGCACAATAGCGTATGTCAAAGCCAACTGCATTTTTCGATTTTTTTGTTACACTTTATTATTCTTATTGTCTTTGCCGTCAACTTTCATTCCTTTAACTTTTTTCGTATCTCCTCAAATAAGGAAGCTATAACCGTTTGTGGTTTTCCTATTTTTCAGGTTTTTGTAATATATCTCATAAAGTAGGCTATGGATTTCAAATTTCTTTTTACTGAAATATAGCTCACAAAAAATGGGATAACTGTTTCTAAAACTTTATTCTTCTACAATAGATATTAAGCGAGACATTTGGTGTGGCCCTCGTAAAATAGACAGTCTGTATATAAGTAGATGATCATGCGTATTAACAAATTAAATTAATAATATTAGTACTGCGTAGCAATATAAGGGATTCGTAGATTTATTGTGTAGGGAATATTCTTTTAGGAGGGATGTTGGGATTGGTTTGGTGAATTAAAGGATTTATAATTTCGATGTTAAGTGAATTATTGTCAAATTTTTGTGATAGTCATTTGAATCGAGAGAGAATAGGTTCAATATGGGTGTTTTGATATAGAAGGTTATTAGAGGGATTATGCAAGGGGTTGTTGGGGTGTCTAATCTTTGCAATTTTTCTCAGACTGCATCTCTCTCCTACTTCAATGTTGTTTAAAGCTGGCTTCCGACAATTTCCAAATAATATAAAACCATACTCTAGTATTGGTCGCCAAACCATTTTAAAAATTTTGCAAGCTGTTTGTGTATCTATTCCTTCATTTTTAAAGAGAACAAATTCCTCTTTTTATTAAAAAAAATTATAGATTCGATCGAACAGTAACTTGCGCTATGCGCGCGAGTTACACATAACTTTTTTCTTTTCAATCAGCAGCTGCAGTGGCGGGAGAATAGGCGCGGCCTCTACTCTCTCGCCGCTCTCATTCACACAAAGAGAAATTCTTTGTTAGTGTGAGCCGTCGCGTGAGGCGTTTTCAAATATTTAGACTCCCTCAATTCTCAACCGTTTTTAATGATTTTTTTAAAAATTTTCCGTGAATTTACGCAGCAAATCATCACGTTGACGCCTCTCGTGCATGAGGAAGTTTCTTTTCGTAGTGAGGGTGAGCGGAGAGTAAAATGAAAGAGAATGAAAAAGCCAGATAGCGGCCGTATATCACGAAACCTCCCGAGGTCAAAAATTCCTGCGGACCTCTCATCTGATAGAGTGAGAGGAAAGTAGAGAAGAAGATCAACACGCGATGGGGGTGGGGTTTAGGGAAATCGAAGGTCAGAAAGGTAAGTCTGACATTTTCCCTTAATAAAAAAAATTGTTTTGAAAATAAAAACATTTTTTCTTTTGCCCCCCATTTTTACATTTTTAAAATCGCCCTATTAGAACCAGAAATATGGCCGTTTTCCCTTTTTGCACGTCCCCCCCTCCCTCTCCTTCCTTAATTTCCCTAGAGGGCTCCTCCGTGGCCTCGACCTCTTTCTATAACCACCCACAACAGAAAAGAAAAATTACCATCCTAACCCCATCCTTTATCTCTTAAACTCCCCTCATACCTCCTGTCCGATCCCCTCTACCCTGAAACTCAATCCCTTCCAACGGCCATATCTCCGGCCCTAATTGGCCGATTTCAAAAAACCAAAAACCAGTTTACGCGTTTACGGGAGACCTTACTTTTTAATCCAAAATATTTTTTTGTCCATCTCCCCGATCGAGCGAAAACTGAGAAATATCGATTTTCCATATATTTAACATCCCCCCCACCACCTAGATCTCGGATGTGAAGGTGTCAGGGAAGTGGGGGAAGTCGTCCTTTATAAGATAGGAGAAAAAGTATTTTGAAAAAATACACTTGTTTATCAAATGCCAGATCTACTCCACTATTATCATTTAGTAAAAACCATCTAATTTGGTATGCCAGTTCCACTTAAAATATCTATATCTCAGTATTAAAATTCAAACATTCAAAGTCTGTCAGTCACTAGAAATTAACAGATTTTTTCTCACTTTTTTTTAAATACAAATGAATACACTTATATATTATATACCTTTCATTCCATGCAATTTTCATCCATGCTCCTTAATTTTTTGTCTTTACTCATTTTTAAGGACATTTAAAGTTGTCATCCCCAATGAAAACCAATTTTTTTGTCAGTTGCTGCACAATTCGTCTATACAAGTAAAAGGCTATTTCATAGTAGTTTTTTTAAACCATTTTTATGCACTTTTCATTCCACGCTGTAGCTAAACGCAACCACTTAGACCCGACTGAGGCTTCTCCTCGCTATAAGTACAATGGATACAGTTCCGCTCATGCAAATTAGCCCCCTTACCTCAGCTCTAACCACACAACATCAAGTTCGCACACTACCATGCCGGTGAAAAGTTAAAAAATTGTCAACCCCTTTAATAATGGAGTGGGGTTGGTGGGGCGATAGAAAAATACTATTAAAAAAATTTGAGTCCTTGGCCCCTAGTATATACACCCAAGTTTCTGTACTCTTCCAGCTTGTTTTACTCATTTTCCTCTATTATCTCTACTTACCCCCCACCCCTTCAACGGAATCATCTTGAAATATAATTTAGTTCCATAGTTATAACATATACGGTACCAAATTTCAAGTGGATATCTTAAGGAGGGGTTGAAAAATGTGAAAGAAAAATCTGAGGCCTTCGCGCTTCTAGTATATACAACAAATCCCAAGCTTCTGTATTCTTACCTTTACTTATTTTCCCCTATTTACCCCCAACCCTTCACCGGATATGTTCAAGAAACAATCCAGGTTCTAGATCTCGTTATAATAAAATGGTGTACAGAATTTCAAGTCAATAAAGAAAATGATCGCACAAAAAAGTTACGGATCGACAGACAGAAAAATTTTTTTCTCTCAAATTTAAAATCTTGACGTTCATGACATTATAAACCTATTTCAACAAAGAAAAAAAAATTTTTTTACGCATACTGTACTTATGTATCTGTCCACTACATGAACGTGGAAGTAAAACTAATGAATAAATATTATGAATAATTACCGCTGGGCCCATGTTAATTTCATCTCTAGTATTCTTAGTCCATTCGTTGAATAATGTCACTTGATCCAAAGCCCATCCTTTGTGGGCTCTTGCCACCTCTTGTTTCATTGCGGTAAGAAAACCTGTAAACAAATCGTATGAATATAATATATGAACCAGTGCGATTAGACGGTTTCCCATGTAATCACGTGATTGTGTCCATTATTTTCTCGGTATTATTTTTGGTGCCATTCTATTCAACTCAATGGGAATGGCGTTTTTGAATACTTTTAAGGCCATGCAATTTGTTTAAAGGATTAGAAAAAAATTGTTGCAATTTCAAGGTTGGAGTTCTCTGATCTTTTACTGCTTACATAGCGAGAACGGTAATACATAGAACAAAAATGCACTGAATCTTTTCGTAGAGCATAAATTTTCTACAAAAAACTGTCGAAATCATATTTTTATCTATGTACAGGGTGACCCAGAGTTAAACCACCAAATGTTCAGGATCGATTTTTCAGGTTAAAATAAGACTTTTTTCGTCTATAAAGTTTTTTCCAAATATGATGGCATTTATTACAAAACGATGAAGTTCACAAAACCTGCTTAAAATCGTTGCCACCATTTTCAATGCAAAACTCACACCTACGGACTGAGCAGCTGCATCACAATGGTGTGATTTCCAGGGCTCCTTGAACAATCCTTTCCATAGTTGATGGACTCCGCATAAACCTTGTACTTCATCAAACCCCATACAAAAAAGTCCATTGGAGTCATGTACAGAAAGCGTGGAGGCCAAGAGCGGGATAGTCTCGACTGTGACCGATTCATCTTCCCGAAAAATTGTCATGCAACCATCGGTGGACTGGTAGGGTTGTCAGACCACAAAAAGTCATGCATATATTTTAGAAGCTTCACAATTTTTTTTTGAAAATTTTTAGAGGCTGCTCTTATTTTATTTTCGATTATTAGTTAAGTTCGGGCTGCTTGGTGAATAGTGCGAAAACTGATCATTTTTACGCTTGCACATGCGAGACGTTGTAGCTCATAAACTATAAATGGACGGCATTAAACAGAAAGGAGCCAACCCACAAAATTTAAAAAACCAACCCACAAAATTTAAAAAATTTGTTTCTTAATTTATTTAAATGTAGAATATCGTAATGTGTGTTCAGCTGAAAATGTCCAACTCATTTTCCATATAAAAATTTAATGGTGTAGTTTCAATATTGTAATTAAGATGCAAAACCTTTCTTTGCAAGCTTGTTTCTTGATTTTAGCTGAGGGTGTTGGTTCCTTTCTGTTTAATGCTGTCCAAATATGATCTCTGGAAGTTTTTGTGAAAAATTTCATGCTACAAAAAAGGTTCAATGCATTTTTGTTCTATTTATTACTGTTATCGCTATATAAGCAGTGAAGGTACAAAAAAACTCTTAAAAGTACCCACAAATACCATTTTTCCTTCTGACTTACTCATCAGCACGAACGTTCAAAGAAAGAAATATTTATCACAAAGGGCCGGCGTTATTGCACACCAAATCATAGTTTTAAGTGAAATATTTAGTGAGTGAAAAGTGACAATGCCAAAAAGGAACAGTGCATTGCTTGATTCAGAAAAGACGTAAATTCAGAAGTAGAATTTCAAAGATTGAGATCAAGCGGTTCAGAATCGTTGAAGTGCAGAGTAGTTCAGGTAGGAAATATTGAATATATATTTTGTTTCAAAAATTGAAATTCTCAAATGCTTTTGATACATACGGAACTATGTAACATGCATTGCGACATGAAATAGTTCTTAAGCAACTTGCATTGCTTTTTTGATCCCATACGTGAACTATGTAACATGTGTTGCAACATAAAACAGTTCTTAGACAACATGCGTTGTTCTAAAGATCCGTACGTGAACTATGTAACATGAGTTACAAGAGAAAATAGTTCTTAGACGACATACTTTGCTCTTTTGATCCGTATGTGAACTATGTAGCCTGCATTACAGCATAAAATAGTACTTAGGCAATATGCATCGCTCTTTTGATATGTACCTGAACTATGGTCCTTAACATTAACAAAACACAGATAATTAATTTTCACTTTCAATTAAATGAGCCATTAACACTCAATATAAACAATACAAACCACAAGCTGACAGATAGCGTGCTATTTCTTGGTGTACATGTAGATCAAAGGTTGGATTGGAAACTTCATATAGCAAAGTTGGTCAAAAACATAGGACGATACTGTTATGCTTTAAAAACTATAAATAAAAGTGTTGGATTGAATGCAGCACTGACAGCTTATCATGCCAAGTACATTCAAACATGAAATATGGAATCATCTTCTGGGGAAAATTGGTAGAAGTTCAGAGAATTCTAATTTTACAAAAACGTTGTCTGAGAAACATTTTTAATTTGAAACAAACAAAAAGTTGTAAAGGGATTTTTATGGAATATAATATTTTAACTATAGTTAGTGTATATACATTTATGAAGTAGTTATTTTTATTAATCAAAATACACATCTTTTTAATAAAAATGAGACTAGCCATAGTTACAATGAAGAAACAAAGGGAACCTTGTATCTGAACAAACCAAACATATTTTTATACACAGAAATATTCATAATAATATTATGAAAATCTGGAACAAGTTTAACTTAACAGTGAGAAATCTTGTATAGTAGGGTATTGGTTTTTTTAGCGTTGCTTTAAGATCTTATTACTGTGACTGTGTTCTTTATTAACTCTAATTTGTAAACTTTTTGATTTTGGACATAATATAATATATACCTATATAATAACAAATAGTAATATATGATATAGTTTGTAAACCATTAAATGTTCTAGTTCTAGGACATGTGTTGCTGTTTTGATACATAGCAGAAGTATATGTAACAAGCATTACAGTATAAATAGTTCCGGAAAACAGATGTTGCTCTTAGCTTGGTACAATTTCAAATAAAAATAGTTTTTCTCATGATTCCTATACATATGCACCTGAATACGTAATATATGTTTTAGCATAATAGAGACTGAGCTACAGGCAATGCTCATAATTTAATAAAATTTTAATTCTCATTAACTGTCGATCAAAATTATTCTTTATCAATCATTGATCTAAAAGGAGACACCTATTTCAGTCTAATTAATTTACCATTCAGGTTAAATACGGCAACTTTTGTATTTACTAAATTCCTTGTCAATAGCAAGAAACCAGAATTACAGAAATTATTTGTGTATTCTATTTAGACATTTTAATAATAACGGTCACTAAATTGAAATGTCAAACAAATATAAATATTACATTAGAACTATCAAATTCGAGATTTATTGTAAATCGTGAAAAAAGCAAAACAGTACCTCAACAGTCGATACAATTTTGAGTTTCTTATATATCACAATAAATATGTCAATAACTTTATGTGAAAATAGAATCAAAAGTTAAAAAGCTGAGAAAATTTACATTAAAAACGACATATAAGTATCATCCGGGAATTTGCAAAATTAATTGGTAATTTTAGTTGCTGCTTGCCCGTCACAAAATTTGGTTTTACTCATATTCAATCCTTCGATAAAATTAAGCATTCTTATTTAAAAGGAAACTACATAACTATAATTCTAAAATGCTAATTGTTTAGTAAATAAGCTACACTAGTGGAAAGAAAATTTTAGAAATGGATATATTTTTGTTCAACAAATGTTTTACAGAATTAAAAAAAAAAAAGAAAACAAAAAACGACCACACGTTAAAAAAATAATAAAAATATTAATAATAATAAAAAGAAAAGAGAAAGGATTGGAAAACTGGTTAAACCTACACTGGTGCCTGAAGCTAAATCATCGCAAACCACACAAGGCATTTTTAAACTACAGGTGACTTCAATACAAAACAAGGCTCAAAGACAGGAGTCGGACAGGGATCGATTCAAGAAAACACGGAAGAGGGAGGCGCAAGGTCACCGCAAGTAGGGGCTTTAACATCCCAGGTAAAAACTTACGCAGGTTCTCTAGGTAAATTCATTCGCAAGTGGGAAGATATTTCTTCGGTTATTTAAAATACTGGACATTTTATAAACGGAAGAAGTTTAACCTTATAGATACAATTTAACACATACTTCTTTCTTAACTAATATGCTACAAGTTGGCAACTTGTATTCAGTAATTAAACCATGCAGATCAACTTTTAATTTAATTTTCAAGTCTATGAGTAAAAATGATAATATAATAATCTGTGGATTCCTAAAGGATGTACCCAATATACTGCCTCCAATACCCAAATACACATTTTCAGGGAATTCTGAACCTCTGTTAGAGTATTCATCGAAATGACTCTCTAGAATCCTTACATCTGGAACGACTACCATATAAATTGATTATCTTGGTGGTCCTAACAACAGGTTATAGAATGCAAACTTTATCATTAAATTGATATAAGGTGTAGGTATCTCAAGAAACGAAGAAAAAATAAAAACAGAAAAATAAAGTTGTCACTGCCTAATAACCTAAAACCAGTATTAATTTTTCCATACTTCAAACAACCAACCAGAGTTGTGTGTGGTGTGGATTTTTATTATTTGCAAAAAAATAAAATAAAAAAATTGCTGGGAAAATGACCATTACTTAACTACTACACATAATATGCATGCAGATACTTCACAGGCTGATGTATGAAAAAAGACTCCCGGTCTAGGTGCAATAGATCTAAAATAAACTTGTGGCCACTACGCCTCAACTTCTGCAGCATTAAGAGTAGGACTCTACGTAAATAAAATAAAAATCACAGCTGGCTGGTCAACTTTTTCTAACATTTTTGTTTCATTTCTACAACAAACGATAAACTAAACATAAATTTCTATAGATTAAGTAAAACCAGGGATGGCACTAGATACTTGGGTTTTCAGTTTTATAATGCTTTACCACCTGAGATAAATTTTTTAAATGAAACTCAGTTCAAAAACAGGATAAAATAAAATAAGTGAAAGAAATTTTTTTAAATTAAACAGTTTTATTGTAAAGACACAATAACGATGCAGATAATGTACTAAAAGCTAAAAAATAATTAGGTAGGTACCAGGTACCAGTCATCACACCACTCTCCTCATCAATCTAGAGCATTGATCAGACTAAAATAAAATCGTGGGGCGAGTCGGATTTCTCTTATCTACAGTCAACCGCTCATATCATTATAGGTATGCTTTGGATGCATCTGCTCAATAGACAACTTATGCAAAATGTGTGTAAAAGTAAATCCGTCACTATCATCGTGAGACATCGCAGAACGATCATTTACATATTTACTCATGTTACGCTTGCCCCACGATTTTATTTTAGTCTGATAAATGCTCTAGATTGATGAGGAGAGTGGTGTGATGACTAGTACATGATACCTACCTAATTATTTTTTAGCTCTTAGTACATTATCTGCATCATTATTATGTTTTTTTACAATAAAACCGTTTTTTTTTTTACTTATTTTATTTTCAAGTTTTTAGTTTTTTAATTTTTATTTCAGTTACTTCTAAAGTGTTTTACTTGTCAAACCCTTTCATTGGATATTCATATTGAGGGGATTGAAAAAAAAATTATTCCGCCATTTTGTGGTGGCGGCCATCTTGGATTTTGAATTTGTTCAAGGTGTACTGTATTCTACTAGTTAAGCCCTTTCATTTGATACCCATATTGAGGGATTGGAAAAAAATATGTAATCCGCCATATTGTGGCGGCGGCCATCTTGGATTTACAATGATAATGAATATACATAATTGTATTGTCATCAGAACTAAAGGTGTGTACCAAATTTCAGATCAATCGGTCAACAGGAAGGGGGTAAAATTTCAATTACTAGATTTGACGTACACAAGACACAAAGTAAGCTAAATAAAACAGTTTAAAAATATTAACTCAATAATGCTTTTTATAGTGCAAAGGAATTCTGAGATAGCAACTTTTCCTCGATTGCAAACTAATGTATGTATCTCGTGCAGTATTCTAAAAACAACAGTGCCATATATTATTTTATATTTATAGTTTTTTTTATTTTAGTTTGTCTTCATATATTTTGTGCCCTTAGTCCTATATTTTATATATGTTTTATACTTTTATACCTTATATTTTAACATCTGTAATTGTATGTTGACCTGTGTAAACATTTTGTGTACCTTAACACCAATAAAGTATTGTATAACAGATCAATTTTAGAGTCAATTGATATCTTTTCGAAAACAATATTAACTCTAACGAATTAAAATAATTAATATTTGTTTGTTCATGTATATTTACCTATTGTTTCTATAAAAGCTTATCATATGTTAAATTTTTACAGATTTATACATTTTTTTAAATTATATATTTAGTCACTAATTAATAATTTTCCGTTGTTACAAAATCGCGTTTTTCTCTAAACACCTACAGAGTGTATATAAATTTGTAGTTCTTTGGATAAGCTCGGAAAATTAGGATTAACTTTCCTTACAGTAAGTCAACGAATCCCTAAATTCTCATCGAGCTGAACTGAATGGCACCAACTTACAATGTTTTCGAATACCGGGAAATTAACGCAAGTGATTTTACTAATTGCACTACATTATTAATTTTTAAGTAATGCAAACAATTGTTTAATAAAATGTACCTTGTGGATTGAAGAATCCGGCCATCCAAAAACAATAGGGTCTGCCTTTGAAGCACCAAGTTCTAAATTGTGTATCTCGTTCAACCAACTCAGTAAACCAAAAGCCGAGTGTGCTTGCAGCCCATGATCCTCTGAGCCACAAAAGGGGAACCTTAGCGTCGTAAATCATATCTAAGGCATCGCCTAAAGCCTGAAATTTTTTCAAATTTAAAAACATCTAATGTAGTCTACTTGATATGCCGCACACACACATAACTTGATACAATATGGCAATTCTGAATTTTTCATTTTATGGAATAATTGCCAGCAATTCCGACAGACGAAATCTGCAATAATTTTATGAAGACAATATTGTCAGGTATAGTCAGGGCGATAATAAGGTTTTCAACGAATACAGCTTATTGTATAAATTTGTTCTACATAAGTTTAACTTATTCTTTGACTATTATTAAGCATCATAGTTGTTCATTGTAGTGGTAGGAATCTTCGAATGGTAATAGCCCCATATGCCTGAGGAACTGTTTAGCTCTGATCATTGACATACAAAATTTAGCGAAATTACCAAGAACTTCGATCTGCGTTGCCTCGTTCGGAATTCTCGGTTTATGATTTTTTATATTACACACCAAACCAGTACTGTCAAATTTCCTAACTAAATCGAGTAGATACTGGTGGCTTACACATTTACCAAGGTGTCTTTCGTTGAAAACTTGAGCTGTACTACGAATACAACGATTTTTACTTCCGTAAATGTAGAGAATCTCTGGTATCTCTGCCAAAATATAAACCATTTTTGAAAAACTGTTTACTGTTGTATTAAGAAACTACACTAAACATTTAATGATAAATAGACCAAGATCCCAGAGCCGCCAGACCTACGTTATTTGAGCTAAGCTAATATTTTGGCAATAAATAGTCTGATATGTAGTTAAGAACATATGTATATTTGCTAGCTTGAAAGCAGGGCCCTTTTACAGATAACAGGTACAAAATGCTTTGCTAACTTTGCTAACCTTCGTTAAAGTATGATAGCTGGTTTTCATATATATTTGTCAGAATACTGTTAAAAACCAAAATTCATTATTGCCGGACACTTTCCGTGGAACCTAACTTCTGCCAGACGCTTTGAAGCTCGAAAATAACCAACCTAACCTAATATAATAAATGTTTTGTTTTGTTTCGTTTTTTACATAGTTGGTAGTAGATAAGATTTCACAGTTATGTGAGGTTAGGTTGGGTTTATTTAGAGCTTTAAAGTGTCTGTCGGAAGTTAAGGCCCATGGAAAGTATATAATTAATACTGATTTTTAACAATATTAATATAAAATAATAATAATATATCTTTATTCATCCAAGAGATCACACAATAGGACATACGACATTGTCAGAAAAAAAATGGCACATGGTATTACAGTAGCAATAGAATAGGTACAATAAAATATATACACATATATACACACATACATATATATACTTATAATAAGACAGGTTTATGATAATTTTACATATAAATAAACAGAAATAAATAAAAGAAAGTAGGACGAAATTTTACAATTATTACGGAAATATATGCGATAAATATTCATCTACAGAGTAGAACTCATTTTCTAATAGAATATTTTTAATACTTCTAACAAATTTTATTGTGCTTGGATATTTAATATTTTCAGGTAATTTATTGTATAGGGTTACACCTATATAATAAGGATTTGACTTGTATAATTCTAGTCTATGTAGGTTATATTGCAAATCATTTCCATGCCTAGTTGGATAATTGTGAAATTCATTTTGAAAGTTAAATTCAGTAATATTTTTCTTAAAAATTTTAACACATTTATTTATTATTATTTAAAATTTAATTATAATATAGAAATTCTTATAGAATATATTTAATATTCAAATTTTAATATTAAATATATATTTACTAATGAATATATAATAATTATTAAATTTTAAAAATTTAATTTAAATATAATAATTATTATCTAGATACATGGCAGCGTTAGTATTCTCTCTTGAATGAATGTTTTCTCGAAATTTCAATCCAAACTTACATCTAATTGCCCTCTTTTGTAACACGAATATTCTATTTGCTGCTGTTGAATTTCCCCAAACAATTATTCCGCACCTAACAATAGATTCAGAATTTGAATGATAAAATATTTTTGATGTTCTTTTACCAATTATCTCGTGTAATCTTTTCAATGCAAAACAATTTTTTGCACATTTTTTGACAATTAGTCTACATGGCACTTCCAGTTTAAAAATAAATCTATATATACCCCTAGTAATTTAAAGTTTGTTACTTGTGCTACAGATCTATTATTTAGTGTAATTAATGGACTTTGGGTGTAGTTTGCTGGATGCAAATGAAATTGTAGAGTGTGTGTTTTAGTAGGATTCATTACTAAATAATTTAAACCAAAGTATTCATTTATATATTTAATGTTGTCATTCATTAAGGATATCATTTCGCATTCATCTTTATGAAACGATAGTAACATGATGTATTCTGTCAAACATATATAAAAACCAGCTATCATACTTTAACGTAGGTTAGTAAGGTTTTTTGTACCTTTTGTACCTGTTATCTGTGAAAGGGCCCCGCTTTCAAGCTAGCAAATATGCATACGTTCTTAACTACATATCACTGTATTTATTGGCAAAATATTAACTTTGCTAAAATCACATAGGTCTGGCGGCTCTGTGATCTTACTCTAAAAGTAGTTGTGTTCTATGCCATTTTTTTTTATTTTGCCTTTATCTCAGAAGTGGATTGAACAATTTCATTTTAGTTAGAGAGACGGCGACCATAATGGTTGCAGCATTAGCAATGTATGAATTTTTTTGTTTTTTTTTTCATAGAATTTAGGTCCCCCTCTACAATTTTGTTTTCTGAAGTAATGCTCTAGCGCTTTACTGGGAGGCACTGAGGCACCTTAGATTAAAAAATTTGAATTAATTCAAAAGTATTTTTAGTCATGTCTGAAAATGATTCCACAGCATCTGTAAGACTCCAAAGTCACGGAATGCCCATTTTCAGACAAGTCACCCTTTGCAAAAAAATTTCCGAGCATATCAAAAAAAAAGAAAATGGAAAATTTCTAAAGTAGTAAGTGACATGAGTTCGAGTCCAAGTGGGATTGATCGATTCGTGTTGACATGGAGATTACCCGAAAACGGACAAAATTGATCTTGCCAAAGTGCAGTTTTTTATCGCAAAGTACACGGTTGCGCTATATCCCATACAAATTTGCGGAAAACCGGTCCACTTCTGATACTGCAATACGATTATATGTTCCCCTATGTAATTGTTTGCGCTGAATCGATTGTGCGGGGTCCCAACTCCCCTATTGGCCAAAAACCACCCCCCGAACGAGTTTTTCTCTGTTTGCGATGCGAGAATGGTTCCTTTTTGTTTTCTCAATAAAAAATATAATGAATACCAACTGAGCCAGTTGTTTTGAATTTTTGGAAAATACGTCCCACTGTTGAATGAGAAACTGACTTTTGGTGATATCTTCGGTTAAAAATATCAGCTGTGTGTCCCTATTTGTTTTATTTTCGCCGTGAATTAAGATAATTTCAATTTTTTCTCCTTTAATAAGTATTTTTTAAACGATCAATAACAACAGAAGAATTAGATATTATTATAGAAATTAATAAGGCATCGATACATTAAAAGCTACCATTTGTTTTCAAAACTTGATTACCTAGGGAAAGCTTTTAAATAAATCCGTGTTATTCACTTTTGAGGTTTTTGAGGTAAATTTAAATAGGAATTTTGAGTTTTATTTATGTGATCTAAATTTGATTTAAATGAACAATGATTTCTTTAATATATAAACATATTATCGTGCAAGATTTCACAGTTAAGGGTTCAGAATTACTGAAAATAGTCCACGACTGTCCTGTTGTTTTTTGTAAAAATGTGTTTTTGCCATTATTAATTACATTTAAAAAAGATATGCAACATTTATGTAATTTTTTACATTGAAATATTTCAAATTAGCACAACTGTAAACAAAAAATTTAAAAAATTAAATGTTACATATTTTTGGGGAAAAAATGAAAAACTAAAACATTGAAATTTTCCAACCAAACTTCATATTTAGATTCTTAATTTAATTACAAACAACTTTTCCTTATTGTACTTTTCCATATTTTGATAAATAAGAGCATTTTTCTGCTCATTTAACTGGACGATACCTGCCTCTCGGCAGTGTCCCATTTTTCTGAAATTTATTTTTCCATAATATTTGGGTGTTTAAGTAAGCTGGGTGACAATTTCAGACATGGCATAATCGTTTTGTGAATTTGGGCCCAACAAATTTTTTAAAAATTGTAATAATAAAATGGCGAGACCTGGAGCGACAAAATTTTTTTCAGGTAATCTTGGATATATAATGTGCCATTCTGCCAAGTTTCAACTTGAAATTCGCTTTTTTTTCTTTCCAAACTTGCCTTTTTTCTCAAATTTTTTGTTATGCTAGGAAATTTTTTTGCAAAGGGTGACTTGTCTGAAAATGGGTTTCCCATGACTTTGGGGTTTTACAGATGCTGTGGAATCATTTTCAGACATGACTAAAAATATTTGAATTAATTAAAATTTTTTAGTCTAAGGCCTGCAGCGCCTCCCAGCAAAGCGCTAGAGCATTACTTCAAAGAATAAAATTGCAGAGAGAGACCTAAACTCCATGAAAAAATTGCTGCAGCGATTGTGATCGCCATCCATTTCTTTTTGGTACACAGATACTTCTTAATCTGTTTTAATTGATGGGTCACAATATAAGGGGTGCCATTTGAAATTATAAAGTTGTGGTGGCCGGAGGTGGAGTGAAACACAAAATTCAACCAACAGTGGTTTTGAAGTTCCCCGTCAAAAACTAAATCCACGTATTTTTTCTGAAAATCGTGTCTACTTCAGATGATGAGTTGTTCTGGGTGGCAAGTTTTGAATAGAATTGAAAACATGTAGTCCAGGAGGCAGTGAATTTTTTTCGTACTTATTTTCCCAGTCGGTGTATATGTTTTAAGCTGTTCTCTTAGTGACAAAAAACAAGAATTTTTGAGTCTTGCAAAAATTTTTGGATGGATTCAAAAAATAAAAATAAAATACAAGTCCACTTATTTTCCCAGCCATAAATATTTTACATTTACTAAAGTGGAACATAAAATTTATGAAAATAGCAGTCTGGCTTATCTCAGATAGCGGAAAGTGAATCTGGCTGAAAATTTGCGAATTCAAAAATTTGACGATTTTGCGAATCCGTAACCCTTATTTTTCCTAGCTTGAAATTTAGCATATAAATTGTTATAATCATAATTAAAAATAAGTTTGGCTTATTAACGAAATTGGCAAATGAGTCTGGCGGCATCTTGAAAATGGGAAAAATAGGAAATTTTTGCTCTTATTTTCCCGGGTTTGAAAATTTGTCACATGATAGATTATACTATATTTTCATAGAAAATACACGTCTGGCTGACATTTACAATCACAAAGGCCTTGCCAGACTCTCAAGCCAGATGATGCTGTCACTGGTAAAAGTATTCGCGCACGTTGGCTCCGCCCCAAGCATCTTCTCATAATAAATAGTACTTACTCTACACCTCTTAATAGATTTACTTACTTCGCTCATTATTATTGTTCCTTCTATCGCCAGAAGTAAATCCTTTAAGGTGTGTCTTACTAAAGAAATAACTTTTTGCATTCTATCAATTTCTTGTCTTAAAAATATGACTAAGGGATTGAGATGGTTCATTGCTCGTAATCTAGAAATCAATAAAACAATGTACAAGTTAATACCAAACCATCAGGGGGATTTATTTAAGAAAATAATAGTAATAAAATATTGACTTCTTTCTAGGATATGGATAATAGTACAGGAGCTTGGTGGCTTCTTCAGCACGTCATCGTTTAAGGTTCTTTCTGAGTGGCTATTCTGTAATTTCAGTGAACGTGAGCATTTGTTCTGAGAGAAGAGAACTCACATCATGGTCCCTTCCCAGGGGGAACAGAAACTATGGTGACTACACGGTGATGTGATGCGATATTTCCAGCTTTGCCAATAGTTGCTCCCGCATTTCAACCGATAGAATTGCTGCAACGCCATGATGGAAGGTCGTGCGTTGTATGATGGGAAATGCGTCTTGTCAAAATGTGAGTATTTATGACATTCAAAATTAGTGCTGATGAAGCTCTATATGCCTGGGAAGTATTCAAATACAGTACACTGATTGTAACTTCTTTATTGAAAGAAAATAAAGACATGTGATAGGCACAAGGACACAAAACAAGACTGACTACAAAACAAAGACCTCCTATTACAATCTGTCTTCCTTAACTGGAAAGACATGCAATGCCCTCTATTGAGCACGATAAATAAGAGAGACTGCAAAACATGAAACTTATATCATAACAAGTGTAATATCTATTGTTTTATAAAAGTGACAAAATTTTCTGTTAGATTAGGAATAAATAACATCAAAAGTCCGTTTCAACCTGATGAAGAGTGCCTTAAAATATATTTTGATTAAATGAGTGGAAAAACAACTACAACTTCTGTGGAACCTTTATAAATCAGTTCACAAAAAGATACCAAAGAATGTTGTCCCTGGAAATGAAAAAAAATGGGGGTAATGGTGAGAAGTAAAGTTGATTGTTTTTGATGCTATGGTAGGCATATATATGTAAGGTTTGATGTTTTCATAAGCAACGGTTCCTCTTTTTGAAGAGACCGTTAAATCTCTATTCTCTCTATACTATTTCAGGCTTTTACTTTTTATTTACTTTACGCTCTATGCTTTACGCTCCAGATTTTCGTTATGGAGTGACAACTTCAATAATATCCCGAGCAATTTCTTTGCTCACTGGAAATCTGTTAAACCGAAGGTATTAGTCATTTGAAGAAGTTCATGTTTTTAACATATTCTTTGGTATTCTATTACTTCATTGATAATCAACATATCGTCAAATTCCCTTGTCCTTTAATATCTACACTTTAAGTAATACTACACTCGTCATTTAGCCAAACATAAAAAAAGCCTAAAGTAAACAAATATGCTAGAAACCAAATGAGAGTTCGCTTCAGAGTGAGGTTATATTTCCATTGTCTCACGTGTGAACACATCAGTTCCCTTACAATTTACCCAGAGAAGCAAGTTCTCCGATTTTTGGCGTGACATGACCGCTCCCACAGTTACTGGATACCGTTTTCAAGAGAACTGCCCACGTGAAAACATGTACTCACATCACTTCACACCGATTCAGAATAGCCATACAGATAGCTTCATCGTCTAATGAATGATCAAAATTCACAAAATCGGCTTCTGGTAGGGCACCTCCTGTCACCACAAATTAGACAAGCCTCAACTTCAATGTCAAAATTGTCTGACAGGGAGTTACATATTTCAAATAACACTGACATGCATTTGTTACTAACCAAAGCTGGAAACTGAATTTAGTTATTGTTAGGCAATGGGATCAAATATGCTACCCACAACACTCTTTAGCTCACCGAGACACAAAACAAGACTAACTTAAAACTGAGACTTCCTATTACAATATGTCTTCGTTAACCAGAAAGACAAGCAACGCCCTCTACGGAGCACAATAAATAAGAGAGACGGCAAAACATGAAACTTATATCATAACAATAAATGGTAACTTAGAATGGTTCACGTCCATTCAATCTAATAGACATGTGCTAGTTTCTGGCATGACTCAGGGTTTCATTTCGGGACCTTTACTATTTAACATATACACCGCAGATCTACATCATGTTATAAAGTATTGCTCTGTACATGTGTATGCTGATGATGTTTAACTTTTCAACTTTATCTTCCATATCAAATTATAAGTACTGTACCGCTAACCATTTTTATACAATTTACATTGTTATACATAAGAATTCAAGAATTGTTACTGAATTTCACTTTAAACTGTTAAACACTCTCAAGAGATAACTTATATTATAAATTAAAGAATGTATATCGTGAGTTGAAATATTAAAACTAATAAAGATTATCAAGATATAGTTACCTATCTCTGACTTCAAAGGGATCGTAATCAGTAGGTAGTTTAGACAACATCTCTGTGGACTGTCTTGCCACGACACTTTCTCGAGATTCTCCACTTCCTCCTCCAGCTTCTTTAGGTTGAATGGCTAACATTTGATCAAACATTGCAATTGTAGTATCTGTTTGATAACTATAAACATATGTTTAATGGTATTGTTTAATACTCTTGATAATGCTAGTACAGGAGCTAGCATGCAATTACCTAACACATTTGTATCAGCTAGATATATTAGTAATCCTGTTCCTTAGAGTATAGCAGGCCATGAAAGTAATATGAAAATGTTTCGTATTAGTGAAAACTTACGATTACTTACCATTTACGGCCAGTTTTTCAATATCGAGTTAGAGTTCAAGTTAGATAACGCTCACCTGCAACTTAGCCTGATATTAAGATCGAGTTATAATGTTACAACTGTTTTTCAATACTAGTTAGGGAAATGGCGTGCAAATTCGATGACGAAAAGTTACTGTCTGACAATCTAGTAATCAAAGAGAGCATATAACTACGAAACTTTTTTCTCTCTGAAATTTTTTGGTATGGTGGAAGAATATGGAGGAGAGGGGACATTTTTTTAAACGAATGGTTATCTATCTATCTATCTGTCGGCATAGGTAGTTAGCATTGAGTTAGAAGGTAGGGAGAAGCTGTCACGTGATCAAAAACGGAATAATTTCGCCATCTTGTTACTACTTTTCCGTCAAATAGTGACAGTTTGTTTTCCATGCGATTTATTGTGATTTTTACTGATAGTTTGTTAAATTTTAGACAATAAACATTAGAGGACTATGGTGTTGTGTGCTAAAAGAAGTTGCTCTTCTAGAGATGGTGATGACAAGAAGAATGTACGGGAATAACATTTCATAGGTAGTGTAAAAAACAAACAGAGCCGTATTAAAAAGAAACAGCTAATTAAATACTTTTTTAACATACTCAGGTTATCTATTTCGTAGAATAGAAAAAATGGTTTATTTTAGGACAACATTGCATATTTAATATATAAAGGTAAATAAATCTGTTTGCTAAAACTCTTGCATTTATTGAATTGAACATTTATTTACGTTATCCAGATAGACCGTCTCGTCGGGGTACAAAGTTCTTATTATTTTAAATAGTCCGGGTCTGGCAAAACCACCATATTGTTACTACATTTAGCCACGCCTACTGATGTCGTTTCTCTATAGGAAATTTGTATAGGATGTCGTCTCCCTACCTTCTAACTCAATGGTAGTTAGTATATGTACTTAACATACCCCGTCTGCCAGTGTAATTGGAGTATGCCAAGTACTTATACTAACTACCTATGTGGACAGATATCGGTAACCATTTTTTATTTGAGTTAGTTAATTCGAGGTATGCGAAATATCTTAATAAGTTGGTGTGAGAAGTAGGGTGGAGCGAAAAAACCATTTTTTAAATTTTTTATTCTAATACTGAAAATAAGTTGTTACTATAGTTCAGTTATTACCATACCATGATTTTTTTCTAAAAAATCCAATAATATCTTCTGCCCCCTACGCACCTTTAAAATATAGGTGAAACTGAGAAACATTAATTGGCACTAATCGATGTGAAACAAGGTCAGAAAGCAGCTCTTTGCTTCATCAGGTAAACAATCAGCCCAGAATTCACCACAAAAAGGTGTCTCCTAAGTAAGTCTCATCCCACCCACCTCCTAACTTTACCACTCTGGATGATTTAAAAGTAACTCTAATAAAGTCATCTCGAGCTTCGAAGCCGATCACTTTTTGACAAACCCTTCAGCCATATGTTTCCACCACCTGGGAATTACTGGGAAAGGAGATGATTTCTATCAATTTTTTACTATTGATTGAGCTTTTAATTTTGTCACCTGGAAGATTAGATGAGAATGAATGGGGTTGTTAATTTAGTAGCTTGCTAATCGATAAAATCTATATAATCGCTTGCTTCAACATTTATTTTTACAATGATGGATATTCTCTTCGGGGTTCTCTTCGCGTATCACACAGGTCATTCTAGCCTTTAGTATATGTCTTAATACCAGTTCTTGGACATGTATTTTGTCATTTGGAAGTATACCTATTGATAGGTTTTCGGGGCGTATGAAAAACTCAATGCGTTGTACCATTCGATCAACAACAGTTCTCTGTTCTGGTTTGAAGTATCGATTTAGCTGAATCGTTTTTCAGACATGATTGACACCATTTTTGCACGATGAGTTAAACTTTATCCTAAACCACATTGGTGCGCAGACCATTTGAATAAACTGTCAAACCTTTGAAATTGGAACAGAAGCCAGATTTATTATATGCCAATATAAAGTCGAAATATCTAGTTAACCACCTGGAATAAGCAAGTTTGTCGGGGTTCATTTTAGATAAATATATGGAGCAGTTACCATTAGAGAACACATTTGGTACAGATATTTTTTACCAACTACATCGCGTCAGGCAAACTACACACAGTCGTTTCAAAGTTTATAACTGGTAAATTATGGCATGTTTCCAATTCTAACTTATAGGTTCCACGAATCTACGAGGTCCAGTTGCGACACTATCAAGAAAGTGGAATAGATGTCTTACAGGAAGCTCGTAACCACGCAGCTGACAAAAGACTACTGCAAACTAAGTGTTAACTGTGCCTTCATTTGAGATATGGCTCCACTTTTTTATCCAGTATTTACTACTTTCCTATCAGATCTGCTAACTGCTAATGAACCGTCTAAGTTAAAATTATTTGATGGCTTTATAACGCCCTTAGTGTTGCCTCAACATGCACATTGTTTCAGTGGAGTATATGAACCTTTTAATAAGCTGGTAGAAGGCAAAAGTTATTAATATATTTCAAAAATATTTTGGGGTGTTACTTTTTACATATAATAACAACTACTTTTCTGTATTACGCATCAATAATAATTTCATCCCCTTTGAGGTGTGGTAGAGGGCAGAAGATATGGTGTGTTCGCAAAGCGGTCTTTTAGTAATATTTACAATCTGCTATAGCACCTTTTTTTTACTATTACAATTTTCAATTGTAAAAATAAAAATTCCCTCCTACAGTAGCGCTCCGCCCTAATGAGACGCTCATGTTTTAAGATCTTTTACACTTGCTGTATACAAACATGTGTAAAAGGTATTGAAATGTGATTGCAACTTTCAAATATTGATTGTATAAAAGAACCTTGGGCAGGTCGATTTTTATTTTCAATTACGCAACTTTTGGAGTAATTTATAATTCTTAGTTTTACTCACCTCCACCAGCCACCCTAACTTATTTTTTCAAATAGCAACCTACCCTTTATGATACCTCAAAAAAATAGTTATTTATATTACTAATGTGCAATTATGCACTTGTGCAATATAAAATGTCATCGAACACTTTTATTTAATGAAAGTTGATTTGAATAATATTTTTTTAAATTTGACAATTCATTTCACATATTAATTTTTATATTTGTAAACACTGTCTATGGAATGGTTGCTATGGTGTTGATTGTTAAGTTGAGAATAGAGGTTTTTCACGTCTTTAAGTTGAAACTAAAGTTGAAATTATACAAAAAGAAGTGTTTAGGTAAAAATATGCGTAATAAAATATTGAAAAAAATGAGCCCCGGTGGAACTCAAATTGGCCTTGCAAATTGCAAAAAACCACTAAATTTGCACGTTTTTTCAAAAATTCGTAACTCTGGTTCAAATACATATAGTGGAGCCAATAGAGGCTGAAAATATGCACTATTTCGAAATAATTACGGGAAGCCTCGATTTTCCTAAAACCCTTCTATATGACTTTTACGTAGTTTAAAGTGAAAAGTTATAAACGTGTAAGTGTGAGGAAATTGTTTATTAATTATTTAAATAAGAAAAAACTTTTTTTAAAACAATATAAGTTGAGAAATTTTAAGGCAATTTAACTCAAATTCACACATTAGGGGTTTTTGAAGTCTCTGAAATAGATTACGATGTCAAAAAAAGGTTATGGAAAAAGGCTGATCCAATGTGGCTGACTTTTCGCTAAGAATTTTGTAAAAAGGACGTAACTCGATAAATTCTAAACAAATTTCGCTCGGTTGACACTGTGGGTGTCTTTAGGTCGCTGAAATAGTGTATGATGTCAAAAAGTAATAATACAACGCTTCCTCGGGACATAACGTTTTGCCAAAGACGGTGTTCTCTGACAAGTTCTTTTATATACAATTAGCTTAGACTTGAATATTTCAATTTTTTGCATTTGTTGAATTTTACTTCAATAAATGAAAATATACTTTGAATTCGACTCTTTATTTATCCACTAGATCTAAGATTGACGACCTGCATGCGATTCTGTGGCATGAATCAGATAACTGCTTACCACGGATCGACTCCAATTAACATCAAATCGATTTACCGAAAAACCTTGATTTTTTCAATATTTCGTAAAAAGTATAGGTTCATATTTATTCTAAATATTCTTTTTACATCAGACTTATTTATTTTGAGGTCCTACTATAAATATATCCTGGATAGGTATGTTAAATAATTTTTTTATGAAAGTTTATTTTACCCCTTATTTCACGAATTTTGAAGAAATTTTTTTTTTCTAATTTTCATAAAATAAAGAGTTAATTTATTATTAAGGTAAATCCCATTGAAGCATCTTAAAGTACACCTTTCAAGCCTTAAAAATTGCACCTACAGGAGGCTAATAACGTAATTTAAACCAGAGTAATAGGCGGTTAAAGTTAGTTATATATATCAAATTTTATCTCTTTCTCAAAATTTTGAAAATTGGGAAGTCTGCATCTTCAAAAGTAAATTTTTTGGATTTTTCTTACTCGTCGGATCTTTTTATACATTACTTCAAAAGTAATATGTGAAAGTTCCAGGTTTAAAAATTGTAGAAATGGTAGAGCTTTTACCAATTTCATCGGAAATCTCTTTGTTCCGACTTCATTTATGTACTATTCCTACATACATTCATTTTTATATTTGAAAATATAATAATCCAATAGCCACATATTTCTTCTTTCGTTTACGCTTTCTTGAGCTCAATTTCATTAATTAGTTCAAAAGTTACAAATTTGATGTAGCATGTCCGAGTCCGCACGCGCTTTGCGCATCATACTTATAATACTAATCACGAATGTTGTCCGTGACGTCATCATCTTTTAATTTCTGAATTCCGTATTATTCATCTCTAAAACGGATTGTTACGCTTGGAACTTCTGTCGTAGTCCTGCCAGACGTTACTTTGTGTTATTTACATTCTAATGTGGTAGAATTTAAGCTGAGAGAAAAATCTCATGAAAAAAATATAAATTGATGACGTGAATGACAACATTCATAAGTAGTGCAGTACGTGTCGCCGCGTTCCATTTTCGTGCGTTAAACAAAAAAATGATGATACAACTTTTGCAGTGCACTTAGAAAATGATTCCCAACATCAGTAAATGAAATATCAGAGAATATTATTCTTCATCAGTGGACTGGTTTAACTCAAACATCAACAAAAGACAAACCAACTCGTATTTACAACAAAAATAACAGAAATCTCTATTGACTCTACTAATAACAAAGGCTGAAATTTGCACACATTGAAGTTTTAGTAGTCCTTAATCTACCCTTAAAATTTCAATCGAAAATGCCGTGCAATGTTTGCAAACTGTTGCTTTTTGCAAAAAGACACTTTTCACAGCGTCGCGAAAGCCCTATGGCGGTCGAACTGACGCGGTTGTATTCTTCAAAGTTTACTCTGTAATGTGTTTTTTTTTGTTTTGTTTAAAGTCGATTGGAAGCATGTGAAAAACGCAATAGAAAACCGTTAATTTCAGCACTGTGGAAGCTGCAAAGAGTGAGGGTAGCTGATTTCCCCTTCCACAACGCTGAAATTTGAAATTTGATTACGTTTCTCGCATGCTTCCAGTCCACTTTTAGCAAAACAAACAAAAACACGTAGGGAAAATCTTGAAGAATACAACCGCGTTGGTTAAATATCAGTCTGACCACCACAAGGCTTTCGCGGCGCTGCACTGTGATCCGAAATAAATAAAAAGTTGACAAAATTCAAATTTTATAAGTGTGTTATACAGCTTTCACGTTCCAGGGTTACATTAGGGTAGGACCCTTCAAACATGAATAATTGTTAACCTGTGATTTTACTTTAATTTGTTGGCAGATTTCAACGTGTGACTGTGCTTCAAATATTTGTGCTTTTGGTTTGTAATTTTTACAACAAAAACTTTAAGGCAAGTATTTTATTTACATGTAAAATATTTCCACAAATTTTAGTTTGAAGTAGCTGATTTTATTATTTTTTATAAACGTAATTTCTTTGCCATTTTCTAAATTCTATTAGACCTAAAGAGAGTTTGCCACTAAAAGCCACTGAGATTTTCATTCTAAAATATACTCTAGGTATCCCTTTATGCCGTGGTTAAATACATTTTTGTTCGAAGTTGTTCCATTAGAAAAAATTCGCGATTTTTAATTTCGATACAGGGCGCTTCAAGTTATTTTCAAACCAAAATAAGATAGTGTCATTGTCATCAGTAGTATGGCAAACACTATACTATGGAGACTAAAAGCTTTGCACCTAGAGTACATATTGAAGTGATGTATCGCCTCCAACCTAAACTACCCTAGTTTAAGCAATCAACAAATTTAAATATTTTATTTTAGAATGCCTACGGAGAACTGTTTGACGTTTTGTCGGTGAAATCTGGTGAAATGCGTGTAGCACAGAAGGCTCATGTGGTAGATTATCTAGTCAATCACTGTGGAAAGGCAGTGGATGCTTAAGCAATCGTTCGCATAAGATATAACACAACCCGACGGGTTGTGCTATACGATCGGCATACATAGCAGTTAGTGGATGTCCACAGGGAGACATTTTGTACCTGAGAGGTATCTACTCTTAAGTCGTGACAAACAAGTATCAAGCCGATTTTTTTTATAATAAAATTAATTTATTAATTAAGTTTTCATTGATACGAAAAATTATCATACTACTCTTGCTGTCTGCCATGCTCCAAGGCAAAAGATTAATCATGTCTCTAGCTGATACAAAAGAATGAGGTAATCGCACGCTATAGCTCTTATGCTATATATGACATGTGAGTAGGTTTACGTTATATCTGCATTCGAATGAAGTCCATAAGCTTGAGGTGGGTCTATAGGAGCAAACTGGTCTATGGCGGTGAGATAATCCGCTACATTTTTAAACATAAGAATTTTATATCCTACGTAAAACATGAAGTCCTCGTTGAAAATTTTATCGCTAAACCATACTGTGGTGAACGTATTTAAGAGGATTTTATCAAAATCATCTGTAACTCTTCCACCATAATGTACTTCACCTAGCATATACCTATGATAAAAAAACGATATTAGTCTAGTCGGTAGAGGTTTTTAGACCACATTAATTGTAAAAAACATATGTGATGTTCTAGATGAAGCAGGGACCGCTCAAAATGCTATCTGATATGATAACAGGATGATGAAATCGATAAGAATCATGTGGCTGCATTTTTTTATGATGCTATGATGCATGGACAGTAAACGACTTCTGGTTGCAAATTTTTTTCCTTACCTACGATCCAACACAGTCGCAAATAATTAAATATTTTTACTTTCTATAGTTTATGAATGTTAGAATAATGTCTACCAAGAAGTTCAGAAGAAATTTTAAAAAAGTATACCCGTACAGAATTCGAAGCAAGAAATCTAGGTTGTCACTTAACGCAATCTGCTGTCCGTGACGGACTTGAAAATTCACTTAACGAGTGAAATAAAAAAGTTAAGCTGACAGCCTAATTCTTTAAATCATAGAAATTAATTCTCATGAGAAATTGACGTCATTTTCTCAAGATTCTGTGTAACTTATGTACAATTGTATTCTTGAAAACTTTCGTAGGAAATATTTATCTTGATATTAACTAAAAAAAATCACTATAGTTGTTGATGGGGAATTTGAGAATTCTCTTATGAATTTACTTTTAATTTTAGGTAGACGCCAATTATAGTGTAATGAAGACGAAGAGAGCAAATCATAAGCTTCATTAAAAAAACAAACAAAAAGTGGAGATGGTTTTCGTGGAAAAATTAAGGTAGGTAAGGTATTAAGTTTGTGTTTATTAACAAAATCGGTCAGTCAGACACGGTTTTCAAAACCTGTATATTCTTCTCAATAAATAGTAAAAATTTCAATATGGTGTTTTCATTTGTAAATGTATTTTATTTTCGTCTATTTCAAAACTTAAAAAAAAATGAAAATAATAAATGAGGCGTAGTCTGTGGGGTTTAAAATTTTTTTACCAGGTTTTTCTATCATTCTCATATACAGTATGTTTCACTTTTCATGGCTCCCATATCACAGCTCTCTTATTTACAATGCGATTTTTTTTTAATTTGGGGGGAAGGTACTTATCCATCAGGAGATTGTGTGATAAAATATTTTAAAATCCACCAGTGGCATCTGTCATTATGAAGAAAAATGTACTTAATTTTCCACAAAAAGATATTAGGCAAAGTTTTAACTGTAAAACAATATCATAATCTTATTCGTTATTATCAAAAACTCACTGAAACCGAGTTTTAATAACATAGTGTACTTGGTGTTCACGTAATAGGAAAATAAAACTCTAAATGTATAATCAGTTTTGGCAAAATTTACCTCAAACAACTTGATCACTTACGAAAAAACGTAAAATGAAAAAGTTCAAAAATCAATTTTTGGCTTACATCTCAGTAACCAGGTAAGTGATCTCACTTAAAATTGCTGTCTAGGGGTTTTAAATGGCGCTTTTTACGTTGATGAAATCGAAATTTGAATAACAAATTCTATAAAACACTTTTTTTTTTAAAATCGGCTTTTGAAACCCCCTTAAAATCACACGCTACTGACATATATCACATATTACCAAGTTCAAAGAATCACCTTATCGATCTTTTCTTACCACCGAAAGGGTGTAGCCGGATAAGCACTTGAAAAATGCCCATAAAGGAAATAACTCAAAAGGGGCACCATAACACTTCATCGGATGTAGGAAAATTTTTGTTATTGTACTATTGTAATAAGTCAAGAGGGGGCTGAGATATTTTAAGAAATGTACTTGTACATTAAAAATTTCTTGCAACTTACGTTATGGATTGAAAAATTTGAAAAAAATACGGAACGTAGAAACCTTCAAAGGAAAGTCATAAAAAAATATTGTCATATTAGCAAAATTCAAATTTTTAAAAAGTAAATAATTTTAAAAACTGCTCTTTCCACCATTTCTTGAAAGGGTGCTATCATAATTATTTTTACATAGATGCATATTCGCATCATTATTATTCTCAATTTTTTTTCAGATTTTTTTGTTTGGTGGCACATGCCAAAAAAAATAATTCCAACATAAATCTTTTATTAAATTTTTCAATACAACTGTTGTGAACTATAAATAGAGAAATAAGTAATCCCCGTCGCTTTGTTCATCTATCACTGGTTCTATGTTTGCAGTGTCCAAAAATATGGGATAGAATTTCAGCTGGTTTGATAGTTTGTGATGGATATCTAACATGTGATAAGTAGTACATAATAGCTGCGACGTGTGTGTGTCTATGTGCCACAAGACAACCCGGAGATTTTGAAAATCATTATGAAAGATGTAAACGCAGTATTCTTAGACCAGAAGATAGTTTTATTTTGGACAGAGGGTTTAGAGATGCGGTGGTATATCTATAAAATGAAGGCTATTAAGTGCTTATGTCAGCATTGAAAGGTAATCGCTCGCAATTAACCGCAATGGATTCCAATGTATCCAGATTCATAACTAAACTCTGTTGGGTTGTCGAAGCTGTGCACAGAATCATTGGAAAAAATATGAACTTTTGCATCATCAACTCGATAAACAACTCCTTTCGAAAGCAGTAATATTTTGTAAAATCGTCTGCTTTTTACATAACACCTTGGAGTAGGCGCGAATTGCCTTTTGAACAAATGTCGTCAGCTACCCTTTTTGATTTTCCCGAAACGAGTGAGAGGGATTTGAAAATATTTTTTACGGGTTCGTAATAACTAGCTCAGGCAGTTTCTTACGTTGCAGAAGTAATGGACGATCAAATAACATCAATATTAGTTATTTAAAATAAATATATAATATAGCAAAATGTGAAATAAGGTCCCGACACATTAACAGAAAAACCTACAAATATATATACAAATAGTATTACTGCGATATTTTTGTGAATATTTCAACGGATTACGCACAGTTGGATACTGTTCACACGTTGCAGCTTGTGTAGTATTACTTATCACATGTTAGATATCTATCACGAATTACTAAACCAGCTGAAATTCTATATATCCTATATTTTTGAGATGCAGACATGGACAGTGATAGATAGAGAAAGCGACGAGGATTAATTATTTCTCTATTTATAGTTCTCAACAGTTGTATTGAAAAATTTAATAAAAAATTTCTGTTGAAATTTTTTTTTGACATGTGCCACCAAATCAAAAAATCTGAAAAAATTTGAGAATAATAATGATGCGGATATGCATCTATGTACAGAAAATTATGATAGCACCCTGTCATAGATATTTAAAAATCTGAGGTCTTGGCTTTTAGTGTATAGACCAAATCCCAAGATACTGTGGTCTTACCAGCTTGCTTTACTTATTTACCCCTATTTAACCCTTCCCGAAATTAGCGCAAAATATAATCTAGTTCCAGATCTCATCGTGGAACATATGTGTGCCAAATTTCAAGTCAATATCTTAAACCTTTAGCGACAGAAGTTTTTTTTTTTGTTACGCTCAAATTTAAAGTCGCGAGGCTTTATGACATTGTAAACCTATTTCAACAGAAAAAAATATTGAATTTTTTTTTTACGATTACCATATTTTCACTCCACTATGTGGATGTGGAAGTAATTAAGCTCTTTTTACAATGAATGTAGCCAAGTCATACCTTTTAGTTCCCTACTCACTATCAACCCGACTATTACACCTGTACAAATGTTAAGTTCTTTTTAAAGTTTTTACAATGAATGCAATCAAGTCATACCTCTCAATTCCCTATATACTGGCTTATAAACATTTTTCTATTATTGTCTATAAAAAATAAGAAAAGGTTTTAATTGTTCACATATACCTAAGAGTTGGCCAACTAATGCCTCTCTTTGGATCTATATCATCCAAATGATTCTGAAGAAATAAACAGCTAGACAACCAATCGGCGGAATTAAACTCATATGGTATATTCCATCCAAGTGGTCCAAATTTTCGTCTCTCCTGCACAACAGTATGTAAATATGATATTGCATACACTAGGGGAATATATTGCCATGCGTCTGAATAATCTAGATGATCTTGATTCATTGATGTATATGTTCGTAATAAACCAGCTCGAATTCCTAAGGTAAATACAGTGTTAAATACTAATGGATCCATCATGCTCATCAAAATTGCGATATTCTAATTTATTACTTTTTTATTTAATTGCCTTATTTATTTTAACATCGTGGCAAAGTTTAGCTAATGCTACTCTACCACTTAACCAGGACGGCGACATGAGATACGGTCACCCATCCAAGTAATGGACTCGACCGATGTGACTTAACTTCACCAATCGAGATCTCCCCACTGAAATTGGTACTGTACCTCACCTCATAATTCTATTAGAATTTTATTTTAATAGTCCTGGAGCTACCGTATAAGAAAAACACGCGAGTCCTAACACGTGTTTTCATGACAAACAGTGAGCGTCGAAAAAGACGAAAGAAACGCGAGGCCTAACAATGTGAAAATATGTTCGTTGTAATTACTTTTTTTAATGAATATTTCTTTGGTGCACGAAGAGGGGTTGTAAAAAATGATATAACGATTTTTCTCAAAATGAACAAAAAAATGGAGGATACATTTTTTGATTTGAGAATCCATTTTACAGATAAAAATTAGTTTTGGTTACAAAAATTGCACTTTTGATCGGCACTATCTTATTAATTTAGCCTTACATCTATTTTCAGTTTAATAACATCACCCAATTTGCCAAAATCAGCTTATTGTTAATCATAACTTTAGTACAATGCTGTTTTAGTAGATGGAACCACAATGTAATTGAAAATTTAAGATGAGGTGACGAAGAGCTGAAAATGCAAATTTTTTAATAGACCGGATCTTTCTGAATACAGGACCTAGAAGGCCGTATTATATCGTGATCGCAGGATCGAAATTGGCACATTGTAAATTGCAACCAAGAAATGGTAGTTTCAAGCCGATACAAACGAAAGTAAATGGACATTTTTTGACGTTTAGTGAATTTCAGACGTGTACAGCAGTGCAAAGCAAGTACGAACTACAAACTAGATAACCACAGTAGTCGCTAGCGCCATCTATGCGCAGAATTTAGGATTCATCTTGTCACCTTGCTCACTCTTAAGAGTTTATGTAGGTTCGAAATTAACATTTCGTGGGTGCAATTTACGATGTGCCGAAAAGGCCAATTTTGATCTGGTATAATACGGTTGCGTATTCAGAAAGTTCCAGTCGATTAAAAAATGTTTGTTTTCAGCTCTTCGTCGCCTCATTTTAAATTGTATAGAAGTCGTTCCATCTACTAAAACTGCATTGTACTAAAATTAAGAGCTGTTTTTGGCAAATTGGATGATGTTATTAAACTGAAGATATGCGTAAGTTATACAGAAATATATACTACAGTTGAGATACTCATTGATCCTCCCTGATCTTGCCGCCTTGCTCATTCTTAAAGTAAGCCATTTTCATTTTGGATTGAAATTTTTCCATCAGCGAACACTCGTCATTGTGTATTATAAATACATGTTATTTGCAAAGTCTTATCATTTTGTAATGAAAGCTAAGTGGTGTTTTGTGGCAAGATGCAAAAATACATCCAGAAACGTACCTGGAAGAGTTTTAGTGACAGTACTAGAACACTTTTACAGAGCGTAAATTTTCCCAGAAGTAGCTTTAACAAATCCCGTATTAGACATTACTTATTTAATCACATGTAAAACGTAAATAAAGCAAAGAAAATGTTGTGTTTACCATTATTTAAACACGTTTTTCATACTAGTTCAATTATTAAAACTTTGTTATTTATTTGTTGAAATTTTAATTTGATGGACGATAGAATGCTATTTAACTATCAAGAATTGCTTTAGTATAACAAGTACTTCATTTTAATAATATGAAATAAGCAAATTTGCACATAGTGAAAACACCTAATTAAACATTCTTGGTACTTTTTTTCCGATTGTACCTCCCATACATCCTTAAACAAAACCTATGTTCTTAAAATTTTCATACTTTTAACTATTCTCAGTAGGCCCAGATTGACGAATTCATTTTTCTAAGCAAAAAAATAATCCATTTTGTTAATTGCATAAATAAAAATTGGAAGTTGATCTGGAAAAGTGATTTAAATTGGTTCAAAGAGTCATTGAAGGGTATTTTTATCTTATTTTTTAAATTTTTTTAAGTTTAATTATTTTTTTGTACAGGGTGTTCCCTTAATGACGTGCTAATATTTCAGGGTGTGATTCTTTAGGTCATTTTACGAAGAGAAGTTCATATGAACATATGTCTGCAACGGCTTAAATTTTTTGCTACGAGATGTTGAAAATTTGTCTTTTTAATCGTTATTTTTTAATATCTCAAAAAGGAGTTCAATGAATGCTCTCACAGAGTAAACAGTGTGTGAGTGAGTGGTCCTGAACTAACTGAAGTAAGCTAATTAAAATGAGTGAAAGTGACACCAATGATGATGTAATGGAATGGGAAATGAGTAAGAGATCAGGAACAAAGAGAAAAGAGCCATCATTAGAAGATATACACAGAATTATTGGAATACAGCAAGAAGATGAAATTAACCAACCTACAAAAAAAACTCCACCTGAACAAAACATCAATACTGATAAAGAAACACAAAAAACCTACCCAACAAAAAACAAACATAAAAACTTCTCAGCTAAAATGCTAGAAATTGTAAACAAACAATACAACCATTTATTTTACATAAACACAAACCAACACATTAAAAACAGGATCCAAATGGCAGAAATCTGGGAGAAAGAACAACCCAATGCAAAAGACATAATAATACAAACAAAAAAAGGCTTTCTTTTAAAATCAAATTCTCCAAAAGTAATCATAACAAATCACCTTGAGAGACTTAAAACCTGCCAAATTATAATTAATTACACGGAAACCAACTCAAACACCCAGAAACCAAGAATAATACAACGGCAAGAATCATATTCGGCTATAATCTCCCAAGTTGAAACAGAGATACAAGACAACGACATTAGCGAATACCTAGGAAGACAAGGAATTATACGTTTTTGCAAACGAATCATCTCTAGAGCTACAGGAAAACCAACCTCATTCATCAGAATTATAACAGGCTGTCTGAAAAGTTACGAAAAACTTTTAAATGAAGGATTATTTTTCAAAAACAGACACTACCCAATATATGCCAGCGCGCCACCAGAACCAACCCCCATACCATGTAACAAGTGTCTACAATTCACACACAAAACCGAAGACTGCACCACCCCTGTAAAATGTAACAAATGTGGTGAAAGCCATGCCTCCAACAAATGCCCAACAAACTTACCACCCAAATGTAACGCTTGCGGAGCAGAAGACCACCAAGCATGGGCTTTTAAATGCCCAAAGCGTCCAACTAAACCCATTGAAGGAATACCCAACGCCACGATTAAATCTCTGAATAAAAAAACACAGGAAATCAATGGCGACACGAAAAAAAACACCAAAATCCACTCAAAAATTACCATCCACGACCACATAATTAATACTTATATGAGAAAATTAAACAAACCCCAAAATACCAACAGAGAGGAATTAGTACAGAAACTCAAAAAAAGATTTATAAGCAAATTCAACATCGACACAAGCATAGTGTTCACAGGAAACCGTGCATTGATATTTATGTTTGACTTGGACGACCCAGGTTCAGCTTCACCAACCGAACCCAAACAAGGCGACACTGCCACAGTTCAAATTCACCGGCCTATTTAATATACTATATGCAAACGTTAACAGCTACATACCAAAAAAACACATAATTAACAACTTTGTGGAACAGAATAATATCAACTGTACTCTATTTGTTGAATCAAAAACCAAAAAAGACAGTAACACACGCTACCGAAACTGGGATATAATTCAAAGAGATGGGAGCATAATAAACAATGCCCATGGGGGAAGTCTGGTGCAGTTATGTCCTACGCTAAGAATGACGAAAGAAAACGCACCTAGAATTAACAATCCCTTAAATGAAGTGACACACTTCTCCATATCATTCCAGGATGACAAGATACATGTATTCTTGGTGTACATACACCACTCATCTAACAATATTGAGGACACAATATTCAACAAAGCGGCATTATGTAAATATGCACTGATAATAGAAGATTTTAACGTCGACAAAAGGAGAGAGAAGCAAATAAAAACCTTCACAGACAACTCAACATTCAAAAAAGCACTAACACCACCCACATTCATTATGGAAAACAATCCAGACAGTACACCCGATTTAATTCTATATACACAGAATTTGGAGAAAAACATAATACGGATCGAAACCCACCCTGATATAGGCTCCGACCATCTAGCCATTCAGATAACATTGAAATTGAATATGCCAAACATTCAACTGGATGCAGAGTCCCAAATAAATTACAATAAATGTGACATGGAAAAAGTAAATACAGAAATGAAAAACTACATTAATAACCAATATGGCCCCATCAATGAAGAAATAATTAATGAATTTAATGATAAGCTCACAGAGTGTGTGGCCCAACATTCCCCGAAACTTAAAATAAAGCACTACATACATGAATTACCACCATTTATAATAAGGCTCATAAAAAATAAAAGGGAAATGTACAGACAGTACAAACAAAACCAAAATGCCACCTTTAAAAGAAATTTAAACTCGTACAACAAAAACATACAAAAGTTGATCCAACAGTATAAAGAAAATAAATGGACAGAAACCTGCAACAATATAAATAGACAACAAGGGAAGAACTATTGGCACCAAGTTAAAAAACTCAGCAGATATAAAACAAAACCCCTTATGTCACAGCTAGAAGACAATGGACAAATTTTTATAACTGATTCGGAAAAAACTGAGCTTTTCGCAAGACACTTTGAAAACGCATTTCAAAAAGGTAATGACATACATTTCGATCAAAACCAATATGAACATGTAACAAGCTGGTACACCAATTATTTTGAAAACGAGACGAGAACCGAAAACCACAAAATAAATGAAGACACCTATTATGAAATCATAAACGAGGGGAAAAGCACGACACCAGGAGAAGACCACATAACGAAAAATTGTATAAGCTAGATCAAGAAATTCACCTCTTTATAATACAATGCTACGAATACTGCCTAAAGACACACTATTTCCCAGACAAATGGAAACGCGGAACCATAATAGCCATTGCAAAACCAAACACAGACCATAGCAAAGCATGTAATTACAGGCCAATAACCTTACTATCGGTGTTGGCCAAGAACTTCGAAAAAATAATAAAAAACATTCTCAATCAACATGTACAAAATAAAATACCAAATTATCAATTCGGGTTTCAAGAAAAACGTTCAACAGTACATCCTCTCACAATTTTAGCTTCTAATGTACAAACAGTGAAACTCTCAGGACAACACAGTGCTGCAATCTTTTTAGACATTAACAATGCCTTCGACAGTGTGTGGCATGAAGGTATATTATACAAACTACATCTATTAAACTGTCCAAAACATCTGATTCACTTAATAAAAGACTATCTGAATAATCGCAGCCTACAAGTTAAAATTAACGGCAAATATTCTAACAATTTCTCACCGCAGCAAGGAGTTCCCCAAGGCTCACCACTTTCACCCCTCCTATACAATATATACTGCTACGATATATACAACAATAACAGGGCAAACCAAAACACATTTAATAATAAGGACCTCTATATCCTCCAATATGCCGACGATACCGCACTGGTATCTCACAATAGCTCGATCACTAGTACTGTAACTAAATTGCAACAACTTATGGACAGAACAACAACTTGGTTTAATTTATAGAGATTAAAAGCAAACCCAATTAAGTCACAGCTCATTATATTCAATCATACCCAAACTGATAATACACCAACAATTTTAATAAATGGACAAACCTTAAAAAATAAACCCACTACTAATTACTTGGGTATACACTTAGACCACAAGCTTAATTTCAACCACCACAGAAACCTCATAAAAAAAAATGCATAGCCAGAGGAAAACATTTCAGAAGCTTGACATACAAAGATAAGGGAATAAACAAGAAAACAGCGGCACACATATACAAATCCATATGCAGACCAATTCTCGAATACGCACACCCATTATATATAAATTGCAGAAAACCAGCCAAAAACAACCTTAAAGTAGCAGAAACATCCACCTTACGCTCAATAACCAAAGTCCGCCATACAAGAAATGCACTACACAACCCTCCAAACAATCTTCTGTACGAAGCAACAAATATCCAACCCATAGCCCAACGTATCATGCATCTCTCTACCAAATTTGCAAAAAACGGACACACTCTGACAACATTGCAACCATTTTGTAAGACACGAGAACAACAACGCCCGAAGTACCCTGAAAAAACCATATTGGAACTCCTTAAAGAACTTAATGAAGAATAATTGCAAACAGTTTCGATTTTTTTTTTTTTTTGTAAATCAAGATAATTCTTCCAATTGTAACTCCCTATAAAACTATATGTAAAATATATCCAAAATGTGTAACTGGCTGAAGGACCTCGGTCGATCGCCATTTGGTTTTACCAATAAAGTACTTTATTATTATTATTATTATCTCAAAAAGTACTTTATATATTATTTTCAATTTTGGCATATGTTAATAGGATATAAAACCACATATTGTAATTAGAAAAGTTATTTTATCGCTCCACCAGTGGCGTCCCTGCGAACATGTCCTCTGACATTTTATACCAAAAAAGTGGTACGCCACTGACATTGTTTTATGTGGATATTTTTCCTGATTAGCCTGGGGACCTATTTTTGAGCGTACGTTTTTTAAAAACGAACCGTGATTTTCCGTAGTTAAATAAAATGCAATTTTTGGTCGTACGTTTTTTAACAAATACGCTATTTTTCAACCGTTTTTAGTCAGACGGTGTGACTCTGTCATTTTTTGGCATTTTAGGATAGGTTGGTGCAAATCTATTTTCCATAATTTATCATTTTGAAAGTGACTAGTGGGAACAGTATCACATCATGGATGAGCTAATGCAAGTTATGGCAATAGGCATTTTACAAGAAGCAGAAGATCGTTTTCATCCAAACGTTAGAAGAAATCCTCGTGATCCTTTTCAACAATTAAATGAGCGACAATTTATCAATACATTCCGTTTATCCAAAGATTTATGCAATTATTTGATTGAACGTATAAGTCCATATATTGTCCATCAAAGACGAAATATTGATTTAGATGTACGAACTAAGGTATGCATGAAATAATTTATTATGCCAATGATTATTTATGATTTATAATATAGATTCTAGCTGCCCTAAATTTTTATGCTTGCGGTAGCTACCAATTGTCTGTGGGGGCCAATAAATATCTTGACATAAGCCAATCATCGGTCAGTAAAAGTATTCATGAAGTTACGGAGGCCCTGAACCACCGAGATATTTTCAATGGATGGATACAATTTCCAAATAATTTTCAAAAATTAAATACAGCTAGAGAAAGGTATGTACTTATTATATGTGTTTTATATATGGAATCTGGAAAAGGAAGTTAACAAAGTAAATGTTTCCAATTTTAGGTTTTCTGCGCAACATGGAATGCCTGGAGTGGTAGGATGTTTAGACTGTACACATGTGGCAATTTTCCCTCCACATATTGATGATCCAGAACAGCCAGAATATATATATGTTAACAGGAAAAATTATCATTCCATCAATGTTCAACTGGTAGAAAAATATTAATACTTATATGGCAATATTTACATTGAATTTCGTTATTTTAAGGTGTGTGATAGTGATCTGAAAATTTTGGATATAAATGTGCGATTTCCTGGAAGCACTAATGACGCCTTCATTTGGAATCAATCCCAGGTTCAAGCTGTAATGAGAAATTTGCATAGAGCTGGGCATACTGATTATTATTTATTGGGTACGTTTTAATATAATTATTATTTATAATGTAGTGGGTACCTAAATTGTTTTTATAGGCGATTCTGGGTACCCCTTACGAACGTGGGTTTTAACTCCATTCAGCGAAGTACAGCCAAATTCACCTGAACACGTATATAATGCTGCCCACAAGAGGACTCGTGCGAAAATAGAATGTTGCAATGGCACATTAAAGGGAAGATTTCGTTGCCTTCTGAAACATAGAGTGCTGCATTATAAACCAGATATAGCTTGCAAAATTATTAATGCATGTGCTGTTCTACATAATATGTGTATTGAATATAATGTGCCGGAACCGGATAATATTTATAATATTAGAGAAGGGGATCTAGGAATTATCGACGAACATTATGTTGATAATGAAGATGAAAATGCCACTAGACGCGTAAATCCAGAGCTAGCTGATGGCAGAAAAGCTAGATTTAGAGTAGCAAGAAGTTTAAGACCTTGAAATGTAATAATAGTAACATTTTTTTTTGTATTAAAGATAGGTAAACATTTACTAGATATTTATTAACATTCAAAATTTATTATATGTGAACAAAAACTCATATGTACCTAACTACTTTAGATCAATAAAGAATAAACAAAACGAATTAAAAAAAATTAATTCAGTGTAACTAGACATCTATTAGATTTTAACACTAAAGTTTTGTAGGGCTACACTGATTTTCTCAAGTGCCTCAACTTTTTTCCGTTTCAACTTTAAGTTCTCCTCCATTATTTCTAATTTTCTTTTATAATATTTTTCCTTCATCGTTAACTTTTGACTCAAATTGTCACTGAAAGTCGTGGCTGCTGTTATGGCATTAATTAAATTTAATTTCTTTTTTGGGAAACGGTTTTTTAACTTTTCATCGTTTTCGTTGGACGTTGACGGTGCTACTGTTTCGGATGGTTTTTTAAATTCCATCGTATCCTCTGAAAAAATTATTGGTGCATCACTTAAGTCTAAGTGTGATGCCGAAGGCAAGTTGGTCATATCTACTAGAATTTTCTTTTGATTCTCAAATGGTCTTTCCTGGGTCTCATAATTAAATTGAATCGTGGGTGTGATTATTTCATGCCCCTCAATAGAAACTTTTTTAATTATGTCCAAAACTTCCTCGTCCGCTGTCGTTATAATTTCGCCAGAGAATGGCCCCCCTCCTGTTCCTGTGTAGCATTTTTTATTTTTGCTTTCTTTGTCCTTCACTCTTCCTTTGAGATCATGCCATGACTACAATATTTTAAATTTAAGATGGATGAAAATTTACTCTAAAGATAAATTCTTACCGTCCTCCATTTCTTCCAATCTTTATTGGCCCCTGGAATACTATTTAGTATTGCAGCAACCTCTTTCCATAATTTTTCTGCGTCTAATCTAGTAAAATTTGTTCTTTGTTTGTTGCTTAGTAGAAGGGGATGTTTCTTCATGAATTCTATAAGAATTTGTTTCTGCTTCTGGGACATATTTAAATTTTTGTCGACCCTGGACGACATTTTCTCCAATATTTATAGATAATACCTTTTTCCTCAAAATTACTATTTTTTTGCAATAAAAACGTCTCTCTCACGTGTCACCTTAATGACTGAATCTCAAAACTGACGTTAACTGACAAATATACGACGATGCCAAATCTTTCATTCGTTTAAAAACATACCGTGGAAAAGCAAAAACGAACGACGTCAAAAATTGCAACTTAAAAACATATCTGTTTTTGAAACTACGTTTTAAGCGTATATGTTTTTTTAAGAACGTTTCCAAAAATAGGTCCCCTGATCAATTCTACATGAAAACGGTCTCTTGCATTTTTCTCATCAGGCGCATAGTTCTTGATTGAAAGAATCAAATTCAAATTGAAACTAACTACACAGGCACACGTGGAGCATAAACACTTAAAAATGTTGTACAGCGTTTCTAAATTAATTGTTATAAAAGCATAAAATGTATGGAAAACCAACTGATTTGTGTGACAATTGAAAACTAGTTAGTTTAATATATTAACTTTATGTTGTCACAAGATTTTTTTCCAAAATTAATTAATAAACAACAAAATGGTCTATCTATATCTCCGGTTCTAGTTAATGGATCGAGGTTTATCTAGGCTTAAAATTTTCCTTTTTTTATTATGTTTCATTTTCTGATAATTGCACTTCGATACGACATTTCCAAGCAGAGATATTTAATTTGTTTACTAATCAATTTTTTAAAAGACTTTGTCGGTATGGAAAAAAAACGAAAAAGGAGTAAGACCACACAGAAATGGCAGTTTTTATCAATATTTATCGATTGCCGGGGGTGGAAAGTGCAAAAAATGCCATGGAAAGTCTCAAATCCTTAATAAACAAATTAGCTTATTTGTTTAAATAGTTACAAAATGCGTGAGATATCGGCACACAAAACAAACTATAAATCTATGAACAAAATGCAACATTTTGACTACAGTAAAATATCCGTATGCCCTTTCGTTGAACAGGAAAAAAAAAAGTTAATTTAGGTCCATTAATTTGTTTATAACAATTGAATGGTCAAAGATAAAAGGTTGCTACAAGTCTCAAACGACGCGTATTGATCAAATATTCATTATTTTATATCTGAACTTTTTTTATTCGATGCACCATTTTCGTCAAAAAACATAAAAAAGCAGAATTTTCGCTAAAAATCATTGTTTTTAACAATGTGTTTTATAATTCTTTTAATGTCACCATCGTGTTCAGCACATATTTTCCTATAAGAATAGTCAATAAAGTTGCCGTTTTAAATTTCTAACCAAAATCGATGATTTTGACTTTACGACGACTGGCCTAAACTAATAAAGTGAAAATTGTCAACTGTTTTATATGTTGAGCAACTGTTTAACTTTACCATTTTCACCTTTTTCAAACGCTCTTTCTATTAAACTAATTGATTGAACAAACGCGTTTCATTGGGTAGAGTAAAGCTGAGCTAGAGAAAGAGATTAAATTGTTACACGCCAACACAGAAAACGATACCTATTTAGTACTAAGTGGACAGGTAATAGACATTCGATTTGAAAAACAATAGGAAACCTCCGATGAATTCAAAAATCATTTGTTTTCAACTTGGAAAGATATAATGCCTAAATAGAAAAAAGCGAGTGGATGGAACGGTAGCTGCAATTGTCCACATTTTTTTTTCCGAGCATGTAATATGTGTAAACATATTGTGGATCTAGCAATTAGACTGAAACATGCTGCTCCACCTTTAGAGGCAAAAAATGTTTGCATCGGACAAAGTAAAAGCGTGGAACGTCCTACAAAATCCAAACCTGCATTAATAGTTCAATAATTATTTAATTTGAAGTTTATTTTAAGTTTATTTGAGGTTCAAATTGTTTTATTTGAAGTTTATTTTATGTTTGTTTGAGGTTGAAATTGCGTTGCATAAATTAAATTTTTTATTTCCCATTATAAATAAGATATTTTGCAGATGTCCGTTTTTGCTTTATTGTATGGTCAACTTCTATTAGTTAGGGAGCTGAAACTTAAGAAAATGATCTCGACGTAACTTTCTGCCGTCTGATATTTAAGCTCTATAATAAATTTGGAGCATTTTTTATTATATTTTTATACATATGTTTTAAGGCGAATCTGGGCGGTTTTCGAGATACGTGGGGGGGGTCGAAAAAAAAAATGTCGAGGTAACCTACGTATTCCATATGCTGGGAAAAATAGTGGCAGGAAAAGTTCAATGGCGGTATTTCCGTGTGTGAATTTAAAAAAAAGAAGGGAACCGTAATAACCGAACCCAACAAGATGAAATAATCTCCTTTCGACGTGTAGATCGTTGGAAAAATAGCGACAGAAATTTTGGACAGTCCAGTTTGGAGTGATTTGACGTCAAAATGTCGAAACTTGGACCAAAAATTTAAAAAATGATAAAAGAATGGTTAATGCCACTTCGTACGTTGGTTCTACTAGAGCTAAATAACTGTGAAGTGCCAATGGCAGAAATTTTTGACCAGTTGCACCCTCCCCAAGCCACCCCCAAGAGGGTAAATTTTTGAAATGGTAACTTCAGCATAGTTGGTGTATTAAAACGTTTATAAATAAAATATTTGTTTTATATCCCAATCTACATTATTTGCCTTATGTTATCAATTCTCAAGATTTAATTCATTTCAACCCATGTAATTGGGGTTGATGCGAACTTTATACGACATTAATTGTACAAAACAGGCAAATAACAGTGTAATAATAATCATAACTGTAATAAATAATGATAATAATAATACCAATAGTAACAAAGAATCAGCACTACATTAGACAATTTTACAAATTTTTTATTTTATGTGAATACCTATATTTATCTGTTTATGTATATATACAATGTGTCCATGGAAAAGCATTGTTAAAGACGTAAATAACCATTTTTTTTTTTTACTATGAACACAATTTTCTGTATTCTGCTCTTACTTGACCCAAAATCCATTTTCAGTACGTTAGAATTTCAAAAATGCGTAGAGGGCGCTGATGGCAGCTTAATAATAAAATTCGCTTCAGGTAAGCTGCCATTTTTGTGCTAGGTATTGAAAAGTTTTATAAGAAAAACTTGCTGAAAATTAAAAAATATGACGTACCAGATTTGATAACTATATGCGTATTTTTGTATTTATTAATTTTTTTAATCAGTCCGTCATGGAACCTAAAATAAAACGTGAATCACCTTGTATAGTTATCAAGTTTGGTACGTCATATTTTTTAATATTGAACAAGTTTTTCTTACAACATTTTTTAAGGTCCAGAACAGAATAAATGGCAGTTTACCTGAAGCAAATTTTATTTTTAAGCTGCCACCAGCGCCCGTGTTGCATTTTTGAAATTCTGACTTACTGAAAATTGGTTGTAGGTCAAGCAAGAGCAGAATATATAAAACTGCATGTGTTCATAGTAACAAAAAGCGAATTTCATTTTTAAGCTGCCACCAGCACCCTCTATACATCTCTGAAATTCTAACTTACTGAAAATAGGTTTTGGATCAACTAAGAGCAGAATACAATAAATTGTGTTCACAGTAAAAAATAAATGGTTATTTACACCTATAATAACTCTTTTCCGTGGACACATTATATATACAAGGTGTAATCAGTTTCATGTCATTAAAAAAAAACTGGTAATGGGGACCGACTAGACAAACAAAAAACCTTTATAACTTTTCCCTCTAGGGGCACTTTGAAAAAAAAACTGATCTAGGTCAACATTTTTAATAGTATGGTAGACAACGATTGAGAACCACTGCTTTTCTTGGTCAATGGACTTGTAGTTCTCAATTATACAACTTTTAAATTGTCATAAAAAAGTGCTCGCCGGCACACGAGGTGGTCTGCGGTGTCAAAGCAAAGGCCTTGGATCATCGATCGCCCTTGATGGACCGCCTCAACTGATTGAATTGCAAGCAAATAATGGCCATAGAGGTTTAAACAGAGCATTTCTTTACATGTGTTTTTTAATTTGGAACAAAATATTGAATTGTTTATAATTTAGAATATTTAAATGTGGTTTGTTAACATTTGTAACATAAATGAGTGTCCTGGGTTAAAAGCTTACTACCTACCTAAATGATTCAAAATCTCTGCATCTGCATCAATACACAGTTCGTTACATCAAATTAAGGACATACGCACTTCGTTCAACACTAAACACTAAACTATCAACTAACGTCGTCAATAAAGAAAAATAAAATAAAAACTTGGTACAAAAGCCAAAAAGGAATACAAAAAGAATAAACATGTAAGTTGTGTCTGTACGTAATCAAGAATTTGACAACTTGAACGGTAAGTCAATTAAATAAATCTTAACTATAAATACACAATGACGTGAAATTCAAAAATAACAAAAACAATGAACGGCGGGTTGGACGTGTGTACATAACGAAACACCCACAGTAACTAAAATATTGCACAAGGGAGAGTTAGAGTATAGTTTTCCTCAGATCAGATCTATTAAACACTAAGAAAATGTCTTTCATCTTTACCGCATCGCTAAACACCGCCGACATTTTAGAGCTATCTACACAAATATTGAGTATCATAGGCAAAGACACGCTCAACGATCTAAACCTACCACAATATTCCAGCAGTTCTCAAAAAATTTTATTGAAAATTTGCGAAATTTTTGTTTATTTTTTTCTGAAAAACAATGAGCTTTAGACCCCATGTTATATAAGGTTTTTTTGTTTGTCTTGTCGTTCCCTACCACCAGTTTTTTTTAATGACATGAAACTAATTACACCCTGTATATAAATAAACAAATAATATAGGTATTCACATAAAATTTAAAAAATGTAAAATTATCTAGTGTAGTGTTGATTCTTTATTATTATTGGTATTTTTATGATCATTATTTATTGCAGTTATAACTATTGTTACACCGTTATTTTGTACAATTAATGTTATATAAAGTTCGCATCAACCCCTATTACAGGGGTTGAAATGGATTAATTCTTGAGAATTGATAACATAAGGTGAATGTAGATTGGGGTATAATAAAATTAAATTATTTATAAACGTTTCGATACACCAAATACACTGAAGTTGCCATTTCAAAAATGTACCCTCTTGGTGGTGGCTTGGGCAGACTGCAACTGGTTAGAAATTTCTGCCACTAGTATTTCACGGTTATTTGGCTCTAATACATAGAACATACGTACGAAGTGGCAGAATTTTTTCAATTTTAACCATTTTTTACCATTTTTTAAATCTTTGGTCCAATTTTCGACATTTTGAAGTCAAACTACTCCAAAATGGCCGGTCCAAAATTTCTGCCGCTATTTTTCCAACGATGTACACGTCGATAGGAAAGTATCTTGTTGGATCTGGTTACGGTTCACTTTTTTTTTTTTAATTCACGCACTGAAATACCACCATTGAACTTTTTCTGCCACTATTTTTCCCAGCGTGTGGAATACGTAGAAAAAATCTTACCGTCAAAACCAAGCGGTTACCTCGACATTTTTTTTTTTTTCGATTACCGCCCCCCGTATCTCAAAAACCGTCCGGATTGCGCCTATATATTCTATAATAAAGTGCTCCAAATTTACTATAGAGCTTAAATACCAAACGGCAGAAAGTTACGACGAGATCGTTTTCTTAAGCGTCAGCTCCCTAATTATATTGCTATATTATAAATTATGATGTTCAAATATTTTAGATGCTCTATTAGTTAAATACTTTCGCAAGAGATTATAAAATAGTTGGTAATTTTCACTTTATCAGTTGATTAAAATTTGATGCTCAATCAGAATTTTTGTTACTGCAGTAGATTTTAAAGCTTACAGAAACGGCAAGAACTAGATGTTACTATAAAAACTACCCTTTATAAAGTACCTTGTGGAGCTTCGTTAGTGAATTTTATACATATTTGGAGTAAATTAATCGGAAAACTGTCGTGTACTTCCGTGGTAATCCAAAGTCTAAATTCTGGATGATAAGAACCAATGCCTTTTTCTAATTCTAAAAATTGAGCTAATACTTCATTCATATAATCCAAAGATAAATGGCAGTTTTGGAGTAAGGCCCAGTAACCCTAAAATAATATACTTAGGAATAGTAGTTTTTTCTTGGCCGTATAGAACATACCTCTGTCATAGCTCCCGTCATCATTTTTCTAGCATGAACCTCTTGTCCCTGACCCATCGAAATCGACTTACATTTAAGTTCAAGCCGTTTTGCCAATGCTTCAATATATGGTGTGGGATCTGAGCCTATACTTAAGAAGCATATCATAGGAGTTAATGGACGTGATTCACTGTGTAGAATTTCCATATTTAGGATAACAGGTTCGGCGAATCTTTGACCCAAAGAATTTGCTATGTATTTTCTGCTTTGAGTTATTGTTCTATCAGGGCACCATGCTCTATAAAAAGAATAAACAGTAAAAGAAAGAGAAGAGTTTCAGCTACGAGATTCTGGTATTGATTTTTTTTTTTTTTGTAAAAATTACAGCTGTCTAAAGATCATAAATTTTATCCATGCGATTTTTGACTTCTACTTTTTCCTCGATCTTCATGAAAACAATAGAGAGATATTGCAACTTGGGTTTACAGATCCTTTAATAAAAGTTTCCTTTAATTTGACATGTACGCATGCGCATTGAAAATATCATTAAGCATTTTCTTTTAATAAAATACAGGCATCCCGTATTTAACTTAAATACGGGCAAGGCTTTCCTTTATTAAAAGCACCTTAACTTTTGAAACATTTAGGAACTTTTTGTCGAAACTTGCATCAGACGAAAATTCCCTAAGGAAATTGTTACTTTTGTTGGCGATAATGGCACAAGAAACAGATAAAAAACGTGTGAGATTCAAATATGAGGAAGACGTAATTTCGCAATCGTATTATATCCCATCTTTGAAAACGAAAATTAACTTCTATTTCATCGTCAGTCATATTATTTAAATCGAACTTCACGGGGTCTACAGCGTTAATTTGTTCATTACCGATATAAATGCCAATTATGTTATGTAGAAGTAACATTTCAATTTCTTCATCATTAACACCAGCTAGGAGACCTACTTCTAATTATATTGTTCTTCCATATTCATTTTAAACTAGAACAAAAGATAATAATACCGGCAATGCCCAACTTTGATTTTTTAGGTTAAGGATAATTGTCAAAATAAAGTATCAACATAAGGTATGAGGAGGACACCGTTGCAATAACTCACTTTAAAAATGGATGATAAATTGGAATACAGGATACTTTATTTAAAGTTTCTTTTAATAAAGTCAGCCCTTTTTCGTTTTGCAATAACTCTCTATTAAGTAAATTGTTAGTATTGTAAAAAAAAAGAACAACATCACTAAGGTTTTAAAATGAGCCCTGTAAAATGTTGATATTTTTTTATGACAACCTTCGCTCCTTACCCTATGCAGCTGATACATTCTTTTTCATTTATATTACATAAATAAACTACTTATAGTTTAGTAGCCTTGTTGGATTGACGCGAAATTATTTTACCAGATGCTGAGCCTCCAACGCCCTTCATCTCCGCGATTGGAGTAGCTGACATCTGATTATTCGAAAAGCAATGAAAAAACAACCTATACTAAAAAAATGAGCTTTGTTGAAATGATGTAATTAAATTTGACGCTATCTCCCCGATTATAACGTCATTTGAAGTTCGCAAGAAAAGCAGAAATGACTTTTTTAATTGATGGCTTTCAAAGAGCTACTTTTCTTAGGGCCGGTTTATCAGTAGCCGTTGGTCAAGTATTAGCTGCTGGTCATATTAATGTCAAACCGTTTATTCATGTTCTGGTTAACCCAAACCGTAATATAAAGTCACCGCTATTTTAAGAAATGCTTTTTTTGCCTGTCAAGGAAATAGCTGGAAGCTAGTTGTTAATGTTGGGACATCAAGGGATTCATCTATACAGATGGTTTCAGATGGTTCGTACAGGCCTTTCAAATTATGAACCATTTTATCAATTAGTGTTTGTACTTTATGTAATCTGTCATTGTCGGGATTTTCCTCATTGTTGCAAAGTGTAGCATACGAAGTAAAAGTTCGAAACGATTATGACTCATGCAATCGGAAGCCATTGAATTTTTAAACAATTTCTCTTGGCTTCAATATAATGATATATTCGGTAGTTTTACAATGTCCATGAATGATATTAGTACAAAAAGCCATTTTATTTCATATGAATCAGTAGGTTCCCAGTCATGAAGTCTAGACCTTGCCTTAGTATCGCTTCTCTTCAACAGTTCCTGTGTTGCATAAATATTTGTCTGATCTCTGATATCAGCTTCTAGTTGAAGTTCCTCCTCCGTTAGTTGACGCCTTATATTACGAGAACTAGATATTACTGATCAGAAATACAAGCAATCAATAACTTATTCACTGGTAAATAACCTCAAAGTGTGCACTGTCCATATCTTGAAGTGACACTAAATAGTTATAAAGGTTACAACTGGATACAAGAAGTGGCGAGGGTACCAAGGATCTAACCGAGTCGGCGTGACTGGAAAGTTAGCACAGTGCACGCCAACTCGGTCAATATGACCTAGACGGTTTTTTGCAAAAATACAACTTTCCATGAAAAACCGAAGTAGTTTATGTTCAATACACATACACGTGTATCCAAAGGCGGACATTTTGGGTCAAGCACCCTCGGCGTCGTGGTAAATATAGCGAAAATACCTGTGGCAGTGAACATGTTAAAAAATATATTACTACTTACCATTACTTTTTTAAGAATAAGAGATATATTATACATAAACTAACTATTTTATAAAACATAACAATTTCTTTACTTTTAAATTAACTAGAGAATAACAAAATTAAGTAAAAATTTCTAATTATTGATCGGGTAAAAAACAAGTTCAGTTTTGCACAACTTAAAAGCTCTTAAAATCAGGCAATGCTAAGATAATATATTAATGAAATATTTTAACCTTGAACACTATAGGCCTGACTGACCACTAGCGTATATAGTTAAAGAGTTACATATATTTTACAATAAGTGCATTTTTCACGTCAAATTTCTCCGTTTTGAATTTCAGAACAATAATAATAATAATTTATTGGTGTCAAAATACATAATACAATGCTTACACACGTCAAAACATTGGACAATATAGTAGATGTAAAAACATATTAAAAATGGATGTCATAAAATTACATAAGACAAAGAGTGACAAACAAGATTAAAAGTAGTATAAAATTATATAAACCAATTAACAAATTAAGTAAGGGTAATAATGAGGTCGTGAATATACAGTGCCTGTTAAATTAAATCTGAAAAATCATTCTCAATAAATTCTTCAAACCTATAGAAGGCCTTAGTTTTTAGATAACCTTTCATTTTATTTTTAAATTGCAAGAAGTTCAAGTTTTTTACTGAATGAGGAAGAGTATTATAAAATTTGGCAGAATAATAACCTGTTGCATTTCTAGATCTCGTAAGACGAAGAAAATTGACATTAATTTTATCGCTATTCCTTGTGGTATATTCATGGATTTGGCTGTGCGTTACATATTGATGTTCATTTTGTTTAAGATAAAGTAAACACTTGAGGATATAAGCACAAGGCATAGTTAATATCTTGAGATTAATGAATTGGCCTTTGCAATCATCTCTGTATTTAAGATGAGATAGTATGCGAATGCATCTACGTTGTAAGCCAAAAATGTTGGAAGCATGCGCTGAATGTCACCAGTTTAAAATTCCATACAACATATTAGCATGAAAAGAACCATAATAAGCAGTCAGTAGGTAGTTCGGGGATAGTGTGTTGACAACCCGTATAACCAAACTGTATAGAACCTGTATCGGGTCTATATGAAAACCTTTACTCGATAAAGATAGCCTATATTCTTTTGGTACAGCGACGATACGGGTTTGAATACATTCTGGATATAGATTGAATAAAGTAGGCATTTATCAATTCGATATCGTCACGATATATTTTGAGTTTAGACAACGCGTAGATTATTAGTCATGTATACGTCAATATATCTTTGGTGTATTTAAGCAGATAAAATGCAAATAAAATAATAATTAAATAAAAAAAATAATTGTTCTGTATGTATTTTTTTGGGAATTTGTTGCACATATTACTTTATAATTTCTACTGTACTTATAAACTTATTTAGAAACCTTCAGATATCATTTCACTTACCTGGGATCCTGGTGGGATGCGAACCTACGACGCATATCTACAATTTCAGTGCACTAGTGTCTTTGCTCCCTGCGCTACCTGGCCTTGTGATCAAATCTAGCTTATTGTATATACATATTTATAATAACCTCACATTTTCAAAAACGAATTAAACAATTTTGAGTGTAGAAAAACATCTGACTTTAAATAATAAGTGATACAATAAAACATTAATTGTGATATTGCACGCTGTTATAAGTAGAAGTTCTTAAAATAAATGCAGACATGCCTTCTTTTTGTGCAGTGGTAAATTGTTGTAGTAATGCAGCCAGGGATCAAGGGATTAGATTATTCTGGTAAAATAATTGTCAATGTCATACATTATTAATTAATTTAAGCACTAACTCAATTGCAGAGTTCCTTCTATGCATGGCCCAAATATAAAAAATAATGAATTCTTTGAAAGAAGACCATTGTAGATAAATTCCGTCAAAATAAGAGAAGATTTACCAGAAGGAAAATAAAGCATGCTAGAATGTGTTTCAAACATTTTAGTTCAAGTATTGTTCATTAATTGAATTCAATATATGCATATGTGAAAGAGACATATCATTGTATTAAATTTAAGAAATCCAGCATCATTAACCGACAATAAAAATTCCATTTGGATTCTATAAAAAAAATGTGGGCTACACTTACATTACAAGCTCTTTATAATCTCAATGGTCAGGAAGAGTTCGAAGAGGAAAAAGATGAGCTGAAAGGGTACCAAATGACAGACAGATTTGAAAGTCCGCAGCGTGGGAATTTTGAAACGAAATTTGTATGCGACATGGAGAATTTAATTTTTAATTTTAGGGTTTAAAGGGAATTTTTTTTATAAAGTATAATAATCTATTATTACAGATGGAGAAAAGTTTCAATCATGTTATAAGGACATTGAAGAATTGCAGAGTTGAGAATTTACAGTTTGTGTGACAGAATGCTAATAAAGAAATTTATGATTTATTGTGCCACATAGAATTTTTGTTATATATTATATGAACCTATTAATAAATAACTCGATAAATAATAAAATAATGTATTTTTGGATTTATTTTTTCTATTTTAGTTTATACGACAAGTAAAATATCCTTAACATCAATTAAAAACTACAAATAAAATTATATTTACAGGGGTTCCACCATTGATTATGTAAAAATTTAGTTCTACTTCATCGAGCTCTGCATAATAGGAACTCGGATCCACGTTGTATAATAAAAAAATATTTTGTTTGCTTTAGAAACCTATGTAGAGAAGCAGTACTTCCCTACTTCTTTAAACTTGTTAAAAGATTGTTATATACTCGATTATATCCAAATAACAATAGAGGCACATCAAAATTACATTTTAAACATACAAAGATTTTGAGGTTATTTTGGTTGATGATGTCTATAATTTAATGTTACTCAAGATGTGTGATAAATGAGGAAAAATTAGTATCGATTATGTAAAGACTTGATATCTATTTAGTATAGAATATCTATAGATGACATATAGACTTAATAAAGTTGTAATACATTTTTCCTAACAGTAATGTTTTTATCGGAGAACTTTACAGGACCTATATTAATGAGTTATCGATAATATAACGATACTTTATATCTGCTATAAATGTATATCATATATTCTATACAGGAAAAATATATACAGATAATGCTTTATATTCTCTGTACAGATTAAATAGATATATATCTATACAGGAAATATTTAGTTGTACTATAAATACGCTATATAGTTCAAATCTTTATCGAGAAATCTTTATAGATTATATATTAATCTATATAGTCCACGGAAACCTATATCGCTTGGTTATACGGGAAGGTTGCGAAGGAAATAGATATTTTTGGAAAGTTTGGTAGATAGTTTTATAATATGTTCTTCCCAGGTTAATAGTGAATCTAAGTATACACCTAGAAATTTTACGAATGCGTCAGTTTGTTCTCCTTGATCCCTGTTTCGCAATGTAAATGTTAATGATTGTGTCTTGTCGTTTAATTTTAATCTATTGGTTGAAAACCATTCGCAAATATGTTCTTCCCTGTTTGTGACAGTCTGTTTTAGATCATCCGGTGTGAGGTTAGTGGTTAATGCAGTATATAAAGAGATGCATTTAAAAAACGTAATTTTCCTTAAATAATTTCTTTGGTTTATAAAAAACACACTATAAGTATATGAAAACGCTAAAAATATGTAACTGCAACTAGGTACACTATTGATCACACCTGTAATCTATCATTCATTAAAGTTAAAGCCTTTTAGACTCACGTTATTCTAGCGTTGCCGAGATTTTCTATTAGTAATACTAAAATGAGCTACTAGACAAATAACTACAAAAAGAGGAATGATAGTATACCACTTAATCTCGTTTTTAAACTGTAAGCCCTTTATTTTGGCAGTTAACAAAATAGATTATTTTTCTTTTTTATTTATTTATTTTTTTTTAATTTATTTATTGGTGTATATAACAAAAATTGTTTTACACAAGTTAAAATTAGTACAAAGCAAGATTCCAAAATATACATATACAGTCAAAAGCAAAATATATAAAAATATTACATATAAATGTACACATTGTAAAAAGCAAACAATACATTGCAAAAAACAAACAATACATAACAACAATACATTGTAAAAGCGAACAATACATTATAAAAAGCAAACAATACAGTCATAACAAAAGGAAACAAAAACAGAACGAAAGAAATAATAATACAAATTATGTGAAGAAATCATCAATTACATAACAGTTTTTTTCTAGCAACAATTTTTTCAATTTTGCCTTGAAAACATAGATGTTTCTTGATGATTTAATGTCATCAGATAAAAAATTAAAATATTTACATCCATTAAAAAAAAAAATTTTTTGATAAAAAGTTGTCCTACAAGAGTTTGGCTGTAGCAGCCCTTTAAATCTTGTATTGTGTTCATGGTTGACTTGATTAGCAAGAAACTTATGCTTATTCTTGTAAACATAGAGGCATACCTCAAAAATATACAAACTAGTTATAGTTAAAATCTTTAAATTTTTAAATATATTGCGGCAACTTTCACGAAATCCTAGCCCCGCAATAATTCTTAAGGCATATTTCTGCAGAATGAATATGCGGTTTATGTGTACACCGTTTCCCCAATTTATGATTCCATACCTCAAATGACAGTGAAAATTTGCATAGTAGAGACTCAAAAGAATCTCATTGCTACAATGCGTGGACATAAATCGTAACCCATAGCAGCTACTACGCAATTTACTACACAGATTGTCTATATAAATTCCCCACTGCAGGTGCTTATCGAAAATTATTCCTAGTATTTTTACAGAGTCGCATATTTCTATATCACTGTCAGAGTGACAAATATCTGTGTTTTTTTGCAAGGTGAATAATAATGTTTTTGTCTTATTTTTATTCAAATTGAGCCTATTTTCTTCTGACCATCTAATTATATTTGAATAAGCTAGGCTAGTAGTATTTTTAATTGCATTTAATTCATTGTCTATGATAAGAATGTTAGTGTCATCAGCGTAACATATAGTATGGACGTTTGATATTCCACTTAGATATGTTATCAGATCATTTGCGTATATATTAAATAACAGAGGACCTAAAACAGATCCTTGAGGGACATCCTGTGTAATTTCACATATGTCGCTCGACACATGATTTAGTTTGACGATTAGGGTTCTATTATTTAGGTATGAAGAGAGAAGGTTTAATGGAATCCCTCTGACTCCATACCTATCCAGTTTATTTAATAGTAGTTTATGATCAACCATATCAAAAGCACGAGAAAGAGTATCCAAGCAGTATATCACACCTTTTTTTAAGCATTGCTCTTGATCTAGAAGAGAAAATATAAAGACATTGTCTACTATTAAACTGTAATTCATAATTTCGTCAAAATAAAAGAAACCGTGGCTCTAATTATATTTTCCAGATTTTTAAATTTTTTCCATTTATCAATAATTTAAAAATTCCCTGACTTTTTCACATGTTCTTAAAATTCCTGACTTTTCCAGGTTTTCCAGGTCAGGCCGAACCCTGTACTGCCTTGGAGTATAAGTACCTAAATCAACGTCAAGTTTAGTAGATAGACTGCAACAAAATAATCTACAAATTGTTTCCTGTGTATAAGGTAAGATTTTAGAAGACTATTGCATTGGCATGTCAAAGGTTTTTGAAAGATCGACATAAGTTGCAAGAACCTTATGACCCGCATCCAAATTACAGTAAACAATCTAAAAAACTCAGTAAAGCAGTAGACGTTGAATGATCTTTTCTGAAACCGTGCTGACTAGTAGAGAATATATTTTTTGTTTCTAAATACTTAACTATGACATTAAAAATTATACATATTTGAATTTAGGCATCAGTAGAAAATGTATCTTAATGTTTATGAATTCACCTTATAATTAATAATTTTCTGAAAGTATCCAGTGAGTTGTAGTTATCTGGTATAACAGATTCTTCAGGTGCGTCTTTATCAAACCATGATTTCCAGTGCCTGTCATTATCCGTGATCTAAATAATACTAAATTAATACCTTTTAATTATAATTACTTTTTCTGGTACCTGTTGTATGATATACTGGAAATGCCTCAAATTAGATAATGCAACTAAATTTAACCATGTCATATCTGTAATCCATTTACAAGGTTTAGGGGGACAAGCATTGAGATCGAGAGCAGCACCTCCTTTAATGAAATTTTCAAATTCCTCATGAGCGATAACTTCTCTTTCTAGATCAATTCTTAGACACATGAGTAATACAAACATATACTTGTGTTCCTCATATAATCCTCTGGATTTATATTTGAATATTTCGTATGTCAGGTAATCGATTATATTATTAATTCGTCTGAAATATTGAAAGAAATATAAAATAAAATTCGTCACATTATGTAATATTTATATTCACCAAATTCAAAATATAATAGGAAGTAGATAACGCATATTTATTATAGTAAATAAATGAACTAGAAAGAGCATGGACACAAAAGCAATAAAATAAGGCCTAATTTGGGTCTAGCCGTACTTCCACGATGGAATTGCCCTCAATAGAAGCCTATAACGTTGTCTGTGTCTGTATATGGAGGGTTACTAGTAAATGATACCTGCAGATATTCCTCCTCCATCTTGATGTGTCATAGACATAATTTTAAGAGACCATCTAAGCATGCCTTTTTTTTCCAAATCGATATATTTATTTACTAGACTAGTAAAGGTAGGGAAATAATACTAAATGAAAGCGTTAAGGTGACCATTTCCTAGAAAGAGACATCCGATCGGGGGATCCGAGGGAAATATTTATTATTTTTTGCCATAATTTTTTTTCTTAATACGTATTTAAAAAACTATAAGACTACCTAAGTAGAACCATAACAAGACTATTATTATGAATTTTCACTCAATAATAGGGTTTGTGCACTATATAACAATTCATTTCAAATGATGCATTAATATGAAGTAATACATAAATATGAAAGCCTGAACGCATTCATATTAATTATATCATCAAAATAAATTAAATATTTAATAAACAAATTGGCTAGTGCAGGTGCTCAAAGTATTTTTACTTGCAAAATATGAGTGATGCATTGTATCTTTTTTATGGTTTACCGGAGGGTTTAACAAAACAATGTTGTCCTTGACCATCATAGTGCAGTTACTCTATACAACCCCAGTCGATGCTGGTATGTTAGACAAGGCAAAAATCGTTTTTTTTATCCGAAACAATTTTTTTAGGATTTTTTGGTCATTATAAACAAAAAAGGTCTCTTGTCATTTTTTTGTAAAGTTGACAGTTTCCGGCTTATAAACAATTTAATGTTTGAAAAAAGCAAAATGGCCATTTTCAAAGTTGAAAAACAGTATTAAAAAATGATTTTTTGAGTTCGCCAAAATTCTTATACAATCTTTGAATATCCATTAACAAAATCCTGAAGAGTAAGTGCAGATTTTTTCATTCTGAAGCTTAATTTTTAATTGTTAAATAGACGTCTTTAGCAGGGCGCGTGCGCTCTGTCAATCGTTTATAAGTTGGAAACGGTCAACTTTACGAAAAAACAACAGGAAACCTTTTTTGTTTAAAATGACCAAGAAATCTTAAAGAAATGCATTTGTGTCAAAATAAGAGATTTTAGCAACTTGTTTAAAGAAAATTAGTTTAAACAAATTACAAAAATCGCTTTTTTCACCCGAATGAATTTTGTTTTAGGTTTTCTTGGTCATTTTAAACAAAGAAGGTTTCCCGTCGTTTTTTCGTAAAGTTAACCATTTCCGACTTATAAACATTTGAAAGAGCGCGCGCCAGGCTAAAAACGGCTATTTAACAATTAAAAATTTAAACTTTAGAATGAAAAAAACTGCACTTACTCTTCAGGATTTTGTTAATGGATGTTCAAAGATTGTATAAGAATTTTGGCGAACTCAAAAAAATCATTATTAATACTGTATTTAAACGTTGAAAATGACCAGTTTCCGTTTTTTCAAACATTAAATTGTTTATAAGTCGGATATCAAGAATACAATATATTACAAAAATAGAAAACTGTAACACAAAAAAAACAATACAGTTAGAGGTGTTTCAGAATCTCATGAGCCGCGAAATGCGCAAAAGGCAAAGTTTAATCTGAGTTATAAGTATGTTTTTGAAGACACTGGAGGCTGCCTTGCTGTATACATAAACAAGAGCTCGGGATAAATTGCAAACAATAAATATAATATTTTTAAGAAGTGTAACTGAGTCAACAGGACGGATTATGTCTCTGCGCATATGAAGGTCACGGCTCATGAGGTATTAAAACACCTCTATAAGACTACTACACACATACATAATACATTTACATATCTTTTTTAATTACATTTGAATTCATTTTATTATAGTTTTTCACACTATCGTATTTTATATATCATAATGACCAATTGGTTTTAACATAATTTATACACTTTTTTAAAATATATTTAAATTTGGACTTGTTTTTACCTTATTTGGGAGATAATTATACATCTTCAGTTCCTTAATAAATAGCTGGTTTTCACAAAAATTTGTATAAGTTCTTTCAATATAACATTTTTGTCTAGCTCTGGTTTCATAATTGTGTATGTCGCTCACAAAGGTACATGTTTCATAAAAATGTTTTGGTAACATATTTAATAACTTATATATAAATACAAATACATTTAACAGAACCGATTGTCTTACTGACAATATATTTGCACAGTTCAACATAAATTTAATACTTGTGTAAATATTACAACTCAATATTGTTCTCAATGCTTTATTTTGCTTAATTTGTAGATCATTTAATTGAGTGTTATTAAGCATAAATATAATTGTTGGGCAATATATGAAATGTGGGTGCACAATAGTGTTGTATATTATCTGTTTCGTCCATGTACTAAGATATTTGCCAATTCTACACAAATAATTTACTTTCTTAGAAACTTATTTAGCTATATACTCAGCATGCTTGCTAAATGATAAATTGTGATCAATGACTACTCCCAGATATTTAAACTCCACAACATTTTCAATTTCCTGATTATTAATTTTAATATTGCAGTAATGTTTATTATTTAAGATATGTTTAGTGCCTAGCAACATGAATTTAGTTTTTTCTATGTTTAACATTAGATTATTCTCCCCTAGCCATTTAAGTATATTTTTAACTCTGTATTAAGAGTTTCACAGATAAAATCCACATTATTTCCTACCATATATATCAATGTATCATCAGCAAACATTTGTATATCGCAATTATTTACTATTTTCGTAATAACATTTATGTACAATATAAACAGAACTGGTCCTAACACCGATCCCTGAAGGACACCAAAATGTACTTCCCTTTTGTCAGATATTGCATTCCCATATTTGACAACTTGATATCTTCCAATTAGATATGAACAGAACCACTCCCATACTTTACCATTTATACCCATTTTTTTCAATTTCACTAGTAATAATGTTCTGTCTATGGTTTCAAAGGCCCTCTTAAAATCCAAGAATATTGCACCAACATACTGTTTATTACTTATTGCTCCTTTCCACTTGACTAATATTAATTGTAATGCAGTCTCACACAAGAGTTTAATTTTCTAAAACCCGCCTGATGTTTCGTTAATATATCACTGCTTTCTATATACTCTAATAACTGATCTTTTACTATTATTTCTAATAGTATTTCATATGGCGGCAGCATATTTAGTGGTCGATGCTCATTGCACATTATTGTATTTATCTTTTTTTCCACCGGAACTATAGATTTTTTCCAGTTTTGTGGTACGGTGCCTGTCTCTAGTGAGCAATTTATTACATCCATAATTCTGTTGCCAATAGTTTCAAATGCTATTTAAATATTTTAGTTGTAATTCCATCTGTATCACTGTTTTTATTAGGCATTATGTAAACATATTTTCGTAATTCGATTAAATCTGTCTTTTTAAACTGCTCCCATACTAATTCATTTTGCTCAATATTTTCTACTACAAAATTATAATTGTTGTCCTTTATAATATCGTGAGATATTTCTTCAACGCTTTCAATAAAATAATCATTGAAGGCATTACATATAATCTCTCCAAAAAACATAGTAATATTTTCACCAAATTTAATTTTCTTTTTGCATGGGTATAACGTTTTTACCATTTGTAAATTCCTTCAAAGTTTTCCACATTCTAATAACATCACCACTACAATCATCTATTTTTTCTTTTTAATATTTAGTTTTGTGCTGCCGTATCAACTGCACAACTTCATTTCTTTTTAATCTGTAATGTTCCCAGTCGTTATTTGCATTGGTAATTGTTGCTCTTTTAAACAATACATCTCTTCCCCAATTTGTTCTTTTATTTCCTCACACCACCATCCATTTGTCGAATATTTTGGGTTTATAAGAATTTTCCTAATAGGTGCATGTATATTCAATGTTTCTTTTATTAGGTTGGTAAGATTATTGGCCATTATATTTACATCTATTACATTTGCTGTCCATGGTTTATCCACTAAATCCAATTGGAAATTAGTTTCATTGAAATTTTTATAACTTCTCATATTTATATAATTTGCGCATCCCTTTTCTCATTGTTCAGACTTACTGTTATAATCGTATGATCACTGATACGTGGTGTTAGATGTACTTTAAACTTAACATTTTTTTTCGTTAGTTATATGGTCAACTTTACGAAAAAATACCAAGAGACCTTTTTCGTTTAAAATGACAAATAAACCTATGAAAAATCATTCGGGTAAAAACAGCGATTTTTACCTTATCTAACTTACCAGCATGAACTGGGGTTGTACAGAGTAACTAGACCATGATGGTCAGCAACATCGTTTTTTATGAAGGTTAAAACCTCAGTTAGATAATAAAAAAGACAAAATGCATCACTCATATTTTGCAAACGAGAATACTTTGAGCACCTCGTCTAGACATAAAATTCAAATACTTAAATGATTTCGAAAACGCAATCTTAAGTAATGATCCTGGTGGCGTCATCTTCCATATCACATGTTTACCATATTTGTAAGTATAATTAGTCGTGTTTCTATAAATATTGCTATAGTAGCCTATTATAATTATTAAATTTATGATTTAGTTTTCGTGTTATTGCACATTATTATATCTAATAATTTGGTTTATTTTCAATTATTTATGTTAACAATATAACCTTAAGAGAAAGCTTAACCAGTGAACTCTACACTACGTAGTGTTCACTGTCTGTAACTTTCCGTGGTTACAATAGTTGTAAATCACTGCTACTAAGAACAGTAATTGATGAACGATCACCGTAGCAGCAATCACTGTGATTAAAAAATTTGCCATTTGCCCCACCTCTAGTACATAATAATGTGTTATTTATATAGGAAGTGACGTCACATGTCTTTTTTGGTGCCGAATATTTAATTTGAATCTAAAGGGTACGTCAGGATAAGATAGGTGAAATGTCCCTTGTAGGATCGTTCGTTAGGTCTAAAAAATGAGATCAACCGAGTCCGTATATCAAAACTGACCCCCCTGACCAAGAGAGGGCCCACTTCAATTTTTATTTTTTTTACAAAAATGGTATCAATTTAAAATTCTGAAAAAAATCATGCATGTAGTAATCCCAAAGCCTATAGCCTCAATTTTTTGGCAAAATGGCGGATATTATTTGAACCGATTTAATATGAACCACTGTTTAAGTTTTAAAATATTAGGAACGGGAGCAGTTTTACTGGCATTCTCTCGAAATATCATCTATGTTCTTTTTTCAAGGTCTAATAAATGTTCTTTGAACATAGTTATTTGGACAAAATCTTGAAAAACTAAAAGGCTCTCAATAGAGCACAACTACTTTAATAATCTATATTTAATCTAAAAATGGTAATAATATCTTAATATATTAAATCGGAATTATTTTAAATGATCACCTTTATACACGTATTTCAGTAAAGTAACCTTATCTTTGTAAATATAAAAAATCTGACAAAAACAGTGGCTATGGCAAATCGGTATGTACTTACTGGTTGGCGGTTCGGAAAAATAATAGTCAACTTAACTATTAGACAGGCGGAGCAGAATTGATTTCAAATCTGCTTCAATGAAAATGATTTACAGTGGCCTGGCCAATGCCGCTAGTGTCAAATTTTGTAATTATTACAAGTAGCAATTTATACCCAAAGTAGGATCCTATCACGGTGTAAACTAGCTAAATTAGAAGGAATGATTTAACATATGTTCGAACATAAGCGGAGCAAATAACGAAGTATAATATTAATTTTAATTGCATTTTTGGCAACGGAAAAACACTTCATTACAGTATTACATTTTTCGTCTTTGGTAACTGCATTACAAGATAGTCCTTAGTGTACTTGAAGGCATGAAGTCTGAACCATCTTGATTTCAAGCTTAACACGTAAGCACTGAGCCACTGAGGCGGCCTAATTTTAGGGTCTCTTTGTCTACTTAGGGCACACGCTTTAAGTATCCGCACACCATTGTTATTTAAAAAACACGTAGTCGTGAGCAAAAAAAAATAGAACAACTATTTTTTTCTAATGTAAATCTGTCTCTATTTGAATACTTGCAATGAATTTTTTTCTTACAACAAAAGTAAGACAAGTGAAAAGTTGAGACATTAGGAGAATTCAATTTACTTAGGGAAAAAACTTAAATTAATAGTGTTGTTTGATATCAATATGTAGCGCAAAGGGCAAGCTTCGAAATGATAAAGTGCATTTAATCATTAGTACTTGTAGTACATGAAGAAATTAATTTATTACTATTGTAACTATAGACATATTCCACACAAAGTAGCTGTTGTGTGCTCTTTGTTGTCTTTTTTTGGTAACAAAACAAAAACAAGCGTTATCGGCTTTTTTGCCAAAAAAATATTTATTGGATTTGTAATGCCTAGGACAGTACTTAGCAATTATGGATATTAAGTTTAAATGTTGCAAAAAAGAATTTTCTAGTCTGTTCTGCATTGAATGCTTAAATGTTTTCCATGCTAGTTGTCTGGATAGCAATTAACTTAAATATGAAAACTAGAATCACTGTATACATAATTCTACCACACTTTGATTTCTGTGCTACTGTTTTGTATTTACTTGATCAAAATATAGTCTGTTTTTAAACCAGGAGAAATAAACACGAAAGTTACATTCACACCATAAAAGTAACTAGAAAATACACTATAGTCTGTTTTTAAATCAGGAGGAGTAAACATGAAAGTTTCATTCACACTATAAAAATAACTAGAAAATACACTAAAACCTTTTTTGCGTTTTGGGCAACCAACAATACACGACTACAGTGTTTTTGTGTGTATTTTATTACATTATATTATGCATCGACCTCTATTCGACCTCCAGATATTTTATATAGCATCCATATCATTTACGCAATATAAAGGCACCAAGTAATTAGCCACTTTTACCTTCAGATTTATACAAAAGGGATTAAAAACTGATATATAATGTACAAACGATAAAATAGAAATTATAACCAAATAATTTATGACATGAAATTAAAATTTTTATAATGTCAAAATTCACGACTATTGTCTTGTGTAAAACTGGCGAGGGCCTATCCAATCACAGATGTATAATTTAGCGCGTTAAATTTAAAACGCTCCTCCTGGTTTAAAAACAGACTATAAAACCTCTTTGGCATTTTGGGCAACCAACAATACACGACTACAGTGTTTTTGTGTGTATTTTATTACATTATATAATCCAATGATCTCTATTTGACCTCTAGGTAGTTTATACAGTATCCATACCATTTACGCAATATGAAGGCACCAAGTAATTAGCCATTTGTATCTTCAGATTTATACAAAACGGATTAAAACTGATATATAATGTGCAAACGATAAAATAGAAATTATAACCAAATAATTTATGACATGAATTTAAAATTTTTACAATAGGGTGCGTGCAAAATCTGACAGCTAACGAGAGTGGAGGGCATATAACCTCAACGTTCCAAATTAATTAACGTGAAATTCGCTGTTTTCGTTTGCTTTCTTGACTTTCTTGTGCTATCAGCTATTGAAGTAGACATTTTAAAGTTTAGTTTTCATTATATATAGACAATTACGTGTTTTTTACAATAATATTTCCTTTGATTTGGCGAGAGGTGCATTGTTTACTTATGTGTTTTTAGTTATTTTCTTCGTATATACACAACGTATGGGATTGATCTTATTGTGATATATAGAGCATATTTAGATTATTTAAGATTTGAATGCTGCTAATTATTCTGTTACCAGTTTACTACAAAAAGCCATCATATTGTATGGAATCTGGTTGTCAAAGTCTCACCGAATGCCAATTTAAGCTTTAAAAGGTATGTGATTATTACTTAACATTGGAATTTAATACTTATTATATAACATATTTAGTAAATACATAGTAGTATACTTACCATATGCATGAAAATAAAGTTATAGTTATTTCAAATTGCCATCGATTTACACCAAAGAAGATAAGTTTGTGGTCAATTAAGAGTTCAAAGAGAAAAGTGGTTAAATGCTTTAAGGCTGCATAACCCATAAATTTATTTGTTAGTCAATCTAGATGAGCTACCTTACCTCGTCCAGCAGGTTTTCCTAAAAATTATAAAGTATAAAATTCAAATGAAATTATTATCCATAAAGATTATCTCTTTTTTTCGCTTTGCCCTTTTGATTGAGCACAAACTTTACTTCTTTTGGTGTAAATCGATGACATTCTGAAATAATTAATTTTATTTTCGTTCATGCAGAAGGTATTTACTACTATGTATTTCATTAAATATGTTATGTAATAAATACTAAATGCTAATATTAAGTAATAATCACATGCCTTTAAAGGCTTAAATTGGCATTCGGTGAGACTTCGACAACCAAATACCATAGAATATGATGGCTTTTTGTCGTAAACTGATAACAAAATAATTAACAGCATTAAATAATCTAAATATGCTCCATATATAATTATAAAATCAATCCCATATATTCATACATTGTTTAAATACGAAGAAAATAACTAAAAACACATAGGTAAACAATGCACATCTCGCCAAATCAAAGAAAATATTATTGTACAAAACACGTAATTGTCTATATATAATGAAAATTAAACTTAAAAATGTTTATTTCAATAACTGATAGCACAAGAAAGTTAAAAAAAAGCAAATGAAAACAGCGAATTTCACGATAATTAATTTAGAACATTGAGATTATATGCCCTCCACTCTCGTTAGCTATCAGATTTTGCACGCGCCCTATATGTCAAAATTTTTTACTATTGTCCTGTGTAAAACTGACGAGGGTCTAGCCAGTCACAGATGTATGATTTAGCGCGTTAAATTTAAAACGCTCCTCCTGGTTTAAAAACAGACTATAGTATTAATGAACTACAAATATTGCAAAGTAAGGCGATGAGAATAATTCTCAGATGCAATAGATATACACCAATTTTAACTATGTTATCTATGGGTTCTTGAGTGGATGCCTGTATCTGTTAGAATTACCTACTTTACGATGGTTTTTATATTTAAAATTCTAAAGGGCTTACTACCTGAGTATTTGAAGAGGTTTATTATATTTAACAATGAAATTCACTCATATGATACCAGATCTCATACTGATATTCATATTAGTCAAACTTGCTGCTGCAGAGCAATGAATAACATATTTTTTAAAGGAGTTCGATATTACAATAATTTACATAAGAAAATTGAAGACGGCAAGTCCCTAAACACCATTGAAAAAATTGCATTTAATTAAGTGGTGATCGATCTTATATTTTTAAACATATTGCTTTAATATTTGGCATATCCTGGGAAATTTATTTGTAATTTTATAATATATGTCTTTCATTTTGTGTACTACATTTGTATATTTGACTGATCTCATGTTTTTGATCTTATTTTTATATTTTATATTCTTAAAAATTGTAATTTTATAATATGTATGTTTTTCATTCTGTGTATGTGTTATGTTTGTATATTTATGTATTAGGATTTACCTATTTACAATAAAGTTATTATTATAACTAACAATGTCACAAAAATTAAAGTTAGATGTACATAATTAGATCTTAGAAAAAGAAGACTTGTCCTATTTTTCTTTTGCTCACGACAGTACCTAAATGATTTTTTAAGATAAATTACTTACTTTGATATTATGTTAGTTTTATCGGATCTGTGTATAGAGATGTCAAATCTTTCTAAGAATTGCACTAAGGAGGTTTGGTACATAACATTCACCATAGACATGCTTACGACCAAAAAATACAGTACGCTTCCTCTGGTAGCTACTGGCCGAAATTCTTCTCTAGCCAAATTAATTTTAATTTCAGTCTCTTTGGCAACAGCTAATTTTTCTATCACATCATTTGCTGTAGCTTTAGTTACATTTAATACATCAATAACTGTATCATCGTCTAATAATGAACCCTGAGTAGTTGTGAGTTTGTACAAGAGATTTTGTTCGAGCTCTTGTAGTTTTTTTCTATTGGCTGTGACACCCTTGATTAAATTCGTTCGCTCAGTTTCCAATTCTTTCTTCTCAGTTAAAATAACTCTGCCTAGCAGCTGATCCTCTAAACCTTTTATGGTAACAGTAAAATCAATAACAGAAGTCCTGGCAAATATTTCAGGGGTGTAACTTGGATTAGCCAGTCTGGTTGTCATGTACACTCTAAAATCTTTGTGGAAGTCCACTTCCTTGTCACCCACTTTTACCTTGAATGTAGTACCTACTTTGATGTGATTTTTCTCCAGTACATTGTCTAAGACAGGATCTAATTCTTCCGCTATATCTTCTATAATCATGGGATAACCTAAAGATACTGCATCTTCTATGTGATTTCTGAAAGATTAAAATTATAATTATTTTGTTCGAGAAACTTTTATCTAAAAGGAAATGAGATCATTTTATGCTTCACATGCAGAATGATTAAAAAACTTTAAGAAGAGATGTGCCCTTAAAATTGGAGTTGATACCATCAAAAAAGTTAGTAAAACCTGTGTAACGGTTACCGTTCTACACAAGAAATATCGTTACAAAGGGTATTAACCGGATAAGCATAGACCAATTGCCCCCAATGGAATGTCCTATTAATAACTATGTAGGTAAGGCTACTAGTAACCATTATATCTAATTTTCATTGGCCATTTTGGAGTTGTTCTGGAGATATTTCAATAAAACCTTAACAACAGGGACCAATTGATGACGGCCAAATTGGTTATGCACACGTAAACCTGTAATCAGTCGATTGTGATCACTCAACTGCACAATCGCGCCTGACCTAAGAAGGGCGATCAACTAAAAAACTTTAAAGGTATCGCACTTCCTATCGCCGTTTACAAGATCTATTCCACATTCTCTGCCAGCGATTAAGCAAATATACCGAAACGTTACTAAGGTGAATACCTAAGTGGTTTTAGACTTGATCAAACAATAGACCAGATTTTTAGATTTCGTCAGATATTAGAGAAGACCAATGAATTAAACATAGATACATTCCATCTCTTCATAGACTTCAAGGCAGCATATGGCAGTGTAATAAGGACTAAATTCTATGAAGCTATGCATGATCTCAATAAAAATCTCAATAAATTTAGTTAAAAGAAGAATGTCGCAAGTGGTTTGCAAAGATAAGGTTCAAAATTAAATATATGAAGAATTTTATATCACAATAAGACGTGCTGGCGTGCCTCTTTTTAACATTAGAAAGAGCTGTGTGAGACGCCAACCTAAACAACAGAGGCACCATCTTCAACAAATCATTTCACACAATGGCGTACGCAGGTGATTTGGACATAATTGTTCGAACTACACATAAAGCCAAAGAAATATTCATCACCTTAGAAGCCAAAACCTATCCAGAAAAACAAAAATAATGATTTATAAAACCCTTATCCTCCTCGTATTCACCTACAAATCTGAGACCTGGACCACGACAAGAACGGATGAGAATCTATTGCTAATCTTCGAAAGAAATATACTGGAAAAGTTTTTTGGTGTGACACGTGAAAACCGTGTTTTTGGCATAGAAGGTACAACTTCTAGCTGTACAACATGTATAAACAACTAGTCGAAGGAAATATATTGTCACAATAATAAATATTATATGCTTAAGATTGGCGGGACATTGGTATCGATATAGACACTAGAAAAATCAGTGCAGGCAACTGGGAAAGATTAGCTATAATTAGAAACGACTGGCGGAATAGGCTTGGGCGAGTCGAAGCTCAATTAGAGTCGTAGCACTAATGATGTTGATGATGACTATTCATGGTACTGAGTAACATGATCTCATTCACACCGTTTTAATGAAAGAAAAAAAAAATGATTCATTCTGATGAACCTACCTTCTCGTTCTAAACCTACCTGAAATATTTGTTACTTAAAGATGTAACTATTAGGCTAAAATCTTTTTCCTTTTCTTTGATCCATGTTTTACCTTGACTTTGTGGGTCTATTAACAATGGGTATCGAGATGCTTTAGTAACTATTATTCCATTTTGAACTGACAATTCATCTGTAGGTAAACCCTGAAGATTCCACTCTCCAATCTGTATAATAGTAATATTAATATATTATATCGTAATAGATATAAATATTCTCTTCTTTTATTACAGTATAAAATATGAAGAGGTATAATGCAATGCATAAGGTCCAAGAGTAAATAAACGGAAATTGAACTGAACCGAATTTGATACTTTAAAATACGAGTTCTTAGTAAACGAGGGTTGACCGATCATTTTATCAAAAAAAGAAAGACCGTACTATTATTATGGAGGTCACTCTGAAAAAAAATATCATTGTAACATATGAGATTAGTAATGTCTTAGTAGCACATGATCTCTATTAACATAGTATAGTTAGCATTCTTTAGCGAAAAAATTCCCATCTCACTGATTTTGGCATACAGCGAGATATTTCTATTTTAAACAATCTCTTAAAAATGCACGTTGATACCCCATAAGTATATCTTTTTACAGGGATTGAAAGGGATTTTTATGCGAAAATGATTTCCTAATAATGAATTCATATTTCAACAAGATAATTGTTCAGTTCATACTGCTCATACCGTGACTATCTGGTTTCAAGATAACAACATTAATGCTCTTAACTGGCCCACTCATAGTCCAGATCTGTGGGACCCTGTGGAAGACGTACTACTCGTAAGAAGTATCCAAAAACGAAATGTGATACCACAGAATGCCCAAGAATCACTGGAAGTAGTAAATAATGCATGGGAAAATATTATTACCAATGATTATTGTATAAGTTTATTTAATTCTATACCAAACAGACTTATAGAAGTTATAAATAGAAATGGTGCGTTAACAAAATATTAATAGTTAGTTTCTTTTCAATCGCAATGGCGTCGGCCGGAGCGGTTGTGTGCGAGAGCGATTCGGAGATAAAAGTATGCAAACATTGTAAAAAAGGAGTTGTTAATTACGAAAAGTGCTCAAGGTGTTCGGAATTGTATCATCCAGCTTGTTTGAGGCAGTCTGCAGCAGCGAAAACGGACTTGAGTGCGAAAACGGCAACTTGTCAGCACGTGGCCGAAAGTGAGGTTAGAGTTATATACGAGTCCGAAAAAGCCGCTTTCGAAAAAGAAATTTTCCTGATGAGTAGAATAATTAAGGAATTGGAAAGCAAAAATGCGATTTTAGAAGAAAACTGTGGTTTACTAAAGGAAAAGCTAAAAAGGTTTGAAAGTAATCCAAACAAAAGGAAGACAGAAATAGTAAATAAACCTGAAAAAGTGGCGGCAAATTCAAATGCTGTCGAACCTTCAATAAATAAAACTGACACCGATTTAGAAAACAATGTCACTAAGGTTAATAACACAAATGACTTACCACCACCTCAAGGTAGTTCCAATGTTCCTTGGTCAGAAGTAGTAAAGAAAAAGAAGGAAAAACCAATTACAACTAAAACCACAACTAAAATAAATCGTCCGGAGCCTTTAAAAGGTTCAAATGAGAACAGTCATATGCTAAAAACTGCACTAAAAGTGGGCTTCCGATTTGTATCTGGTTTAGCACCTGAAGTGAAACCAGAAGACATAATGAAGTTTCTAAAAAGTAAAGATCTAGATACAGATTGCACCTGTGAAAAAATGAGAACCAAAAAAAAAAATTATCGTAGCTCTTTTAAGCTTTCTGTGCCTCTTAATAGAAGAGAGGAATATTTAACTCCTGATTTATGGCCAACAGGAGTTATTATAAACCATTTTCTGAATCTACAAAGCCGCAACAAGGTGACCCGTCAAAGGATGAACACTCCCCAGGAAACCAGTACTCGCAGCCTGGTAAATGTGTCAAAGTAAACCCCTTCTCAGTCATGCACTTGAATATCCAGAGTATTAGAAATAAGGGAAATGAACTTGAAGCACTTCTCTTACACAAATGTCCCGAAATTAACATTATTTGTATAAGTGAACATTGGTTGAATTCGATGGAAATAAATCAATTTAATATCAAAGGTTTCAGTGTTGTATCTCACTTTTGTAGGTCTGAATTTGTCCATGGGGGAACAATGATTCTATTAAAAAATGACTTGCAGTTTTTGCCATTACAAAATCTTAATAAACTATCAAAAGAAAAAGATTGCGAGATATCCGCAGTGAAAATCTTACCACATAATGTTCAATTAATAACTATTTATAGATCACCTCTAGGTGATTTTAAAACATTCTCTTCAATTGTAGAAAATATTCTTAGCTCTATAAATATCGATTTACCTACAATAATCTGCGGCGATTTCAATGTGAAATTTGGAACAACTGATCCTCACTCTGTTAGTCTCTGTGATTTACTTCTCACTTATGGTTTTAATTCCACCATTACGTCAAGTACAAGACAAAATAACTGCATTGATAATATATTTATAAATTTCACTGAAAATGATTGGGAAGCTTTTAATATTGATGCACTTTTATCAGATCATCTAGGACAAATCTTAAAATTTAATGTTCCAAAACTAAATAGAAAGATTATTAGTAAAGTACATCGCCCCATTACTAATGAGGGTAAGTACCTTTTTTATCAACGATTATTAGACTGTGATTTCTCCTTTCTTGACGATCCCTCTGATAATATAGGCGAAGTATTCAAGAAGTTTTTAGATATCATACTGGACTGTTTTTACTCTTGTTTCCCATGCAAAGTAAAGAAAGTCCCGAATGACAAATTTATTCATGTGAACTGGTTCACTCAAGATCTAAAAGATATGAGAAATCATTTGCACTTTTTAAATGAATTGTGTAACTTATACCCAGAAAGTTTTGAGTTGCGAAACCAACGAAATAAATTTAAATTAACATACAGAAATGCTTAAAAAAAAAACAAAAATAGATGCCCACGATAATTTTATTCGTCATGCTAACAATCCAGTTAAAACAATGTGGAATATTATAAACTCTAATAGGACAGCATCACAAAGAAATGAGGTAAATTGCAATATTTCTGCTGAAGACTTCAATAACTACTTTGTAAATATAGCAGAGGAAATAATAAATACACTTCCAGCAACAGTAGAAGACCCCAGATTATTTGACCTAAATATCGACATCGAGAATACTTTTAGTTTTAAAGAAATTACCCTGAATAATGTTAGGGACATAATCAACTCGTTGAAAAATAGCAACTCAGTGGACGTTTCGGTCTAAATGTCTCCCTGATTAAGTTCGCAAAAAATGTCTTGATTTCGCCAATTTGTAAACTAATTAATCTGTGTTTCAAGACTGGAACATTTCCAAAACTACTTAAAATCGCATCAGTAGTTCCCATTTATAAGAGTAAAGGTGACATTAATAGCATATTGTAATGTTATTGTCATTCTTTTCGTAAATAAATATTATTATTATATTATTATTATATTGGAAATTATAGGCCCATTTCCATCTTGCCAATCTTTTCTAAAATATTCGAAAAAGCCATGAAAATGTGTATTGATGAGTATTTAATGAGGAACAATATTTTAAATAGCAACCAATTTGGTTTCAGGGAACGGCTCTCCACAACAGATGCCATTCTGAAATTTACAGAACACACTATCGATTGTTTTGAACAAGGTCTTTATTCAGCAGCAGTATTCTGCGACCTCAGTAAAGCCTTTGACTGTGTTACCCACAATATTTTAATCGACAAACTAGTTGTATACAACTTCAGTGTGGCAAGTCGCCAACTTGTGCAGTCGTATCTTTCTAATCGTGTTCAGTCGGTACGTTTAGGCTCAGTTAACTCTAAAGAACTTAATGTAGGTGTTGGTGTGCCCCAGGGTTCTATCCTGGGCCCGTTGTTATTCTTATTGTACATTAACGACCTGTCTTCAAGACTCACTGATGTAAACTGTCTATTATATGCAGATGACACTACACTGATATTGAAAGACACTGACCTAAACTCTCTGAAAGCTAAAAGTATATCGGCACAGTCAAGGGCAGAAAACTGGTTCGCAAATAATCGATTACGCTTAAACCCAGATAGAACAATAGTCATGACTTCCTCCCTTCGTGATCTGAGTGGTATAGATAATAACCCAGTTTCTGTAAAGTTTCTAGGAGTATTCTTGGACCCAAAACAGCAATGGGACACTCAGGGTGAGCATCTGGCCGTTACTCTCACTAAAAATATATATTGTCTTCGACAGTTATCGCAAACTGTCTCAACAGGAGTTCTTCGGTCAGCATATTTTGCACTATGCCAATCTGGTATGTCATATGCTATTATTGCATGGGGTCACTCCTCTTGCAGACACAGAATTTTTGGTTTACAAAGAAGAGCTGTCAGGGCTATGGCTGGGGTAGATTATAGAAGCGAAACGCAGGATCTTTTTATAACATTTAAAATTTTAACATTTCCCTGCATATATGCCTTGGAATGCTTAACATACATTAAAAAGCATATTAATCAATACGTATCTAATAAAGAAGTCCATAATCATGAGACCAGGAACAAGGATCATTTAAGAACGATCTTCACACGATTAACAAGAGGGCAAACAGGTATAAAGCACTTTGGAGTTAAACTCTTTAATAGTCTTCCCCCCAAAATCAGAGAGCTACCCATGGATAAATTCAGAGCTACAATTAAAATGTTCTTCATCAGTAAGGCCTTCTTTACAGTTGAGGACATTTGTGAGGAAATCAAACACTGTACCTAACTGATATAGCTGTTTTTTAAATATGTTGTAACTACAGTAACTTTTAATGTTTTATGTTTTAACTAAATTATTTTATATATTTTTTAAAATAGTCGTATACTTACTGTAATAATTTTCTTCTTTTATCTATATTTTGACTTATGTAAATACTTATACCTGTATATTAACATGAATAAACGTATTGTATTGTATTGTATTGTTAAGTTGGATATCTTTTGTTGCCCTGATCTAGGATTTCCACTAATCTTACCGTTTATTCTCCACTTTTTTAAAATGGAACTACTGATTTCCACTGTGCTAGTCTCTGTAATTTACTTCTTACTTATGGTTTTAATTCTACCATTACATCAAGTACAAGGAAAAATAACTATAGACAATATATTTATAAATTTCACTGACAATGAGTGGGATGCTTTTATTATTGATACCCTTTTATCAGATCATCTAGGACAAACAGTGGCGGTTTTACCACTGGGCACACTGGGCGAGTGCCCAGGGCGGCAAAATTTCAAGGGCGGCAGAATTTTTTTCTTCTGAATATTGCTTTAGTCGTTTTTATGATTCCGCTAATGCGACAGTTCCATTGAAGCCAAAACAACGCATCGAGCAATATGGATGGCAGCCAGAAGCGGCTTTCTTTCATATCTAATTTACATTAGAAAATAAATTCCCGCTACAAACTGTTCTGAGGAAAGGAGTTTCTCGACCTTGCGACAGGTAAAGAATTACTTACGGTCCACAATGACGCAGTATTAAATATTAAAAATTAAATTTTAAAAACTATGAAAACAGGAGTAATCAATGATTTTGCTGTAAAAAAAGGAAGAAAAGTTTGTCTTTACCTTGTATATATATTTTTTATTGGTACCCTATTTTGCTTATTTAAAGTACGCCTCAGAGTGTTTAAGTCCAACTTTTAAAAACGCGCGTGTTTTAAAGTTACCATGGCAACATTGGCAACAACTACAACCCGAGTCAAAATGTCAACTTTTTAATTATTGATCTGGCAGGAATTTTTGCGGTATTAACCGCGAATCTGCGTTTCTATTTAAGTAATCAATGTTAGAACTCATTTTAAAGCAATATACAATCACTAATAACTGTAGTGACAATAATTAATCCTATGTGACAGATTGCAAATTAATGTTTGCATTCCTCATTTGACACTGACACTGACAGGTATCCTGATGTCACATCACGAATTCAAACATTTTACATTCTTAACTCTTATTTCCATTTTTTGTAGTAATAATACCAGTATTTATGATTTCAAAGTGTACCAATAAAAAAAAATAGCGTAAAGTATTAGTGGATAACTGGTCTTTAAAACACTTGCTCTATTTCGAGCACTCCGGCTGCGCCGTCGCGTCGTGCTCGAAAAATCGCGCGTGTTTTAAAGACCTTCCCACACAGCACATGACATCCCTAGGATATCCTCATTTGGACCCGTATATCCCAGTCGAGGACAACATTCCTCAGGATATCCTTAGGATATCCCAATAAAATATAATACAACCTGAGAATATCCCAAATGGGGATATCCTAGACAAATCCTGGCAGGATGTACTAGTAATATCCTGCAAAGATATTAAAAGCCTAACAAAATATCCACTGTGGGAATATCCTGGGCAAGTCCTAGAGTCGTCCTATTACAGGTATTATTATTTAGGAGATTTCAACAACAAAAAAATGAAAAGTATATATATCATTATTATATATATTATTTTATGGTGTCTTTATTGGTTTGTAAAATTTGCTTCTAAAAATTTATTTGTCGAAAGTTCTGAGAAATCCGCCAGGCATCGATGTCTTATCCACGTTCATTTTAAAGTTCTTTCGACAAATAAGATTACGATAAATATTTCATAAATATGTTATATCTTTGTATTTATTATATCAGATACGTAATCCTTTATATTTTTCTGAGTGAACAATTTTTTTTTTAAATTCATTATAACTTTTCAGCACGGTATGATTTTTTAAAGTTGTACATATCATCCCTTATAACTTCTAACCACCCTAAACTCTGTTCATTTTAATTATACCAAAAAAAGGCAAGAGATCATTTTTATGTAATATTTCATGCTTGTACAATTTGTATTTGAAACTTTTACACATTTTGAGTAATTTTGAAAAAACATTGTTATATTTTTTTTCACCCATTCTCGGGATTTAAAAGAAATTTTCTTTCATTAATCGTGTTCAAATACTTCAAAGTAACTTATATCAATACCTCAAAATTTTGATTTGTCATTATATAAACTTGTATTCCTTTGTCTTTGCTTATTGGCTCAGTTTAAAAGTAATGATCTACTATATTATAAAATAATATGTATTTTTGCTGTCTTTAGAAATGTCCAATAAACTCTAAAATAACTGGGGGATGTCCTATATATAAAGTCCAATCAATGTCCTCAGGTTGTTCATAGTAAAGCCCAGGCATAACCCATATAAGAGCTGATGACATCCTGTACACACCCGTACTGATGTCCTGAGGACGTCATCAGCAAAGCCCGAACTGTCCCATTTTGATATCCTACGGACATCCTAAGGTGATAATGGGATCTTCCCAGGATATCCCATATGTCCTGAAAAGTTGTCCCCAGTACGTTCTGAGGATGTCCTTGTGCTGTATGGGTTAATATCCACTTATACTTTAATATACTATTTTTTAATTATTTTATTTTTAAAATTATTTTATTTCTTCTTTATTTTTAATAAATAGGTGTTATACAGAAAAGTCATTTTATATACCATTCACCTCTAATGTGTAGTGTCCTTTGTTCTTTTAAAATAAAAAATTTTTTTAGTAAGTATTATTTTTTTGGTAAACATTTTTTGGGTAGCATATATATTGTTATATTTTTAAAGAGTAGGGGCGGCATCTTAAAATGGTGCCGTGGGCGGCAAGTATGTTAAAACCGCCCCTGAGGACAAATCCTAAAATTTAATGTTCTGAAACAAAATAAAAAGATTGTTAGTAAAGTACATCGCCCCATTACTAATGAGGGCAAGTACCTTTTTTGTCAATAATTATTAGACTGTGATTTGTGAAAAACAGTGTGCTGCTTGCTTATTTTAAACTTAATCTGGCAGTAAATAAAAAACTCAGTCTTTCGAAAATAAATAGTACAATAAACTTTTTTACACCCTTTAAAACGACGTATACATTTTTCATGTAGTCTCAACAGAAGTCGAGATGATTGAAAAAAAAACTGTTCTTAACAGTTTTCTCAAGATGGTGGCGAAAGCTTCAAATTATATCTGAATAATTTTTACATAAAAGTCAATACTCTGCGAGATTTTCGCAAAATTCAAACCCTGTAAGAAAATTATGCTTACCAGTTACCGTTGTGACTTTTAAGAGATTATTTAAAATAGCAATATCTCATTGCATGCAAGAATCCAGTGAGATAAGAATTTTTCCGCACATTAGTTCTTTTTATTAAAAGCCTTTATTTAACGTCGTATGTTTAGGTTAAATCTTGGAATCAAAATTACAACAAGTTCTAATTAAGCTAGAGCTTTGAAGTTTTGCACACGAGACTATAAGTACAGCTGGGTGACTTTTTTGGCACATCATTGTTTTATTTCGAAATGAATTATTATTTGTTCTCATTATTAACTGAATCTTCGTAATCGTAGGGGGTTATGTAGATACTACTTTAATCTGCATGGCCGTAGGGGACTGTGTGGATGCTAGTGTTAGAATGAGAATTGTCAAATAAGAAATTACACTGTTCAGACTCGTATGGAAAACCTGGAGAACCTGGAAAACTCAGGGAATTTAAAAATCTTTTAAAAAAACCTGGAAATATCAGGGAACTCTATAAATTGTATAAAATATCAGGGAATTCTTCTTTTCGATATGGAAAACCATAGAGTCTTTAAGAATTTTCACTGATCCAATTCAGTTCAAGGAATTATTTTATGTCGAATAAAAAATTACTTCAGTAAAAAATATATGGAAATTAATATTTTGGGTTATGGAAAACCTGTAAAATTCAGGGAATTTTTTTCACTTCGCAAAGTCCGAACCCTGAATTAGACAAATTCATTTTAGGATTTTAATTTGCTAGCATAATCGGAATTCAGGTTATCGAAAGAATGCAAAGATTTCATGAATATTTTTACAGAAAGTTTTTTTTTTAATAATAGATAGTTATTTTCTCTGCTGTTTGCAAAATCCTATAAAGAATATGTTTCAATATCATTGTTTTTATGCTCTATAAAATAATTTTCTCTGAACACATAAATATTCCCAGATAGAAAGTCCTATCATTTAAGTAACCAGAAAGAAATATGTTTGCAGACCCAGTTATCAGTCTAGAAAAAGAATTTATTTTTAAAAACAGTATTTTCTGAAATACTTTTTCAAAATGCAATTTTTACCCCTACAAACACCCAAATTTTCATTTACTCTCTAATTTATATTTTACCCGCAGCAAAACGAGAAATTTACGTTTGTACGTGAAGAAAGTATGTCTTGAACTATGGCCAAACTGACAGGCTGATATATGCCAGAAGTCTATTTTGCCTAGATTCACGTTTAGTAGAGCGGATCTGACAGGAAAAATGAGTGGAAGTCAACAATAGAATTTGATAATTATTTTTTGCCATTCTCTAAATTTGTGTCATGAAATTATTCTCTGAAAATCTCTTGAGTCTCTCTCTAGAGGGGGGGGGGGGGGAGATATCTGCACACAAAGTTTGCAAAAACTACTTTTTCAACGATAACTTGGAAATAATGCCTGTAACCTAAAAAGTCTATCAAAGTTAAAGAGAATTTGAAAATACGTAATCTGAGCCAAGGTTTGTCCAAAAATATTAATTAGATTAATGGGCAATGCCTGTTTAGCATTTTTTTTTTTTTAGAAATCGAAAGTAGAACACTTCAAATTCTTAGGTTTTTATTCAAACTTTTAAGCCTTTAAATAAATTATCTTTTACATATTAAAGTTAGTTACTATGATCGAATCAGGTATCCTCTTTTTTTTTAATAAATTAAAGGGTATCTCGGAAGATAGGTGAAATGCTCCTTGACATGGATTTTGAAATAAACCTGATAAGATCGTTTCTTGGGCCTAAGAAATAAGGTCAACAGGGTCCTTATATCAAAATTGTCTCCCCTGCCAAAGTCAGTGACCACTTCAATTTTTTTTTTTTTTTACAAAAATTGAATCAATTTAAAATTCTGATAAAATTTATACATATAGTACCTAACCCCAAAGACCTGTAGCCTCAATTTTTTTGGGCTCAACTGGGCCCCATTAAGGCCCTTACAAATTTTTTAAAATTATTTAAAGTCGAATATTTTTGTTATGATAAGGAGGTGCGGAAGGGAAGCTTATTTGGATGACCTTTGACCTCAGGAGATGTCTCTTGATCTTTACTTACCTTCTCTCTCTGGGAGACTCTTCAACCATGCCTGATGACTTTTGATCCCAACAGGATCACATTTTATGGAAAGAGATGGTTTTTGGGTGACTTCTGCTCCCAGGGGAGTGTCCCTTACCCCAGTAGTTGATTCATTGCCCAAGCTTTCAAAGCTACTCCTCTTATGTAATTAACGTGAGTTTTCTATTAAAAAAAGAAAAAATTGAATTTTGGGCCTGACACAACGGGGTTTTGAAATTTTCCACACTTCTTTATCATAACAAAAATATTCGACTTAAAAATTTTAAAGGCCTTAGTGGGGCCCCTTTATTGGAGCTACAGGTTTTTGGAATTACTATATGTATGAATTTTTTCAGAATTTTAAATTGATTCTATTTTTGTAAAAAAAAAATAAAAACTGAAGTGGGCCCTCTCTTGGGCCGGGGGGTAATTTTAATATACGAACCCTGTCAGATTTATTTTTCAGGCCCAAGAAAAGATCCTATCAGGTTTATTCCAAAATCCGAATCAAGGGGCATTTCACTTATGTTATCCCGAGGTACCCTTTAGGCAGGTACCATCTATTTAGGATTCCTCTAAAAGTAACATTTTTTACTTCAAACGCCAGATTTACTCATTTCATGATATTAAAATTTGACGGATTATAATGAACTACTGACTACTGCAGCCAACTCAAACTCTTTCGCCGCAGTGTTTATGCAGAATGACGCCACAAGTCGGCGAAGAGCATTGTACTGAAACCCAATATTTAACAGTGAATATACTTATGAAGGTGAAATTTTAACAATGAAGAATGTGCTGAAAACTTTTTTGCCGGTGGTTACAAGTGTTAAACCGATGATCTCTTCAGAAAAGAAGGATGATAGGAACCTGAAATTTTTGGTGAATGTAGGGAAAGTGTAAAGCTTAATTCTGGTCAACGTGGGAAGTTGGAAGGGAGGGAGAGGGAAACGGTAAAAATTTTCGGAGCTACGTAACTTCGCCCAAAATCTCGACATTGTATGTATAATAACATCAACTTCTATAGGTTTTTGATTTTTGAAAAAAATTGCGAAGCTACACCCGAAAAATGAGTTTGCATTTTTTCAAATCGCGTTTTTAGCACGAAAAAGTTATATTTAAATAATGTTTTTTGCACACGGAAGGACTTTTTTCTCTTTAATTTGAAAAAAAAATCATGGCAATATATAGGATAATCAGGGCGGGAGTTAGAGCTGATAATGCTATGGAAGGGGAACAAAAAGGGTCATCGACATCGGACTAAGCTCATTTTCAGTTCAACTCTCTATTCAACTTGCGTTAAAAGGAAGATCAAATCGAAGAACATTTTCGAGCTGAAATGGCGAGTTATACAGGATGTTCCTTAATGACGTGCTAATATTTCAGGGAGCGATTCGTTAGGTCATTTTATGAGAAAAGTTCATATGAACATATGTTCGCAACGACTTAAATTTTTTGTTACAGGGTGTTGAATTTATTTTTCCTAATTGTTATTTTTTAATATCTCAAGAAGTTCTTTGGATATTATTTTCAATTTTGGTTTTTGTTAATATAATACCACATATCTTAGTTAGAAAAGTTATTTTATAGCTCCACCAGTGGCGTCGCTGCACACATGCCCTCTGATATTTTTTACCAAAAAAGTGGTATGCCACTGACATTTTTCCATGTGGATATTTTTTCTGATTAGCTTAGTCAATTCTATACGGAAATGGTCTCTTGCATTTTTCTCGTCAGACGCACAGTTCTTGATTAAAGCAATTAAATTCAAATTGAAACTAATTGAATTTGAATAATTTGAATTTAAGTTGATGGTATTTTACATACAATGAGCAAAGACCCATCAGTATGTCGAGATTTTGGACGAAGTTACGTAACTTATGAAAATTTGTACCGTCTCCCTCTCTCCTTCCCTCCCTAATTCCCCCACCAACTTCCCACCTTGACCAGAATTAAGTTTTACACTTTTCCTACATCCACCAAAACTTTCAGGTCCCTATCAATCGTTCTTTCCTGGAAAAATCATCAGTTAACACTTGAAACCACCGGCAAAATAAAAATTTTTACCGTCTCCCTCTCTCCTTCCCTCCCTAATTCCCCACCAACTTCCCACCTTGACCAGAATTAAGTTTTACACTTTTCCTACATCCACCAAAACTTTCAGGTCCCTATCAATCGTTCTTTCCTGGAAAAATCATCAGTTAACACTTGAAACCACCGGCAAAAAGACTTTCAGCGCATTCTTCAATTGCTCTGATTAATATTTTTGGACAATTTTCTTTAACTTTGAATTAGACTTTTTTCTCATACAAGCATTATTTTTCGAGTTATTGCCGAAAACTAGTTTTTGCAAACTTGGTGTGCAATTATCTCCCGCCCCCTCACTCTCGAGTAAGAGACTTGTGATTTTTAGAGAATAATTGCACAGAATAATAAAGCACTCAGAAGAGAAACTCTAAGCATTGCCCATATACAATTTAACTCCAGAATCGGCCATCTTGTTGGGGTTAAAATCAGGGGCGTATTCTGTACCGTTGTAATCAGGTCCGCACTTAGGAATTTGTAATTTAATTTTGTAGAATATACTTTTCAACTTTTCTCAAGAAACCCTATAAAATAATTGTCTCTGAATTTTCTAAAAGTTCCCTTGGTATGTTAGTGCTGAACTTCTCATTTTATCGTACTAATTTTGTAAAAAAAAAACAGTGGATCACACTAACGCCATGTTAAAACAAATTTTGACAACTTTACACAGCGTTTAAATAATATCATAACTATTATACAATATGCCATTTCAATTCAACAATTCATTAATATAATTTCAAAGCATAAGCACATCTAATTAAAAATTGTTTCTATAATTCTGTAGAGGAATTTTTAAATGCTTAACCATATATTTTTCTACAAAACTGTTGAAGCAGATGCCTATTTTAACTTAATGTCATGGAGTTAATCTCATGGGACAATAAATGTCTATTTTTATCAAAGAGTTTAACAAATAGAGGAGACAATAAGCTCCATAAGCGTAATGTATAAGCAGCGGGAGGCTATAGGCTTCTCATCCCTCTCGCATGGTTCGTTCACTCTTTGTCGCATAGTACATGAGGGGTGGTGACGATTGACGTTATTTGTTGGAAATCAAAGAGCGCCGGGTAAGGCTGTGTTGCTTTGTAAAACAGTGGAGAGAGAGGGTACGAGGTGTGCCGGGTGTGCGACAAGGACGAAGAGCCTACCGTCTCCAAGGCAACCAAACCCCGACTCCCGGAAAATCGCCAGCTTGTCTTCTCTATGTATTAAACTCTTTGATTTTTATTCTGTATACGATTGACTTTATCCCTATATGCTATGTAATAATTACACGTATATTTTGTTTTATTAATAAATCTATATATTTTAATGCCAATGATTAATTAAGTAGTAGTAGTAAATATACCGTCCTGAAATATTCAATATAGAATTGTTTCTAAAATACAATACAATAACGAATATACCCTATACTGAAATTAGGTCATATGAGAGGTGTGTATAAATTGTTTCATTATGCGTGTAAAGGAATATATACCTATTGACTATGTTATATCATAATTTTAGTGCAAAACATTACTGACGTGATTGATTAGGCACACAAAAATGTGAATATGTACGAGATTGATGTGGAAACATAGTAAACCTACGCCTGTGTAGGTATCCACGTTCGAACGAATTATAAGTGGATTAGATGATATGTCAATATTACTTTAAAATATTAGTTATAGTTATTTTAAATGAGAGTACCTATTATACAAAACAACAAAACAAATGTAGTCAGGCATTGACCAACGTAAATAAACAGCAAAACGAAATAAATAAATAATATCTGTCAACAATAGGTTATACATATTGTTGCCAGATGAGTTTTTAAAATTACTCTAAGGTACATGAAACTTATTAATTTTAGTACATAATTTTTTTCATGTAACCAACCATCTCATTTCTCAAGAAATTGAATTTGAAGACATTTGATTACTGCAAAATGTACCACATGTATTAATGTTTTGTGACAAAACTATACCAACTATAATTATTTATTCCTAGTTCATCAGAAATTATTGTACATCTGGCAACTCTGTATAGAGCACACGATTATCAGTTGTTTTACCCCAGGAACATGGCGAATTGAATGCGCGTTTAGAAATGCGCGAAACTTCCCCTTCCCTGAAAGATTCCATTCTGATTGTTTTATTATTCTGTGATAATTGCATGACACAAACTTAAAAAATGGCAAAAAAAATTTCAAATTCCATCGTTGGCAAATCCAGATCCATTTTACTAGTTTGAAGGATAAATTAACTCGCCCAAAGTTCATGTAACGATGAGTTTCCAAAAAAAGCCACTTAGTACTGAAACTATAGTAACAAGAGCAAAACAACATAAAAGTGTTTCTTACGGTGGCTGTGTCGGTTAAACTCTCAATAATATTTAGACTAAGGGTAACCGGTATTTTCCGGCTCGTCAGACCCTCTAACCATGATTGTTGCATTATAGATCTGAATTCTTGATTAAATGGCCCGGTGTATCCTAAAAATCCTACGAGCAATACAAGATCTCCAACAAGTCTTTCAGTTTCAGCTTTAAACATGGCCAATTGGTTGGTCCAACGGACCCTTTCTCCTGCTAATCCATTTATTAAGGCTGTAGCTGCATCCATTTTATTCTTTACTTTCATTGCATCCTCGAAAACTGCCTGTAATATATTTTATTATTATCACTGGCTCACTCTACATTGGCTTTATAATAGTGGTGACAATAGTGTTTTGGCAACATTTTTACTGAAAATCTCCAAATGTGCAAGATAGGTACATTTAGATTTAACCTTGCATAACATATATTTTTTTCAAACAATATTTTTCGATATCTTAAAAATTGAGGGTAATTTACTCTCGATCCAGTTTTAAATAACTTAATTTTCCAACCTCAATGTTAAGACTATCACAAATTTGTCTAGAGGCTTTTCTTTTATGATTATTAATTAACTTTTATCAAGAGTGAAATTGTGTGAAAGTCAATAATCACTTAGATTATCATATGCAGATTTCATGGCAGACACTGTATACTGTTAAATACTATAAGCAGACTCATGAAATTTCATTCAATAATTTCAGTCCTTGGCAAAATCAATAGATTTTAAACTGCAAAACTTGAAGATTTACTTAATGTGTAAAGGGTCTAGCGGATAAGCTAGGCGAAACGGCTCCACAAAACAATCTTTGAAATAACTTATGTTATATTATTGGCAAGTCATAAGAACACAATTGGCAAATTAGCCCCTGACATCCATTGGTCCTTGAGATAACTAACAAAACTTGCGCCACGCGCCGGCACGACTATTTTTTAAACTTGCTTTTCTCGAAAACTATTTTAGCCAGACGAATGAAACAAGAAGGCTCTGTTAGACCATTAGTTGATCTATATTATATATTTATTTTAGATTTTTTAGATCATTCATTATTTGAAAAACAAAAATTTGATAATAAATTTTTTTATCGTTATTAAATTAAGTTGTTCTTAGTAATGGCTAAATTTTTATTAAAAAATTAAACACAAGGTACTTGAGAAAACACGGAAATTTAATTTTTAAATACTACAATAGTTAAATGACCTCCTCCTCGCTGCTGACACTCTAGCCTAGCACGACCGTTTCCCCGCTCCAACATTTCAATTGGGATTGCATTAACCTCTATCCGAATATTATATTTTAGTTGTTTCAAAGTTTGCATTCGATGAGAAAATACTTTTGACTATAAGTAGTCCATAAAAGAAAGAACAAGTTGACAGATCCGGTGACCGTGCTGGCTAGTTGATGTTCATATATTTCAAAATGACATGACCATATTCTTCGCAAAATTATCATAGAATTCCTAGCAGTGTGGGAAGTGATTCCATCCTGCTGAAACCATAATCTTCGAATATGCATACCAACATTACAAAGTTGTTGTTCAAAGTTACGCCATACGTGTTGATAAAGATACATGATTTTCTTCAAAGAAGAATGGCCCAAAAATTGCAAATGCGGACAAAGCATATCACACAGTAACCTGCTTTTTGCTATGAAGTAATGCTTCATGCAATTGCAGAGGATTTTTCTTCTCCCAGTAGAGAAAGTTCTGTTTGTTAACAAATCCAGAAAGTTGAAAATGAGCTTCATCTGACATCGGCAAGCAACCAATGATATTCGCAAAAATCAACGCGTATTCCAAAACCTCGAGGCAGAAGTTTTTGTACGACTTGAATTTTGTAGGGATGGAAATGTAAGTCTTTCAGAACGTGGCGATAACTACAGTTCGAAATACTGAGTGCTAATACTTGTCATATTGCAGATCATTTAGGACTCTGTAGCACAGCTGCTCTTACCCTTTCAGCATTTTTAAGTGTGCGTACAGTTCATCCTTTTGGATTTTGTCTGGCACACGAAGCAGTACTGCGAAACTTGTATACCCACTTTTTAACTGATTTTCGACTAGGAACTGGATCTCATGGATTTAAATGACAGTGACAACGAAATAAATGCTGTGTGATTACAACAGAATTGTAATATTTTAAATAAGCTTCAACCGCAAAAGAATGTTTAATTATTGACCAACGCTCCATATTCACAGCTAAACTGACATTTCTCGTAAACTCTTTGACAACTGTTTTAAGTTTCCATTTATCGCAGAAGCATGGCGACTTAATTTGAATTTATATCTCATTATGTTATGACATGAATTAACTTTGAAAATGGATACTTCATTCTGCCGAACCTGTTACAATCGCCAAAAAAATATATAATATTACTAATTACACTTACTATTTATACTAATTAGGTATTTTCACTATATGCAAATTAGCTTTTTCGATATTATTAAGATGAAGTACTTAATGTATTAAAGCACTTCCCTGTATTTAAAAAGCAATCCGTCGTCTATTAAATTAGTATTTCAACAAATAAATAACATAAAATTTGAATATTTCAACATCTATACTAAACATGCCATTATTGGTGGGGACACTGGTGACATCATCGATTACATCAAACAGTAATGTACGTAGTATAAAAACATAGCATTTTTGTACGTTTTACCTGTAACTTAATTCGAAATGGGTAATACAGTACTCGTAAGAGCCACTTCAGGAAATTTACCGGCAGTGGATGAGTTCATGATTGCGGAATTTATGAAGAAAGATGAATGTTTCAACATAACAGAAGTGAGGGGCTCTAAAGCTGCAACATAAGTACTAAACTTTTTTATTCTCTTTGTATTTATCTATTATTACTTTAACGTAGCCTATTGATTCCTATATTATGATTTTTGTATATAGTTGCTCAATATAATATACATAGAAGGTTGATATTATATAAACATAAACTATGTTACTCATCAACTTGTAATGTAAACAGGATTTGGTAGCTAGTTATTCATTATTTTAGACTAATACTCATGCATGATAATGAAGTTTTAAACTTACTTTGCTTACTCAACTTACTTTGAAATGATCCTCATAGCAGAAAAATACTTATGCTGTTGTAGGTGGATCACGTCTAGCGGTTTTAAGTCACTTTATTTTGTGTTGTATTTGTTTTGGTACTGTCACGAAAACCTTTTCAAGTGCGTTCTTGGATGTATTTTTGGATCCTGGCACAATACACCACTTATTTTCCATTATAAAATGTTAAGGTGTTGCAAAATAACGTGTATTTATAATACACAACCCATGTTTGTTTACCAACAATGTAACCTATGAAGTCATCAGTGCGGGATACGGTGACATCCAGTTTTTCGCGTGTAAAATTTAAATTCAAATTTAAAAGGGTTCATTTTAAGTAATAAATCGATTGCTTGGGGAAATTCAATTTTTTTAAACTATAATTAAGAATTATCTTCACAGTCAAAGAGATTTTAAAATTTGTGAAAACACCGAATTGTTTCATTAAAAACAAATTGGTGCAACTTAAAAAAATACTTTCATATGAATTTTATTACAAAAATTATTTAAATATAAATCAATCGTCGTCACTATCTTCAATGATTACAATAGGATAAAATTATCTGCCCCATTTTACCCGTTTGGCGCTCTGTATGCCAGTACTCCTGTTAAATCAGCTTGTTTGTGGTTTGTGTTGTCTATTTTATTATTTAAATATATTATTTGGATTAGCTATACTAAAACAACAATGAAGAAAAATAATACAATTAATATAATGTTGGTCGTTAACTGCGGAATGCAGATGTATATCCTGCTAGACCCTTTAAACCCACTGATTGCGAACAACTGAAATTATTTAGTGAAAAGTCATAACTCAGTACTCTTGCTCTAAGAACTCGTAACAATTATTTTCAATTTGTTTCATAAGTCCTGAAACTTATTTAAAAACATGCCTTTCATATGTCCGTACAAGGCACGAATAATGTCAGCACGATCACAGGGCAAATCCACATATAGTTTTGTCTTCATTCTTGCAAAAAAAAACACCTCAGCTTTGTTTATAAGTCTTCTTGCACAGATTTTTCTTTATTATTAGTACAGATTTTTTTTTTAATAACAGACCTTTCGGACTTGGCAAACCCCGTGGCAGAAGATTATGTTTTTAAAAAATGTATTCAATTTAATTTATAACATCTGCCATATTTTAATAATAAACATATAAAATGTATAAAAAAGTATTTTTATACAAGACTAACAAAGAATATTGGAAAAAACATTTAAAGGAAGCGCGATGACTTCAATGGCACGTCGATGTACCGTCTCACACTCGCGCGGCTATGTAATACCTTCGCTGTCACTCTCATTTAAAAATACCTCTTTTTTTGTTAGACATGGGCGACATGGCAGAACTGTCTGTACTTCAACATTTATATATAAACTTTATTAGCAGAGCTCTTAAAATATAAATACAACAAACATACAATAAACTTACAAATAGTATACAATTAACATAAAATATTTAATTAAAGTTTTTCTTTATGTACTCTATACAAAGTCTCTTAAAAATGTGTTCATTCTTACATTCTTTTAGCTCACCCGGTAAGTCATTAAACCAAATCAGTCCTCTTCACAATATAGTATTGGATTTTACATGTTCAATTTTTATATAAAAATCATTATTTACCATAGCCCTTGTTTTATGAGAGTGTAAATCAATTACATAGTCTAATTAGTTAGTTAAATAAGATGGCATCATTCCATTTTTCATATTAAATACAATGTTAACGTGTTATAAACAATTCTTTGTTCGATATTCATTAAACTCAACACACTTAACATTGTATTGATTGGTATATATTTACTACAGTTTATTATTAAAATATTAAAAACTGCTGCTAAAATGGCAGACATTATAAATTAAATTAAATGAATTTTTTATAAACATCAAAATCGTCTGCCACAGGGTTTGCCAGTTTATTAATAATAAATAAATATCTGTGAACATTTGAAGACTTACAAAGTTGAGTATAGTCTTTTTGCAACAATGAAGAAAAAAATGTTATTTAGTGAAGTTTGCACCACTAAGAAAATTTCTTATAACACTTTCTTTCCTGCCATACTCTAAGACAAAGAAGTAATCATGCCTTCAGCTATTACAAATGTGTCAGGTAATTGCACGCTGGCTCCTATACTAGGCAGTCTTATAGTTTTTCGCATTATTAAAAAGACAGTATGGCCATTCCCTATCATCAAAAAAGGCTTCTGCTATTAGTCAGTACCAACGATTAACTCTTATATCCAGTTCACTTGCTAGTATTCAGAGCTGGGGAACGCACTCACGTAAAGCTTTGAAATAGTACTTTTAGAGTTTCAAGCACTGACCTTGTTACCGTTAAAAGAGGATGTTAAGTTTTTTACATTTAAATTACTTCACGGAAGTACTTGGGGCTTCAAGACTATTTCAAACTGCTTCAATTGCTTTGAAGTAAGTAATTGAAGTCATCTTATGATTCAGTTACTTTAGAAAGAAATTCAAATCCTTTAGAAATGCTTGGAGCACATCTAAAGTACTTGCAGGCTTCTTTTCAAACCAATTAACGCTGTTGTGTAAGTTTATGATTACACAGGCACACACAAAAAAAGGTAATGTACAAAGCATAGTACCTCCCTGTATTTTGAGCGCTGAATCCGTGCCGTCATCAAAATTATTTCATCACGTCAGAATTTTTCTCTAGTGCCCCTCTAATTAAGAATTTCACTGATTTTTAGCTATGTTTTAAGTTAGGGAAGAATCACGATGTGATGAAGCAATTCTAACGACATCAGATTCTGCTGCTCAAAATACAAAGTGGTATTGTGTTCTGCTCAAGTGTGCGTGACCCTTTTTGTGTGCCTGTGTTATCATTCTCGTTGTATATTGTAACAAAAAGACATCCGTTATGAAACATTTTACAACAAATTTAGGAAGTATGTATTATATACTAATAGATACAATTATTCATGATTATGATTATGTAAATATGTGATATTAATATTATTTTTGTTTGCTTATTTATAAGAATCATATTCTTTTTTCAATAAATGAAGTTTTAAGAACTGAATAATAAACAGTTTGGAATTGCTATAAGTACTTGTATTTTTGAGGGTGCTTAAAACACTTCAAAGTATTTTAAGCACTTTAAAAGCCTCAAGTACTGTACAAATAGTACTCTGCACTTCTCGGTACTTGGTGCTTTAATTTTCAAATGATAATTAAAACAATTTGGTAAATAAAAATATTTGGTACTTGTTATTCCAAAGCACTCTAGATCAGTGCTTGACGTTTGGTAATTAGAACAATTTTTCACCAAAATGTTTTACCCAGCTCTTCTGGTACTCAAAGGTTTTTTCATTTCCTTTGAAAGAACTCTTTCTATAGAACTTATTTACTGAAACAAATTAATGGGAGCCGAGAGGAGCCGTCTTCATAATATTAAATGACCCTTTAAATTTAGAGTGTAGTATCTTTGTCCCCAATATGTACTTTTACCCTATTCCTTATTTGGTAATGGTAATATTATGGATGGGCAGAGTTTAACTGTCTATTGTTCACTATTATGTGTGATTTAGTCACAATAGCCAGACTTATATTTTCAGAATTACCTGTTTAAATGCCATTGCTTCGTCATATTGTATTTGACACTGTCTTACTTCCTCCTCCTTGGCCCTTAATAATTCCATAGCCCCTGCTAATTCTTCTTCAGCTTTGTCTAGTTTAGCTTGTTGAATAGCGAGATTTGCCTAAGAATAATATATAAAATGCATTTATTGCTAGAATAGATTTCAATTTCCTTACTTTAAGGGGCAAAACTTCTTTATTAACGTCGTAGAATGAAGCCATGGCAATAGTCCAAGAAATTAAACCAGCTACATTGCCACACGCCGTCTTGGCAGCGTCATAGTTATACTGAGGAAAATTAAAATATGGAACCAACAAATCAACAATTTCTGCGTTTATGGTATCTTTGGGGTACTCTTGTAACTTCTTTAAGAATGCTGTATCTGCCATGACCTATTTTAATTAAAAATTATTAATAAATTCTACGTTATATGTACATAAGGCGTACTTTCTTCTAATTTGCTAGCGGCTCCCATTCGACCGATTTTGATAATTTTTTTATTTAAAAGTCGGTTACTTGCAGACGACTTCTTCGAATTTTTCATCTCCCGACTTCTCTCATTTTTTTGGCCAGATCAACAGGAAGGAGAACAATTTGGAGAGAATATCATGTGGCTAGAAACGAAGACAACGATTTTCAAAACGTTGAGCTAATGGCACCAAGGAGCTGATGGGTCATATGCGAAAAGGCAGCTCTACACACGTGGCGTAAAGACCCGTGAAAATCATCATAAGAAATCATGCATAAATATGCGGGATTGACTAAAGATATGAAATCTAAAAAAATTAATAAATTGTTCGAACTCGGTCCCACTTCCTGCCTTTATTGGCTGATGTTGTGGGCCCGGTTATTTTCATTCTGAGTTCTAGTAGTAAGATTTGACAGGAGGCAGCGAACTGTTGTTGAATTATCCAAGTCGGACAACTGAATGTGATGTAATTCAAACACTTTTAGCGAGATGAGCGAAATGACAAACACTTTTAGCGAGATGAGCGAAATGAGCGGTTTTAGAGATCAAAAACATTTAGAAAAAAATGTAGAGAATATCAAGAAACAGTACACATGCTCGTTAGCGGTCAGGCCCACTTCCACCTTTTGGTAGCCGATTAGTGAGGTTTTGCGACTGAGTAGTTTATGCGGGCAACTATACAAAAAGTTCAAATCTATTTTATGGCAACGACAATATTCACTTATAATTAAATTAGATTAAAGCTTAAAATTAACACAGAAAATTCAGGGAATATTGAACATACAATACTAATTAAAATTGTGTATTATTATTTGATCTGATTTATTAGATGAATAAATATCATTATTATAGTTAGATAATCATCTCGGCTATGGCTCTGGTATCACAATATTTAAATTAAAATAACATTTTTCCTAATACATAATTAATTGAGCCCAAGAGAGAAATAATGTATGAAGTTTTAAGTTTAGTCCAAGTTTTTATTTATTTTCGCCTGTGTATGGCATATAGAATGTCGATGAATTTTGTAAACTCATTTTAAAAGCTAAAAAATGTAAATAATAAAGTAAACAACCAAGTACAACCTCTACTATGCACCACAAGTTTTGGTTGATCAAGGCTGACGTAAAACTATAAAAGAAACATAGAGAATTTTATCCACTACAACATTGGTTCTATAAAATTTTGACACAGCATTCTGAGTGTTGGTCACTGCACATTCATCTTTCGGATTTTTAATAATAATAATAATAATAAATGAATTTATTGAACCAAGAATGATTCAACAGGCTATTGACCGAGGTCCTTCTGCCTAAATTTTTAATATTTTTCATACTTTCTGAACCTTGAATTATTATTATATTTAATTTTCGATTCTTTCTGAACATTTACGGCCTATTGATGTCGCTTTTTTTAATGCTCATTACTCATAACTGAAGAACAATTTCTTAGTTTACTAAGAGCTCTGAATTATGTTATTCTGTCGAATGGGCCCGAAATTTTTAAACTTAATACATTTTATTAGAAACCAGAATCAAACCTTTAAAGACTCATTCCAAGATGGTACTAAGAAATTCTTATCCGGATCTGGTTTAACAGGTTCTAGCTTTCTCTTAAAATAGATACAGACGGCGTCCATAATGAGTGTAATTAAATAAGGTGGTTTTCCAAGTTTTCTTACAGTTGCAATATCAGCAGATTTGATTGTCTGAAAACCAATTGGCAACATTAACATTTTTGAGGCTCAACACAATAAAAGCAAAATATTTACAAGTAGCGCTTGCTCAGCAGCTTCTAGGGCAGGTCTAGCAGCAGAAAGTTTCCTTTCCGCTTCCTGTTGATCAATACTAATCAATCCTACTAAAGTTTCGGCCCGATCTTTTACTACGGTAGCCTCTTCTTTGATTTGTGTTGCAATCTCACTCGCTTCTAACACCTCATTCAGTACCTACATTAAACATATTGTTATATTATATTTGTCGACACAGTGGAAATATTGTGGATTTTATCATTTATCATATGATTCGACTAATAATTAGTATCTGAGGGTTATCGAGGTTGCAGATTACAATTATCTGATCCAAAAGTGACAATTATGGTCTGATTTGTATAAAAATCGGTATTTGGGGAGTTGCAAAGTCTCAAATTATAAATATTTAGTCGCATTTCAAGAATTCAAAATAGTGGCTTCAGGACAACGAATAGATTTTGTCATTTATAGGGAAGAAATTTTATCGAACAAACACACTTTTCTAACTAAAAAGAGGAAAATAAATAAGTAAATTTTAAAAATTAAAAAAACCCGCTTTTAAACACAAACTTAAACAGTTAAGAACTGCACTAAAAAGAAGAAAATAGTGTTAATAATAACAATCATAAATAACTATTAATGTGAATAAACGTAAAAGCGAGAGACATTCAAAATACCTGGAAATACAGAACGCTTTACTCATCAGGCGCCCTACGCTTTTACATTTATTAACATAATTATTGTTATTTTTAACATTATTTTCTTCTGTCTAGTGCATTTTTAACAGTTTAAATTTGTGTTTAAAAGCGTGCCTTTTAATTTTTTTAAATTACGTTAATTTTTAAATATGTTACAGCATTTTCTAATTTTTAATTACCAGAGGTCGGATTTACCTATTGGATTCCAGAGGTGACTTTAACAGATATTATATATTGTGAACACATACTAAAACATCCCCAAAGTATAAAAACAGAAAGTCATGTTGCATAACTAAATTAATTTTATTTAATTTTACAATGTTAATGCGTAACTTAGCTTTATCAAGAAATGCATATTAAATAAAAACGAAATGTTTTAAATTGCAGCAGGTATACCTACTGGCCAATTCCAAGCGGGGAGGGGAGTAATTTAACAAGATTAAGTGCCTCCCTTACTATAGATTTATTCGAACGTAAATACTAAAGTTAAAATGTCTCATCGTACTGAACCGACGCAAGCTACAGTAAATTCTTGAATTCTCGATATTGCCGATTTACATTTTGATGGTAGCGAACCGTATTGCACTAGATGTGACAAAGCAATTTTGTGGTCATGCACATATTTCTTCGGAAAACCATAAACTAGGTGGCTTTACTTACAGTACCACACAACGTAATTTTAACTTAGGGTTAGTGAAATTTATGATAGGATGTAACATACCGAGGTCGAAACTAGACAATCCACTTATCAGACAATTTTTGGAATAATTTATTAGTGGCAAATATAGCAATGTTAAGGGTCTTTAGAGTCTACACTAAGAAAAAAATATTTATTTACCGAGTGTGAAAATATTAGACAAAAAATTTCTTCTGATCTTAATAGGAAGTACATCTGGCTTAGCGTGGATGAAATAATCAATGCTTCAAGTTAGCGAATGTTTCAGTGGGTGCATTAGACGAAAATTGCGCGATGAGTAGACACTTGATTGCCTCTAAAGTTTTAGAAGCTACAAATTCTCGCACTATAGCGGATGCAGTAAGTTCAAGTTTACAAGACTCTTGGGGTGACAAATATGCAGAAAGTATTTTGAAGGAAACATATCAGAATATACTGCATGTAACATGTTTGGCACATGGGCTTCATAGGATTGCTGAAACTATTAGAAGGTGCTACCCTAATGTTAATAAATTAAGAGATAGTGTAAAGAAAGTTTTTCTTGTAGCGCCAAGTCGTATATGGTTGTTTCACGAAATTCTACCAAATACTCCATTACCTCCTGAATCCATTACAACACGATAGGAAACTTGGCTAAAGGCAGCATCATACTATTACTGTCATTTTAAAAATATGAAATTAGTAATAGAGCAGTTAAATCCAAATGACGCAGTTGCTATTTCACGGGTGCAACAGGCACTTATGGATCCAACTGTTCAAGAAAATCTGGAGACCATACACGGGTGATTTTCCAAAATTCTTCTAGCAATACGGGATCTTCAATGTCAGCCAACATCAGAATTTACTACGGTGGATGCAATAAACGCTGTGTTCGATCTTCGTCAACATATTTCTTAATTACAGGGAAATATTGCTGTGAGGGTACAAAGACAATTCCACACTGTTTTAAAAAAAATCCCGGATTTGTTACGATGACTAGTGTAATAGACCTTTTAAATGGCAAAGAAGTAGACTTTGCTACACTGGGCATGAATGTGGTGGTCGTAGCTACAAACTATGGCGCCCAGGGCAAGCACCCTAATTTTGCGCCCCCACCCTCCCTAATGAAGATTGTTGATATATGTTTGATTTATGATTTTTTTTATTCATTCCAAGAATCAATATATTATATCTTTACCTATTTAAAAAGATAAAAAAAACACTCCTTTGTTGCACATGATGCAACTTTTCTTTGATTTTTCACCGGCAAATGTTTCTAGTGTCATCGTAATTGTTTTTTTCTGCAATTTCATACTCGATCGACATCATGGCTAAATCAACCGCTCTTGCCCTATTTGCGATCTTAAGTACGTTTTTACAATACAAGTTTTAGCTTGCTAAAGGATCTCTCGCAAGACACGGAAGTAACTAGCAGTGTTAGTGCTATGCGAAGACATATTTCTATATTTGGATATTCATAAATAAAATTTAACACAGTTATTAAGTTAGCTGCCTTTATAGGTTGGATATTAAAGAACAAGCTTGGTATTTAAAACTTTCAATCTCAAAACTTAGCTCGTTTGCATCGAGATCTTGTTTATATTTTAGTGCCAAGTCAGCTGCTGCTTTTTTAAGATATTCAGTAGGTTTTTTCCAAAAGACAGGGTCCTGTTAGAAAACTAAAATCCGAAGCTATCTGTGACAAAGTTTTAAATCTCCAGTCCATCTGAGATATTAACGTATCAAGTACATTATACAGCTGGATTTTAAATTTCTTCAAGTCTGTAAAAGACTGAGCTTCATCGTCGGCCTTCTAATCGAACATTTTTTTAAATTTTCCGTTTTCTTTTTTCTGGAAATTCTGGTGTTATATTAATCCGCTGAAAAAAATCCTTTGCGGCGTCTATAGCTTTGTCAATCTCGTTTTCTTTAAAATTCTTTAAATACTCATTGAGACCATCAAAATATTTAGCTGCTCTTTCGATTGACTGTGTTTTATATTGTAAAATGCTGTTTACCTTGTCGATATTACTAAGAATTTGATTCCACACAGTGGAATAGTCTGTGGAATAGGTTATTTCATCAATTTCACCTGTTCCTTCAGAAATCGCATGTAGAACTTTTACCTCGGGTAAATGAGAAAACAAGGAGTGAACTGACTGATACTTTGATGACCATCTAGTATCAGAATGACCTTTTAGAGTCAATTTCAAATTTGACAAAGCTTCCCAACGCTGTGTTGACCTCGAAAAGAAAGTAAATATATGTTGCAAGGTGCCGAAGAATGTTACCATTTCTGATGTTACAAAGAATGGGCTGCATATAGTAAAAATGTTGCATACAAATTTGAAACTAATAATACGCGATTTCGGTTAAAAACATTGCTTCTTATCAGGTATGTTCATTTGTGTTGATAACAACTTTAAAATGCATTATCTCTCTTGCACTCACATTATTTGCGATTGCATTATTTTTATTTAAAGGCTCGAAGTAGCTTTAAATCAGCACAAATGAAGTAATGAATATACCTATCACTTGCACTTGCTCAAGCGCACTGCGCTCGACGCTAGAGATGGGTCGTTATTTCTGTAACGTTGTTTTGTCGCTATATTTTTAGGTAACGCACCGTCGCATTACGAAATGCCAAAATAATCGGTTACTGGCAACGAGCATCATCACTCTCACCAAGTAACGACTGCACGTTGTACAACTGACCGCCTTGTTGGTGCAACGGACAAAGTAATCTGTTCTAACATCTGAAGGTTAGGTTATATATATGTACTTTGGCTGGCAGGGTCGAAATATACAAAGGTATACAGGTTACCCCATTTGTAAATCGAATGTAATTTACATCTTAACCGGAAGTCAGCAATTTTGATTTCTTTACATCACATATTGGATTCTTTTTTCATATTAGTACATCAGAGTTGAAAATAATCCATTGACCAAATCAATAGTTAAAAGAGTGTCCTTTATTGGCTAAACCACTTGCTATACTTCACCCAAACCCAAGTTGCGGTTTTATAAATATATAACCAAGTTCAAAATATTTGTATATTATCTATACCTTACAAACATAATATTAGTATCATAACATACACATATCCTTATTGGTGTGTACCATTTAGCAAAAACAATGTAAGAACCCATATATATATAGAAGCTAGGAAGCGTTCTATGCATTGCCAACGCGACTAGGCGACTGAAGGACTGAATAGGTTACGTTGCCCTCTGAAATAACTCAATCCGGACAACGCTGCGCGACAAAGGTGATCTCTTTAAGTCGCGTTGCATTTGACGGAACTAATCATTTCATTTGTCGTTCCAAAATCACGTTGTTTTGTCGCGATATTTTTCTGGAGCGACCGCGTTTGTAACGCTACATAAGTGGAACCGCTTTTCCCACCTCTACTTCGACGTAGGATCATATCCAGTGTCGTGGCATGATTTCAAGTAGCACAATTTGTCAGCCTGACATATTGTACCCTATGAGGCTTGCGCCCCTGGCTTGGGCCCCGGTTGCCCTGCCCTAGTTACAACACTTGATGATTTTGCGAAAATTTAGATATTTTAAGTATGTGCCAGTTACATCTGTCGAAGTCGAGCGGTCCTTCTTGCAATATAAGTAAATGGATTTTCAATGAAAGATGCCGAAATTTAACTCCAAAACATTTAGAACAGATATTAGTAATATGCTTCTATTCTTGTAATCGGCACTGAAAAATACTTGTGTTTGTTAATTCAGTGTTAAGTACGTCCCCTTGAACCTCCAGGTCTCTTTGAGTGAGTGAAGGCTGTCAAGTGTGTTGACAGCTGATTCGTGTTCAGCGATCTCGAAAACCCCCACACACGTTCTCTGGTGTCAGTGTTTGTATTCGAATATTTCTCTCACCTTGCACCCCCACAGGGACCACTGAGAGGCTGTAGAACTAAAACATCAAATTTTGTTCTTTTTGCTCTTATCGGATTCAGTACATCAAAATAAATGGGATAACATAGGTCAGATCCCCAGATCAAACAATTTTTTTTGTAGACCTGTATAATGTAATATTTGAAATCATCTACCTTAAAAATCCATAAAACAATATGCTACTTTAATGTTTTTTTGTTAATTATTTCCACCAAAGGAAAAGTGGGCAATGCAGACATGAGTCAAGAAGTGGTATAACGCATCATTAATTTAATTATAGAGACATTAGCAAGAAAAGGTATTGAAGTGGCATCTTGCTTTATGAGTTTTAGGAGCAGAAGATTTCAAATATATTATTAAAATTGACTTGGATGAGATATCTGGAGATGTGGACGTAGAGATTCCTTAGGCAGCCTTTTTGCATGTTTAGGTCACAAGTAAAGGAAACAGATCATGAACCTCACTTTAGGAACAGAATAGAAAAGAGGAGAATCCTGACACTCTAATGCAGGAAGCAAAATGGAGGAAAGGATAAAAAATTGAGAATATAATTCACGTGTCACATGGTACATTTTTGATTAATTTCATTGGTTAAAATATAAAAACAAAAGAGCATAATAGGCTATCAAATTGGTGATAATTTTATTACCGCATATTGACTGTCACTTGTTTTTAATGAATAAAATAGTTTACTGTCAAAGTGACAGAAAGTTTCAATAGACGCGTCGAAATCAGGAAATAGTGCTCTTAAGCAGAAAAATGTTTCAACCAGTAGAACACCGTCGATGGGGAGATGCTAGAGAGGAAGAGATTTATTTTCTGTTAACGTTCATTATATTCTCTCACCAAACATAACACATGTTATGATTAATACTCGGTGATACCACTCGTTAAAACCTATAGAAAATTGAACTCATGCTTCGCACTTGGTCAATTTTGATCGGTTTTACCTCAGGCTATCACCGATGATAATCATAACACTAGTTATATTATCCCCGATAATATAATAAAAATTGATTTTGTGAAACGCTATCATCCAGAAATTGATAAAAAATATCTCATAGAGCACAAAATGATGACGTGCCGACAAAAATTGATGCTTGTTATATTCTTTGCAATTTAAAACATTTTTCCTGTGCAAGACAATTGTTACTTAATGCGCAGATGCAAAACACAAATACCACTATTGCAAGGTATTGAGTTTCCTAATGTAAAGCAGGCCTTGAATATGCTTGGCGAATACAATTAATTCACTTCACAGAAACGAAAAATTAGTAATGGAACATTTAAAATATTAAAAAGTTGTAAATCGTGAAATACCTTTTCGGCAGCCTCTGTAGCAGCGTTCATTTCTATTTCCTTAACGGCTAATTCTTTCCGAAGTTCATCTACGCTTACTTGTGCTTCTACTAGTTTCGACAACCCAGTTTTCATACGCATTGCTAAAGCACCAATTTCATCCAATTTGATTTTGTATAGTGCCTTGTATGACGTCAGAAAAGATATAAATGTTTTTGGTGTAACATACGTTCTTCGACGGAATCTGCAAAAATACATAATAATTATTGTACATTTGATGATTTATCCCAATCATCATCATCATCAAGATTATTATAAATATAAAATACTCTGAACTAAAAAATGGAATTAAAAAAGTACTTTGTATGTATATATGTATATATGTGTATGTATGTGCATCTGTAGTAGAGGTGTTTTAAAATCTCATGAGCTGTGACCTTCATATGCGCACAGACATAATCCCTCCTGTCGACTCAGTTACACTTCTTAAAATTATTATATTTATTGTTTACAATTTATCCCGAGCTCTTGTTTATGTATACAACAATTCAGCCGCCAGTGTCTTCAAAAAAATACATATAAAGCAGAATGAACTTTGGCTTTTGCGCATTTCGCGGCTCATAAGATTCTGAAACACCTCTATGTGTATAGGCAGTTTCTTGAATAAATATCATAACTTCTGTTAAACTTGAAGTTTCTAATTCAAATCCTGGATTATCTATAAAATTACATGGTAGAATACTTCCTGAAATTGGGACATATCTGTCATATAGAGTGATCGCCAGAGGCGTGTAAGCTGTCAAGTTTTGCATAAACTACATTTTGTTACAGGCCCATGACATCGAAAGTACCGTCATCGCGGATTTTAAAAATTCTAGTGAAAATTGACTGTAGAAAATTATACGAACAAACTGATCCTGGTATGACGAGGTTTTTCTTGCCGGAAGTATTTTTATTTAAATAATTATCATTAAAAAACAATAATGTTTTACCGTTTTCACGGAAATTGATTTCGGTTAGAGCATTATTTAGGAAATTTCATGCTCTTTCATAAAAACCTGGTATGACAACCTCTACTGTGTCAAAAATGTCTGTCATACCTATTTGAAGGAGGTGGTAGGTAAAAATTGCACCGTTATGGTATGTACACATTTTTTTTAAATTTTATACATCTTTGTGCGCTCTTTCAGAATATCACGGTATGACAATCCAGAAACTGTTGGAAATATCTGTCATACCGGCTTATTGCATAGTTTTGACTCTTGGAATTAAAAAAGTATGAATAAATTTGTATGTAGCCAATGTTTCTTGTAAAACTATTTTTGTTCTGCTTTTCTTACACCCAGCACAGCATAGTGTGGAATATTATATTACAAAGGTGGGCAAACTCAGATCCTGCGTGCTAGAAAAGTATTCATGGGCTCCGTGAGAATAAGTGAGAGAGATTTGGGTTTCACTATGAAACTCTGCATGACTTTCTCTCTCTAGCTCTCAAATAGTTGAAATTTACCTATTTTTGCTACATTACATGCACAGTACATTGCAATAAGAGGGTTCGGACTCGTATGGAAAACCTGGAGAACCTGGAAAACTCAGGGAATTTAAAATTTTTTAAAAATACCTGGAAATATCAGGGAATTTTATAAATTATATAAAAATTCAGGGAATTCTGCGTCTCGATATGGAAAACCATAGCGTTCTTAAGAATTTTCACTGATTCAATTCAATTCAAGAAATTATTTTATGTCAAATAAAAAATTATTTCACTAAAAAACATATGGAAATAAAAATTTTTGGTTATGGAAAACCTGGAAAATTTAGGGAATTTTTTTAGCTTTGCAAAGTCTGAACCCTGAATAAGATAACCATACAACCTTTTTGAAGGTCTAGGCCATCCTGTCCCTTCAGTCCGCTCTGTCTTGATGACTGTTGAATGTTTCATGTTTAATAATAGAATGGAAAATTTCAGACAGACTCTTATTAGCTTGCTCTACTTATATCCCTCCTCCCCTTCAATGGTAACATCTCAATCAGATGTCATTACAATACTACGTGTACCAAATTTCAAGTGAAATCTCAATGTTCTTTTATCAACAACCCTTATAATAATGGAGTGGAGATGGTGAGGGGGGCTTCTAGTAAATACACGAAATCTCTAAAGTTTCTGTACTCTTGCCAGCTTGTTTTACTCATTTTTTCCTATTTGCATCTACTTAACCCCCACAACTTCAACAGAATCATCTCAAAATATAAATTAGTTCCAGATGTTATAATATATTCATGTACCAAATTTTAAGTGAATGTCTCAATTTATCAGCTCCTTCAATAATGGAGCGGTGGTGGTGGTGGAATTGAAAAATGTTATAAAAAATCTGAGGCTTGGCTTCTTGTATATACACCAAATTCCAAGTGTCCGGCACTACTGTAGCAATAGTAACAAAATTTTAAAACATTTTTTTTTGTTGAAATAGGTTAGCGAATGTCATGAAACGTTGAGATTTTAAAATAGGGGGAAAAAATAATTTGTCTGTTGGTCAGTCTATCGGTCTGTAACTCTTTTGTGCGCACGTTTTTTCTGGAATGGTTCAAGATATTGAATTGAAATTTTGTTCACCTATGTACTATAGCGAGATCTGGAACTGGATCGTTTTTTAAACATATCTGGTGAAGGGTTGGGGTGTAAATAGGGGAAAATAGGTAAAGCAAGCTGGTAAGAGTACATGAACTTGGGACTTGTATACACTAGAAGCGAGGGCCTCAGACTTTTTATCACATTTTTCAACCCCTCCAACACCCCCACTCCATTATTGAAGGAGGCTGATAAAATTAAATTAAAATATTCACTTGAAATTTGGTATACGTATGTATTATAATGACATCTGTAACTAGATTATATTTTGAGATGTTTCCGTTGAAGGGTCGGGGGAAAGTAGAGGTAAATAGGGGAAAATTAGTAAAGCAAGCCAAGGCCTTAAATTTTTTTATATTTTCCATCGTCCCACCACCCCCACTCCATTATTAAGGAGATGATAAAACAAAATTGAGACATACCCTTGAAATTTGGTACACGCATATATTATAACACCATCTGGAACTAGATTATATTTTGAGATTATTCCATTGAAGGTTCGAGGTTAAATAGAGATAATTAGGGAAAAATACGTAAAGCAAGCTGGCAAGAGCACAGAAACTTGGAATTTGATATATATACAAGGCCTCAATTGTTTTATAATATTTTTCAACTCCCCCCTCACTACCCCCAGTCCATTATTAATTGATGAAATAAAATTAACATTTTTACTTGAAATTTGGTACATGTATGTATTATAACAGCGGCGGCCCATGAAATTTTGGTAAGCTATAACTTACTAATGGAGTATGGAACCCATGCCAAACTTTAACAGATCACTACCACAGCCAACCGGAGACGTTTTGTAGAAAAAAAATATTTGATCGGAATTTGCGAAATTTCTTTTCAAAAAGTGCAGTGCCCCCCTCCCTCCCCCGGAACCTGGAAAAGTAAATTGGGACATATCTGTCATATAGAGTGATCGCCAGAGGCGTGTAAGCTGTCAAGTTTTGCATAAACTACATTTTGTTACAGGCCCATGACATCGAAAGTACCGTCATCGCGGATTTTAAAAATTCTAGTGAAAATTGACTGTAGAAAATTATACGAACAAACTGATCCTGGTATGACGAGGTTTTTCTTGCCGGAAGTATTTTTATTTAAATAATTATCATTAAAAAACAATAATGTTTTACCGTTTTCACGGAAATTGATTTCGGTTAGAGCATTATTTAGGAAATTTCATGCTCTTTCATAAAAACCTGGTATGACAACCTCTACTGTGTCAAAAATGTCTGTCATACCTATTTGAAGGAGGTGGTAGGTAAAAATTGCACCGTTATGGTATGTACACATTTTTTTTAAATTTTATACATCTTTGTGCGCTCTTTCAGAATATCACGGTATGACAATCCAGAAACTGTTGGAAATATCTGTCATACCGGCTTATTGCATAGTTTTGACTCTTGGAATTAAAAAAGTATGAATAAATTTGTATGTAGCCAATGTTTCTTGTAAAACTATTTTTGTTCTGCTTTTCTTACACCCAGCACAGCATAGTGTGGAATATTATATTACAAAGGTGGGCAAACTCAGATCCTGCGTGCTAGAAAAGTATTCATGGGCTCCGTGAGAATAAGTGAGAGAGATTTGGGTTTCACTATGAAACTCTGCATGACTTTCTCTCTCTAGCTCTCAAATAGTTGAAATTTACCTATTTTTGCTACATTACATGCACAGTACATTGCAATAAGAGGGTTCGGACTCGTATGGAAAACCTGGAGAACCTGGAAAACTCAGGGAATTTAAAATTTTTTAAAAATACCTGGAAATATCAGGGAATTTTATAAATTATATAAAAATTCAGGGAATTCTGCGTCTCGATATGGAAAACCATAGCGTTCTTAAGAATTTTCACTGATTCAATTCAATTCAAGAAATTATTTTATGTCAAATAAAAAATTATTTCACTAAAAAACATATGGAAATAAAAATTTTTGGTTATGGAAAACCTGGAAAATTTAGGGAATTTTTTTAGCTTTGCAAAGTCTGAACCCTGAATAAGATAACCATACAACCTTTTTGAAGGTCTAGGCCATCCTGTCCCTTCAGTCCGCTCTGTCTTGATGACTGTTGAATGTTTCATGTTTAATAATAGAATGGAAAATTTCAGACAGACTCTTATTAGCTTGCTCTACTTATATCCCTCCTCCCCTTCAATGGTAACATCTCAATCAGATGTCATTACAATACTACGTGTACCAAATTTCAAGTGAAATCTCAATGTTCTTTTATCAACAACCCTTATAATAATGGAGTGGAGATGGTGAGGGGGGCTTCTAGTAAATACACGAAATCTCTAAAGTTTCTGTACTCTTGCCAGCTTGTTTTACTCATTTTTCCCTATTTGCATCTACTTAACCCCCACAACTTCAACAGAATCATCTCAAAATATAAATTAGTTCCAGATGTTATAATATATTCATGTACCAAATTTTAAGTGAATGTCTCAATTTATCAGCTCCTTCAATAATGGAGCGGTGGTGGTGGTGGAATTGAAAAATGTTATAAAAAATCTGAGGCTTGGCTTCTTGTATATACACCAAATTCCAAGTGTCCGGCACTACTGTAGCAATAGTAACAAAATTTTAAAACATTTTTTTTTGTTGAAATAGGTTAGCGAATGTCATGAAACGTTGAGATTTTAAAATAGGGGGAAAAAATAATTTGTCTGTTGGTCAGTCTATCGGTCTGTAACTCTTTTGTGCGCACGTTTTTTCTGGAATGGTTCAAGATATTGAATTGAAATTTTGTTCACCTATGTACTATAGCGAGATCTGGAACTGGATCGTTTTTTAAACATATCTGGTGAAGGGTTGGGGTGTAAATAGGGGAAAATAGGTAAAGCAAGCTGGTAAGAGTACATGAACTTGGGACTTGTATACACTAGAAGCGAGGGCCTCAGACTTTTTATCACATTTTTCAACCCCTCCAACACCCCCACTCCATTATTGAAGGAGGCTGATAAAATTAAATTAAAATATTCACTTGAAATTTGGTATACGTATGTATTATAATGACATCTGTAACTAGATTATATTTTGAGATGTTTCCGTTGAAGGGTCGGGGGAAAGTAGAGGTAAATAGGGGAAAATTAGTAAAGCAAGCCAAGGCCTTAAATTTTTTTATATTTTCCATCGTCCCACCACCCCCACTCCATTATTAAGGAGATGATAAAACAAAATTGAGACATACCCTTGAAATTTGGTACACGCATATATTATAACACCATCTGGAACTAGATTATATTTTGAGATTATTCCATTGAAGGTTCGAGGTTAAATAGAGATAATTAGGGAAAAATACGTAAAGCAAGCTGGCAAGAGCACAGAAACTTGGAATTTGATATATATACAAGGCCTCAATTGTTTTATAATATTTTTCAACTCCCCCCTCACTACCCCCAGTCCATTATTAATTGATGAAATAAAATTAACATTTTTACTTGAAATTTGGTACATGTATGTATTATAACAGCGGCGGCCCATGAAATTTTGGTAAGCTATAACTTACTAATGGAGTATGGAACCCATGCCAAACTTTAACAGATCACTACCACAGCCAACCGGAGACGTTTTGTAGAAAAAAAATATTTGATCGGAATTTGCGAAATTTCTTTTCAAAAAGTGCAGTGCCCCCCTCCCTCCCCCGGAACCTGGAAAAGTACTTGTAAAATATCTATATTGTATTTTTTTCCCGAACAAGGAAGAAAATAGGACAGGTTTTTAATTTTATAAAAAAATCTTGATTTTTTATAAAATTCACATCAACATCATTTTGAAATTTTATAAATTAATCATCATTGTAAAATAAACTTTCAAAATGATAACTTTATAAAAAATGAAGATTTTTTTGATAAACTAAAAACCTGTCCTTATATTTTCTTCCTTGTTCGAGAAAAAAATACATTATATATACTAGATTATACTTTGAGATTATTCCGTTGAAGGAGCGGGGGGAAGTAAAGGTAAATATAAGTAACTTTTAAATTTGGTGTATACACTAGACACCAATGCCTCAGATTTCTTTATAATATTTCTCAACTCCCGACAACCTCCACTCCATTATTAAATGGGTTGGTAAAATAAAACTGAGATTCACTGAAATTTAGTATACGTATGTATTTTAATGACAGCTGATTAAGAATAAGAATAAGAATAAGAACTTTATTTTCCCATTTGGATCTAGTATAAGATATTGGATGTGTCAAAATATACAATTATAATAACTATAAACTACAACTAAGAATAAGGCACAAACTAACATATAGTAAAAATATCACACTAATAATACACTTAAGACTAACAAATATAAAAATAAAGGAAGTTACTAAGCATGTGAGCATAGTGTTTTGTATACAGTTTATAAAAAAAATAATTTATTACAATGTATATATCATCATTTAGTGCATAGCAGAAATAAAGAGAATGTACATGAAATTGTGTGAATTTGTTGATCAGGTAATTACATATTTAAAAATTCCTCTATACTGTAGAAGCCATGTTTGAGTAGATAATCCTTCAAATGGTTTTTGAATTGCGTAATGGAGCGGTACTGTTTTATTTCGTTAGGCAGTTTATTATAAAGTAGAGCACCCTGATAGTATGGACTCATCCTGTATAGCTCAAGTCTATGAGTGTCATATTGTAGATTGCTATTTCCTCTGGTTGCGTAATCATGATTCATGCAGTGTTGGGTGAAGTTTTTAAAATTTAATTTCACATATATTAATATGCTGTAAATGTAGTGCGAAGGTAGGGTAAGTATCCTCAATGATTTAAAATTTTCTCTACAGCTGTCTCTTAGATTCATGCCCAACATGTATCTAATGGCCCGTTTTTGTAGCTTAAAGATCCTTTCAGACTCTGATGATTTACCCCATAAGATTACACCGTACGTCATAATAGATTCAAAATTTGTGTGGTAGTAAGTTTTAACAGTGGTGAGACTACACACTTCTTTGAGTTGTCTTAGTGCATAACAAATGCTGGATAATTTCTTACTCAGCAGGCTGATGTGTTCGTCCCATTTTAAGAGTTCGTCAAATACTACACCTAAGAGCTTGAAACTCGTTGTTTGTTTTATAGTCTTATTGTTGACTCTTATAAGTGCACTCTGCTGTGGTTTTACATTCGATGAGCGAAAGCTCATATTAACAGTTTTTTCCTGATTCATAATTAAGTTATTCTTACAAAGATATGAAAACACATCATTAAGTTTTTGATTTGCCTCCTGTACTAGATCTGTATAGTCACTTGATTCTGAGATAAGAGAAATATCATCGGCATACTCTACCACTGTACCTGGGATAGTTTGGTCGAGGTCATTGGTGAATATAATAAATAGCACGGGGCCCAGGATTGAGCCTTGTGGAACACCATGGTTATTGGTCATAGTTTTTGATTCTTGACCATTGCATATAACGTACTGTTTTCTTTCCCGAAGGTAAGATTTAAACCATTGATTGCAGGTTCCTCTGATACCAAGATTATTCAACTTGCATAACAGCATATTGTGGTTGACACAATCAAAAGCCTTCGATAGGTCAATATAGCTGGCTAAGATGTTGTTGCCATTGTCAAGATTTTTGTAAATTTCCATTATAAACTCCACTAGGGCAGACATCGTGGATTTTCCTTTCGTGAAACCATGTTGTTTGGTAGACATTAATTTGTATTTGTTTAAGAATGAAAGTAATCGATTTAACATGGCTTTCTCGATTATTTTGGAGAAAACTGATATTAAGGATATTGGCCTATAGTTATCTATTAGGGTTTTGTCACCTTTTTTGTAAATAGATTGAGATGATTCCATTGAAGGGGTGGGGGGGTAAGAGGCAAATAGAGGAAAATAAGTACAGCAAGCTGGTAAGAGTACAGAAATTTGAGATTTGATGTATATATAGACACCAATGCCTCAAGATTTCTTTATAATATTTCTCAACCCTTTCTTATCACCTATGAAATATTATTGGATAGTTTCAAGTTTTTAAATCTCACCTGTTAAAATATTGGTTACAAAAGTCTGCTACCTGGTCCTGAATTTCGGCCATAATAAAGATTAATTCTTGTTTAATCTCGGGGGTTGATACTATAGCGTAATTTTCCAAGAAATGTGAAGATACTTCAATCAAGGCATCTTCAGGCCATTTAAAGAACCAATCTATCGTACATCCTGATATTAAGCCAGGAAACTTTAGAGCTCTACTTCTAAATTTCTCTCCAACCTGAAATTAACTCTGATTTTATACGAAAACTCAATTAGTCCATTCTTAAACTAACTGGCGAGAAACAAAGTGTTACGTGTAGATTTGTTCTAGCTCTGGTAATAAAAAAGTCATACAGATTGTCGATAGTAGGTGGTCGCTTTGGTTGAAATTTTTTCATAACAGGTATCAGTTCGCTTTGAATTTCATCCAACTCATCCTTTGCAAAGAGATTAGCGATTTCTCCAGAACTTAGGATATTGTTCAAACTTTCTAAGAAAGTTTCCTCTTTTATTTCATTGTCGGTGAAGATAAATGTTACACCTGATCCTACCAAACCAGCTGCTCGATAGAGAAATTTCATGTCATCCATTAAATTAGAAACATTATAAGCTCTGAAATATTATTATTTTATTATTTTCTATATACCAAAATAAATGTCACTGAGATACGACGCACACCATTTTATTTGTTTATGTTTTAATTTAGAGAAATGCAATTATATATACAGTCAGTGCACAGACAAAAAATATATTTATCTACATTTAGTTAATGATAATTATTTGCATATATTTGGTGATAAATCGTAACTATATTGTAGTAATGGAGAGAAATTAGAATTTAGAAGTGATGTAACCGTGAAGTTGAATTTTTTTTAAATTTCTTTATTCTATACATGAAAATGAGTTAGAAGCCTAAGAAATTAGCAAAATCGGGCTGAGGCTTTGCGAGAAAAGTGCATAAAAGTGCATTTTCTATGCATTTTGACTGCATTGCTACACTATTTTTTATATATCTCTGGCTCTATTGGTTGTAAGAAAAAGAAAAAAAAAAAAACTAAAATATTCGTAAATGAATCGGCTATCGAACTGTTGGGGTATAGTTACATTAAAAGTAAATTCTAACCTAAAAAAATCTAAATTTCTCGATTTATTTATTTTTTTATTAAACAAGATTTTAAAGAGCAAAGATGTTGCTGTCATTACTATATTACATTCTTTACGAATATAGCACAGAATACATTACTATCATTGACATATTGTAACCAGAGTCATGAAATATATATGTCTAAATTAGAAATCGACAAAAATCTTCAGTTTGAATTTAGAGAGGTAACCTATGTAGAGGTCAGAGATGCTGTCGATAACATAAAAAACAAATCTAGTAAAGATATTTATGACATGAATATAACATTAATAAAATCGCTCAAAAATATTCTTATAATCCCCCTAACTAAATTAATAAACAACAGCATAAGAAAAGGAATATACCCTTCTTGCTTTTAACTAAACAAAGTAGTACCCATCTATAAAAAAGGATCAAAAAGGGACATAAATAATCATTGCCCAATAACACTTATTCCCGCACTATCCAAAGTATACGAATACTTATTAAAAAGTCAACTCTATGACTATTTTAAAAATAATAACTTATTTACAAGTGCCCAATATGGGTTTCGATTACATAAATCTATTACTTCTGCTATCACGGATCTTTTGGAATGCAGATCGGAGGCCTTTGAAAAGGGGTTTTGTGTGGGTTCTACATTCTGCGATCTCTCAAAAGCCTTCGAGTGTGTTTCCCACTCAATACTAATAAATAAATTATCTTACTATGGATTAAATAGGAAAAGCTTAGCCCTCATTAGTAGTTACCTATCTGCAAGAAAGCAAAAAACTTTTTATAGAAAATCAATATCAGAGTGGGAAGATATAAAACATGGAGTGCCCCAGGGCTCTATACTGGGGCCTTTATTGTTCCTTATATATAAATGATATAAATACTTCAGTTCCTAATGATAAGTTGATTCTTTTTGCAGATGTTACAACTTTGGTGAACTCAAATTTGAATTATGACATTTTGAATAACGTTATGAAAGAAAATACTACAAATTTAAATAATTGGTTCCTTGCCAATAAAATGTCACTAAATGCATCTAAAACTGTCCACATAACTTTTAGCCTCAAGCAAATTGCAAATGAAAATAATCCTACTGAAACTAAATTTCTGGGGATTTATCTCGATCCAACACTTAAATTTGAAAACCAAGTCGTGCATCTGGCAACTAGATTCTCTAAAAATATCTTTTTACTCAAAAACTTGTCAAGAATATTACCATGTAATATATTGCTTCAAACATTTCATGCAATTTTTCAGTCACTAAGCTGTTATGGCATTCTGGCTTGGGGTCATTCTTGTCATGTGGAGCACATTTTTGCTCTACAAAGAAGGGCTCTTCGAATCGTAGCTAACATCAACTACAGAGATGACGTACGAAATGTATTTATTCAACTTAGGGTTTTAACCATACCCTGCCGATTTATATATGAATGTCTAGTTTACGCCTAGACTAATCAAAATTTTCATCAGTATTTGACCAGAGTCGGTGATGATATTAGAATAGACTACTTCAGGCTACGTAAATCTCGATTGGCAACTAATTACTACAGCCCTCTATTCTTTAACAAGCTACCAAATAACTACAAAGGATTAACTCTAAACAAGTATAAGGCAAAATTAAAAGAATTACTAGTCAGAAAAGCTTTCTATAGCACAACTGAATTTTTACAGTGCAATTTATTGATATAGTGTTTTATGTTTCATATTTGTATTATTGACTATTTTATATCGTATGTATAAGTAATAATATTTCTGTTGTAATTTTATCACTAAGTATATATCTGATGTGTGTTTACTAAATTTACATAACTGTTTGGTCTTAAAATATGTTTGCTGTAAAGTACATTAATTTATTGACAAACGTAATGATTGTTGTTGATCAATTAACATAAATAAATCTATCTATCTATCTATCTGTCTATCTATCTATCTATTATAATATATATTTTAATGTATATTGAAAATAATGTATTTTTTAAATTATTAATAAATTATCTAAATTTTGAAATATTTTGAAATAGGTGCACTTGTTAATGTAACAAGTCCTGTTGGTTTTAGGATCTTCATATGTCACATTTCAATATCATGATAGTCAAAAGGTTCAAATGTTCTAGACAGATTCTGTAATTTCATGCAATTTTCATGTAATATAATGTATAGAATTTTGATTTCAAATTACGTGCAAATGAAAAATTAACTTTGATACGAAATAAAATGCAAATTAAAGCTAAGGTATCTATTTTTAATAAGCTATACCCACGTTTTCATTTTCATCTAGATTCAACAGGAATGTGCAAAATAGTGCATGTATATTAAAATCAAAGATTTTTTATAAATATATTTTGAGAAGTGAATACTTAATTTTTTCCAATTGCGATCTAAGGTGAATTAAGTCAAATTCGAAATATATTTTAAAAGCCCCCGAAGCAGCGCTCGCAAAGCATATATTTTTTAAAATCATCGTACAGTAAATGTTTAAATTACATAGACCTGCAAAAAAACACCTGTTTCTTTTTTTTTTAACGGAAATAGGTGATTCCGAAGGTTTTTGATGTGATGAACACGATGCCATTGGCCATTTTGTGCCATCACGTCACAATTTTGAGAAAACTTAACCCAAAGGTGCTAAAACGGTTATTTCTGTCTAAAACTAAGAAGAAGCATATCACAAAAACCTGAAAGTAAAAAGAAACACGAAAACCTAAAAGAAGCATCTCACAAACGCCTACACTTTCCATCCGATGAAGACAGAAGGAAAACAAGAAGAAACATCTCACAAACACCTACACGCTCCATCCTATACTCCTACCCCATGCGTCATGCGGCTCTCGCTGCTGACAACAAGCATGTCCAATCCAGCGTATGCAGCTGGTCCGGCAGTATATAAAAGCACCGGGGGTTTGTTCCGGCACACGGTGGGATGATCGATGGGCGATTGGGCTGCGTGGTGGAACAAATTTCCATGCACCGGAATTGGCAGCAATGCCCACCTTACGCTGGCAAATCAATCAATCAAGAATGATGTATTTTACTAATATACGATTCAAATGTATTGACCCTTACTTTAACCGCGAATATCTCAAAAATGAAGGAATAGAAAAAATTGATAAAATTATAATTATTTAATTCACACCTCAAAATGTACCCATTTTTAATGAAATTCTCGACACATTAAACTTTAAGTGGCCATGTTTCGAAAGCCACTTATTTTTGTGTAAAATTGTGGTATGGCATGAACGAATACTTTTTTTATATGCGGTAATTTTTTTAAACATTTTTGTCCAAACTCCTCGTTATTATTTACAAAAATGTGCTGCCATGTCTGTTTAGTTATCTTAGGAAACCAGACAAAATTCTTTTTCAAATGTTCACTTCTAATCAAATAAATAGTTATTCCGATAAAAAAATATCAATTGTTAATTAATTATAGCATTTGAGGTAAGTAAATAGAGAAAGAAATCATTCGGTCCCAAGAGGTTAGGTGCCGTGCGGGCTTGCTTGCTAACTGCTTAGACTGTCTGTCGACCTCGCTATCTTATCTGCATCTCTCTCTCTCTCTCTCTCTCTCTCTCGCATTAGTATTATCTATCGGGCTTAATAAATACCTCAATTAATACTAGATACACCCGAATTCTTTTTTCTGAAAAGGTTTATAATTTATGTAATCAACCATTTTATCTAAATTTTTTTTAGATGCCTTGATAAATAACTGAATAAACAAGAGGTCACGTGTTTGAGAATAACTACAAAATTTTATAAAATAATATTAAAAAATTTCCTTGCATAAAAAATGCCATGCATAATTGGTATCTAAAATATTATTTACGAAGTAGGCATATTTTCCAAGATATAATGGATTTAAAACTGATATGGTCAAAATTTCCTTAAAAAGTAGGACATTTTTCAATATAACTTAGCAGAATTTCAAAACTATCCAATATACATTATTCAAATTTCAATGAATGATTTACAATACACGCATAATGAACACTTAATTTCTTCAATTTTTTCCGCTCCTACATTTTTGAGATATGTTTTGTTAAAGTGAGGGGTCAATACATTTGAATCGTATATTAGTATGAATTGATTTTACAACAAAATAAACTCCTATGTTTTTGAGATATGTTTGGTTAAAGTGAGGGGTCAATATATTTAAATCGTATATTAGTATGAATTGATTTTACAACAAAATAAACAGAAAATAAATTAACCAAAAAAATTTTTTTTAATTAAAAAAATAAATAAATTGACACTTGCAATAACTTTGGTTTTCATGGCTTAGTAATAATTCTGAAACACGTGCCCACAGCTAGATTCCTGTTTCTTACTGGGATATGCGGCAATAATTTTGATTTTCATTTTTGATCGAACTCGATGAACTTTTCCATTCTTTCATTTCTCCGAGTTAAGAAACAAAATAGAGGGTGGGCCAGGTCTCACAGTGACATACGGTGGAGATTCGTCTGATATTCTTACCTTGTAAGTTGTATTTGAAAGCTCTGGTAATTTGCCATAAATGTAGCTAATCTAGTTAAACTCTGTTTCCCAGAGCCGCCAACACCTACGAGAAGAGCATTTCCTCTTGGTGTCCTTATGAGTCTAGATATTATCATCAGATGAACCATAGCATCATGGAAGAATACTAAGTCCATATTTGCTCCTCTTATTTGTTCATTGTACAGTTCCATGAATGCTAAAATTATAATGCCAAAATATTTTAAGTACAAAGTGATTGGAATGCGAGTGTCTTAAAGTGAATAGGATATAGTAAAGACAAAATAAGTCGAAAAAGCTTTATAGAAAAGATACTCTCCTGGAGTATGTGAGGTATTAATTTGAAATATGTTACACATCGCTACAACATAATCCAATAAATACAAACGACCTGAGCTTGTCTGGATATTTAGACGCTGTTCCAAGTTCTGTCTTGCCGAATGCGTCAAGAATACAATTGTCTAGCTAATCACAGCTTATTTATGATTATACCAAATTAGCAAACCATTTAATCTACAGTGCATCTCACATTTTGCTTACACATTCTCATATCCTCTCCAGTTGTTTTCAGCTATGCAATCAATATACTTAAGGTGGCCATTCCCTGGAAAGAGACATCCGATAGGCAAATATTTATTATTTTTGGCCATATTTTTTTTTTTTAGTACGTATATTTAAAAAAACTATAAGAGTACCTAAGTAGAACCATAACAAGACTATTACTATGAATTTTCACTCAATAATTTCAGTGGTTTGCAAAATAGCTAGATTTAAAACTACGAAATAGGAAGATTAACATAATATTTAAATTTGAATCTAGCTATTTAGCAAACCACTGAAAACATTTATTGTATATTTATTTAGCAAATGAGGCTTTTTATTCTGTGGATGAGTTCTGACACTCATATGCATATTTTACTGTTTTAAACGTCTTGTGTATGACCAATCTCATGAGTTTTATACATTCTATGTAAACTTTTAAAGATGAACAAAGTATCTATCTATCTATTTTTATTTCAAAGTTATATTTTTATGATTGTTGACCAGCACCTACCTACATAACATTAGGCACAGCCTTTTTTGAGACATACATGGTGACCCAAAGTTAAGCCGCCAAATGTTCAGGATCGATTTTTCAGGTTAAAAGAAGACTTCTTTAATTTATAAAGTTTTTTCCAATAATGTACTCCCCGAGCTAGAGCAAGAAGGAAAAAAAAGGAGAAAAATGCGCCTCGCTTCATCTCATTTCTTACAAAATGGTGAAATTTTGAAAATTCACAAAAACTGCTCAAAATGACTGCCACCATTTTCAATGCAAAGCTCACACCTACAGACAACAGACTGAGCAGTTGCACGGCACTCTGCTGGTGTGATCTCCCGGGCCGCTTGACCAATCTTTCTATGAAGGGCAGATTCGTCGTACTTTGTACAAAAAAATTCATAGGATCATGTCTGCAGAGCACACATGCTAAGGGCGAGGGCAGCCTGGATATTCATCTAATTGGAACCATCGGTTTACTCTATTATTTAAATGCATGTTATCTAAAATTGGTTGAAAATAATTTTGTAAAAAAAATGGACGAAAGCTGGACCATTTAGGCGTGGAAGCAGAGAAATTGGGCCAATAAGTGAGTAGTTGCACAATCTCATCCATACATTGCACGAAAATTGATAATGAAAATGGCTATCTCATACGGTATAAGGATTTCCGTGCTCCCAATTGTGAGATTTATGCTGATTAAAGATACCACCATGGGTGAAAGTTGCTTCGACGGTTCAAATCACCCTCCGAGGGAAAATAGCATGATTTGTTATTTGTCACAAGAACTATCTGGAAAATTCTCTTCTTCCCGGCAGGTCATCGGGTAACAAATTCTGAACTTTATGCAAATGATATTTCATTGAAGTGCTTCAAGATCTATTCTGTTCTTTTTCTATTCTGCTTTTTTTCCATTCTGAAGAGATGTGAAAATTCCACCTGCTCGCGACCCCAGTGAAGTCCCCGTCACTTTTAGGGTCGGCTTATCAATGCGAGGATAAGTTTTATCCTATAGTTAAATCACAGTTTAATAATACAGTAGGGTCAGTTCCCCGTGTTAATAGCCGATACATGGACTACACTTGGTAGGGGAAGTGCCCCTACTGTATTATTAAACTTTCATTTAAATATAAGGTAACGCTTATTCTCGCACTGATAAACCCTCTAAGATGTTGAAAAGTACTGGAACATATTGACCTGTCAAGCAACCTCCATAGTGGGAATTTACAGGCGTACTCAACTACCGTAGGGTACGCACTGCTATTACAGTACCTGTAAATGAACACAATATCTGCGTATTCAGTTGCATGTAAATATTTGGCATGATTTTGATTAAGAATACCCACAAACTCACTTAAAATGCACTCCAGTTAATCAATTTACTCAGAAGAATGTCAAGGACTGTCATAGTTTGACACCCACAAAAAACTCCATAAAAAATTAAACCATGCATTTCATGCAATAGGCTAGATGGTGAGGGATTTTGATTGGATTTTTGGCCCATAGGCAAGATTATTGTTTTTCTATATTTCTAGTTGTTTTCGAGTAAAGAAATAGTGAAAATAACTTGTTTTGAAATCTTTGGAAGCCATTTGCAAGTTAACAATTGCACCTAGGGACCTCTATCGGTGCTCAGAATTTCATAACAAACAATTTTCCTAATGCATATGTTATACTAAAAGTTAGCAGGAACTGAGATATTTAAAGAAATATAGAAAAAGGGTCTATTTTACTCCCTAATTGTTAATTATAAAATCAAGTGGTTCACGAATTTGTAAACAAACTTGGGGTGTTCAACTAAGCGATTCCAACAACAATTTCGCCTATGGGCCAAAAATTTATTTTTTAGCATTTTTTCCTCCTTGCCGTCTAGCCTACAAAATTGTAGTCAAAGACGAAGCTGCTCTCCAGGAAAGGATTGTTCAAGTGTTCTGAGAGATCACACCATCACAGTGCCGTGCAGCTGCTCAGTCTGTCGTTCGTAAGTGTGAGTTGTGCATTGAAAGTCGTGGCAGTTATTTCGAACAGTTTTTATGGTTTTGTAATAAATGCCATGAAACAAAACGTATTTTTCTCTCTTTTTTCCCCTTTTGCTCTAGCTCGGAGGGGGTAAAAACTTTGAAGATGAAAAAAATCTTGTGTCAACCTGAAAAATCGATCCTGAATGTTTGGAGGGTTAACTCTGCTATACAGTAATAATGCTTTGTAGATTTTTCATTTAACATAAAAAAATAGTGCACTTTTAAGTAACAGAGACTTTAGCAATTTTTTTCTCAAAAACGGTAAGCGTAGTGGTCGATGGCATATAAAGCTTTTTCATTTATTTTGGTTCAATCGCCATTTAAAATTAAGACACACATATCCCAGACACCCCGTATATAAATAATTACAAAATAACTTCTCTTTCAGAAATGCCCAACTGGGTAATTCTTCATAAACTTTTGGGGCATCGAAACAGAAATCCTCTGGCTCATCACCGGTTGCTTCAGGCGGTTCACGCAAGAAATCAACCCAGAAAGTTTCTTCATCTTGGAAATGCTGGAAATCTTCTGGACTAAGCTCTTCTTCGACTTGAGCTTTAAGAGCTTTTATGAACCATACGCGGTCATTTTCCTCAGTACATCTATAGTAAACAGAAGACAACTGAACTAAAGTTGGTTTAATGAGTGTCAATTTTTATAACTGAGGAGTGTTTAGTCAAAGTCAGACATAAAGCAATTTTAAGAAGATCACAAAAAACGTTATTGCAAAAAGCGCTTAATATTTGAACGATCATTTTCAGATTTTTTTGTAATAGTTATAAAAAGAAAAAGTTTAGAGTTTTGCATGAACACACTAAAATTGACCCAACCCCACTATCACTTAATTTTTAAATTTTGCTAGAGTCGCTGGTGTTACAGACACGACCTGTTTTTTTTCTTCATATTCTTACTTATACATGGTGTAATTAGTTTCCTGTCACTAAAGAAACTGGTGGTGGGGAATGACTAGACAAACGAGAAAGTTTTTATAACATGGGATCTAAAGCCCATAGTTTTGGAGAAAATTTCCAAAATTTTTAATAATATTGTTTGAGAATTGCTGCACTGAAAGAAACCGACCAAATAGAATGTTTTGCTAAGATGATCTGCATTATCATAAGTATTTTTTTTGTTAAGACTACATTATCATTATCTAACCATAAGAAAAACTGTTTTGCTAATGAGATTTTGCAACGGTAAATATTTGACTATTTGTCCCAATAGTAGCACTTACTTAAACTAGGTAAAATATTGTTATAAGTTTTCTTTTTATTAGGGGTAACTAAATAATTTCTTACGATAAATAAGTGCCTTAAGTTAAAGTTAACTATTTAATGGTTAAAACTCAAATAGACCTATGGTTGGTAAGTCACCTGTTAACTGTAAAGACGGGCTTACTAATCATAACGTCTTACTTATTTATTTTTGCACGTGGCGCAAGCGCAATTGAGTTTTTATCATCGCGCGCCATTTCATCCATGCAGCGACGCATGCAGTAACTAGTAAGCAATTCGGCGTTCGACGAGACAGTTGTGGGAAAGGTTTTATGCAAAGAATTTTTATAAAAAAACTTGTGTTTTATGTTATTGTATATTAGTTGCTTTCGTTCAGCAGAGTGATTCATAATCATAATAAACAGGATTTCAATGAACAGTAATCATATGATGCAAAATTGCATGGTACCTATAGGGACAGAGACAACACATGAAACAGGTAGGTGCCTTATCATTACGAATCACTCTGCTGAACGAAAGCAGTAAACTATGATTGTGTCTTCTTACAAGTCAAAGTTCCCCTTTTTTAATAGGCACCCTGAATTGTTTATTAGTCGTTTGTTTCCTTAAACGAATCATTTATTTTAATTTTAATAATTCTTTGTCTGAGTCAACATAGAAATGTATTAAAAACGTGTTTTAATATGAAGTGTGAAGTCTAAAAAATATAAAATTAAAATATTGAATTTACAAGTAACGTACTTGCAAAATGACATTACTAGGTCAAGAGAGATTATTTGTTGCCATTATAATGTAAGCTGCATAGTGGTTAAAAAGTCACCTATTAGCAGCAGGAAAGTTCTTTTCCGGTTACAAGGTAGTAATGGTGTAAGAAATAGGAACTTACTAACTATAACAAAAAACTTATTAAGATTAAAATAGGTGGTGACTCCAGATAGCAAAGCTATCAACCTACAGTAACAAATAAATAATAAGAAAAACTTTTATTAACGGTAAATAAGTGCATCTTAGCAAGATCGTTTTTGTTGCGGTTAGAGAGCAGTCTTGCTGGAGCCTATTTAATGCAGATATTTATTAGGGGTTAGTCAATTTCTCTTTATAGATAATAGAAATTTCTTTCAGTGTGGCATATTGGGGTAGGCTGATTTGTTTTCCCATCTGGCCGCACATGATACTGTGACCTTTATGTAGATAGTACCTACTCTACTTACCGTTCAAGTCGTTAAGTACTTGGTTACATACAGACACTATTTCTTCGTTATTTCTGTGTTGCCTTTTGGATTTTCTACACCTTTTGTTTTTGTGTAAGTTTTTTGTTTTTTTTTCCTTATTGACATTAGATCATAGTTTACAGAGGTAATGTACCAAATGTGTTGAACGGACTGCGTATGTTCTTAGTTCGACGTGCCGAAATGTGTATTGATGGAGATGGAGGCTATTTCGAACTATTTTTGTGACAAACTCAAAAGAATTTGTTCTGTTATTGGATGTTCCCTGTTGGGCAATAAATATATTGTTATTATTATTCTTATTCGCTGCTTTGTTCTGATCTATTTATTATTGTTTACATTGACTTTCATTGAGACCAGACTTGATTTTTAGTTTTCGATACCTGATTGAAAAAATTGTGTGTCCAATTCGATAAAAAAATCAGATTTTTTTCTAATTTAAAATACACAACTATTTTCTGTTATCGTAACTCGGACGTCTAATTGGTCATTTTCTAATTTTGTGAAATAATTACTTATTTTTAAAATTTTTAACAGATGAACACTCATTTTATGTTAAAAATGTTAATAAATCACATTTAAATTTTATAAATGAAAAACGTCTACAGTTTTGTTCCAAATTAAAAAACACACATGTAAACAAATCCTCGATTAAACCCCTGTAGTTATCCTATGCTTGCATTGTGCAGAAAGAGATAACGAATTTTTTCATTTTCATAATTGGCATGAAAAGTTCATCAAAATGCCGCGTTTCCTGCTTTGAGACCGCGCTATGATGCGGATATGAGTCGGTAAAATTTACACTTTTTTTACGACTTCTATCATTGGGAACTCTACGTCCACTGGTTTTTTGTTTTTCTAGTCGATCTCCATTACCAGTTTTTTTTTAATGACATGAAACTAATTACACCCTGTATAGTCTACTTTCTGTGAATTTTATCTTAAAAAATTGTGTTGTCATCGATTGTCTATTCAAAATTTTAAGGCAATAGATCAAATGGAAGTGATTTAAAATTGATTTACAAGATTTGAACTAAACTGATTGACAAACATGCGAAGGTCCATAATCTCAAAAAAATACGCGAAATCGCCCAAATATGAAATTTTCATATACAGTACCCTAAGTTTGCGAAGCAAGGGAATCAAAACAGTTTTGTATTTTATTTATTGAGAAAGTGGCTTTCAACGCATGGCTGGAATGTATTTTCGTAGTTAGGGCAATCATCATCTTTCTCACACCTCTTCATATAAAGTTGGCATTGTAAAGTAATATGTTACATCCTTCAATAAAGATGGTGATTATTTCAAGCATATTCAACAAATGTTTCCAAACATTTCAGATACGAAATGAAGCAAGGAATTTGTAATGAACCAGAAATCAGAAAGTTTAACCGTTTTCGCTTAACAGTAACGAAATATTAGCCACAAAAATGAACAAAACTGAAAAAGTTGCATGGCTCAGTTTCAAAACAGTAGTGGAGAACTTTCTAGGAAATAATAAGAGTCCAAGAAAACAAAAAAGAGTAGCGGAAATGATTAAAAATTTGAAACGGTTGGGCTGCCTAATAAATTTAATGCTGCATTTCTTAGATTCACATATAGACAACTTTCCAGAAAATCTTGGGGATTATAGCGAAGAACAGGGAGAATGATTCCATCAGGATATCAAGGAAGGTGGGATATAAATATGATTGACAATGGCTTTATGTCTTTCTGATGAGCTCCAGAATAAGGGCGAAAAACGTTTCAAAGGCTAAGCATTTCCAAGAAACAAAATGATAGATTTCATAAAATGTAATCCATTAGAATGAAACATTTTTAAGACAAGGTAGATAAATAAATTCATTTTAGGCCTTTGTTCTCATTTTTAACTGAATCTTCATGATCGTAGGGGGTTATGTAGATACTAGTTTAATCTGCATGGCCGTAGGGGACCGTGTGGATACTAATGTTAGAATGAGAATTGTCAAATAAGAAATTAGACAAATTCATTTTAGGATTTTAATTTGCTAGCATAACCAGAATTCAGGTTATCGAAAGAATGCAAAGATTTCATTAATAATTTACATATACTTTTTCTTTTAGTTATAGATAGTTATTTTTTCTGCTGTTTGCAAAATCCTATAAAGAATATGTTTCAATACAATTATAAGCAAACAAATAATAATTCATTTTCAAATTTAACTCTAAGAGGACCACTAAGTACTGGCATTAGAATTTATAACAAAATTCCAACCTCTATAAAGGAACAGCCTACCTACTTCACTTTCAAGAAGTCATTGAAAAAATACCTTCTTCAAGGCATGTATTACAACTTAGACGAATTCTTCTCAAATTGATCTCTTTCTTTTTAAGTATTTGTTAGATATGTCAATATGTTTCTTTGTTTTTTTCTCTTCTATAGTTATTTTATGTAAGTTTGTGTATATCATTTTTTGACTTGTTTTATACCTTTGTGGTCTCTTTGAATTAATAAAATTTATTATTATTATTATTAGAAATAGGCTTATTACATGTCACTACTGAACATGTCGTTTTTTGTGTGAATAATAGATATTTATATGTAAATTTCTAGGTAGCCCAGTAATTTTATTTTTAGGTTTAAAATTTCCATATATCTTCTCAAAAAATTCCAGTTAGCTGGATTTTTGTACACACCTTTGCAGTGGTGTTCTATAAAGCATGTCGAAAGTGAACATCGATATTGTGCCGACGTTGTGAGATAAGCGAGGTCAAAGGTTATGAAAAAGGGTTTTTTGCCAAATTCTCATTTTCTATTGCTCGGGGGTCAACGGACGTCATTATAAAAATTGTAGACCCAAAAATTTCCTGCAAAAAATATTATACTACTGTTTTTGTAGAACTAACCGTTTGCGTCTTATAGCGCAGAGATCATACAGCTATGCAAATGCATATAGCATGCACATGGGTACACCATCAACCATTTTTTTTTCAAATACCTTGATAAACAAAATGTTGAAACAAAATTGTATTCATCTACTAGTCTCAGCAAGTATCCATATTGTAAGCAGAATATTTTATTTTTGCAAGCTATCACCGGCTGCGATACAACTTCAGCACTCTTTCAAAAAGAAAAAATTGGAATATTGAAAATAATTCAGAAACGTCATAATTAACACCATTTAGCTAAAATATTTATACAAGAAAATTATTCTCCAGATATTATTGCAGATACTAGAACACGTTTTATGCTAGCAAAATATATGGTGCTCGAATATCTTAACATTCGATAGACAAATAAATATCTGCAATATTTGAGTTTTGCTAAATCATCAAAATTAGACACAGGAGTTAAATTTCCACAATTACCATCTACTATTGCAGCAGCTCAACAGCAAGTGTGTTATCAGATATAAACTTACCTAGGAAGGAACATTGATCCTGGGGGTTGGAAGTTAAAAAATAATATATTAAAGTCAGTTACATCGTTATTATTGCCAGCACCAGATGAATGATTAAATATAATGTTTTCCAATTGCACCAATGGTTTTGGTGAAACTGTGTATGCAGAAAAATTGGTTACAATTTACAATGCTCCACAGCTTGTGGATATTGCCATGGTCACTGGTCAGTCATGTTTAAATTCTGCATCTGATTTAACCCAAGATATCGATTGCTACGACATAGATACCTATGTAAGTCCACAGCCTCACTCTGAATCATATTCACAGAAACATTTTATTTCGTATACTATGGATTAGGCCTACCGAGGAAACCATGTTAAAAAACACACCTTGTACTCTGCCTCTCCCGTGGCGCAGAAGTGAGTGTATAATAATTCAATGCCTACTTTCTCTGTGCTCACGACGAGAACAATTTATTGTACAAAAAAATTTATACAATCTTTTTTGAGGGGAATTTTCAGCTTTATATTAACCTCCATTGACTTCCAAGTAATAGAAGCCGAGATTTTGGCAAGAAACCATTTTTCGTGGCATTTTACCTGGAATATCTCACAACAGTACGATATAATATTACTGGGCTATATATAAATTGCTACGGCCCTATTTTGAATGAACACTTTTCAACTGTCATTTCTTATCACAGCTAAATTTTATTCCTTACCGGTCTGATATTACCCTTGTACATTCATGTCTCCACAATTTTAGTAGTGAGGATACACTTTGGCATTCTAGTCTTTGGACAGTCAATATTCCTTGCCAAATACGAGACAAATCTCGTAAATTAAACACGTAATGAAATTTAGCTGGGGTAGGTAACATTTTTTTCTTAGTATTTTGCCAAACATGTCGAGTTAAAGGTATTAATTTGGGCAAAAATTCGACCACTTCCTCATCGAATCTCTCTATACAAAAGTAACCAGTTCCAATTTTATCTGTTAAATGATAGGAAGCCCATTGTTAATTATTTTTAAATACAAAAATAAATACACAAATTCTCTCGAAATTTTCATCAATCTAGAAGCTGATTCTCACAAGAATAGTATTAAAAAAGGAATATGGAATTCCCAATTGTACAGTTGACTCCATATATTTAGTGCACATAAAAAACCTCAAAGCTGTGCTGCTTACGCAAAATGGGAGAGTGGGGCATGTTCTGGCTTTATAGAAAATCTTGAATTATAAATGTAATGTACTACCTTAATACATAGAACAACATTGTTCTCAGGTAGAGTATGTTCTGGCATGATTAAAATAAGATATTAACTGAAACACACCTGATTCAATTATAATTTCAAATTATTTTGATAGTTACCCGCCGAAAATATTGTGGGATGTAATGGTTTACGGCAGGTATGGAAACCCTATCCGTGACAGAGTGGAATTTAATATTACCAGTGTATCATGGAATATTGAATTTGGTAGAGGGTCCACACCTTCAAAAACCGTCAAAATTGCCAAGTAACCCATTCCAGCAAGGTAAATAATTTTTGAGCTCGCATATCGAAAAAGGGTCCTAATGGGCATCAGAAATGGCTTGGACTGTTGTTGGCGGTTGCACAACTTCTCCACAAGAAAAAAGATGGCAGAATGTTATTTCAAGAACTTGTGTTTTTAAATGTATACTTCTCTCTAGAAAATTAACTATGTGCAATATTGATCTGATATTTTATATTTATACACTACTTACATGAGCACATCTATCTGTATTTTATCCGGAAAGGATAACTGACGGGTCACACAATACATAGGGTGCCACCCAACCCTTTGTTATCATGTACCCATAAAATTTTTGTAGTTTTTCTATTTTGCAAAAATTAAACATACTTTGCGCAAATATTATTGTGTTCATTTATTCATGATTGCACTTCAAATTGGATGCTAGCAGGAAGAATCCATGTTCATATACTAGAAATAGATCTGATCTGATTACTGATAGAGTAAATTTTACGTACATTCAAAGAAATGTGAAATACTCCATAATAAAAATTTATAATACATTACCAATCTCAATCCCGAATCATCCGGTAAAAAAGATAAAAACAATATTACATAATATCCTAGTACAGAAGGCCTACTACAGCATTGGAGAATTATATAATGACCCTAATTTCTGCCCTAATTAAATCTGTTTTCATAATCAATGTTATATTATATTACCTGTTATACTACTGTAATTAACTTTTTAATGTGTTTGTTCTATTTATTTAATGTCCATTTAAAGTTTGTTTTTAGACATGTAACTACTTTTTATTTATTAACTTTGTAATTTTTTGACATGTTCTACACCATAAAGGTATTTTTGAGAACTAATAAAGATAATCTATCTATCTATCTATTATTGGGCAATATATGTCCTTATTTATACCAATATTCTGAGATGTATTTTAGATGATTCTTGTTATTATTTATAAAGTTATTTCAGTTTGGAATAGGAATAGGAGTTGTGTCTGTTATGCCGAATTCATAGGATTTTGATGATTTCTTAAATCATACCATAAATTTTTTTAAATCTCAAGTTTCCACAAATTGTTATTGTTTAAACTCAATTTTTTATAGTCTATTAACGATTTCGTACTGTATTTGCACGTTTATTAGATATATGTCCTCCTAAGCCAAAATGAGGTAATTCAAAATTTCCTAAGCAAATTGGATGTACTTCAAAGTTTTCTTGTTAAATGAATGACTGTTTTCAATAACAAGTACTGCTGAGCATGAAATGTCAAACATCTCAAAATGAGCAGATACTGAAGTACGACATTTTGGCTTGGGAAGGCAGTATATTATATCTAACAAATTACACCATAATTTAAAACCATGTATTTATAACAATATCTTAATCAAATTAGGTATTAGACTAATGTTTATCCACAAATGCACAGAACGAACCTTCCATAGTTGTCACGTTGCACGTTATATTATCATAACAAGACATTTTTACGGTCGAATTTAAAAATCTGTAACTCGAAAACTGTATAAGATATCGAGCTAATTTTTTGTTGCAAAAACTTTAACCTTAAACCATATTTCCTTTGCATATAGTATACACACAATTCAAACATTTAATACAGTTGCCTATACTTCAAAATTTTAAACACACAAATTTCGTTCTTGTGATTATGGATTTATTTAGAAAACGACTATAAGTGATTTTAAAATTCTAACAGTACTGATGCGCTCTGTAGCGTACTCATTTTAAGATAGAAGCTACATGTACATTTCATATAGAGCTCCCCAAAAAAGAAATGAAAAGCGGTAACCAAGAAAGAAAATAGAAAATACTTCAAGAATATTATTCTGACAAAAATTAATAATTTTAATTTACTGTTTGTTTTAACTTGAAACAATATTATATTATTGTATTATACATTTGCAATATATGATAATTCAAGATATTTAATTTTATTTTATTAAATCTGTGGTTAACACTAACCACAATTGGTGACCCCGACGTGATACAATTGGCGTGGTTTCGTCTAGACCATTGACCAGTTGGAGCATTTTGGTGCCCGGCGCAGAGGAAGTCTCGTCTGAAATTTATAGCTGAATTTATGGTTTTGAATCCCTCTGAATTGGCAGTCTGAGAGTTGTTTTTATTAGCATTGATGCTAAGTGTTATTTGCGAGGCCAAGTGAGTACGTTGCATATATTACTCACCATTACTTAAAGATTTGCTAAGCAATCAATATTTCTATTTTTTTTTTTTTTCCTACGTCTGTCAATTTGTGATATTAATAATGGTTGATCCACCTCAGACAACTGTCGAGTTAATCGAATCCCTGCCTGTTAATCAACAATGTGTAACGTCTGTCAAATTACCCCCTTTTTGGATGTCAAATCCATTGATATGGTTCATGCAAGTTGAGGCACAATTTAATGTTTCGAGAATAACCTCTGATAGTAAAAAATACGACCTAATTGTTGCCCATTTACCCTTGGAGATAATCAATAATATTTACGATGTTATCATTAATCCTCCAGAGCGAGATTTGTATGGTAATTTGAAAACTATTGTAATTTCACGCCTTTCCTCCAGTGAAGAGAAAAGACTTGAAGATTTATTAACCGGTTCAGAAATTGGAACCAGGAAGCCTTCAGATTTTTATCATTCTATGTTAAGTGTTGTTGGCGGTTCGCACATGGTGAGTCAGGATTTGCTAATGAATTTGTGGAAACAACGTTTACCGAAAACAGTTTATATTGCCTTGACTGCTTCGGGAAAGTCAGATTTGCAAGTAGTTCTCGACATAGCTGATAAAGTTTGGGAATCTTGTCAGACTCCAGTTCAATCTAATTTTTCTGCTTTGCCTGTTTCAATCCCTGACACGTTTCCGCCCACAACATTATCAGACCTTTTAACTACTTTTAATAACTTTTCTACAAGTTTCCAATTGACTTTAAATCAAGTTTTACAAAGACAACAATCACTTGAATCACAATTGTCTACTTTACAATCTTCGAATGATATGATTCGTCCTTCCACGTCTCTAAATGAGACACGTTGTACTAATTGTCATAACCGACGTCGTTCACATTCACGATTTTCTAATAATCGAAATAATTTTGATCCTTCATGCAACACAATTTGCTATTATCATCAAGTATATAAAGACCGAGCATATATGTGCGGCGGTCCTTGGTGTACTTTTTATAACGTTCCATTATTTGATAATAAATCAAATAAATCGAATAATTCAAAAAACTAGACAGTTCTATTGTCATGTCTGCTGACACTAGAGAGCTTGACAGCAGACGTTGCCTTTTTATTTTTGATGTATCAAATAATTTTCGCTTTTTGATTGATACCGGAGCAGATTTGTCGGTTATACCGAGAAATGCTTTTACAGATTTAAAGGTAAACAAGGATTTAGTTCTTACCACGGCTAACGGTGGAATTGTTTACACCTACGGTAAGAAACTTTTGAAAGTTAATTTGGGATTACGTCGTGTGTTTACTTTCATATTTAATATAGCTGACATACAGATCCCGATTATTGGTGCAGATTTTTTGGCACATTTTGGTTTAATTGTGGACTTGAAGAACAATATTTTGATCGATAACAAGACAAGTTTGTCAGTGAATTGTTACGCCGAAACTAGTTCTGTCATTTCCACGAGGTTATTTTCTTTTGAAGACCAATATACGGCATTATTGCATGATTTTCCGCAATTGGTGGGAACACCAGATTATTTTTTACCTGTAAAACATACTGTTCAACATTTTATTGTGACTGAGGGTCATTTACCTTTTAACCGTCCACGTAGATTGGATGCAGTGAAATTTGATATTGCTAAGGAGGAATTCGCCCATATGGTAGAATTAGGGATTTGTAGAGCATCTTCTTCATCTGTCGCTACTCCACTACATATGGTTGCAAAAAAGGAACCCAATGACTGGCGTCCGTGTGGTGACTACCGACAGTTAAACGCTTTAACAGTTCCTGATAGGTACCCCTTACCACACATACAAGATTTTAATGCTCATTTATTTGGTTGTAAAGTATTTTCGAAAATCGATTTGATTCGTGCTTATCATCAGATACCTGTCGCCGAATGTGACATTTATAAGACAGCAATCACAACCCCTTTCGGCTTATTCGAATTTATGCGAATGCCCTTTGGTTTGAGAAATGCTGGTCAGACATTCCAAAGATTTATGAATGAAATTTTTTCTAACTTGAAATTTGTTTTCGTATATCTTGATGATATTCTTGTAGCGAGCTCGGATCATACACAACATTTGGAACATTTACGCTTAATCTTTGAACGCCTTAATGACTATGGAATCAATATCAAACCAACTAAATGTGTTTTTGGCACTAGTGGTTTGACCTTTTTGGGACACTATATTAGTCCAGGAGGTATTGTGCCATCTAAAGAGAGAGTTGAAGTTATTATTAATTTTCCTCAACCATCTACTATTAAACAACTTCAACGTTTCATCGGTATGATTAATTTTTATCATAGATTTGTCCCTAATTTTTCAGAAATTTTGAATCCTTTACATTTGTTGAATGCTAGAATGTTGCGTGATAAAAGTAAAGTTATTAATTTCTGGCCATTGGATTGTTCTGCTAGTTTTGAGAAAGCTAAGCAAGCTTTAATAAATGCCACAGTTGTAGCTCACCTTAGTTGTTTGGAAGGAGTGACACTTTCATTAACTGTGGATTGTTCTAGTGTATCAATGGGTTCGGTGTTAGAACAGACATTTCATAATTCTACTTCTCCGTTAGGTTTCTTTTCTCGAAAACTGACAGATGCGCAAAAACGATATTCTGTTTTTGACAGAGAGTTACTGTCACTTTTCACTTCAATTAAACATTTTAGGCATATATTGGAAGGCCGCGTTTTTACTTGTTATACCGATCATAAACCGTTGGTTTACGCTTTATCGTCAAAAGCAGACCGTTCACCTCGGCAGATCAGACATTTGGAATTTATTTTACAATTTACAAACGATTTACGACACATTCCAGGTCATGCTAATATTGTCGCAGATACTATGTCACGGATTGATGACGTTAACGTTTTGGAACGAAATACTTCAGACATCATAGACTCGTTAAACTCTTCCAGTTTTAATTTAGCAATATTAAAAACTACCCAAGATGATGATGATCAACTTATTTCTTTATTAAACAATCAAAAGGTGAATAATAAAAACAGTAAAATAAGCTATTTGTTAAAACAAATTACCTTTCCGGATTCACATTTTTTAATTTGGTGCGATGTTTCACGTAATGGATGTCGTCCTTACGTACCAAAATGTTTACGTCGAGTAGTTTTCAATATTTTTCATAATTTAACTCATGCTGGCATTAAAGCAACTAAAAAATTGATAACCACTAAGTATTTCTGGCCCAGGATGAATTCTGATTGTAATTTATGGACAAAAACCTGTATCAACTGTCAAACTTCAAAAGTCAACCGTCATACTAAGACACCTATAGGTGATTTTGAGATACCCAAAGGCCGTTTTGAACACATTCATATTGATATTGTAGGACCTTTACCTCCTTCGCATGGTAATTCTTATATATTGACAGTTGTTGAAAGATACACCCGCTGGCCAGAAGCATATCCGCTCGTAGACATTACAGCAGAAACAGTCGCTAGGACTCTTTTTGAAAACTACGTATGTCGTTTCGGTGTTCCACTAGACATAACAACAGACCAAGGAGTGCAATTTGAGTCAACTCTATTTTCGGAATTTTCAAAGTTTTTAGGTTTTCACCGGATTCGCACAACTAGTTACCACCCTCAGAGTAATGGTATGGTTGAACGATTCCATCGAACCCTAAAAACCACATTATTAGCGAGAGCAAATACATCACATTGGTACGAAGAACTCCCTATCATTTTGTTGGGTTTGAGAGCTATGCCTAAAACTGATTTGCGTTACTCATCAGCAGAACTAGTTTAATAATAATAATAATAATAATAATCATTTATTGATGCCACTATACCAAGGTATTTACACAGGTCAGAAATAGAATACAAGTTACAAATATATAAAATCACATGAATTACAAACAAAATAATACTAAAATACATAAAAGACATATTAAAAGGATATGCAGATATTCTACAAAACATAATTTAAAAGACATACATATTAAAATTGCAAAATTTACAGATATATGGAAATTTATATCTATATTACAGTGACATATCACTAAAATCATTAAGAAGATACTCCTCAATACTATAGAAGGCTTTGGTTTTAAAGTACAATTTAATTTTGTTCTTGAACTGATTGAAGGCTAAATCTTTTGCCTTTTCAGGAAGGACATTATACATTTTTATGCTGTGATAGCTAGTTCCATCTCTAGTACGTGCAAGTCTTAAATAGTTTGGAACTAGTTTTTCTCTATTTCGTGTAGGATATTGATGGATATCACAATGTCGAATATATATGTTATGCCTCTGTTTTATATATAGTAGGCATTCTAATATGTAGACACATGGTAGGGTAAGAACGCCAAGATTTATATACTGTTCACGACAACATTCACGGTAGCCAATTTGAGCCATAATTCTAATGCATTTTCGTTGCAATCTAAATACTTTAGATGTATGAGTTGAGTGACCCCAATTTAATATAGCATATGACATAATTGAATGGAAGAATCCGTAATAAGCTGTTTTTAAGGTGTTTTGTGATACACTGTTTCGTAGGTTCCTTATTAGAAAAATAATTTTTGAAAGTTTTCCTGACAGATACACAATATGTCTTTCCCATGTCATAATCGGATCAATATACACCCCTAAGAATTTTACTGGTTCCGAATCAGTACTGTCTTCTGGTAAATTGCGGAGCGTAAGAATTAGTGTTTGAGTTTTGCTATCATTTATGCTTAGTACATTTGCAGTAAACCAACTTTTAACATTTGAGTGTATGTTTGACACATTTTGACGAATTATGTCCAAGGACTGATTTTGAATTAGTTCGGTTGAATCGTCAGCGAACAGAATAGATGTAGCGTCCGGGCAACAGCTTGGTAAATCATTGATGTAAATTAAGAATAGAATCGGTCCAAGGACGGAACCTTGTGGTACACCATGCCTCACCAACTGCCGCTCGGACGCACTGGCATTATAGCTCACATACTGGAATCTGTCTGAGAGATAGGATTTAATTAATGCTATACTATCTCTATCGAGATCGTAAGCCTTCAATTTTTCTAATAAGATGTCGTGGGACACACAGTCAAAAGCTTTAGTCAAGTCTAGAAATGATGCATGGGTGTACATGTTTTCTTCATATCCTCTTAATACTATTTGTGTTAGGTTATTTATTGCCAATGTAGTTGATCTATTGTTTCTAAAGCCATACTGACATGGAGAAAACAATTCATTTTCCTCAAAGTACTCTGTGATTTGAAGTTTTAAAGCTGCTTCTAGTATTTTTCCAAGAATAGGAACCAGGGAAATGGGCCTGTAATTGTTTATGTCCTCAATACCTCCCTTCTTTAAAATAGGAATAACTTTAGCGATTTTAAGGCATTTCGGAAAAATATGGTTACTTATACACATATTTATTAATTTGGTTAGAGGCACAATGATAACATCGAGTAATGTTTTGATCATTTTTACGGTTATGTCATATGGGTCTTTGCTTTTACTGTCTTTTAAGTTGCTTACTATAGATCTCATTTGGTTAAACGTAATTTCCTTAAATTTGAAATTTGATCCAGAACGGTTTGTGGCATTAGTTTTAATAAAGTCTACTGGACTTTTGTCCGTTTTAGGTAAATGTTTTACTATGTTTTGTGCAACATTGACAAAGAAATCATGGAAATTATTAGCGCTGATGTTTGCTATTTCTGGCGAGTTTAGGACTTGATTATTGCTTCTTATTATGTCCCACATAGCGGATTGACTGTTTCTACTAGTTTTTATATAATGGTCGTTAACTTTTCGCTTATTTTCAGATAACGCCTGTTTATATTTTGCTTTTAATTCTTTTAATTCCTTTTTGGTTGCATCATTTGGATTGTTTCTATTTACATCTGTTAGAAATTGAAGAGTTTCTCTCATTTGCTTGAGATTCTCATTGAACCAGTCAACGTGGCCTCTTTTTTTAAAACTATTTATGGATTTTGATTTCATAGGAAATGATACCTCAATGCCAGTAGTTAATATATTAATAAAAGTTTGAAATTTTATGTCGACATCTAGGTTGGGATCATCTAGAAAAATCCAATGTGCATTCTCGATATAGTTATATAATACTGTAAGACCATCGCTCGTGATTGGTCTATAGTTCACTCGTTTACTGTTGTTACATTTTTTTGTTGTATGCTCGAATTTAAAGCTGATACCCAGATGATCTGAGAGGTAAGGGTTGAATGTTGATGCATTCATTGATGAATCATCTAAGTTTGTGAAAATATTATCAAGACATGAATCATTTCTAGTATTTTCCTGTACTGTTTGTTTTAAGCCATATGTTAGAAATAAGTTACATAACTCTAGTGCTCTTTGGTCAGCCGTGTTAAAATTTACATTAAAATCTCCTGTTACTACAATGTTCTTTGTAATGTCAAGTTTATCAAGCAGTACAGTAATTTTATCTAGGAAATTGTTGAAATCCCCTAAAGGAGATCTGTACACTGTAACAATTTGAGTATTTTGAATTTTAATTCCTGATATTTCACAATCTACCTCACAATTGCACTCTTCTAGGTTAAGAATTGGTGAACAATCTATATTTTCACTTACAAGTATACTTACCCCACCATGTGTTTTTTCAGACCTGCAGAAGAAAGATACAAAATGATAGCCTTCAATTTTTAAAGAAGTAATTTCACCCGTAGAAAGCCAATGTTCGTTGAGACAGACAATCTGATATTTTTTAGTTTTGAGGAGTACTTCCAGCTCAAGAACTTTATTACGAATACATTGGATGTTTAGATGTAGCAGGTTTAGATATTGTTCGGGAGTAGAATATGAATACTTTTCATCGATGCGTTTGAGTTTTATTGGTTGGACCACATTTTCTTCTGCATTGATATCTGTAGGGTTGCATTCAGTTTTCATATCATTTATAAAAAATCTTCACTTTATGTCTTCAAATGGGATCTGTATTTATTAAAATCAAATCTGCGGTAGCCTACGCCTTTAGGCCAGAAACTGGGAGAATAAATTTCATTTTTGGCATCAATTGGTGCACCAACCATAAATACTTTATTTTGAGACTCCAGGGTTGGTAACTCCTTAACGCTAAATTCATCCTTATTTGAACTTGATGATTTTTTCTGTATATATTTTAGAATGTGTTCGTTAGATACATGCCTCTTCACTCTGTTTACATAGAGCCAGATTCTTTTTGTGACGCCTGTGAAATTTTCTGCATCCTCATCATTTAGTGTGGCATTGCCGACACTTCTGTTGTTTACTTGCCTTCTTTTCCTTTTATTGGTAACCACTTGAAAATCATTTCTATTTTCACTTTGTTCAATTTGTTGAGTTTGTTTTCGGTCATCATTTCCTAAATTTATTATATCATTCATTATACTGGTTTGTGCTTTTTCCAATTCATGATAATTATCTGGTGTCGATTTTTTTGGCACACCCTGTATTTACTTTAGCATTTGAATTATCAGTGTCATTTGTAACTTTTTGTGTTCCTTGTTTTACAACAGAATTATAAGTTCTACTTGTGCTTTTTTTTATTGTATTTTTATCACTATCTGAGTCTTTTTTGTTGTTTAGGATTTTTTCTTCTAATAGTTTAATATTTTTATTTAACAATAGATTGTTTTCTTCTAGTAAGACTTTATTTTCTAACAATAATTTGTACTTTTCCTCACTTTCACTGAGTAACTTCTTCAGCATTTCATTTTCTAGTTTTAAATTTTTACGGTCAAACGTTACGCCTCCCCGGAGAATATTTCATTAAATCAAATTTTGACCCACAAGTTTCTAATTTTATTGTTAAATTACGTGAATATTTTGATAATTTACAATTTACTGCCTCAAAACGTCAATTTTGTCAAAAATCTTTTATCAGCTCTGATATTAGCAATTGTACATACGTTTTCCTTCGAGAAGCTCGATTGAAATCTAAGTTTTCACCTTTATTTGATGGGCCTTTTGAGGTAGTTTCTCGAACTGATAAGATTATGACTATCCTTAAACGGGGTAAACCTGTCACTGTCAGTCCTGACAGAGTTAAACCCGCTTATTTGTTGACTGATGAGGTGGATCAAACTTTTACTTCTTTACCTAAACGTGTTCATTTTGTTATTGATTGCTTGGGGGAATTTTTCTTTTGGCAGAGGGGTATATGTAGCGTACTCATTTTAAGATAGAAGCTACATGTACATTTCATATAGAGCTCCCCAAAAAAGAAATGAAAAGCGGTAACCAAGAAAGAAAATAGAAAATACTTCAAGAATATTATTCTGACAAAAATTAATAATTTTAATTTACTGTTTGTTTTAACTTGAAACAATATTATATTATTGTATTATACATTTGCAATATATGATAATTCAAGATATTTAATTTTATTTTATTAAATCTGTGGTTAACACTAACCACACGCTCACGTCAATAGTGTATAAATATAAAGAATCAGAACAATATCACATGTAGTTAATTTTCTAGAGAGAGGTGTACGTTTAAAAACACGAATTCTTGAAATAACATTCCGCCATCTTTTCTTCTTCTGGAGAAGTTGTGCAACCGTCAACAAAAGTCCAACAAGCCATTTCTGATGTCCCTAAAGTCCCTCTTTCTGAATTCGTTCTCAAAAATTATTTACCTTGTTAGAACGGCTCATTTCACTTTTTAAAGCTTTGGACCCCTTACTAATTCGTCAATGCTCCACAAATATATAAGATATTATTTTGCCAAGCAAAATAAAGTAATTTTTCAAATTTAATTGTATCAAGTAACTATTTATTTGCTAAAGACAATATTTCTAAACTACACTATTATTGTGCACAAGAATTTTAAGTACGGCTGTGGGAGGTAACGAGACAGTGATTTATGGTCGGCTTTATGGCTTTTTTTATGTGTATTAAATATCTACAGACAACTATATATCAGAATTCACAATTATATCTAGGATTTGATAGTTATTAATTGACAATTCACAATCGTTAAATAGAAATACACAGACGATGAAGGAGTTTCTATAAAACCAAAACATTCGAATGCTATGGTCTACATGCGTTTTGACAACCATGTGGGCATCATTTGGAGACATGAAAAATAAAGTAAATTTAACAATATATGCTGCATCTATACTAAATTAAAGCTACAGCTCAACGCAACCTACAATCAATAAATCGGACTCAATAGGATATCCTTATTGTTATTCATACTATTCTTACGTTTTGCTATTTCTAAGCGTTCAAAGGCGGTGCAGATTATTTATTATATTCCTAATTAACCTTAAGTTATTGACATCTGATGTTGATTGTTATCAAAGACACATTGGGCTTTTTACTTCTTCCCTATTCCAAATATGTCATATGTTTCTTGAATCTTGTTATAATTGGACGTTTATTCTGTCCAACACACTTCAAATTACAATTTCTATAACTGATTTTAGACCTTTTGTTTCATTAAACTTTATCCTTTGGGTTTCATATTCTGAATAATTTAGTTCAATAAGAATATAACAAACAATGCACAGCAGGTTGCTATTGAATTATTAGCAATTTCAAAATGTAAAAATGGCGTGAGTAGTGACGAAAGCTTTATTACAAAGACTAGTGTGCACTGGTCGTCGAGTCGAAATATAGTATAAATAAAGAAAGCAGAATTGGTCGAGTTTGCGACATTAATTTATTATAAATACAGCCTATATTCATAAATTTGTTTTAGTGTTAATCATCTCCAGGTGATGCTAATATGGTTGGCGAAACACTCGTTGGGTGTAGTCTTCAAGCGTTTTAGTGTTAGTGAATTAAAACAAAAGAAGAAGCATAGGTCATTTGACTCTATCGTAGACTTTTTTTTTGGCAATTTCTGTTGTAAATTTTTGAAGTAAGCTTATTTTATGGGTTAATAGTATCAGCAGATACATCGCAGGATTAAAATCGGTCACGTATTCATTGGAGATTCTACTATTTTTGCGCGTCAAATCAACTCCTAAATGACGAGAGTTATTCCCCTAACATCATATACAGGGTGTCCCAAAGTCACTGGAGGAGCTCGCAATAACAGATTTTTTATAACATTCGGAGACAAAAACCATGATATAATTACGTCGAGGCTCCAACCATTTACGAGCGTGACGATATTAGAGTTTCGCAAAGAAATTTCTCCTGTGCAAGGCTAACGTTTCATTGTGAAATCCGTAGGTACTGAATCAGAATCTTTATTCATCACAAAATTGTTACATTACAGCGCTTATTATTGGATTAGTCAAAACTTAATTACTAAAAGACAAATCACCGGTAGGATACACATTAAATTTAAAAGTTAAATTCAAGACAAACAAGATAAAAAATATGGTGAAATACATAGTCTGTTATTTAATAAAATACATATAGAGACAAGAATAAATAAAATACACAAAAATACATTATATTTCTTTAGAAAAAATTCACAGATTTCGCAATCCTGCTTGCAACCATCGGAGTGCATTGAAAATGATTTAAGGAAGTATAGAAAGTTTGAAAATATTCAACTTTTTGAAAACTTTAAATTTAAAAACCTATAACTTAATATTGTAAGCATATATTTATTTTCTATATTGTTTTATCAATCTTATCAAAACGTGGTTTGACTATTTCTTCTTTGCTCTAGTGTTTACATTCAGTCAGATGGTTAGCACATAGGTTACGCTTTAGCTTATGGTGCGAGGGGTCTCGGGTTCAAATTCCTACGTCCGCTGAGTTTTTTTTTTTTTTTTAAATTTTGTAACGATTAATATATTTTTTTACAAATTCTTTTCTGATTTCTTTAGGTTTTTCTTCTTTTTATATAATAATTTCATTATTTCGTGTTCGTGTGATTTCTTTAGGTTAGGTTGGTAGGTTTTTATTTTGATATCTAATTTTAATAATTATTAGCGCCGCAGGCAATTGAGTTCCACCAGGGCTCATTTTGTTCCTTTTTTTATGGCGAACATTGTTTACCTGAACACATTTCTTCATATAAATTCAACTTTTCCTCTAAAACGCAAAAAACCATTTTTCGCGGCAATTGGCAATTTTTTTTTGCAAATTCCACCAAAGATTCTTTTTCCAAAATAATACCATCTTCCAGACATCGCAAACTACATGTGAGTATTTTTTTGCTGAGGCTGCAGTTAAACTGAAATCTGGGTCCCTGAAGAGCTAGCTTGCCTACATTAGGTAGGTAAATGTTTACAAAAAAAAGTACGTAATGTTAAAATTGTTTTTGCAGATTGGATCCTTTCCACTTCCTGCTCGCTTGAACAGGTAAACCAATAGGTCATGTTTGACAGAAAAGAATAGTTGGAATGTGTGCCATTATTACGTCGGAACATATGGTTTCAATTTGACGATGCTTCACCACATTATCCTTTATACATTACGTAATTTTAAATAGATCATATCCAAATAAGTGGATGGGATGTGGACGTTGGTGGCTCTATAAAAAGACCTGCATGATCGCCCGACTAAAGTTCATAGGACTAGTTTCCTTGGGGTCATTTATAACAATATGTTTACTGTATGGACGTTATTCATACTTTGGATGAGCTAAATGACAAAATAACTGAAGTATTAGCAATAGTTACGTCGGAACTAGTGCAAAGAGCTGTGCTGGATTTAAACATTTATTGAAATAAAAAACAAAAGCCGTCAGCTAAATGTTATCCAAGACTCAGAAGTATTGGATCAAAATAAAGTTACAAAACATGCAAACGCAATCTTGAATATAAATGCAACTGTGGCCAGAATTACTGATGTGCCAGCCAAGAGTATGAATAGGGAAAATAAAGTTATTCTACTATCGGACGAGCTTGGAAAAGGTATTAGACCCAAGCTATACAGTCTTAAAGTCACAGCAATCGCAAAGCTCTTTGCGAAACTGGAAAACATTATCGAGAATATTGAAATTCTCGCTAAAGACTAAACATAGAATGACTTTATAATCATAATAGCTGGGAAAAATGACTTTAGCAAGAAACAAGTCCCATCCCTCAGATACATAGATGTGAAAGTCAAAAAATGTTGTAACACCAATATAATTTTTTTATCAGTTCCATGTACAAATAGCCCCATTTTAAATCAACAAATTTACAAGTATAATTGTAAATAAAATACGTATGTTCAAAAACTAAACATGGTGATAGAAGGAAATATAATATATTATGAAATAAATAAGGAAAATTATCATATTAAACATTATATTTAAGAATCTCCACAATCTAATTATCAATAAACAACCTAATTTCAACAAATCGTTAATATTTATAAAGACAAATGGAACATTGGATCAACTAAGTATAGAATTTGAAAAGAAAAAAGAGGTGAACTATCAAATACTAAATACTGGTGATAAGTATGAAAACGAAAAGGTAAATAAAAACAGCTTATCAAAAGCTAAAAATGAAAAATTGGAAACTGAGATGGAGTCGTTATCAATTGCATCTCAAAGTAATTTAATAGGAAAAAAGAAAGTCAAATTGATTAGTGATATAATAGTGGTTCCAGAAGTAGATTCCAACAATTATTTATACAAAAGACTTTCAAAGCCAGTAACACTTCAATAGTTAATGATCTATATATCTTGAATGTAAATGTAAGTAGCTTTAAAACTACAAAACCGATATGTTGAGTGTTTTCTTACACACACATAGCAATCCACAAGTAGTCTGTTTCACTGAAACATGGCTCTCAAATGCAGAAGCGAAAGTTATCACATTACAACTTAGCAAGCTATTTTTGCCGTATGGAAACAAGAGGAGGTGGAGTAGCAGTATTGGTGAAAGAACATCTCCAATTTGGTGAAAATAAATTGTCCACTATTGGTGTAATTGAGAAGCAGTTTGAAGCTGTTTCTATTAATATTAATTTTAAAGATGTAATAGTAAATATAAATTTTCTATACAGGTCTCCTAATGCAAATCATGATTATTTTGTCAAATATATAGAAATGTTAGCATTATTATCGAAATCTAAAGGACCTAAATTTATTTGTTCTGATTTTAACTATAACTTTCCCAAAGTAAACAAAAAATGATAGTATTACCAAACGTACTATCTTCATTTGGTTATAATAAATGCTTTTCTGAATTTTCTCGCACCCAGGGTAACTCAAGTACTCTAATTGACAATATTTTTTCGGACACTAACACTGACCTATTAATAACTCAAACTCGAAGCAACGCCATCTCGTATCATTATGCTCAGTTAGTAATATACAAACTACCTGTGGCGAAAAAGTACCAAAGAATTGCTAAGAAAAGAACATTTTTCTGATGAAAATATACATTATTTTAAATTCTTGTTGTCAAAAGAAAATTGGAACGAGGTTTATACAGAAACAGTGATGATAATAAAAAAATTGCAATATTTCAAGATATATTTTTTAATATATTTAATATAGGTTTTCCTTTTAAAACAATAAAAACAAGTAAAGTGGCAAATAAAAAATCAAACAAATGGGTAACTGAAAATATTATTAATGATGGTATTTTTATCAGGCAGTTACATAATCAACTAAAAGCCTCTAATGATCCAGAACTTAGAGTTAGATATAACATCATAAAGAGAAATGAATTAAATATTAAGAATTCAGAAAAGGCTTACTATCAACAAAAAATAAATAATGAACTGAACAAATTGAAAGCTATGTGGGATGTAATTAGGGAAAATACTCATGGAAAAAATAGCTCCAGACAAATACCAACAAAAATAAAAACGGTAGATGATGAATATTTAGAAAATACGCAAGAGATTGCAAATGGTTTTAATAGCTATTTTGTTGATTCTGTTCATAAACTTATGATCTTGATGTTGACATTAGCCATTATTGATTTTGTCTGTAATAAAAAGCCATCAGGCAAGGATGAAGTACCATGCTGCCTAATAAAAGATGTCTCAAACTACCTTCTCACTATTTTAACATAGCTGATTAATGCTTCACTCGAAAACGGAAGATCTCCAGACCAATTAAAAACTGCCCTACCTGTTTACAAAAATACCGATCTAAATAATGTAAATAACCATAGGCGTTTCAAATCAGATTAACGTGTTTTCTTGATAAGTATGGGCTATTAACAACAAGGCAGTATGGCTTTTGTAAGAACCGGTCAACGCAGGATGCTATTCTCTCCTTCTATGAAAAAAAAAGCAACTTTAATAGTAATTTAAAATCAGTCGGTATATATTTTGATCTCTCAAAAGCGTTTGATTGTATAAATCAGAAACTATTATTGAAGAAACTTAAAATATATGGTATTCGAGATTTGGTGCTGAACTGGATTAATTCCTACTTAAAGGAGAGAAAGCAAACTGTAAAAATTGTACAAAATGGTGTAATATGCTTTTCACAAAATGTAAATGTACTGATTGGAGTACCGCAAGGGAGTGTACTAGGTCCATTACTATTCATAATATTTATTAATGATATCGTTGATAATATAGATAATAATAGTTTTATAACTCTTTTTGCTGATGACACCTCTGCTGTCATTTCTGCCAAAACTATTGATGTCCTCAGCAGAAATGCCACGAAATGTGTGGAAGAAATATCTAATTGGTGTAATAGGAATTGACTAGTACTAAACTAAACCAACAAAGGAAACTGATCTATTCTTCACACCAATTGGTGTAAAAACAGACTTAAGCATACTAGTCAAATCCACTGACAATTCTATTTGCCAAAATGATTGTGTAAAGTTTTTAGGCATCCAGATTGATAAAATACTGTCTTGGCATAAACATATGGAATGTATAATAAAAAATTTAGCTAGTAAAAATTTCGCAATTTTACAAATTAGAGATTCAGTTACCATAAACACACTGAAAACATATTATGGTTATATAAATTGGGTACTTTCTTATGGACTACTCTGCTGGGGTAATTGTACAAGAATACAAAAAGTCTTTACTATGCAGAAAAGAATTATTCGATGTATATGTTTAAGCTTGATTACACCACATCATGTAGATCTTATTTTAGACAGCATGGTATACTCACTATTTTCAGCATGTATATTTTACAGTCAGTGTACTTCGTGAGGAAAAATATAAATAAATTGCCAGAATGTAATGAACTCAACAAGTATACCACTCGAAGTGCAAATAATCTTTATGTCCCAGCACATAGATTAACATAAGTAAATAAAGGACCTTTATCACATCAATCAAATTAGTTAGACAATTCCCTAAAAACCAATGTTTTTATTCGCAAAATAAATTTTACAACTTCTGTGATAATTATTAGAATTGAATAGTGTATTTGTGTTATGTGTATATTTTGATTGTTATAAGAGTTTGTTAGACATATATTATATAATATAACTTAAATTGACTATGTAAATATTCTTACGTTTTTATGTATTATCACAACCACTAGGTATTATTATTTCACACATAAATAGTAGGTACCCACCTACTATTTTACATCTTTGATTAAATTTAAAATTAGATACCATTTGACTTGTCCCCAATACTTGTACTCAGTAGGTTTAAAGGAAATAAAGTTATATTATTATTATTGTTATTATTAAGCCGACAAGCATGGATGTGGGCCATTTTGAACATCTAACTTAATAGTCAAAACTATTTTAGTTATGTCCCAAATGTTATTTTATTACAATTCATAACTTCTACCTACAAAAATAAACTGTTAGTATCGCGCAGGAGAACGTTCTTTGAGAAACTTTAATAGTATCCCGCTCGAAAACGGTCGGAGAATCGACATAATTATAATAAGGTTTTTGGCTTTTGTCTCACAATGTTGTAAAGAATCTGTCAGTACAAGCTCCTTCCGTAATTTTGGGACACCCTGTATATTGCGATGCTTACCGAATATAAGATCCATAGATGTAACACTTGGAAGTGTACAGTTGAATATACAGAATTGTCTCTTGAGTCTATGCGGTATGTCATTTCTGCCACCTCCAGGATGTATCATAGCAGACAAAAACAGCACATCAACTATATATGAAAAATCACCAGGTTTGTCCAAGCTGTAGAAACCTATGGGATAGAATGTATTACACTAAATTCATTAGTAGTAAACTTGACAAAAGTACCTCCAGATTCCATAAGTTGTCTAACAATTTCGTTTGTTATTTGATCTCCCCAGTCATTAATTACAGGCATATTAATATCATCTATAAATATCGTCAGAGTTTTTCCTGCTGGTGGTCCATAAGTGGTCCCTACTCTCTTATCTACATACGATTCAATAATTCGCTAAAAATAATAATACTGACATTATATAAGGCGGAGCTCAGCCACAGGCTGCTCTAGCCCGATATAGAACATTTTACAAATTTTGTTACTTAAGGTACAATATTTTGTATTTTATGATAATAATTAATTACAAAATAATGTATACATCAGTATTGTGTAAAAATAAACAATGACAATCTGACTTTGTTTTTAATATTTTTATATATGTTTCTCTTCATTTACCTAGCCTGTATATAAACCTGATGTCCATTATTTTTTGGAGAGATCCAAATACTATCAACATCTAAATTAATTCCAGCATGTATAACTATCTGATATTTTTTATGCTATTACACTGTCGAATATAAATTGCCACCCCTCCACCTCTCCCAGTACCCCTGCCTTGTCGGTAGATACTACAGCCCGGAATATCCGTCATTAAATGTAGTTTTTCTGGTGTAAAAAGTACATCAAAACTATGTGATAAGGTATAAGAATTGAAATTTTTATGATACAAGAATCTTATAGTATAGGAGCCAGCATGCAATTATTTGACACATTTGTTTTACCTAGAAACATGATTAATTCTTTGCCTTGGAGCATGACAGACCAGAAAATTGATATGGAAATTTTTCTTAGTGGTGGAAACTTAATACATAAGTTAATTTAATTACATTTAAAAAATCAGCTCTATATCTAGAGCCCTTTTATGCAGGCGTTTTGTGCAACCGTATCGCGACCGCAAAATGCGGCCGGTTGTTTTTATGCACGCGAACGGCAAATAAAACGAACGGCAGTACATAAAATGATCAATTTTTTCCCTGTGATTTACAAAATGCGTCACGTTATCGATGGCACAATTTTCATAGCATAGCTTAAAAGTAGACACCTTGTGAGTTCAAAATGTCTATCTAACAGAGCTGGGCAAATTACTTTGGGTAAAGTAATTAATTACAAATTACTTATTAAAAAATCTCCCTAATCAACTATGTAGATGACACGAACATAATCATAAAAAATCATGAATCATTTATTGACTTAGTTACTGATGGTACACGCATTATGCAGGATATGGAAACCTGGTGCAATGAAAACGAACAAATATTAAATCAGAATAAGACTAATGCAGTATTTTTCAAAACTAATCAGAGGCTTGATACTCCTTCTAATATTATTCTTAATTCTCATAAAATTGTTTTCTCAAAGCATATGAAATGCCTAGGTATATACTTAGACGAAACATTACGCTATAATGAACATGTCCAATACATAAATTCAAAATTAAGTCGAACCTATGAACTGAGAATACTTGCCAAGTACGCGATGACAATATATAGCCAACATTTTATTATTCGAATTTTTATTCACATATTCGTTATGGGATAATTCTATGGGGTGATAGTACTAATAGCAATAGCACATTTAAAATTCAAAAAAGAGCAGTTCGTATACTAAGAAAATTGCCGCCTAGATGAGAGTCATGCCGAGGACATTTTAGGAACCTTGGCTTTTTAACCCTTAGTGGCTTATACATATATGAATGTATTAAATTTCTATATAACAATAGAGACAATTTTCAAATAGACCTTATGAACCCGATGTATAACACTAGACATGGCGAGAGGTACACCTATCCTAACCATAGGCTCTCACTTACCGAAAGTAGCCCATTATATGTCTGTATAAAACTCTACAACCATCTTCCAAATTATATAAAAGTCAACGAACCATTTAATAAAATAAAAAAACCACTTCTATCATTACTTTGTGAATTAGAACCCTACACAGTTAATGAGTTTTTAAATAATAGAATTGAATAGCAATATTGCTATAGTCTCCTTATTTGTTTCTTTTTTTATTTTTTATTTTATTATTGCTGTAAGTATTTTAAACTACAAATAAGTTTTAATTGTAATAACTGTATAGTATTTTTAAGATTTTTTCTTTTATCGCGATATTTTGACTTGTATACAGTACCTATAAGTAATTAGTTATATAAGTACATGATATTTTTTCTTCATTCTGTTGACTGGCTTATACAACTGTCTGTAATGTCTGTATTAAGTGCAATAAATTATTATTATTATTATTATTATTTTTTCCACGGATTTCTCTGGTTTCAGAAAATCTAAATCGGCTATTATTAGCAAGATCTAGACTTCGACCCTACTGCTCTAGGAAAAACCGGACTATGTTTGTGGCGTCTGACTGACTTCTGTAACGTTCGGTAGGTATTCCAGGGTATTCCTATATTCTTTAGACCGTCCTTTAAAGTTTTCAGAATTAGTCCCATGGAGGAGATTATGATCGGCACCACCTTTGCAGTTTGCAGCTGCCACATCTCTTGAATTTCGCGTCTCAAGTTGGTGTACTTCGCCATTTTCTCGTTGTACTTTAGCTCTATGTTGTGGTTATTGGGGATTGCGACGTCTATCAGAAGCGCTTTCTTCTCTCTCTTGTGTGTGATAGTTATGTCAGGTCTGTTATGTTCGACTGTTCTATCTGTTATAATACCCTTATCCCAGTAAATCTTAACTTGTTCAGTCTCTACCACTGGTGGCGGCTTATACCGATAGTATGGTTCGTTATTATCTGGCGTTATTTTATGCAGCTTCAGGAGTTCGAGGTATATTATCACAGCTGCATTGTTGTGCCTTTCCAAATATTTTGTGCCTGCTAAGCTTTGGCATCCAGACAGGATATGTTCTATGGTCTCTGATTGACTATTGCACTTTCTACATTTATCCGTCGTAATCTGCTCTTTTAGAATGTACCTTTGGTAGTTCCTGGTGCTTACAACCTGGTCTTGTATAGCGACCATGAATCCTTCTGTTTACGGATATAGTGTTCCGCTCGTCAGCCATCCTAGAGATGCCTCTCTGTCAATGTGATCGTGAACTAGGTTGTAGTGGTAGCGTCCATGTAGTTCTTTGGAGGCCCATTGTGTGACCTTGTCTCGGTTGGAGATCATATTCGGAAAAGGTACGTAATTTCTCTGGCTTAGATTTAGTGGGGTATATCCAATGTCAGCTTTTATAACAACTCTATGCAAGTTGGAGTTTGCAAGGTAGAAGTATTCCCTTAGGCCCTTAATCTGAGCGTTGCATGTTATTACTGCATCTGCGATGCCTCTACCGCCTTGTTCCCTAGGGAGCGACACTCGCTCTTTTGAGGCTCTGGGGTGGTGCATCCAATGATTGGTCAGCATAACTCTAATTATTATTATTAATATTATTATTATTATTATGTTAGAAAGTAATTTGATTAAAGCTTACCATGTAATTAAATTACTACTGAAAAATGTAATTACATTACTAATTATTTGTTAATGGTATATGAATAAATAAATTTATTATAATTACTCTACAGCTTCTAAATTTGTTAAAATGAAAATGAGAGATATTTAGTAAATAATAAGATCATTTGTTGGTGTACAAATAATTATAAACATATACAAATACTGAATAATACAAAAAGAAGTTTAATGAAAATTTTTAATTAATCAGTAAAGACAGTAATCAGAAAGGAATGAAAATCTCTATCTATCTGGAACTAAAAACAAATGTAGAATGAAATATGAATAATATTATATGTTTATGTTTCCTTTTAATAAGAATAGTGTGGCGTCTAGGCGAGTTTATATAAGTGGCGAAATAAAATAGCATTTCAACAAGGGCAGAGGGAGGTAAAACTGGTTTTGTATCTTATGAATATTGTTTTAATAAGCGGATAATCTTTCAGAATTTCCTTGTTACCTCTAGGATCTTCTAAATATTTTACTAAACTCTAAATCTATTTTATTGTTAATTAATCCTTGGGTATTTTCAGTTTCGGAAACTGGAAGTTGCGGATATTTTAGTGTTAATGGATTCTTTCAAATCGAAAAATTTGTTATGTGTCGTTTCATTTTCAAATTTGGCTGTGGTGGTGACCTTCTGCTTAATATGACCAGAGAAAACAAACTTGCTGTTTTATTCAATATCAGCCGTATTGACCTTTTCATATCAGCTGAATTGTTTGTTTCTTTAAGTACATTTAGTCACTGTAATTTCAGGCTAGGAATAGTCACAGCAGCAATAATAGCCTCATTTGAATTATCATTGACGTTAAATAAATATAAAAACCGCCTCTCTGGAGCTTGTCTACTGAAGTATCATTATTACCATTATCACTCAGTTTTTCTAACTTAACTTTTAATGATAAAATACTAGGTAATAAATAATCAAAGAAAGTATTGTTTTCTCCTTGTAAAAAGTTCAACATACATGCTATAGGTTCCAGAATTGCACAATATTCTTCCAAATATTGAATTTCTGTGGCCTTAAAGAGGTTGGACAAATATCCAGTTTCACAAACCAATCTTTTAATTTATCTTTATTTTTGAGGATTTGTGAAATTGAATTATAAAACGAATTTCACCTGGTTACTGTAGGGTAACTTAATGTGTGTCCAAGAATATTTTTGATTATCTCTGCAGCCTTTGGTAATCTTGCTTTTTTCCATAACAAAGAGCACTTACGAATAACCTTTTCATGCCTGGATTTCAAAGCTGCATCGGTAGAAATAGCTTTATTAGCGTCTGTTAAAACAATTCAACTCTACAGTATTAAAATTGTTCTAGGAATTTGAAATTATTCCCGAAGTAAGTAATTTAAATTACTTTTTAAAAAATAATCCAATTAATTTAGTAATTAATTACTCCCAGCGCTGTTATCTAAGTGGTAATCAGCAAAGAAATCAGCTTGATACTTGTTTGTCATACCCAGTGATATAACTGACAGGTTTAAAATGTCTGCCTCTGAACCTCCTCTAACCGGGATGTATGAATATCGTATTTTTGTATTCGCTAAATGTTAAATAATCGATCAAAAGTATTCGCTTGATACAAATACACGGATTATAAAACATTTCTAGTTATTTAATGATGTTTCCACCACTAAGAAAAATTCTCATATCAGTTTCGTTGTCTGCATGCTCTAAGAAACAGGATTAATAATATCTCTAGCTGATACAAACGTGTCAGGTAATTGCATGCTGGCTTCTGTACTATTGTATTTAAGAGATATAAATTTAAAGTCATTAAGATTTCATCATCATCATCAGCTTCTACGTCATCTTTGCTTAAACTTTCAATAGTCAGCTTCAGTTCAGTTTTCATTCAAAATAATATAATTAAGTAATGTCTTTATATATTTTTTACAAATTCATAAACAGTGAAATGACATTTAAAATTGAGTTCAATTATTTAATAACTAATATTTTGAACAAAAATAATGTAATATTAACTTTTTCTTATGTTACAGGAAAACAAAAACAGAATACACTTTTTCGACCTTTTACTATATATGTATAAAAGTTAAGAACCCTTATAAAACAAGTTGTTCTTAAAAACACAGAAGAAAAGCAAAAAGTTATAAAAAATGAAATATATTTTACATTCTGGAAAGCAATACATGAATTTAAGGTGTAGCTCTACCAACTCAATATATTTATGGAGCTTATTAAACACCTGAAATTCCTATAATAATAAATTTTGTATTATTATTGGATGCAAAAATTTTAAAAGTAGATATGCATGGTTACTACAAAAGAATCATCAGGTTTTAAAAATATATATTTCGTAAAGTATTACAAGTTTAAAATGCACACTTGTAAACGTCGTTTTAAACGCCCGCTTGTAAACGTCGTTTTTAACGCCCAACTCAGTATACAAAATGGAGAGTATGCAGCAGAAAGCGTTATGCGTGTTTGAATATGTAAGGAGTTTATCGGCTGTTGCGGTGCTACGTGCATTTCAGGTTCAGTAAATAAACGCAAAAGCTCCAAAAACCATGTGTTTCTGACGAAACAATGTAGGCAGTTGGACAAAGTTTCACACGTACCCCACAACAGTCCACTTCACGTCAAGTGTAAACTTATTCTCCCGAGCGAGAATGAAGTGCTTTGTGCTCTTGATACACAAATAGCTACCTATTTAAAACCTGATGATAATTTTGTAGCAACCCTTTATTAATCAATAATTAAAACGTAATTGATACAAACCTGCACCATGTTGGGTGTAGTAGCAGAGGAGAAATTAAAGCACTTATTCAATTTATAGTCCGGATCGAATGTTGACGTATATCCTTTTATCATGACGGTCTTGGCGGTACCTGGCTCACCTAACATATTCATAAAATATATTATAAAGACAAGTAAAGTATGATCTAGATTTATACCTATAAGCAACACGGCTTTATTTTGTTTTGCTGTGTTATGTATCAAAAAAGCAGTCCGTACATTATCAACATTAGGCACTAAAATGCTAATGAATTCCAAAATACTATCAGGTGGATATATAAATTCTTCTACTCTTTTGGACCAGTGTTCCCACCTACCAGTTTCTGGATTTACGACAAATTCGAAAATTGTTTCATTTTCGTTGCATTTTGGCCAATCCATTTTGGATGGATGTGTAATTGCAAATTCTTCATACTTCGCTCTGTCATCCAACTCCAACAAGGCACCCAAGGACCACATCGTAGAGAATAAGAAGAGACGTTCTAATTGTTTATCAGTCCATACCTCTAACAAATACATGAGTAATTAAATAATAGCTCAGTAATTTTAGGGCTCATCTGCCAAAAAAACATAAGCGAGCTGGATTTTTATATACAGCTATATTATTTTGACATTTTAAACATGCAACATGGTTTCAATTAATATACCTCGCTTCGTATCCGTCACACCTAAATTGAGATTATTATAAAAATTGCAGATCTCACAATTGTTTATGTAAAACTGTTTTATAGTGGAATAAAAGAGTATAAGTCATCTAATAAGGAACTGTCTTACTATAGCAATCTTATTACTGGAACTCCGTAGACATTACAAAAAGTTTTGGATTAAATCCGTGTGGTTGAAAGCTTTTGTTTAAACAAAAGAATGTTCAAAATCATGTTTCTTTCACAGTGTTTCTTCTGGTTATATGACTCTTATCGTAATAAAGAAAGAGAAACAAATTATTCACAATGAAATTGCGAAGAAAACTAGATGTATCCGATGGTGCTAAATTTCAAGTCGAAATGTTTATAACGATAGCTTAAAAACAATATCAAAAACGAAAATTGAACAGTGGCCCGTTTTTGGGCATCAAATCATACAACAAACTTTTTTTTCAGATTGTAGGTTATTTTACGTACTTCTCATTGGCGTAAAAGAAACATTTTTAGTATTTCTGAAAACCATTTTTTAAAAATTTGTTTAATTTCTTTTTAAACAAATGCATTTTACTCATGAATATTTTACAGAATTTTAAAAATTATTAGCATACAGTAAAAATACATAAGACAAGAAACAATAAAAAAAAAAGTTTTATCTTCGCCAATTGGGAGCCGAGATGTGATATTTCTTACATTTAATTTGCCTAACAGCACGCACGGCCTACTCCCGGAGTCTAGAAGGTTCTAGTGCTCATTCCAACATTTTCATGGCATATTGAATCCTACCTCATCACCCTTCAATTTCATTGTATATCGTAGATATTTCCAAGTAATAAATAACAATCATAAAAAGTATTTCATTATTGACGAAGAAGCCCATAACGCTGTCATAGAAATGGAAGAAATTAATGAGTCTAGTGATAATAAAGTAAATAATGATTTATTAGTTGATATGTTTCAACCGGGGCACGGAGGTCGTCACAACATTGATCTATGCCCACACCGTGCCAGGCGCGTTCCTGTTCTTTTTGTCAAAAAAAAACTCTAGATACTGTTTTTACCTAAAATTATGATAATTATAATACCTATATCAAAATAACTTCAGGGGCACATGGTGACAACCCGATGTATCCACTTGGCAGCGAATGTGCTAATAACAGACGGATCATTGCACTGAATAATTTCTTTGTTAGTATTTCATATATAAATCATAAAAATTTTTATTTTTTGATCAAATAAATTATTCTATCGTAAAGTATGGGTTTTCTGCATGCTAATAAGTATTTTACACCTATTATTATTATTATTGATTGAAATTAAGCATGGAAAAAATAAAATGCTGGTTTTCCCGAAATTCGTGAAATAAAAGGTGCTTATTGGAAAAAAAAATATTTTCTTCAACACATACATGTTAATAATGACCATTTCAGGAAACCAATCCTTAATTTCAATTTAAAAATATATATTTTTTAACAATTTACAGGATTTACTGAAATAGGCAATTGTATGCTAATTATTAGTGAATAATAATTGTTTAAATATGTTTGTCCACGACTATTAAATAATATACTCATTATGTACATGTTTCCTCAATGATAATGCTATCCATTAATCCCTACAGTGAATAATGATTTCATTATTCACTGATTGCAGTGAATAATGAGGACAGTCAGTTGTTTATAAGAAATGACATTAGTGACTTTTTACTAAAAATTTAAAATGTCAAAATTGCAGCAACCAAAATACAAGTGTTGTCTTTCTAAGGTTTCTGGGAAGCACTCAAATGGTACATGCCGAAGAGGTACTTTAATGAACACTCCAAAACTACATTAGTATTTTTTTTTTTTCAAAGCATTATCTATTAGCAACACGCGGTAATCCCCAACATTGTTTTTGAATCCATTTAGCTACGTGCCTACAAACTGTGTTATTTTATTAGTAAGCCATGACAATGTGTCAAAGCGTAATTCTGTAATTGATTTGAAACGTCAAAATTTATGCTATTTCAACGCCAACGTTACTCACAATAATTTTGCATATTAGGTACTCAAAAGGAGTATTATAATTAAATAAATGGATACTAACAGTGAAAACGAGATTTCTTTGACACCGCCAGAGATAAAGGAAGCTGCAGAAGTCGCCTCTTTAAACTTGTTGCCCGAAATATCATGAAAATTATATATTATGACATATGAATCTTTCCTAAATAGGAGAAATCAATTGAATATGAATGAAATAAATATTAAATATTTAATAGTCGTGGACAAAGTATAGTATAGTATAGTATTCTACTCGCATATAATGGCTATTATTCGCTCTAGTGATTTACGACACTCGCCTGCGGCTCGTGTCGTAAACTTCACCATCGTGAATAATAGCCATCATTATATGCTCGTTGAATAATATACTATTTTAATCATTTAAATACATGGATCGAGTAAGTGAAGTATTTTTCTTTAATAAGCACTTCTTTCTTTTGGTGTTGTTTTTACCAATCAAAAGTTATAGATAGTCATTTTTGTACAGAGCACGCCTCATTATTGGCTCATATGCATGTATTATGCAGCTATAAATTAGACCTTAATTAACAGATTCACATCTCTAAGGGATTGGATCGTACACAAAATTTTCTTACACGTTATTTACATAAAATTTCCTCCTGTTTTGATTGGCGCAAGCAGTTTTTTCAGCAAGATTAAATTTTAAAAGTTTTTCACGAAAAACCGTACCTACTTTTACAGCTATTTTGTTTAAAAACTATTACATCTTTGACGCTATTGGCCACAATATTCCCAACTACCAATTCGGATTCCGCGAAAAATGCTCCATAACGCACCCACTGACAATCATCACATCAAACATTCAGGCAGCGAAACTCGAAGGACAACATAGTGCGGCAATTCTTATTGATATAAACAAAGCATTCGACAGTGTATGGCATGAAGGTTTGCTATATAAGTTGGCAGTGCTGAACTGTCCAAAACATCTTATATACATAGTAAAAAATTATTTAAATGAAAGAACCTTACAAATTAGAATAAATACGAGTTACTCCAAATTATTTAAAACACATCAAGGACTACCACAAGGCTCCCCTCTCTCACCGCTGTTGTACAACATTTTCTGTTACGATATTTACAACTTTGAAAAAGACTTAGAATATTTTAATCCTGATACATATATCCTACAGTACGCTGATGATACTGCCCTAATTAGCCATAATAGCACCTTAAAAAAAACCGTTGCTGAATTGCAAGAACTAATGAACAGGACAATGACATGGTTCAACAAATGGAGACTGAAACCCAACCCAACAAAATCCCAATACATTATTTTTAATCATGCACCGAACAACAATTCGCCAACAGTTACTGTCAACCACCATAATTTAACCTCTCACACAATAGTGAAATATCTAGGCATAAGCTTAGATCAAACGCTAAACTTCAACCACCACACCAAATCCATAAAAAAGCGGTGTATCTCTAGAAGCAAACACTTTCGCTGCATGACCTACAAAAATAAGGGAATCAGCAAAAAGACTGCAGCACACATATACAAATCGATATGCAGACCAATGTTAGACTACAGCCATCCCATCTACTTAAATGCCAGAAAACCAGCAATAAACAACATCCATGTTGCAGAAACATCATCGCTCAGAGCCATCACTAAATATCGACACCCAAGAAATCCCACAATCCACCAAACACTCTTCTTTATCAAATAACTAATACAGAGCCAATTCCACAGAGACTATTTAAACTATCCACTAAGTTCGCCAAGAATGACCACAACGTAGAAATACTTCAACCTCTGTGCAAAACAAGAAACCATGAAAGACCCAGCAGCAGGAAGTTTCCGGACAAAACCCTGTGGGAACACATTCGCGAAATAAGGACCACATGATAAAAAGTCAATAATAATTGTAACATTGTAACATATTTAGCTGATTTTTTTTTTTTTCTTTCACATGCTATCTAAATTTTGCTGTCTGTTATCCATACTTATTACAAAATTTATAATATTGTTAAAAAAAGGCTGAAGGACTTCGGTCAATGGCCATTTGGGTTTTTACTCAATAAAGTACTTTTATTATTATTATTATTAACTATTACAACGGCACTTTTTATCATATTTTATTGATACAATTTAGAAGAGAATGGAAAAAAGTCTGCCCTGTTACAAAGGATTCTGAAGCTGATTCCTTATTTTATTGCACATTAATATTGCCAATTGTCAGCCTGACCCACTTCAATTAGTGCAAAGTCAACATGCTAATGTTTTAAGTTGTTACCTAATATTTCTTTGTATTTAAAAAAATATCAAGACGTACTTGGCTCATCGGAAATATCTAGAATTCCTTGTAGAACATCATAGCATTGTCGGATGTAGAATGCTTCTCTTACAAACATTTTAGCTTTCAGTTTTGTTTGGACAAATGTATGTAAATCATCATAAATCCTATTGAATAATTCCCTGAGGGTATCCGCCTCTTGTTGTGATCTACTTTTCAACCACGCGTTCAAAATTGGAGGCCAAGGCAGTACTGAGGAACTCATGAAAACCATTCCCATTCTCGACACCGTGGCAGGACTAGCGTTGTCTACATTATCAGGTTCGAAGACCAACTTGCAATTGGGAGCCATTACTATACGGTCACCATTGGCCAATGTCAATGTTTTGTTATCGTCTAGCACAGAGTTAAGGTTTTCTATCCAGACAGCATCAACAGGACCATCCAGAACAAGCCTGTGTAATTATTTGTTTAATTTATTTAAATCAGTTTATGTCGCATGACAGTGTTTGTGTCAATTAAAATCACCAATTTACCTAATTACATGACTATTAATAAGTAATCATGTATTAATGTGCATTATTCATGAACAATGACCTTTTTCAACTTTTGTGTAATAGTTAGAGAGAATGTAATAGCAAGCCAATTAGCAGATAGAATAAATTATGGTTTTTTAGGAAGGCAATAACCTCTCTAAACAATATTCTTGTCAATGAATGGTCCATACCGCTGCTGCAAGACAGTGGAGAGTGCCTCAGATTTTAAAATTAGAAAAACATACAAGTCATGTTTTTTCATATCCAATTGATAAGCACCAGAAGCTTTTGACCGATGACAATGACCACAGGCTCTTCGGCTCAGATGGACCCGTGCCATTCGAGCCTTGACAGCTCACTTCCGGTCGAGAAGTCCGGTAGCTCAATTTTTACTCAAGAGATTATTATAAAAAATCTGAGGTGCATTTTTTTTTGAAAAGATATGCCACAGATAAAATCTGTTTTGTCTATTGATAAGGCAACTATATTTTCTTAGAGCACATGTACAAACATTATTGTGGGAAGCTGCTGATCTCAATGGACCACCAGAAATAATTATTCAAGTTTTAGGATGGAAACTTGTTAATGATATTCCCGTTCGTGTTGTTGGTATTGCTCTCAGGGCTTTTTCTTTATTAATGAAAATTGTGAAGAGTATTCTGCAGACGTCACATTCCTGTATAAAAAATGTACCTGTTATTGCACAAAAACTCACACATGAATAAACAGCTTTACAAGATAATATTTCAAGTACATAAAAGTGCGTTTAGTTCAGATAAGGATGAGTATATAAATCCCTCCTAAGGGCGCTGCGGGCCTCTGAAGGGGGCACCCAAAATTAATGAAATTGTATTTATTATTCTCTTGAATAAACTAAGGAAAAATAACAAATTATTACTAAATTAAAAGGCTCAACAGGTTTAAAGATTAAGAATTAAATTATATGTTCAAAATTCATTAAAAACATTCTGTTTATGCAAGAAGACTGGAAAAATTCTTTAGATTCTTTGTCGAAACCGGTTGGTCCTATGGCGTTACAACAAGATAACCTTTCTTGTGTATTTATAGCCAAAGAACCATATTCTGATGAGACAATCACAGAAAATTCACATTAAAAATGTTGGGGGGAAGTAAGTCCCCCATTTCCAATTTTGTGAACCCCTGATTGAATTTACCCTTGGTGGATAACATCAGATAATGACCTTTATTGATATCGAATCATGTGCAAAAACTAGTCACTGTAACTCACAGGGTTCCTGAGATATTAAATAAAATGTCAATTTTGGGTGCCCTTCAGAGGCCCGCGGCACCCCAGGAGGGATTTCTGGACCCATGTTTATATTAACTTTTTTTCATATTTTTTTATGTAGAATCACCCCTAGAAATTAATAACTGCATACCTGAAATACCCTGTATAATGTGAAAAAGTTTGTCATCATTTACTTACATATGCACTGTTTATCTACAGATTTAAAAATAAATAAAACAGAATATAAACATAAACACATCACACATAGTAGACAACCCCCCAAATCTAAAGCCTAGGCCAGGGACGCTGTAAGCGGGCGTGCAGGGCGCTGGAATTACCAAATATATAATATAATATTTATACCAGAAAGTTTTTCGTTGATTACCTATAAACGGACCACTCTAATAAAAAATTATTTAAGGTCCACAATGGTACAACAAGGACTTAGTAATTTCCCCATTATTTCAATCGAGCATGAAATACTGGATACTTTAAACATGCACCAAACTATTTCAGAATTTGCAGCACACAAAGCAAGAAAAGTTCAGTTTCTATAATTTGTTGTACCTATATTAATGTATTTCGTTTTTTTTTATTAGTTGATTAAACGTTTTAGTTTATGTTACCTATAATACTTATATGAACGTATTTTAAAATTATGTTACCTATAAATTTTATGTTTCATGTTTATGTTACCTATAATATAATATGTACATTGTACGTATTTTAAAATGGTTGTTTTTGTTTTAATTATGTTTTACGTTATTAATTTTATTCGAAATTAGGAAATAGAGCGCCAAAAATTTGGTTGCATGCGGGTGCACTAAGCTCAAGCAGCGTCCCTGGCCTATTCTGTCTATTCTAGGAAATGACGTGCAAATTCAACGACAAAAAGTTACCACCAGCCGATAACTCAAAAAAAAAGTGATCTGTTACCGGGACCCGACAGTAATCCCTATGTATTTCAACGTGCTGAACATGAATCCGATGTCCGTTTAGCTCCATTACCCACCATTTATTTTGTAAATCACGAAAATAATAGAAAAAGTGAATTTTCTAGGTTATTTTCGCGATTTACAAAAAAATTGTGGGTGATGGAGATAAACGGACATTGGATTCATGTTCAGCATATCGAAATACATAAGGATTACTGTGTCAGGTCCCAGTAACAGATCACTTCTTTTTTTTGTGGGCCTGTGCCCCGGTACACAGAAAGAAAAGCTCTGTATCCTGGACCAGACATAGTAATCCCTATGTATTTCGACGTGCTGAATACGAATTAGATGTCCGATTAGCTCCATCACTCACCAATTTTTTGTAAGTCGTGCAAATAGCCTTTAGAAACCTGATTTTTTTAGGCTATTTTCACTATGCTATACCAGCACCATAAATTTATAATTAAATACAAAAATATTACAGTAACGATAATTTACCAACAATAATCAGTTTTCTTGAATTTTAAAGTTCGTCTCCACAATGTGGAAAAAATTCCATCTGTCCAATCGTTTGTTGCGACATCAAGTCTTCCAAACATTTGAGGTGCTGTGATGGCCTACATAACATTTTTATAGATGCAATATAAATAAAATGATTTCTTCGCATTTTAGTTACCTTTGGATTCATTCTAAGTTCTTTGTGTGGTAAACCATTTTCCGTCATTGATCGCATAAGTGCATACATACATTTAGTTTTGCCGGCTCCTGTAGGCCCTGCGAAAAAATATAAAAATATTTGAATAAATCAAATTTTATTATCTTTTGATTTCTTTAAGTTGCTATATTAACAAAAATACTATAAAAGTCCCAGAGTTAATGTTAAGATGAAATTCTTAACACATACTACTATATGATACTTGATTGTCATAACTACAACACATAGAGCAGACTTCGAAATAAGTATATCAAACCATTAAGAATAAAAATATTTTCAAAACCTACGATTATGTAAGTATTTATTCGGTAACCTGCTATTTACAATCAATACAATGACCATATAACATGTACAATATAAAAAAAAAAACAACAAAACAAAAATAAAATACCAAGAGATAACCTCTTGGGTACAATTGAATTAATGATACTTAATAACTAATCTTAACATATCTATTGATTTCTTGTTTAAATGTAGTTAAATTCTTTATTTGTTTTACCTCATTAGGGAAAGCATTGAACATTATTAATCCTTTAAAAAATAAATAATTTTGTGCAAAACTTTTTTGTCTAAAGTGTACATAAAAATCATCTTGTTGTCTTATGTTGTGATTATGTCTTTCGGATATATAAGTGATACAGTCTTGTAAGTATTCAGGAAACATTCCCTCTTTAAAAATAAAAATTAATGTATTATAACATATTCTTTGTTTTACTGACATAAACTGCAGTGTTTCTATCATGTCTCGTATAGGGGTATATCTATTACATTTTAAAATAACACACATCGCGAATTCGTTTAATTATCAAAATAGTCAATGATTTTATAGTTTTCTATTCATAACCGCTGCCTAAGTAATCACCACTTCCACAAGTCTTGTTAAGGGAAAACAGCTCAACCATATTAAGATTAAAAAACCACAAAAAGTGTTTAACACATTTAAAAGCAAGGAAGATAACCCCAACGATAAAAAACAACATGATAAAGGTAAAATGCATCAAGCAAAAACTCCCGATACAACAAAAAGAGATACGGCTACTACAACAAATTTTAATAAGACAAAAAAGGTAGAAATCATTACCGGTACACGTTCAAATAGTGAAAATAGCAAGCTCAGTGGCGTAGAAAAGAGGGCATGGTTACATATAAGCAAATTCAGAAATAATGATATTGAACCTCAAGATATTAGTGATTACATAAAAGACAACGTAGATGTTACAAAATGCATTTGTGAAAAATTCACTACGTATCATGGAAACCACACTTATTTTAAATTAGTCATTTAATATGAATCCTTGGACAACTTGTACAAATCCGATTATTGGCCTCGTGGTGTTGAATTGAAACAGTTTCTTTTTCGCTCCACAAATAAATCCTTCCAGACTGGAGCAAAACAACAATTATCAGGACCCAATTCAAATGAATTACACAACTAATCTAAAAGTAATTCATGTAAACATACAATCTATTTCCAACAAGATACATGAAATAGAAGTTACGCTGAAAATGGAAAAACCACATTTCCTGTGCTTATCCGAACATTGGATGTCCGAAAACCAGGCAAATGTAACATGTATCCATGGATACAAACTATTAACACATTTCTGCCGAATTACGCATTTACACGGAGGTGTAGCAATCTATGGGAAGAAAGGCACTGACTACAAAGTGATCAACATACCCAGAACTATGCTAGAAGAAAAGATATGTGAGTGTTGTGCAGTAAGTACTAACTTCAATAATGTAAAAACAGCCGTGCTTTCAATTTATCGTTCACCTATGAGTGACTTTCAACAGTTCTTAAAATGTTTAAATAGTATTTTGTGTTTGATAGCGAAGAACTTTCAAAAAATCATTCTATGTGGTGATTTCAATGTAAATTTTATGGTATCAAATGTTCATAAATCATTAATTAATGATCTTTTTGGCAGCTTTAGTATAAAATCATGTCTCCCTTTAGAACCCACTCGTTCATTCAATAATAGTGAAAGTGCAATTGATTATATTGTATCTAATATAGAATACATAACAAGTTCAAATGTTGATATTTACTATTCAGATCACAAAATGCAAATATGTGTTTTCAATCTTAGTTGCGAGGCAGTCTTACAAAAACCTCGTGCAGTTTGGAAACGTGACTTGTCAGAAACTAATTTCCATCAACTAAATATAAACCTCTCAAATACAGATTTTAGTCAGCTTTATCGTTTAAATAATCTTCAAGAAGCTTATGATTACTTTTGGGGCCTGTTTTATTTTTGCTTAGACGTGAGTTGCCCAAAAATTAAAATTATGACATCACAAAAAAACAAAAAATGTTGGATGATTAGAGATATTCTAGATGATAGCGAACATCTATCTATTTTGGCTGTATAAAACCACAAATTCTGAGGAGGCATGAAACATTTATTTTGAGAAAAAGAAAAATTTTAACTTAAAATCAGGGACTCGAAAAAATGCTTCTATGATGATATAATAAAAAAGTCGTCAAATATCAATAAAGCTAGTTGGCAAATTGTAAAAAACATTACTAACAGCAACAAATGTCATCACACTATAACATTAAGTATTTTGCACAACAATAAAAAGGTTAATGATCCAAGTGAAATAAGTAATATTTTTTGTGAATATATTTCAACTGTAGCTGAAAATCTTATCAGTTCCCAATTTCCTGTAAATTTTAATGACTGTACGGTTTCTAATGCCCCATCTCAATCAATGTTTTTTAGAGACATTGAGCCACATGATATCTATGAGGTACTAAGAAATATAACTAACAGAACATCGACAGGACCTGATAAACTTAACTATAACATTATCAATTCATGTATGCATACTATTGTTCAGCCGCTTTGTTATCTTTTCAACCTCTCAATTTCTATTGGCATATTTCCCACCAATTTAAACTAGGGCACGTTACGCCACTGTACAAGAAAGGTGATGTGGAACTTATAGACAACTATAGAGCAATAACTCAAAACTCTTATATATCAAAAATATTCGAAAAAATTTTACAGTCACGAGTATATGAATATTTAACTGCATTTAACCTTTTAAGCGAACATCAGCATGGATTCAGGCCCAAATATTCAACCTTGACTGCAGCATATCAGTTTGTGCAATTCATTTATGAATCATTAGATGCTAATAAATACGTTCTTAGCATATTATTTGATTTAAGTAAAGCTTTCGACTCCCTAAATCATGAGTTTTTAATTAAAAAAATTGAATCAATAGGAATTCGGGGAAACCTCAGTAAGTGGATAAAGTCTTTTATTACCAATCGAAAAATTATTGTAAAACTTGACAATAATTACTCTCAAAAAAAGGATATCAATATCGGTTTGCCTCAAGGTGCAGTCCTCTCTCCTTTACTATTCACAATATTTATATATTAATGACTTGGAAGCACATCCCAGTGAAGGCATCAAATTAATTATATATGCAGATGATGTTACAGTTGGACTTGTGGCTGATTCAGCCGAAGAAGTAAATAATTCTGCAAACAATTTAATAGCCGAATTCTCATCATGGTGTACACGGAATCAATTAATTTTAAATTTACACAAAACAACTTATATACAGTTTTATAAAAGACGACAGACACCTATTTTAAATCTAATTATAAATCAACACATTATTACACGATCGACATACATTAAATTCTTAATAGGTCTAGTAGCTGACGAAAATTTTACTTGGACGAATCATATAGAATCAGTATGCAAAAAATTACAAAATCTAAAACCTATCTTATCGAGAGGACAACTAATAAATGTATATTATGGGCTCGTGCATTCTCATCTCAGGTACTCAATTATTCTCTGGGGTGTAAGCACAGAAATGCAGAGTTTTTATTTTACAAAAAAAAAAATTATTCGTCTTATATTTTCACTCATGCCACTAGATTCATGTCAACCTGTGTTCATAGAAAATAACACCCTAACCTTACCTTCAATTTTTGCACTCGAGGTAGCCGTTTTTGTCTACCAAAACAAGAATAAATTTACATTTAATTCAGATAAGCACACATACAATATCCATGTAGCTAATCAGATTTCCTTCAATAATTATAACCTGTCACTTTTTAGAAAAAGTCCATATATCTGTTGTGCCAACATTTTCAATGCACTTCCTGTTGAGATAAAAAACCAACAGAGTTTTTCAGTTTTTAAAAATAAACTAAAAAAATACCTAATTAATAAATGTTATTATTCCACTCAAGAGGTTTTTAGTAATGTAAGCAACTAATGGATGTATTAAAAATATAGCATTATATTGTGTTCCATGTTTTGTAGTGTATAAGTATTGTATTTTATTAATTTTGATGTATATTATATATTCTCTTATTATTTGCTGTGAATTTTTAATAACATTTACTATTGTAACAATTTTTAAATATTATTTTATGTCATTAACGTGTGTTCAAAACTGATCTGTCACATCTATACAAATGTATAGCCAAGTGAATAAAGAATTTTATTATTATTATTATTATTAATACTTTTCCAATATTAGCAAACCAAATTTAATATTAATATCCTTTAATATCAATGATTATCGATCTTTCGAATTAAAAAAATAGATATCTTCTTGACCTTTCTATCTTTCACGTGAAAAATCGTTGGAATATCATTTTGTAACTTTTCTCTTTTAATATTTTAATATGCCAAATTTAAGTTGTAACAAGAAGTATTATTATAGCTTTGAAAGTTTAATAAATATTATGTGTGCTTACGCTGGACTTTGTGCTTTAAAACATTTCATTAACATGGATTAAATTCCTCAGGATATGTACTCTTTAATGCTACTTTACATTGATGGATAATATTGTTTTATAAATGTATAATCATTTCTTTTTTCAATGAACCTCGCCAATAAAGATTATTAAATAACAAAACTCCCGTTGAGTTATAAAATTAGACCCGCTTAGACTCTTTTACGATACAAACCTTATACATTGTAAAACAAATACGAAAATTTTGGGCACTTGAGTTATGTAATATTAAACTACTATGTGTTAGCTGCTGAGAAAAAGCGAAAATTAAATAATTTTAATTTATGTAATATTTTAATCTACTTTTAGAAGAATAGTAAATTCTTTCCACTTTTTTATCCTATTTAACTGAATTTTAAATAATTTTTTTTTATATCAGGTGGAAATGAAAAGGGACTAAGTAGGATGCATATTTTTCAAATATGGAAAGAGAAATCTGGTTGTGATTCTTCTATAAAGTGTCAATACGTTGTAAATGTAATTTTATACCTGCCACATATTTCGGAACTTCCAGAAAGAAACCAAAATGATGTACCACATAATATATATCGAGTTTGTAGCAAAATTGGAGATCGATGAACAAAAATGGATACGTTAATGCTGACTAGCTGAAAGCAAAATTTAATTTTTATCAAAATGTTGAGGTGGAAAATGATTTACCCAGCACTTCTGAATTAGTAGGGAGACAGAATCTATCTTTTGATGAAAGCAGTGAAAGACTGGATCGTAAAAAGACCGCAGAACTTTGTAAAAACTTTGTGTCTGAACTAGTTTATGCAACCTATAGAAGTTTGTGCGCTTCTTTATTGTAAGAAATAAACAACTAAAATGTATACTTTCTTTTTTTTTTTTGTAGTCCAACGTAAACCACCACTAGTAACAAATTACGCATTTAAAGCTACTTAGTAATTTTGTAATAAGTTTTAAGGCATTCTATGCCACTGTTGCACCCCTTAAAATCACCCTATTTTATATAGGCAATTTTTTCGCTATTTTTATGTTAATTGGTATAGGTTTAATTATCTGTGAATATTTTTTATCAGAATTTTACTCAATAATTTCGAATTTCACTCCCTGGAAACTACCACAATTTTTCGATGGCATTTTTTAAATTATTTTTTCTGCAATCGCCAGCCGATTTTAGACGAGTTTCATAAGTTTCAGAATTTTGACTAAAAAATGGTTCATTTCGCCCTACTGTGCTAAGGCGTGAATTTACGTGTCCTTCTTTCCACCTTTTTTAGTTGTCTCTTATGTAGGTTCTACAAAGTAGAAGAAAAATCTGTAGTTTTAAACAATGTTAAAAATGATTGAATTTTTGCCCCACTGATAAAAGTTATAATATAGTATAAAATATTTATTTTGGTCCTAAAAATACTCATTTAGCGTTTCCGAAATGTGCTACTATGTAATATGTAACATTATTACAAATGTATTTATAAATGTTTTTGTTGTTTTTTTTTTAATAGTTTTATCTATTTATTTTTTATAATTCGTAAATACTATACCCCCATCCCTCTTTCGGAGTTATTAATGTCACTTTATAGGCTTCTCAAAAAATGTCATTTTACACTTTTCAAATTCGATATCTCGAAAACCTATACTCAGGGTTGTAACTTCTTTAGAAAACATTTCCAGACACAGGAAATTTTCTTACTATTTTTGCCTGTAGCATCAGTGTCTAAGGGGAAATGTGAGAATTTCGGCACACTCTACATATTTTAAATATTGTGTAGCAATGGGGCACCAATGCTGGTATCCAATAATATTGATATCCAATATGGCACCTATATTGTTATTCTATTCTATCTTATATAACACCAATATTGGAGTCCAATATGTCACCAATGTTGGGATTCAATATGGCATCTATGTTGGTATATAATATGACACCAATATGTGATTGCAATATTGGACATTTATTGCAAAAATCTGACGTTCAGTATATTGGCCCAATATGTGAATCCTGTATTGGTATAATCAGTTTGTGCTACAGGGGTAGGGTATAATAGCCTTGTTTATATATCTTGTATCCAATTAACGGAAAATTATGAGCAGGTGAAATATAAAAGATACTTATAACGATTTTTCTGGAAAAAAAATTTGGGTTGGGAAAACAGTAATTTTTAAATGGCTGTCAAAATTTCGCTAGTGGTCAGATTGACTGTGTCAAGTACCCCTCAAAAATTTTAAAACTAAATTTCACGCATGTCTGGGCTCTTTGTTTCAGTATGGTTAACACTTTGAAGTGAAGAAAATTTACACTAAATTTTCTTACATTTCAAATGGTTGTCAGAGCGCAACAAATTTGGTTTTAAGATCTTTGGGGGCACTTGACATATAGTTAAAATTTTGACAACAAACAAACTTTTGGCAGCCATTGGTGACCGTACAACGTGCAAGTTAATGTGACAACAATTTAAATTAAGGAAATGTGACGGGTTTTCAAAATACACGATTATGGTTTTCCCAATTATTTCAAAAGCTAAACAAGTTATATTAGATCTAATAGCGCGATTGAAGTGCTCAAAAAATTCTCTAAAACTTTCTGTGTTTAATGACTTTCTATCTTTTATAATAACATGCAGCTTCAATTTGGGATGCATCATTTTGTCACTCGTATTAATCCTGCATTACACATTTAAAAAAATGTAGCCAACCATAAGGAAATGATTGCAAATACCTAATACCATGAGGCCATGCCGCACTAATGAAGTCTCATACAATTGTACAATTTTTAAATTCCACGAGGGATAATTAATTAATTTCATTTCTGCACTCTGATTCTCTATTGCTCTCTGTAGCTCTTTCCACGCTTTTGTTGTTAACTTAATTCCAGGGAACATATCTTCAATCAGAGATAAAAACAAAGGTTCATCTTCATCTATAAGCTTACTTAAATTCATATCCCTAAAAATATTTTGATTAGTTCATGAATAAACAAGTAAATTTAGAAGGAACCTTAAAACTCTCATTACCGTAACCTCTTCTGAATCACCTGGATTAGCTCTCTTCTGGGCTCCTAGGGTACGTAAAACAGATAGAATATTTCTCAGACCAAAATCGTAATGCACCTAGGAAACGAAGTAAAGTCAAGAACAAAGTTATGAGAAAGGATAATTAGTACATTAGGGTGGCTCTAATTTGTATTTCTGAAAAATTAATTTCGATACTTTTTTGTCACACCCTCCTTTTGTTTGAAATTACGGAGAAATGATCTCCAAATTTAGGAAAATCAGTTGATAATAACACATGCCTCCGCGACCATGAAATTTCCCATGTATTTCTTATGGGAAATATACATTTGTCACAAAGGACCAGTCTGAAGAAGGGCTGTTTCTCGCCCCTCTCTGTATGGATATGATTGTGTTTTATGTTTTCTAGCGGCCTTATCATATAATAAAAAGAACTTATTCCTGACCTTACTTTATTAAGTTAATTAAAAAATCATTAATCATGAGTACGTAAAATAAAATATTACAATATTCCCAGTCTGCCTATACTTTCCCTCACAAATGGCAATAGGGAGAAGTGTAGGAAAGTGTCGATATACAGAGCAAATACGATATGATGCTTGACTACCCCCTCCTATAACTTCAAGAATATTAATACTACATAAAAATGTGTCTGAACCATTTTGATAGAGAATTTACTTATCTTTAACTTTGATAACCATATTTTTTTCATAGGACTGTTCAAAACCAAGATATTGGCGAGAAAAATGATTTTTGAGTGATAATGTCCCAAAATTGGGGGTGTTCTGGGGGGCTGGCGAGGGAGAAAAATTAGCGTGTCTAAAAGAGATGCCTAAGATGCCTATAATGAACTGGTTCCAATAGTAAAATCTTTTTCCCGATTTAAAACAGTATTTATGCATCCTGAACTCCCTGACGCCTGGCCTATTTTGGATGGGCGGCGATTTTATTTAGTAAGTCTAAAACTCAGTTTCCGGAATGATACTCCCTCCCATTTGGTCTTGATCTTGAAAATAAGGATGTCATCAGTTTGTATTGTTTATCTCCATCATTGTGAGCCTCACAAAAAAATGTAAATGGCAGTTATATAGATAGTAATATTCTCTAAAACTTTTTTCGTAACTTTTTCACACAGTTTTAATATTAAAAAAGTTATGTGTCGAAAGATGCATCCTTTAATTTTGCATTTTTGAGGCTAATAATTTTTTTTATTATTAATGCTACAGGGAAAAGTAGTACAGAATATCAGTCATTATCTATAAAATTGCTTTTTCCAATTTTTTTGTTAAACTCACGGTTATGTATATACAGGGTAGTTCGTAATGGTCCACTCAGCAACAGTGAATTTCTATTGAATATGTTTTTTAATAAGGAACAATTGCATTCAGGGGTTTTTCATTATTTAATATGTTAGTTTAACACCAAAACACGATAAAATTACAAAGTGATACTAAACTCCGGGGTGCATTTTTGAGAGCCATCCGAAGAAGCCCATTTTTTAGTTCTGTCAAAATGAGTCAAAAACAATGTAAATTTGAAGATTTTTACAAGAATACTTTTTTGTAGAAAATTAAATTTCCCATCCAAGTACGTTGTTGAGAAAGGACCCTGCACAATCCCTTATGTAAAAGTGGCTTCCGTTAAATTGGCTGGATTTTTTACATGTTCTATATTTTGGGTCCCTGATCGAATGTCTCAATGGGTCGGAGGTCCCAAACCACCAGGGTTTCAAGATAAAGCCAGTTGAAGTTGGGATTATGAGGTGTCATATTTAAATCAATTTCCTTATTTCTCATTGGTTTCGGCTGAAAATTGGTATGCAGGGGTTCTTGATATAGCTGATCACGAATATGGACGGATTTTGAAATACGTCATCAGCGACCTCGAAAATCCCAACACCGATTTTTAGCGGTATAGGGCTATAAATGATAAAAATCACCTGTTGTGAATTTTGCAATTTCGATGTCAAATTCGTGAACAGCTGCATCAAGAACTCCTGCATTCCAATTTTCAGCCAAATCGGAAGACAAATAAGGAAATTAATTTAAATGCAATACCTCATAATCTCAACTTCAACTGGCTCTATCTAAAAACCCTGGTGGTTTTGTATCTCCGATCCATTGAGACATTTGATCAGGGCCCAAAATATAGAACATATAGAAAATCCAGCCAATTTAACGGAAGCCACTTTTATATAAAGACTTGTAGAGGGTCCTCTGTTTTCCTATTTTTAGTATTGAAAAAAACAAAGTTAAAAATTTAGGTATTAATCCTAGATATATATGTGTCGAGAGAAAAAAAACTTATTCAAAAAACAAAGAAATTCCTTTTTTTATTTGCTCCGTACGACCAACGGTGACCGAGATATCGCAATTCAAAATTTCAATTTCAAAATTCAAACGTTACTTTCAAATGTTCACAAATTAATGTGAGAAGAGCGTGTCACAATACTTAAAGCAATTTGCCTGAAAGTAGGATTCCACAATCTAATTTAAAAGGAGATTATGAAAATATACATACTATACAGGGTGTAATTAATTAGTTTCATGTCATAAAAAAAAACTGGTAATAGGGACCGACTAGACAAACGGAACACCTATATGACCTTTTTCTCTACGGGCACTTTGAGAAAAACTGACCTGGGTTTACATTTTTAATGTTATGGTAGTAAAAATTTGAGAACTACTGTTTTTCAGGGTCAATGGATGTTATAGTTCCGAATATTAGAAATAATAAAAAACTGTAATACCTGACTTGTGTTCCCGTTGGTAGAAGTGCGGCACTTGATGATGGGATTATTTGTATTGAACTTTTTATACCACTAATTATGAAAATGTAAATAATTCTTTCTCTTTCGGCACAACGCAAGCATAGCATGGCCGCAGGGGTTTAAATAGGATTTGTTTACATGTGTTTTTTAATTTGGAACAAAGCTATTGTAGATTTTATTGTCGTTTATAAGAATTTATAAAATTTAAAAGTGGTTTATTAACATTTGTAACATTGTGTTAAAAGCTTAAAAAATTAGTAATTGTTTTATGAAATTGTAAAACGAACAGTTAGACGTCCGAGATACGATAACAGAAAATAGTTGTGTATTTCAAGTTAGGAAAAAATATGATTTTTTTAACGAATTGAGGGCATAATTTTTCCCAATCAGGTATCGAAAACTAAAAATCAAGTCTTTGGTCTCTATGAAAATCAATGTAAACAATAATAAACAGATAAAAACAAGCGAATACTAATAATAATAATCATACCTTTAATACCCAATAAGTAACACCCAATAACTGAACAATTCTTTTGAATTTTTTACAAAAATTGTTCGAAATGACCTCCACGTATACACATATACACATTTCGGTACATCGAACTAAGAACATACTTACTCCGTTCAAGACATTTGGTAAATTAGGATCATTTTTTATGGTTTCTATGCACATTAAAATACGTCGTTGCAATTGTTCTAAAGCTCTTCCACACCAGCTCCATTTTCACCAGTTTCTCCATGTACCAAGTCCATATCCGCGAGCTCTGGATAAGTGTAATCTCCCATAATGTCCAAAATCTGCGTTTTAAAACACCACACTAAACTGTGAATTAACGTTATCAATAAAGAAAACAGAAACAAAAACTTGGTCCAAAATCCAAAAAGTAACACAAAAAGTACGAACGAGAAGTAGTGTCTTACGTAACCAAGCACTAACGACTTAAACGATAAGTCAATGAAACAAATCTTAACATAAGTGGCACAAAATTCAAAAAGAAAACAGACAAAACCAAGGAACGGGTACGTCACGTCATGCGTGCGTACTTTACCAACTAAGGACAAAACTGAAATTATTACTTGAGAATATTACAAGGGAGAGATAGCACGCCTAATGGGATAATTGGCCGCGAAGAAGCAAAAAACATGACGATGTCCTCTGTCGATCGGTTTTAACTGCTTTGTCGGCATACTTATTTGCCGGAATGTCAGAGTATCTCGTACGATAAGACGCGAGGCAATATAACCTACACCAATATGCCAGCAGTTCTCAAACTAGGTTATTAAGTCTTTTGGAAATTTTTGTTTATTTTTTTTCTCCAAAACTATGGCACGTCTCAAATCTGTTGGTATACAGCCAAACATAGGATGTGGAGCGACCAGATGCCGGCTGTGGAATGAGACAATCAAACAGATGCCACTTCTGCAGGCACGCGCAGATGGTATTTCTCCACAGTTTATCTTTGATAGACCCTATGCAATACACACCAACAGTGTCAAAGAGGCTGTCAGTGAAGAAACAGTTAACATCTTCACAGATGGATCGAAAAAGAAAGAAGGAACAGGTTGTGGGGTATACTCCAGGAATCTGAAAATTCAAATTAAACGGGCTATGGACGAACAAGCCAGTATAACACAAACAGAACTGGCGGGAATAACCATAGCCGCAAAAGAAATTTCCCGTAGACAAATAACGGAAAAAACAAACAGAATCTACACTGATAGTAGACAATCACTACTGGCCCTACAGAGACCCAAAATAATAACAGGGTCAGTATGGGAATGCCATCAAGCACTTGTGGGCGTCTCCAGCATGAACAGTGTCATTCAATGCTGGGTCAAAGGGCATGCACAGTGCAGAGGCAACAAGAAAGCTGACAGTCTGGCTAAGAAGGCAGCCAGTCTAAGTATACTTGGACCTGGCCCTTCCAACATACTGCCGACCTCAGCAATAATGCTAATGATTAAAGAAAACACCCACAGAAAATTTAAAAAACTGTGGGACGAAACTCATAGTTGTCAGTTGGCCAAGTATCTGCTCAGATACCCCGACAAGGATACAACGATGATCTACCTGGGAATGTCCAGGAAGAACCTGCGCTTCGCGACAGGAATTCTTACTGGTCATTGCTAGCTGAGAAAGCACCTTTATAACATGAAGATAAACGACACACCCCTATGCAGAGGCTGTGAACAAGAAGACGAGACTGTCCAACACATACTCTATTAACCATTTTTCAAATGAGTGTGCAAAATATGTAAGGACAATACCTATATAAAAAAAAAATTAAATGTGCAGTTAATAATAATAATAATAAATGAATTTATTGAACCAAAAATGATTCAACAGGCTATTGACCGAGGTCCTTCTGCCTATTGTTACAATATTAATATAATTTTTATTCTATTCTAGTGATTATATATATTTACATACAAAAAAAAAAAAAAAAAAATTATGCATATTATGTACCTATATATATGCAGTTATATTATATTTTATTATATTGTATTCAGTATTTTGTTATTTAAATAGTACTAAGACCACTTCATAATTCTACTTGTTTGATATTATTAATCAAGGATTTTATTTTTGTATCTATACTTTTGTTAGACGTAAGATGTATGTGAAACTGTATAGCTTTCATTAGCTAAATAAACGAATTATTATTATTATTATTATTATTATACTCTGTGAGTGCCCGGCAGTCTCTAGCAGAGAATCCATTTAGGGAGAACGTTGGCCTACTTTGGCCGGCTTGAGGGATATTTCCCTAGGCAGCATCACCACCTTCTTCACAAGATTAGGATAGTTGGAGGCCTAGGTGGAATCTTGTATCCCTCGGGAGGACGTACAAGGGGCCCAATGGGGCCTAGGTGCTGCGGTCACTCTTTGTGACTACCCTCCCACAAACTCCAACTTCAACTTTCCAAAACTATGAGCTTTAGACCCCATGTTATATAAGGTTTTTTATTTGTCTGGTCGTTTCCTACCACCAGTTTTTTTAATAACATGAAACTAATTACATCCTGTATTAACATAAACGATTAATACAATCTGTGGATAAGCGGATTATGAACATTTAGTGTATTTAGATGTTCATAATCCTCTTATCCACAATTCTATAAACGATTACTATGTTAATATGGTAGGTAAATTTTCATAATCTCCTTTTAAATTAGATTATGGAATCCTGCTTTCAGGTAAATTGCTACCTTATTAACATCTGGTTCTTAAAGTAATTTTGTCGCGAACAGTTTGGTAATCTTATGGTCGAAATTCGACAAATACAACCGGAGATATTCAAAGAATAAAGGAAGAGAATTCGTACTTTAAAGAATACATGGAAAACAAAATTGCTTGTGGTATTCGGATTTTCCGGAAAATGTATGAGTCAACAAATTTTGATGCCTTGAATAAGTTAAAAAAAAACTCCTCCTTTTCCTTACAGGTAAGGTAAAAGTAATCTTCCTCGGCTATTTAGACTAAGGATGTTTTTGAAACTATGCAGGGTGAACTCTTTTTGAAATTTTCAGGAAAACACGCAAGAAGACATTTCTTTTCAAGATATTCGTGACAAGACATGTTAAAGAAAAGCTGGATATTACAAGTTAAATCAGTGCTCATCGGTACTTTTTTGTAGATCAAAAAAGAAAAATAATTTATGATGCAATGATAATAAAAAAGCCATGTTCCGATCTAAATTTTTACGTATACAGTTCATATAAAAAATGGTATATAATATATATATTTGTATTGGGGTACCTTAGTACCAAATATGTGAAGATAAAACTTACATTATATTTCAATAAGTAGCTCGAGAATATATGAGGAACTCTCATAAAAAGACATAGTCATTTTACATAGAAATTCACCTTACACGTCTATTCACTTCAAGTGCTCATTACAAACTAATAAAATGTTAAACTTTCCGAGAGGATTGAGAAATTAAACCCTTGGACAATACCGAAAAGAACCGCAAGTAGAAACGATCTTTGTTGAAGTTGAAAAAGGGGGTTTTGACCGCATTTTCTTGGAATTCGACCACTGTGCATTGTTTGTTTTCTTCCAACCCCACTGGAGGGACTTTAACATATTTCCCTTCCATTATTGGATCTGTAAATATGTTCGCTGTTCATGCAATCTAGCAATATCAGCTGTTGGAGGTAGCTGTGATAGTGTAAAGGTCGCATTCTTTGATAAATCGTTTAAATAATTGTAAGCGACATTTAGCTAGGCACTTATTGTTCGCCTTTGAATCACATAGTAAAGCTGAAATGGATTCACTTGCAGCACCCATTTCTTCATCTTTTGCATCTTTTGCATTATCTGTTAAAAAAAACTTTCGAGTGTATGAGAGCCAATGTGGTAAAATATGGCAAAAAATGGCCAACTTTGAATCGCGATATCTCGGTCACCGTTGGTCGTACAGAGCAGATAAAAAAGCAATTTCTTTTATTTTCAAGAACTCTTTTTTGTCTGAACACTTATATACCTAGGATGTCATAAAAAAGTTATGGGCGAAAGTTATGGAGGGTAAATTTTTAACTTTGTTCTTTAATTATTTTCAATACTAAAAATTGGAAAACACATTTTACAACAACGTATTTGGATGGGGAATTTAATTTTCTACAAAAAAGTATTCTTATGAAAATCTCCAAATTTGCATTGTTTTTGAGTAATTTTGAAAAAACTAAAAAATGGGCTTCTTTGGTTGGCTCTCAAAAACGCACCCTGGAATTTGGTAGCACTTTGTGATTTTATCATTTTTAACACTTTAACGCAATTGCTCCTTTCTACACCTTTATTTTGGACATATTCGATAGTATAATTTTTCATGGATTTGAAACAAGTGTAAAGGGCAAGACAAACAAAAATTTTAGCTTGATTTTTTGAGCCACCCTAGTGGTACATACCTGTTTTGACAGTTGTTCTTCACACAGCTGATATAGTGTGAAAAATTTCTTTGACAAGAACACATTTTCTTTAAAACCGCAGGATGCCAGTTTAACACGAATAATAATTTGTCGATCGGGTACCATCATGGCGACACTGCGAAACATAATTTTTAAATTTTCTGGCAATTCCTGTCGACCGGCGTAGCCTGGATTCATGGTTAAGAAAATTCCAAATTCGATGTTCATCGATACATTGTCACCATCCCTAATGAGATTTAGTTTTATCAATTTATTGTAATAATGAAAAGAACTGCATTTTCATACATAAATATAAACATTGGTTTTCTTTCTTTTCTTGCCAGTAGGACGATATAAATTTGTTGAGCAGCTACTGAAAGTACAGGTAGTTCAATACGATTGAATTCATCAAAGCATCCCCAAGTGCCTGATTGAGCAAGTCCCTACAATATCAGAAATAATTAATCGTTGGCAAAACAAAAGTGCATATATAGATATTTTATCCATATAATCCAGCCAATGAATGCTCAAAATGGGGGTGCAGAAGACATGGTCGGGAACAGAATTCTTGACTTCAGAGCTGTGTTTGAAGTAGTTAGTTCCCAGTACAGTGCCACAAGGTTTTAAGTACATTGCAGCCCTTTTTTTAAATCATATTTTGTAATTAAAATTAATTCAACTGAATATTACTGTGGGTACTGAAGTCAAATATCTCAAATATATTTTAGTATATTTACTTAAATTAAATTCTATTACACCAACATTTTATGGTACTCCAAACTCTACATTTAGGCCGGTCGTCGTAATGTCAAAATCATCATTTTTAGTCAGAAATTTAAAACAGTAATTTTATCGACTATTCTTATAGGAAAAATTGCGCTGAACGATGGTGGCATTAAAAAAATTATAAAATACAGGCTTCACTATTAAAAACAATGGTTTTTAGTGAAAATTCTCATTTTTTGATGCTTTTGACTTTTTGACGAAAACGGTGCATCAGATAAAAAAAGTTCAGATATAAAAAAATGAATATTTTATCAATACACGTCATTTCAGATTTGTAGCAACCTTTTATCTTTGACCACTCAATTGTTATAAACAAATTAAGGGACCTAAATTAACAATTTTTTCCCCGTTCAACAAAAGGTCATATGGATATTTTATTGTAGTCAAAATGTTGCATTTTATATATTTTTGTGTGTGTCGATATCTCGCGCATTTTGTAATTGTTTAAACAAATAAGCTAATTTGTTTATTAAGGATTTGCGACTTTCCATGGCAATGTTTGCACTCTCCACCCCCGGCAATCGATAAATATTGGTATTAGTCTTGCCCCATTTTTCTGTTTTTACCCTCCCCACCAACGTTTTTAAAAAAATTGCTTAGTAAACAAATGAAATCTCTCGGCTCAGGAAGTGCAATTGTCGGAAAATGAAAGATAATTAAAAAAAAAGGAAAATTTTGAGTCTAGGTAGACCTCGATCCATTAACTAGAACCTGAGCTATAGACCATCTTGCGTTTATGACTGTCAATTGTTTATAAATTAATTTTTTGAATAAAATCTTGTGACAACATAAAGTTAACATATTAAACTAATTAGTTTTCAATTGTCACACAAATCCATTGGTTTTTCATACATTTCATGCTTTTATAACAATTAATTTATGAACGCCTTACACCGTTTCTAAGTGTTCATGCTTCGTGTGTGCCTGTGTAGTTAGTTTCAATTTGCATTTAATTGTTTCAATCAAGAACTGACAAGAAAAACGCAAGAGACCATTTTCATGTAGAATTGATCAGGCTAATCAGGAAAAATATCCACATGAAAAAATGTCAGTGGCGTACCACTTTTTTGATAAAAAAAATCAGAGGACATTTTCGCAGGGATACCACTGGTGGAGCGATAAAATAACTTTCCTAATTAAAATATATGGTTTTATATACTATTAACACATACCAAAATTGAAAATAATATCTAAATATATCTGAGATATTAAAAAATAACGATTAAAAAGAAACATTTTCAACATCCCGTAGTAAAAAATTTAAGCCGTTGTGGACATAGATTCATATAAACTTTTCTTCGTAAAATAATGTAAGGAATCACACCCTGAAATATTAGCATGTCATTAAGGAACACCCTGTACAAAAAATAATTAAACTTAAAAAAATTAAAAAATAAGGTACCTAAAAATACCTTTCAATGACTCTTTAAACCAATTTAAATCACTTACAGCACATTTAAAACTGAGCGCGCTTTGAATTTTATATATATATATATATAGTCGTTACTGCGCAAGTCGCTCGAAGCGTAAACATTAAAGAACGTTGTATGGCGTTCATAAATTAATCGTTATAAAAGCATAAAATGTATGAAGAACCAATGGATTTGTGTGACAATTGAAAACTACGTAGTTTAATATATTAACCTTATGTTGTCACAAGATTTTTCTCAAAAAATTAATTAATAAACAATTGACAGTCGTAAACGCAAAATGGTTTATATCTCTGATTCTAGTTAATGGATCGAGGTCTATCTGGGCTCAAAATTTTCTCTTTTTTTATTCTTTCATTTTCCGACAATGAGCAACATGCATGAATTTTAGAAATGCAATAATTTATTATTTTTTTGTTATATATGTTATATAAGATGAGAAAGTAATGAAGAAAAGGTATAAAAAAAATGTGTAGCCTAAATAAACGACTTTGAAATTCAAAATTTTATGGGAACATATCCACGTGACTGAAAACACCACGCTATTGGTCTGACGTCATTCGGCATAATATCTAATGGTTGTCTATCTGCCAACGGGTTAAATCATAAATTGTTTTGTGTTTTGTAAATGTGTATTGATATTTTCATAAAAGAAATCATTCATTTATTTATTTATTTTAATTATTAAGTGGTAAAAATGACGGACAGTGGGTTTTTACGGGGCCAGAGTGACAATTTGCCCATTGTTGATGTGTTTATGATAAACTTTTTTGCTACTAATACTGATTTTATTAGTGCAGAAATTGGAGTACTAAAGCAACAAGGTATGTGTCATTCATTATTCTAAACATTAATTCAATTGTGCCCATTTTTATCCTTTTACTGTAGTTAAATATAACAAATTATTTATGTACCTAACCTCAAAATAGGTAAACAAGGCAATGTTTTAAAGTTATATTAATTAATATTTTTCATCTTAGAATGCTTTACTTTTTTATATAATAAATACCTCCCGTCACTTACTAAGTACGTACTTTTAGGTAGGTAGGTACATTAATAGTAAAAATAACTGTTGACATACATAGGTATATATAAATATATAACTGGATAATATGTAGAACGTCGAGAAGTTACATTATTCCCACCGTTCTTATACATTTATACATGTTAATTCAAGGTTCCTATTAACAGAAGTTAGTAAACCTTTGTATTCCTATAAATAGGAAAGTGACCAAATTCACCATGATATGTAAACAAATTATCACAATAATATTAGGGTTAGGTACATATTTTCATAATATTATTATAAAATAATTAGTTTTAATGGGTAAATTTACATCAAAATGATCCTGGCAGCAATATAATCTTGAGATGACGATAATTCTGCATTTCGGTCGTCGCGTCTCATAGCTCTGCGCACCATTTCTTCTTAACTTTATCGCATCTAGGCACATTAAAAAATAACTTTTCTGGAGTTTTTATTGTAGTATTTGTACATTTGGGCACAATACAATATTTATAGCTACTTTTCTTTGTATTTTCCATAACACAACATAAATAATGTGTACACATTCGCAATCACAATACGTTTTCCGTCGGTGCGATGTGCCCGATGACGTCACACAGAAGTAGCACGGAAACTTCTCCATTTAAACGTAGTTCAATTGACAGCTGCAGTAAATAATTTTTTTAACCTTTAATTAGAACATAAAACAAAAATAAAATACTGGAAAAATAATGTTTTTTAATGATCTATTCATCTGTGATGTTTAAAAAAATTATGCATTTTGCTCATTGCTCTTCGATAAGACATTCCTGAGCCGAGATATTTCATTTGTTTACTAAAGAGTTTTTTTTTAAATGTTGGCGGGGAGGGTAAAAACGAAGAAAAAAGGGGCAAGACCACACAGAAATTGTAGTTTTTATCAATATTTATCGATTGCCAGGGGTGGAGTGTGCAAAAAATGCCACGGAAAGTCGCAAATCCATAATAAACAAAGTTCAAAACGGTAAACACATACTAATAAGGGAAATAGTTAGGTAACTACACTACTGAGTCTTAAGAATTGGTTGTTTGGTCAAAGATACCCTCTTTAGCATTTTATTATATATATATTTTTTGAATAATAGAAAATCTTGCATAATGGTGTAAACGTCTCCTGTTGATGTTAGGGATAATCGGCATGAGGAGGTAAGCGTTTTGCATTAGTTAATCATAAAAAGCATTAACAATATATATATTTGTTAATTATGGTTAATAAAATATTAAGACCGGTCATTATTAACTTTTAGACGTTTTTGTTTCGCTCCACTTACGTTTGAGTTGTAAGAGTAATATTATGGAAAATTAAATAAGACTAAGCACAATTTTTGGAATAGTCACGGATCCTAGGAAAGTCTTGAAAACCTTTAGTATGGAACTGTCCGAGAAAAGCCTGAACTCAACATCTCGTTTCACCTTTAAAGGAAGTATAATTATAGTTTAGGGATTATATAAGGTAATGTAAAGATCCAATTACTTATTATTTATGATATTGATACCTTCATCAGAGTCTTACATTTTTAAGTTTATAGTAAGGGTTTTTGGACAACTTAGTCATTTTTAAAAGTGAATTATTTATTATTTGTTTGCTTATAGTAATGAAACATATATTCTTTATAGGATTTTGCAAACAGTGGAAAGAAAAGCTATCTATGAGAACTAAAGGAAAAACTAGTTTTTCCTTTAGTTCTCATAGATAGCTTTTCTTTCCACTGTTTGCAAAATCCTATAAAGAATATATGTTTCATTACTATAAAAACTAGTTTTTCCTTTAGTTCTCATAGATAGCTTTTCTTTCCACTGTTTGCAAAATCCTATAAAGAATATATGTTTCATTAGTCATTTTGTTTTTGCTGTGTCCAAAAACTCCGACTCTTGCAAGGGTAACGCACACTCAAGATATCGTGGTGCCATAGATTGATACAATTTACTATATGAAACTACAGCTAGGATTACTGGACGACTTGTGCAATAACAAATTATCGCGGGTAAATATCCTCTTTACTTACTTTGAAAATCCTGCCAAGTCCGCGAAAGTCCATCTGATCTGAGCAATTGAAGACCACAACAAATTTACCAAGAGTTCTTCCCATGTCTTTAACGGTCTCGGTTTTGCCTGTACCAGCAGGACCCGCAGGTGCTCCGCCCATGTTGATCCCTAACGTGAATGTTTTAAAAATACAATTTATTTCTGTGCACCTACTTACAAATTGCTTGTGCCAATGTGATATAGCATCTATCAGTTAATGGAGTAATAGCCAAACGTTCAGTAATACCCAAATATTCGTCTTGATAAATAAATATAACATCGGTTATTTTTACAAGACATTCGTCATTTTCTTCGTTGTAGTAAAACCTTGATTGAGCTTGCCACTCGAAATCTAAAATGTTCCTTACTCTCAGTTTGCAGATGTTATCAAAGATATCCCTAAAAATATAATATAAAAGACATGTCGAAAATGTTGTTTAGTCCTATTTGAACCTTCTTATACGGGATGAGTCTTAAGTGCGTAATTATATTGACATCTACAGATTCGGGAAGTAATTGGTTTTGGTACAGGTTTAATTTTTGTTTTTGATTTTCAAAAAAATGTGTTGAAAATGTTATAACTGCTTGCTCCTTATAATAATAATCTCCAACATATTTCTAGTAGTTTATTAGTAAAGCAGTGTTGTCGCATTGTGTTATCATGTGTTATCAAGTTAGCAGGATTATTTTATATGTAAGACTTACCCAAATATTTTACATAAATAAACTATTGGCAATAGTGGTAATATCTGCATTATCAATGATGAAATAATCTTACATTAAATTATTACGAGTAAATCATTTTTATAATATAATGTTTCCTGTACTTGCGAAGTCTACAACTTTTTCTTTATAAACAACATAAAAGGTAGCAGTTATTTAAAATATAATGTTAGTCAGCTGACGAAACGGTGACTATAAGAAAATTTTATACGTGTAACAAATTTTCATACCCGCAGACTTCATTGAGAAAAACAATGCAATGTTTTCAGGAATTTAGTATTCACACAACAGATCACGGACTTAAAGAGAGGTAACTGAGCTATATCTCTTAAATTAAACCTAGATACGTATTATGCAGATGATCAGTGTTGTGAAAATTTGCGTCTACATGTTGGTTGCATTATTTGCAAGTGTGTTACACTCTATTATCTATATGTTTTTATTTTGTGATCAATCTTGTGAATTATACTTGTAGTGTGTTGCATTAATTATGAATGTTCTGGTAATTAATATCGGTAAATAATATCGAGTTTATTTATGAAAAAGAATTACTTTTTCCGACGTACAAAATGTGCATTGCCCTTACACGTTTTTTTTAAATTACCTAAAAATATAGCTTTGGCAACGTTGCATTTATTAGCAATCGTATTTGTTATTAGTAAGTGTGTTGCTACAAGTGCTTAGCGCTGGTTTTCGATCGTCAGGAGTTTATAAATAGTCTTATGCACTTATAGAAACAAACCTTATGTATTTCTATGAAGAGATGTTTGCACTCATCCAGTGACAACCAAACTATTTGTGGCTCAGTGCCGAAGACACTGATCGATTTTTATTTTCTTGTGTTTGTTAACAAAATAAACAATGTTAATAAATTATACCAAGCGATATATGTCCAGGGTTAAAATATAAGTACTTAAGACTCACCCGGTATGGTAATTTCTTGACAAAAAAATTTTCATAAATCATTTATCTAATTTCTAGTTGTATTACATTTTCCACACGATTACTTAGCTCATGAAATGAACAGAAGGTATACATTTAACTTAAATAAGCACATTTGTATCTAATAAATTAGAGGAGACCATAGAATTATAGGAGCAGGAACAGCATTGTTTAAAATAGCAGGAATTTGGCATTATATTCGATGTTAGGAGAACAATTTAATCATGGCGAAATATTGATCAAGAATCAGTCACTGAATTTCTGACAATAAGAGAAACAATCTAACCAGTTTCTCTTGTTGGTAACCGACAGCCCTATGTAAAGAAACATCTAGGTACAGTAAAAGCCCAGAGCTTCGACCATGCGCAAAACGTTTCATCATTTGTCTATTTATTTCTTGCTTTAGTGTTCATTGTCAATTGGATGGTTGGCGCATAGTTAATGTTGCCCACTTACGGTTCGGAAGGTCCCGGGTTTAAACTCCTATGCCTGCTGAATTTTTTTTCGATTGATATGTTTTTTCACCAATTCTTTTCTAGATTTCTTTAGGTTAGGTTAGTAGGTTTTAATTCTGCTTAAAATAATTTCATTCTTTCGCATTTTAAATTTAAGCTGTGATATGAAAATGCTTTCTCTACGAGCAATATTACCAGTTTTAGAAATGTGCCGATTGAATGCAATATACTCTTTGTTTTGTATTTGCGAAGAGTATAATAAATATGCCACACATATTAAACAAAATAGGAAAGCATGTGTTTGATTCAAAATTATCTTTTTATTTGCTAGATCTGCATTACATGTTTTTGTAAGAGCCATTACCGTTTTTAGGTTAAATTTATTACCAAAAATACATTGTAGCTGTCAATAATAAATATTTCACCGCTTTGTCGTTTTTCGGATGGTTTCCGTAACTGTTTGTAATAAGTAAGTAAGTAAGTTTTATTCAGTTCCATCAGACATATTACATTAACATAATAACATGTGTAAAACAGGTCATGAGAAGGAAAGAAAAAAAACAAGAATATATTAAGTTTAGGCAAACATTGCAATATATATATATAAAAAAGACATCATTAGTACATGATGTCCCGACTAAAAGTTTAAAAATTCGTGAAGTGAATAAAGTTCAATATCACAGATATACTGGAAAACTTGCTTCTTCAAAGAGTTCTGGTGAAAGGTTTCTTTTATATTTGTTGGCAGAGTGTTATAAAATTTTATTGCGGAGTAGTATGGTCCCTTTTCATTGATTGTCAGGCGATGCTGCGGAAATTGAAATTATCTTTATTTCATGTGTCATAAGCATGTTTAAAGTTGGACACTTCAAAATCAAGCTTTTAAATGCATTAAACAAAAGTAAACGTACAATCCTGGAACTGTGAGCATGTTATACGTTTTGAAACACCCTCTGCACGATTCATTAAATTTTTTCGTGAGAATTATTCGAACAGCTCTTTTTTGCACTTTGAAACCACCGGCCAGATTGGTGCTTCCGCCCCAGATTTCAATGGCATACTTAACAGTGGAATAAAAATAGCATAATGCATAATAGACTGTCTTGAGAGTGTCCAAATTCTAAGAGCAAAGTAGGTTTTATTTAACTTTTTTATGACATGATTAATGTGCTCCACCCATTTACAATTATTATCTATAACCACGGCCAATAGTTTCGCGCTATTAGAGATAGGAATTTCTATATCTTCAATGAGATGGTCAGGTATTTGAAACATAGAATTGTGGGTCTTAAAAAATATACGATTAGACTTGGCTTCATTTAAAATAAGCTTTCCCATGTTTGAGTGATACATTGCTGAATGTCAGCAAGAGTTTTGCCTTTTACTATAAGATTGTTGTCATCAGCATAACTTATAATGTTTATTTTGCCGCTGTCACTTACAGTATTTATTATGTAATGTAATGTAATGAACTAGGGCAGTTGTTGTTGATCTATTTTTTACAAAGCCATGTTGAAAATCGTGAAAAAAGTTGTTTTATTTAAAAAAGGTGTACATGTTGTTTCTAAAATTTTAGAGAATACTGACAACATGCTTATTGGTCGATAATTTCTTAGTTCATTTTGATCTCCTTTTTTGAACAGAGGTATTATTATCGCCAATTTCAAAACCTCTGGAAAAGTCCCCCTGTGCAAAGGACGCATTATATATATTTGCAAGTGGGGCAGCTAGTGCACTTACACATTGCTTCAGGAGCTTTGATGCTATGCCGTCAAAACCACTTGACGTCTTTGGTTTGAAACCCTTTACCAGAGTGCATATTTCTTCCTCAGAAGTCGGGTATATAAACATGAAATCTTTATTTATGATGACAAGTTCTCTGTAATTTTTTGATGTATGGCATTGGTTTACATCTTTTAATAATTTAGGAACAGTTTCGATGAAAAATGTGTTAAATTTATTAGCTTGAGCATGAAAATCATTGTTAGAGGGTACTTTATTAGACCTTAGATTACCAATGGTTGTGTTAACTAAGTTCCATGTGCATTTCGATTTATTAGTTGCATTGTTACTCATATCATATTATGTCTATATGAGAGCCGTCTCTGGCTCCGAGATAAAATTCCCGAGCCAGTCATCTTCTGCTACAGGATAGCCGTCCTCGAAAATATTTTCACAGTATTGTCACCAAACTTAAATAACTTGATCAGATCAGTTCTTAGAGTAATAGTGGAATGATTAATTCGCCTACTTTGGGTTTAAAAGTATGTGTGTTCTGCTATAGCATCCCACTTTTTGATTTTGGCACTTGGCCTCTTAACGAGAAATTTAAATTGAACATCGACATTTAACTGAAGAATTAATTAACCCGTATAACATTTTTAGGTCTAAGGAAGGACTAGTAGATCTTGATTTTTGTTAATTGCATTTAAAAATATACCTCTGGTGAACGTGAATCGTTACCATCGTTTCGAAACGTATTCTCTCCATTTTTGTTAAATCTTTAGATGTCAGGTCAATGAGAGAATTCAAAAGAGCCAAAAATCTGTCATTTGTCATTTTCATGACCCCTCTATCGACCTTTGATTTCTTTATAGCTAATTCCGACTCTTTGGTCCATAAAATTTGAATACCAAGCAATCCAGCCTAAAAAGTAAAACTTTTATTAGAATCAGCCATGAAAATAAATACTTTCTCAACCTGGCCGCAATATTGTTGAAATCCAGTGATAAAGTCATAATCGGGGTCCACAAGACACTGCGCTTGAAGAGCAATAACAGTTTTAACAGTATCTCTAACCGTTTGTAAAAGATTATTTAACCAAAACTCAACTCCTCCTACTGCTTGAACTCCTTTTTCAAATTGAATTTTTTCACCTAAATCTGATTTCATTGCAATTATGACGTCAGGCTTCTTTTCATCAAAGGAAACCTACAAATTGAATACGTAATGAAGAAAATGGGTAGCTACTGGAAGTGGCTGGAACCTCCCCACCAAATGTTTGCAAACATTCGTTGATTTGGTTAATAGCTTGTCATCGCTGACCTGTGTCATCCAGGCCTCCGTTTCATGGGTGTTAGAATCTATACATAACGATCCACCGTTGTGTATATAATAATTTAAAAATTACAAAAGAATTTGCAATTTTAATTCTACACAATTTTAAGAAATTAAAAAATTTCATTACTTGCTAATAATGCAATTTTGTATTTACAAACCAATCTGAAATGACAATTTCTTAAAATTAAATTCGAGTTATAATTTGACCTTTAAATTTTACTTTCTTAGGTTATTTTTTTAAATAAAGCATGGTATTGAACATACTATTATGGTTTTTAGAACCCAATATAAAAGGTTAAGAAATATATTTTAATGCGTTTTTCACATTGATATCCTAAATACTTTGAACTTTTATCTTAAACCTAATTAAAAGAATATGGCACCATATTAAAAACATATTTTATTTCATTTAAAAGAAATATTTACCGATATCTTCTAAAAAGTTTCTTGTATCCTCATGAGCAAATAGAATAGAATAGAATAGGTTTATTAAATGATAAATATTACAGTAGGTAGTAATATATAAAGTAAATTAAATAAATAATAGGAATATATATATATACAAAAAAATATCATTAAAGATATCATTCAATGGGTATAATTTAGCAGAGCTGATTTTCCATTATACCCTAGCATACTAAAAAATTATATAAAATTGTATGTAGATAGAAAAGAAAAAAATAATAAATACAGGGTGTAATTAGTTTATTGTCATTAAAAAAAATTGGTAATAGGGACCGACTAGACTAACAAAAAACCGATATGACTTTTTTCTCTATGGCCACTTTGAAAAAAAACTGACCCAGGCTTAAAATTTGAGTGTTAAGGTAGGAAACATTTGAGAACCACTGTTTTTCAGGGTCAATGGATGTTATAGTTGTAGACCTCATTCTCCTCCATGTCCATCGAGATGACCTGTTTCTTGAAGACGCTGGTCAATACTAACAAATATACCAGCATAAGGATGACGTCGATTAGGGAACCTTAAACGATAAAGCTCTTCTGCACCAGGTGTATTTCCACCACTTTCTCCATACACCAAGCGCATATCCGCGAGCTCTGGATAAATGTAATCTCCCATAATGTCCAAAATCTGCGTTTTAAAACACCACACTAAACTGAATTAATGTTATCAATAAAGAAAACAAAAAGAACGAGAAGTAGTGTCTTACGTAACCAAGTACTAACTATTTGAACGATAAGTCAATAAAATAAATCTTAACATACGTGGCACAAAATTCAAAAAGAACAAAAGCAAGAGACAAAACCAAGGAACGGATAGGTCGCGTCGTGCGTACGTTGTTCACCAAGTAAGGACACAAACTGAAATTATTACTTGAAAATATTAGAAGGGAGAGTATAGCACGCGTAATAAGATAATTTGGCCGCGAAGAAGCAAAAAACATGGTGGTGTCCTCTGTCGGTCGCTTTTAACTGCTTTGTCGGCATGCTTTTCGATGACCCCCATCGCGGCCTAATTATCTCTTAGGCTTACCATACTCATTTGCATGAATGTCAGAGTATCATGTGCGACAAGATGGGAGGCAATAAAGCCTAACCCAATATGCCAGCAGTTCTCAAACCATGTTATTAAGTATTTTGGAAATTTTTGTTTATTTTCTTTTTCCAAAACTATGAGTTTTAGACCCCATGTTATATGAGGTTTTTTATTTGTCTTGTCGTTCCCTACCACCAGTTTTTTTTTAATGACATGAAACTAATTATACCCTGTATAACAAATTTGATCCAAAAAGATTACACAAACATGACACAAAATAAATTTAAACAAGTACTTGTTGCTTATGCAGCAAACTATCTTTAATTTTTGAATGAAACATATATTTACTTTGGCAAGAAAAAAACAGGGAGATATATTTATTATAGATTGTGCTTGACTTCAAAGGAACCCTCAAATTTAACCGTATTGTGTTTAGGGATGGTAAGTAGGTTGTTGTGTCTATGATATAGGCCATGCGCATCAGAGCGTTCAATTAGCAAAGAACGTAAATAAGAAGGTGCCTTATTTTTAGTGACATTGTATAAGGGAAAATTGCAATACAAATCTACCGTCCATTTTTAATATACCCAGACTATTATAAAATGGTGTGACATGGTTCTGTAATGAATATTATTATAGGCAAATCTGATACAGGTATTTTGAATAATTTGCAGCCTATTTTTAATAGCAGCTGTGAGAAAGTTATAATAAACGGGACTACAATAATCTAAATGACTCAAAACCAGGCTATTTACAAGATTCCATTTTGTATCAGATGGAAGGACATATATAAATTTATAAAGGGATTTCAATTTAAAGTAACAGATACTGGATTTTTTATTTAAGTTTTTCAAAGGAAAGTCTATTGCCAATAAGAAGTCCAAGGTTTTTCGCCTCTTCAGTCATCTTAATTATGGAGTCGCCCAGGTTTAATTCGATAGAGGCTGAAGAACTTGCTTTTGCATAAGTGGAATTAGTACCGATACACAGTGCTGTACTATTATTAGGGTTAAGAATTAAACCATTTTCACAGGACCACAGGTTAATAAACTAAGGTTTATATTTAGTTCACTAATGATAGAATGGACAGATGATGTAGAACTGCACAATGTAGAGTTGGGTGTGGTCTGCATACATGTGGATAGAGCAGTCTGCTGTTAATATAGTTAGTAGATCTGCGGTGAATATTGAAAACGGTAGCGGTCCTAGTATGCTACCTTGAGGTACCCCGTGTGTTATAGGTAATTGATTAGAAGTCATGCCATTAATTTTGACTTGCTGTTTTCTACCATTTAAGTAACTATTGAAACAGTTCAGGGCATTAGTGTCACAACCATAGTAGTTTAATTTGGCCAAAAGTAATTCTTATTTTTATTAGAGCTGTAGTGGTGCTGTGTTTTGGGCGGAATCCTGATTGAATCTGAGGTAAGCTGGTTAATATTCTCGTGTGTTCAGGAAGTTGTGAATAGATTATCAGTTCTAGCACCTTTGACATAGTTGGAATATGCTAATTGGGCGAAGGGACAAGGTCACAGCTTGGGTAAAGGTTTGATTAAAGAATTTTTCCATATATCTGGTATTTTACTGGTCTGCACTGATATATTTAAGATGAGTAAACATTCAAGCAAAATGGTAAAACATATTTTAACATTTTAAGGTTTATCCCATCTATGCCAGTTGCTTCAGATTTTAGTGTATAAACAATCTTTTCTACCTACTCGGATGTCACAGAGTTAAATCATGATCAAGTTGTGGGCATTTGTTGATAAGAAAATGTTGGATTTTATCTTGGGTAACCTTGGGATAGTTCATTGAGTGCAAAAAGTAATTATTTATGTTATCAGCATCGACCAGATCGGGGGATATTTCATTCGTACTTTTAACATGAACACTGTTATTTTCAAATAGCTGCCAAAGTTTCTTAGGGTTTTTCCTGTCAACATTAAGTCGATATTTAAAACATACTATTTTTTCATTTTTTATAGCTAGTGTTACATAGTTTTTTAAATCTTTGTAATATGCATGCATTTTTGTTACCAGGTATTTACTGTATGCCTTATTTTTTAACTTGATCATATATTTGATGGTGTCGGTAATAAATGGAGGCGTACACTTTCTTACTTTTCTAGTGCAGATTGGGGCACGAGTATCGAAGAGACCAATAATTGCCTCATTCAGGTAATTTACTTTATTTGTTACATCAGGGATATCTATAATTGCATTCCAGTTTATGAGCAGAGCATCTCCAGAAGAGCTGCTAAAATCGAAATGTTTAAAGTTTCTGTAAGTAATCATTTTTGGCAATGATATGCCCATGGCAAGATCTACTTCGCAAAACACCATTCTATGATCGGTCATGTTTAACAGGTTTAATGTATCACACTTATTAATTTTCATGTTACTGCTTGTACAAATTATGTCTATGGGAGTTGACGAACTGTCGGTAGTTCTAGTTGGCTGGTCAACAATTTGTTTTAAGTTAAAAGAGCCCAGTAGAGAATTTAAAATATTGGTGTGAGAATTAGGTTTTAGAAAATAACATTCATATCCCCCACGAGGATAATATCTTCAGAGTCAACGTAAATATTTGAAAAAATTGTTTCGAAAGCAAGAAATATGTGTACATGGTGCTCTATACACTACTTCAAATGCAACATTACTCTTATTAACTTTTATGCTTATCCAAAGTTGTTTAAGTTGCCTATTGTCGATATAGTCAGATTATGTTGTATTGTATGTTATTTTTTACATAGGGGTCCGTCCATAAATGATGTCACACGTCTTTTGCCAATTTTTCATCCCCCCCCCCCCCTGTTGTGTCACACACTGTCACGCTCACCAGACCCGATCTGCTCTAACAACGGTGTACTGCGACAGAGATATCAATGTGGATGGGAATTTGGATGACAACCATGCCTCTGGGATAAGATCAAAGCTTTCATTAATAATAAAATTAGAAAAGTCATCGAAGCAGTTATTAATTGATGTAATGTTGACACGACCAATACGAAGAGGTCTTAATTCAGAATTTTTTGTTTCACTGTTGATTTTTAATTGCTATTCCCTATGGTAATCAATTTTCTGGCTCGTTTATTTACCAGTCTCAGGTAGCATGGACAGTCCTTAGAAACTGCTTTATGATTTGTATCCAAAACTATGTTTAAATTTTTCTGAGCTTTAATACAGTTTATAAATCGAACCTCCTGGGATTTGTGTAAAATCTCATCTGTGTGTGTAAGAAGTGTGTAGGAAGTGCTCCAGAAATACAAAGATTACAGTGATTTACAAATGTTCTATTTAGTTAAAAATGATATCTACTTGTGTCTAAGTTTCAGTTCATTTGAATGATCTTACTGGTTTGATTTGAACAATCCACATAATTATATAAATAATTAAAAATCACTATATATAAACTGTTAAGGAAAAAGTGTATACACATTCCTGAACAATTGAAGTGTTTTTACTCTAAACTTTTTGTTTTTTGTAACCAACACATCAGTGGTGTACATATAAATAGTATTATGGGAATTAAATCATGGATATTAAAATGGAATGTACAATATGTAATATAAAAGATTGCAAATCACTACCCACTTTTAAATGCGACGGATGCAATGACAGATTATGTAAATTATGTGCCAAACTTACTTCCTCAGAAGTTAAGGTCTTACAACTTAGTGAAAGGAAAATGAAATTTCTTTGTGATAATTGTCTAAATTTCAACTCCTTGAACCTGTTAAAATCCCACATCGAGACAAAAAACACACTACTTGATTCTAAAAATGAAATAATTGATATGTTAAAAACTGAGATAAGTAATCTTAAAGCAAGCCTTAATGAAATTACCACCAATAATAAAAAGATAATGAATTTTGCTGATGTTGTCAAAAGCCAAAGAAGTGATTTCCATAATACTGTCAAGCAGAATACCAATTTACCCTGTATAATTTTGAAACCGAATAAACATCAAGATATTAGAAAAACCAAAAGCGATTTAGAAAATAAAGTTAACCCTGTGGAAGTTTCTGCAGGAATTAGTATGTTGAAGCAAGGGAAAAATGGATCACTGATTCTTAGATGTTCCTCAAATGAAGCCACAGCAAAAATCAAGAACGCAATGTCTAGAAATTTGGGAAATGACTATGTTGTTGAGGAATCAAAATTACGCAAACCATCTGTGAGAATTGCAAACTTAAAGAAACTAGATGAACCTATGATTATTGAAGCGCTAAGAAATCAAAACTCATTTATCACGGATGATGATGTGACAGAACTTAAAATATTCAAAAAAGCAAAAAAGGGTGACAGATTTTATGCAGTCATTGAATGTAATGGTTCTGCTTTCAGAAAATTAATGAATGCGGGTAAAGTATGCATGATTTATGAAACTTGTCCTGTGTATGAAAATGTATATGTCTCTCGCTGTTTCAAATGTAGTGGTTTTAATCACATTGCAGACAATTGTAAGAATGAAACAATTTGCCCTAATTGTGCCGGTGCTCACTCAAAAGACAATTGTATCAACAGCGAAAATAAATGTGTAAATTGTATTAATTCCAACAACAAACTTAAAACTAACTATGCCACAGATCACTCAGTTTACAGTATAAAATGTGAGGCGTTCAATAAACAACTTGAGATTGTAAAATCAAAAATTGACTTTAGTTAAATAGTTGTAAATGGTGATACCTCTGTCAATTTATTACCAAAATGTTCGAGGACTGAGAACTAAAACGCATCAGTTTTATACAAGTGTTATAGCTAGGAACTTCGACGTCATTGGATTATCAGAGACATGGTTGTGTGATGGAATTTCTAGTAACGAATTATTCTCATCTAATTATGAAGTATTCAGAGATGATAGAAATTTAGATGAAATTAATAAGTGTCGTGGTGGGGGAGTAGCCCTTGCAATAAAATGTAAATTCAAGCCTAAAAAAATTAATATTAATTTTAGATCACCAAATTGCGATTATTTATGTATTAAATTGCAGGTAATGCCTAAACCTATTTATATTATATTAGCATATATTCTAAACTCTTCCCCACTTTTGCTTTATGACACGTTTTTTGATGCTCTAGAAAGGATGCCTTTCATCCAGACTGATACATTTTTTCTTCTTGGTGACCTAAACATTAATGGTCAAAATCCCATTGTGTGTAATAGGTTTGATAACTTTATAAATTTAACAGACAGTAAACAATATAACAATGTCATAAATTGCAATGGTAGAAAACTTGATGTGGCAGTTTCTAATGTAAAGTGTACGGTTAGTAGGGACCCACTTCCTTTTGTACCGGAGGATCAACACCATCCAAGTTTAAATATCTGCGCAGAAATAGAATCAAAGGTTAAAGGGTGCAGTTTCAACACCACACAGCATTACAACTTTAAAAAAGCCAACTTCCTATTACTTTATAATTTACTACATGACACTAACTGGAATCAATTGTATGCAATTAATGATGTTAACGAGGCTTTTGATAAATTTTATGACATCTTGTATGATGTTTTTGATCAATGCGTACCTAAGGTTCTGTCAAAAAAAAGGAAATATCCATTTTGGTTTACTAGAGAAATCATTCTAGATATAAAAGCAAAAGAACGTAATCTGGCAACTTACAAAAAAACTGGTCTGCCTCAATGTTTGCAGGACTTTAAATTTTTAAGATCAAAAATAAAAAGAGATATTCAAGTAGCTTACAGTCAATACATTGCAAATGTTGAGAATAACATACAAAATGATCCCAAATGTTTCTGGCAGTACATACAATCTAAGAAAAATTTCTCCCGTATTCCTCTAGAAATGGTGTATAATGGAAACAAACTAAGTAACGGCGCGGATATTGCTAATGGATTTGCTGATCATTTTCAATCAGTATTCACTAAGTCTAATAGCACATTTACTAAAAATACTAATTACAATAATATGAGTGATCATATTGTATTAAAAACTATTGATGAACAAGATGTTTATGAAGCAATTAACCATCTTAAGTGTGGTAAAGCAGTAGGGCATGATCAGATACCTGCATATATTTTAAAAGGTTGTAAAGATATTTTAGCTAAACCATTATGCTTCTTATTCAATTTGTCTCTTAAGGCGAGTGTTTTTCCTGATGTACTAAAAGAATCAAGAATAAGTCCTGTTTATAAATCAGGTTCAAAAAATGAAATTTGTAATTATCGACCTATTGCTATTCTAACTAACATATCTAAAATATTCGAGTCTATACTTCATAAATATATGTACAACGCAGTCAAAAACAAAATTACCCCTTATCAGTATGGATTCCAGCGTTACAAATCAACGTGTGGTAATCTAACTAGCTTTGTACAAAATACCTCGGAAGCATTATCAAGAAACAGCCAGATAGACGTTATATATACTGACTTTGCGAAGGCTTTCGATAAAGTGGATCATCAAGTGATATTGTCCAAATTAAGTAATTTCTCTATATCTTCAGCACTTGTAAAACTAATGGCTTCATATCTGGGCAATCGTAGGCAGTATGTCCTAATTAATAACTACAAATCTAAAGAGTACATTGCGACTTCTGGAGTTCCGCAGGGATCGAATTTAGGTCCCTTGCTTTTCTTAATGTTCATCAATGATATAGCTGACTGCATAAATGAATGCAACATTCTCTTATTTGCAGATGACATTAAATTATATAAAGAAGTATCGTCCACTGAGGACTGCATAAAACTCCAATTAAATTTGGATAAATTATATCAATGGTCAATCACTTATAAGCTTCCTTTTAACATTGGCAAATGTAAAACTATGACATATGCTTACATAAAAAATCCAATATCATACGATTACACAGTGAACAATGAAATATTGACTCGTGTGACTGACATCACTGACTTAGGGGTTAAATTTGATACTAAATTGTGTTTTGCCGCTCATATAGATGACATAGTCAATAAATCTTATCGAAACCTTGGGTTCGTATTGAGAAATGCTAAAAAATTTACAAATAAGAGAACATTATTAATACTTTATAACAGTTTTGTTAGGTCAAAAATTGAATATTGCAGTATAGTTTGGAATCCCTACTATATTAAATATATTCAAGCAATAGAAAACATCCAAAAAAAAATTTATTAAACACTGTGGGTTCATACTAACAGGACACTATCCCAGTAATAGTGATTATCTGCCCAATCTAAAGCAATACAACCTTCTTTCTTTAGCTAATAGACGTGTCTTATACAGTATCTGTTATCTATATAAAGTTGTCAATTCAAAATCACCTGATGAATGGTTATTGGGTTCACTTAAATTTTGTGTACCGGTGCAAAAAACTCGTTTTTATAAAACATTTCTAATTAACACTCCAAAACAGAATTATCTTGCCAATTCTCCAATTAATATGATGTGTACTAATTTTAATTTACACCAAGATTGCTGTGATATTTTTAGTGATTCATTTTATAGATTTAAATTAAATATTAAAAAACACATATGTGATAACCTTCCTGTTGCATAAATTTTTCGTTCAAATTTATTTATTATTATTATTATTTTTTTATTCCTCATATGTTAAATTAGGCTTATAAATATTAGTGTGTTCATCCTTTCAATATTATTGTTAACATAGTGTACATTTTGTTCTGATAGTTATCTTAATGATATATGTACGAAAAATATGTGTATGTAAAATTATAGTAATTAGTAACTAGTTTAAGTGTAGATTAAGTGTAGGTGCAATCTGTAAATGGATATTAATCTGTAGATTGTGAAACTAAATAAATAAATAAATAAATTTACATGCTTTATAATAATGGTTACCTGAACATAGTGAGTAGACTGGCGTTGACTGACCATCATTAGCAACATGATTATATCTATAACATTTGGAACACTGCAATAAATTGTTGTAATTATAGGCCTTACCTCTGGACCAACCTATGTTGACCTTTTCATTAGCTAAGAGACACTTGTGAGTTAAAGGATCAGTTTCTACAATTAGCGTTGAGCTTCTGTATTGCTTATTTTCAATTTTCGTTGCAATTCTAATATGGGGCCCAATTCTGGAATCCAGAATGAACTGATCGTGCACGAAGCAACTCGTGCAGTCTGGTTCGCATGCGAACGCAGTTTTTATAAAAATCAAATTCTCCAGTGATAGTCGAAAAGCGGTACACGAGGCGAACACATTCGTCGACCGTATAACGTACATCGTATCTTGGTTCATATATGTCAACCAATAGCACCGTGTAAATCTGGGAACTTTTCGTTGCGGTCGTGATGCAACAGTTGAGAAGTGTCAAAGTCAAAATACTCGTTGTTGTTTTGCGGTTTGCACAAGGATGATTGCTTGGTTGTAGGCGGTTTTGGGATTTTATTTTTGTGTTTTGGAGGAATTCTGACCAAAAATATCCTTTGTAAATAGGAGATTGTGCACCAATGGTGCCGCGCAAGACAATAAATACGTAAGTTGAAATCTAATGAGTTCTTACTGATTGGTTGGATCAAATATTCAGATAGTAAATTGATTAGATCCCGTGCTAGGTCCTTAGTCGAAACATTCTTACGAATTTTATATCGGACATATTATTATCAAAGGCATTGTAAACGCGATTATTATATTCCCTTCTGACTTCTGCAGCTGGCTCCATGTCTTCCAAGTTATTACTTGCTATTAAAATATTCAGCTCATCCAAAGCAGCCATTAGAAGACTCTAACACAATTTCCAACCAAAATAAAGCTGTTTGACTGAAGGTTGACGTTAACTTAAAGGTTATGTTGACATGCGAATATGCTTTTCGCCACCGAAACACCGATCGAGTACTTTCCATGTACGAATCTGTTCGTTCATGTGTTAGTCGACAGTTCGAGAATAGAAAAAGTACGTTCGTGTGCGAATTTCAACGCCATTCGTGCACGAATCGGGTTCGTCTAGTTTCGAGAATTGGCCCCCTGTACATCATTTGTCTCACTGTTTATTCTGTTTTGTTTTATAATTTTATTAACTATCTTCGTATCCTCAATACCGATATCCTCATTATGAATATTATTTTTAGTTTCGGTTTTTTCAGTATAGGTATTTCTACATTATATTTATTTCCAATTTTTTCAGATATTTTCATCTTCAATAAATTCATTTCAGCCTTATTTTCACAACCAATGACAACTGCACCCTTAGAGACTTATTTAAGCTGAGAGATGTTTACTCCAATATCAACTGGGTCTATTGCTTGCGTTATTTCGCTTCTAGTTAAGTTACTAGCTTGATCACTAATGGATTTAACCACTAGTACAGGTTCTCACTTTTGTTTCAAAACGTTTGCATAGTTACGACTGGTGGTGTTATTACTTTCCTCATTTTTAATTCTGAAGACGTTGTCCTTCATTTGCACCACATCTTTTTGGATTCCCTCAACAATGTTAAACAATTCAGGTAACTTCCTGATAAAGTTATCACAGACAGTACATATGAGTCGTAATGACCTTTTCTGTAAGGGCATGCATTTTTGTTCAAATGCTGTTAAATTGGCACACTTTTTATGCAAATTCTGTTTACAGACATAACATGTATAAGCATCATCACCTTCCTGAAAACCGCTTAAACATTTAATATATTTATTGTCGGTCCAGTTCATACCGAAGAACACTGCTCTCCGTAGCTACTAAAAATTATCCAGCTCTGTACAAATTAATTCTTATCACACTACCAGTTGTTTCCATTGAAAAACTGTAAACACACTAATAACTGTTATTATAACATTATATTATTATATTTGTGCATTGAATTAGATCACAATCACTATTAGCTGGAGGATCACAATCACTATTAGCTGGAGCTTTTTTAAAAATTAATTTTAATGTTTTAAAAGATTATTTGAGTTTAAACTCAGAGCACAATTTTGATGACTTTTCACCACACACGGGATAGTATAGGCATGCAGCTACTTTCAAAACTAGTCTAACCTTTAACATATTGCATTACTTGTTAAAATATTCGATATTGTCAACCTCAAGGCTCCGACACTGACATCAAATGGATTGTACCTACGGTTAGATGACATATAATATTCAAAATGACCTGCCACACACGGAAAAACCTCATACTTAGATGGATAAAAATAAAATTTCGAATTGTTACCAATTGACGGAAGTTGCATTTATAAATGTTCATAGATAGATAAACAATATTTGCGTATAAATAAAATGAACCCTATTACATTACTCGTCACAAAACATGTGCGTCAGTCATGTGTACTTGTGTATTAAATAACAATGCCTTTTTTTGTTTACAATCTGATTTGCGGAGATGTTTACAGATGGAGTGTATAGCCACGGATAAGGGTGCTTATATCAACATAGTTTTACAAACCTGTCTTTAAATATATTAACGGTTATGCAAGATTTTGATTGTAGCCTCAAGAAAATCTTACACTGAGTCATAAAATAAAAGTACCACTTAGTACCGCTTTCTTTCTTTGTTAATATACAAGCCTTATTACTCAATAATGTGAAAAATTAGCTATCACTGTGAATAACTTTCTGAAATAAAATTTATTGCGGTCACCTATTTTATTTAATTAGTGGGGAGGTTAAAAATAAATGTAAGAAAATAGTGTACCTACCTTATAAACTGCGTCGAATAAACTTGGTAAATGAGGTTGTATGGAAGTGGGATCTGAACTTTGACCCAGTATTTCCAACAGTACCGGATCGGAGATAAAGAAGAATCTTGGAAAGCATAATCTTTTCGATTCTATAAAAAAAGATAATAATAATAAACGTTTTTATTATATCCCACAAAATATTACACAGAAAAATAAATTATGTATTCTTTTGCTATTATGTTCATTATCAATACCATTGTAAATTTTGCAAATTTGGTAATGAAATGATCTCTGAACGATATATTGGAGAAGTTAAAAGACCCTTAAACCTAACATGTCAGAGATTTGTTCAATATTAATGCATGGATCAAACACCTAACACGATAAATCCTTCCATTTTGCATACTGAACCATTTTACTTCGCGTAATTTGTTTGATATTCTTTAGTTTTTACGAATTTCATATATTAAATAATATAATACATAATAATATTTATTTGCAAAAAAAAAAACACAATTTACAGGTAAGAAAAAAATATTGTTATTATAAATATAATGCATATAAACAAGGACACTATTGTAGTAGGCAACACTTTTGTGTTAAAAATATATTAAGACATTGACGAGTAACAAAAACTAATAATCTGTCATATTTACTTGAATACTTTAAAATACATTATCTTTTCTTTTGTATACGTGTTTAACTGCATGTCTCTTGAGCTTCATCCACAACAACAGGTTATGGGCTCAGGCTCAGACAAGAATTAAGAGGCCACAGAAGAAAACGATTTAAAAAAAATAGGAAAAGACAGGGCGTTTATTGGTCACTGCTGCTGGAAGATTTTTACAGTGTTCTCAGTGGAATCATTGCTGAAGATTTTTGTACGTAAGACAAAGTTATTTTCTACCGAAAGCATAAATTTTTTGAAATAAACAAGAATGAGTTATTCGATTACATTGTTTAAGGTAGAGCCCCTCAAACGTGATAATTATGATACACGGAAAATTTAGATGAGAGCTATTTTGGTCAAGGACAATAATTGGAAGTATGTAAATGAAGATTGTGAAGAGCCGGAAATAACAGACGACAAGAATGATAAGCGGGTAGACGGGTATGCAGCTTGGAAGGGTGAAGATGAAAAAGCAAAATCCATTTGATCCTCTCAATCGTACCGTTGAAATTTTAACAAATCAAGAACTGTAAGACATCTCAAGATTTTTTGAAAAAATTATAGGAAATCTACGAATTCCGAGGTCCTGTAAGGAAGGCTACTTTATTAAAACAATTGATCCTGCATAAAATGAATGAATCTGAAGACATTCGTGAATATTTGAAGAAATTTTTCGACACTGTAGATAAATTGGGTGACATGAAAATTGACATTTATGAAGAATTGTTATCAGTAATGAATGATGTTAATGATGTTATACCCGAGAATTTCGAGAATTTTAGGTGTGCCATTGAGTCGAGAGATGAGCTACATAATTGCATTTCTTTTAATAGTGTAGGTCATAATAATACACTTAGATATGTTTACAAGCAATTCATTTAATGCACACCACGACTGAATTTTATTAGCAACTCTTGCAGATTAATACAGTCTTGTCTATCCCTGATGTGGTTAAAGAGTTTCATATCATTTGCATAGAGTAGACAGTGGTCATCAATATCACGGACAATATCGTTAATAAAATTAATTATAAATATAAATCTGTCTGTATATATTTAAAGCTGTGGCTAGCGTAGTGTGATCATTTGCACAGTGCCATAGAAATGAAAGATTTTTCTCCAAACAGTTCTTTATATATAGAGAAATTAATATAACCTTTTTTCTCAGAACTTTTATTATCTTCCATTTCTGTAATAATAGTCTTAATGACCTCCAATCCATATAGGAAGTGAGATATTCTCAAAAAACTGATTTGTTTACCTTTATTGTCTTTTACAATTTTTAACGCTGCTCACAATTTTTAATATATTGTTTAAAACGACAAAGTAAAACGATTCAAGCAAAAGAACAGGTTGAAATTTTTTTAGAACACTAAACCTTTATTTCCCTGGATTATTGTGAAAATATGCCCCTTTACATTCTATCTTGAAGGTGCTGTGGAAACGAATGCGTTATACACAACTCTCAATGCAGGCAGGATATCAATTGAGACCTTCCAAACGCTATTTAGAACTTTCAAATAAAGCCATATACAAAAGTTCAACTTAGTTGAATTTTCTCGGCAGGCGAATTTTAAAATTACTAGAAATTTAAAAAATACAAGAAAAACCAGTTTGTCATTTTTCAGCCACAACTTTTTTATTTATAGAAATGTTAAAAAAATTTTAATGTAGATTTACTAATGATTTTCATTTCCTCTATGTTATTTAGTATTTGTTTTATTATTAGCTAATTTGATTTGTATATTAGGCGACATATTGAATTTCTTCTAATCACCATATTATATGTTCTTAAAAACTTTCAATTAAATTTGATTCCTTCTTTGTACGCATTTTCGGTAAAAAGGATGACGGTCCAAAAAAATCGATTTTTGAGATAAATACGCTAAAATATAGTCAGACACCTACTATTTCCATATACCTAACTGTACAGAGTAACACAGATAAGAGCCACGAGTTATAATGACTTTAAAATATGCCGTACAGGTGAAAATAGATGAGGGTACATCAGATTTACAGAAGATGAGGGTCCTGTGCTGTGTCGTAATTCCACCTCTACACGTGCCTGTGTCTACTTATTCAATATTCGGAAACCGGTACATTCTTCTTAGTTGTTCATAGTAGTTCGAATTGTGGTTAATTTGTTTCCGCCTCATGCTGTTCTATAACTTTCTTGTTAAGATATCTGGCAATGAAAATACAGATTATCAGCCATCATCGTCCTAAAAAAGACCAAAGCATGGCCATGTTATTGACGCCTGAAGAAGGCTAAGACTTCGAAGTTACAAAATCGGTAAGAGTTCGAGACAAGCAATAAAATCACCCAACATAAGGCAATCAGTATATTCAGCCAAAGAAACACAGGAGAGATCAGAAAAGACACTACCTGCTGGTCAATTTATATTACCCGATTTAAAATGCAATAACAGAATTCCCATAGATATTAGAAAATATCAAAACCTGCAAGAACTCAAACGTTTTTGTAAAGCTCTTGCTCAAGGGTACTCGAGAACTTGCCTTCTGCACCTAATATATTGTAGAAAAAAACGAATAAGAAAGCCTCGACGAAAACTTAATGTTATGTTAATGAAATCCTACTTCATTTTATATTTATTTTGCTTAATTGTTTTGTTACTTACAACTTTGCTTTATAACATTAAACAAATATTTCAGTTTCGGTTTGTATTATATTTCACAATACATTTTTTTCATAATTTACATTATTATTATTATAACTAGGTGTAATGGTACCTTTATTTAAAAGCCTCTAAAACATAACATATTATTATATTGAAAATAAATTTGATTATTATTTATTTATTATTTATTGTGTTTTATTGGTTTCACCAAATGGCCATCGACCGAAGTCCTTCAGCCTGTTACAAATATTTACAATGTTTTATTTATACATATTAATTTTTTACAGCATATTTACATTCTGTGAAGAAAAAAAAAAAAAATTACAAAAAGTTAGTATATATTTATATATATTCATGTTTCAGTTTTCATTCTCGATTGTTTAGTGCGACAATGTGTTCCCAAAGAGTTAGGTCTGGATATATTCTTCGGTTGTGTATTCCTGGTTGTCTTGTTTTGCAGAGGGGTTGAATAATTTCTATGTTGTGTTCTTCTTTAGCAAATATGGTAGATAAGGATAATATTCTTTGGTTTATTGGTGTAATCTCTGTGATTTGGTAAAGAAGGTTGTTAGGGGGGTTATGCAGAGGATTTCTAGGATGTCTGGTTTTAGTGATGGATCGCAACGATGATGTTTCTGCTACTTGTAAGTTTTTACTGACTGGTCTTCTTGTATTAAGATATAGAGGGTGGCTGTATTCTAATATAGGTCGGCAAATCGTACAGTAAATATGGGCAGCAGTCTTTTTGTCAATCCCTTTGTTTTTATATGTTAAGCTCCGGAAATGTCTGCTTCTTGTAGTACATTTCTTCTTAATTAATTTTGTGTGCTTGTTAAAATTTAGTTTATTGTCTATTGTGACTCCCAGATATTTTATTGTAGGTTGGCAGTACATTGTGTTATTATCGATATTCAGTGTTGGAGTATTTGGGGTTGCATTATGGTTAAATATAATAAATTGTGACTTTAGGGGATTTGGTTTCATTCTCCATTTATTGAACCATGATAATGTTCTATCCATTAATTGCTGAAGTGCTTCCACTGTCTTGAAAGTATTTTTATTATGGCTTATTAGTGCAGTATCGTCAGCATATTGTAGAATGTATAAATTTAGATCTAAATATTCTGGTCTCAAGTTAAAGTTGTATATATCATAGCAATATATATTGTAGAGCAAGGGTGAGAGTGGGGAGCCTTGTGGAACACCTTGTTGAATTGTAATTTTTTGCGATAGATGGTTGTTAACTTTCACTTGGACAGTCCTTTCACTCAGGTAGTCTTTGAGGAGAAAAAGTAAGTGTTTGGGGCAGTTGGTTATCATTAGTTTGAACAGTATCCCGCGATGCCAAACACTGTCAAAGGCTTTATGAATGTCAAGAAAGACGGCAGCACTGCATTGACCACTAAGTTTTGCTGTTTGTATGTTTGATGTGATAACTGTCAAGGGGTGTACAGTGGAACACTTCTCTCGAAAACCAAATTGATATCCCGGGATAACATGTCCAACTTCATCGTCTAATATTGTTTTAACAATTTTTTCGAAAAATTTGCCCAGAACAGATAATAGTGTAATGGGCCGATAGTTATTAACATTTGTGTGGTCGGTGTTAGGTTTGGGAATGGTTATTACGATTCCATGTTTCCATTCTGGTGGGAAATAGCAGTGGCTAAGGCAGTATTCATATATTATTTTAATATAAAGATGTGTTTTGTAGTGGAGTTTTCTTATTACGTTTTTCGTGATGTTGTCATATCCTGGTGCAGTGTTTTTACCTTTATGTAGTACTTTAAAGTAGCTTTCTTCATCTATTTCTTTCGCGTCTGGCACTAAGTTCTCTGAGAAATATGTTTCATACCAGTTATTGACAGTTTCATATTGTACATCATTGAACTGTGGGTTGTTGTTTTCCATGTAGGTTTCTGTGAAGTGTTCTGCGAATAATTGTACTTTTTCTGTGTCCGAATTATATGTTCTATTATTTTTTTCTAGGGCAGGTATCCCCTGGTGTGGTTTGTAGTGAGTCAGTTTTTTAATTTGTTGCCAGTAGTTTTTCCCTTGTTGCTTATTTATTTCGTTACACGTTTTCATCCAATTGTTTTCTTTATATTGCCTTATTAGTTTTTGAATGTCCTTATTATAATTATTAATATGTCTCTTATAATCCTCACTTGGCTGACTTAAATATTCTCTATACATTTTTCTTTTGTTTTTTATCATTCTAATAATATATGGTGGCAGTTTGTATGTGTAATATCTCACTCGTTCTTTGGATGTATTTTCCATGATTGTGGTCATCAGCTTTTCGTTAAATTGTTTGATTCTGTCCTTGTCCATTGGTAAGTTTTGTGTATCTTCGATGTATTTTGCCATAGTATCGTTAACATCTTCCATATTACATTTGTTGTAGTTAATTCTCTTTTCTTCTTGGTCGTCAATTTTCCTGTTTAAATTTATGGATATTTCTATTGCTGAATGATCGGAGCCAATGTCTGGGTGTGTTTCGATTTTCTCTATGTTGCTTTTAAGGTTTTTTGTATATAGTAACAAATCTGGTGTTGTGTCTGGGTTGTTTGCCATGTGGAACGTAGGGGGCGTATTTGCTTTTGTGAAATTGGAGTTTTCGAGGAAATTGTTAAGCTGCTTTTGTTTGTTCCTATTGATGTTGAAATCGCCTATGATGACACAGTATTTATATAATGCGGCTTTCGTGAATATCGTTTGCTCAATATTGGCTGTTGGGTGAATGTATACTAAAAATATATGTAACTTGTCTTCAAGAAATGGTATTGTGAAATGGCTGGCTTCACATAAAGGATTATTTATTTTTGGTGGATTGTCTTTGCTCATCTTTAAGCCAGGGTGTATTTGGACCAGACTTCCTCCTCTCACATTGTTGTTGACAATATTACCATCAAACTGTAGGACATCCCAATTTCGATATTTTGTGTTGCTAGTTTTTTTTGTTTTTGTTTCTACAAAGAGTGTACAATTGATACACTTTTTTTCTATAATATTGTTTATGTGTTTTTTTGGTATATAGCTGTTAACATTTGCATATAAAATTTTAAATATCGACGTGAACTTGAACATTATTACTTCCTTGTATTGGTTGGGTTGGAGATATTGTCGAGGGTTGTTCGAGGTCGAACATCAAAATATACATTCTGCTTCCTGTAAAATGAGCAATTGTGTCAATATTGTATTGTGCTACAAAGCGTTTTCTAAGTTTAGAAATTAATTCTACTCTATCAGTATATATTTTTCTTTATTTAGTTTAGTTACATAAGTATTGATGATCATATCGTGAACGGTAACTGGGGAGTGTATCTTTGAGTTTTTGGTGATTTTTGGATCTATTTCGCTTGACTTCTTGTTCAGAGATTTGATTTGATTATTTGGTATGCCTTCAATTGGATTCTTGGGTCTCTTCGGACATTTGAGTGACCATACAGTATGATCCTCGGCCCCGCACCCTGTGCACTTTGGTGGAAGATGTGTATCACATTTAGTATGGTGATGTGGTCCATTACACTTGGTGCATTTTATTGGTGAGGTGCAGCTATCACGTGTATGAGTAAATAGTTGGCAACGAGAGCAAGGTTGTGGAATTGGCGCTGGTGGTAAACTTGGATAGACTGGATAATGTCTGTGTTTATAAAAGAGGCCCTCTTTTAATAATTTTTCTGAGGAGCTCATGCATCCCGTTATGATTCTAATGAGGGAGGTAGTTTTACTAGTGGCTTTTGAAACAATTCTTTTGCAGTACCTGTGGGTGATATGAGATTTTGTGAGAAATTCGCTAATTTCTTCATCTGTAATGTCATGTTCTACAGATCCGATGATTACACTGTATGAGTTTGTAGAGACTGTTGTGTTTATTGGCATAGTTGAGGGTTGTGTTTCTTTGTAATTTAGAATATGTTTTTGAGCAATAAGCTTTATTAGGGTCTGAGTAATTAAATTTTTCTCTTGGTTACTTTTAAGCAGGAATCCCATTTTGGTTTTAATGATGATGTCGTCAGTACTCGGGTGTTCCTTGTCCCATATATCTGACAGCATTTTTCTTGTTAGCAATTCAATTCAATTCAATTCAATTCAAATTTCTTTTATTCAATTTAGTAATAACATATTATATGTACGTACTCAGAGCCAGCCAGACATGCGCGGCGCGAAGCGCCGTGGCAATTGAATGGTTGGATGAGTGAGTGAATATAAAACTTAAAATAATTAATTGTTAGCGTCTCGGGTGCTTTTACATAGAATAGTGTTTTAAATGGCTTTTGTGATATTTCTTTCATTTTTGCGGACACATTTCTTTGTCTGTTGTGTCTTTCATTTTGTGTAAGAATATTTTCATTTGAGTTAGTGTTGGGCAATGTATGTGAGTTTGAATCATTTATTTGTTTTTGTTGTGGAATTTCTTTATCACTATTCTTGTTTTTGTTAGAGTGTATGTTTTTAGATGCTTGTTTCTTACTTGTAGATGGGATGTTTAAGTTTTCTAGGTTTTGTGAATGTTGTCCTACAATAATTTCGTTTATTTGTTCTGTTGTCATATGATGCTTCCTAATCTGCTTCTTGCTTTTCGTTTATGCCTCACTTTTTTCCACTGTCCATCATCACAAATTTCCATTTCACTGTAGTCACTTCCATCACTTTCACCAGACATTTTAAATCACTGTTTACTAACACTTTTACTAAGAGCAAGATGAATAGGTGTTAACTCTACCACTGTTCGAGCTAAACTGAAAAATAAATTTGAAATATTCGCGAAAATCAAACAAATGAACCCAAGAGGAATTTACCGTCGATACACACAAATTCACCAACACGTGAGAGCGATTTAAATATTACGACTTTCCGCTGTTACTATACAAACTTTTCCTTATGTGAATTCCTTTGTATCGAAGGTAAATCCCTCTTCATTTGTTTGATTTTCGCGAATTAAAGAAGTTAAGTAAATCAGTGCCTACTTATTTCATAACATTACTATTTGGACCTATATCCTTTTTCCCCTGTCCAAACATGCATAACCCCTTTTCAATTTCTTTCTGTACGCCTATGTCGAAAGAATATTAAATAATTAGTGGTTTGTGTAGAAATAAATACAAATAATCTTCATGGAAAATTTGACCAAAGTCGGTTATATGTATAGTATAAAAAATATGGGGTTTTAAGTTTTAAAATTCGTTTTTATCGAAACTAACATTTTGTGACCCTCATCCTTTTTAGCCTGCACTCTTCATATGGTAACAGCTTTTAGTAGACATTAAAATTATTATTTATATCTTTATCAACATGGGGGTTATAGGGATCCCTGCAAATAGGACACAAGAAGTTGTACTGCGTGTAGACCCCTTTGGGGTACTATTGTGTATAGTGGAGTAATTTGAAAGTAACTTTAATTATAACATGTTATTTGCCACTCCCTATCTTTAAAAATCAATGTAGTTGGAGATATCAACCAGCAAATAGCTCCAAAATTCCAAATAAGTGTCGACTGTATACAAGAAATATTAGGTATCGCTTTATATATGTATACAGAGGGATGTGGACTTCCTTTTATAAACGTCGCCTCATTTTTTTCATGAAATTCCTTGAATATTAGTGAACAAACAATGGAATAGAAATTTGTATTTTTGTAATTACATAATTTAAAAACCCTTATTAATGTGAAAAATTGATTTTTGTTTGAATATAATAAATTTAACCAACCTAAATATCCAGTTAAACTCTTTTGGCAAGTTTCTAATTGCTCTAATAGATGAGGAAGTAATTGGCCCATTGTTTCATCACCAGTACAGCATTCAACAGCATTCGGTATTTCATGAGCCCTTGCCATAATTTTCATCCAGGATTTGTCAATGTTCTGAATTATACAATTATATATTGGAAAAGGGTTTTTATTTTTTTATTAGAAACTTACGCTGAATCTTTTAGCCTCTCCTGGTAATTGTCTAGAAATATCACCTCCAACAAAGACAGCTTCTAAATATATCCACAGATTTTGAACCATTAACCATTTCTCCAAAATCTCTGATGTAGATACCAGCTTATGCACCCATAACTGAATGTCTTTCTTAAAAGGCGCATTATACCTGAAGTAATGAATTGCATTTTTTTTTCAGAAACTCTTAATATAAACAAATGTCTAGCCGTCACCCCGGAGCACTCACGAAAGCATACGAAGGCGAGTGAGTTCTCCGAGTGTGACGTTTATTTTAGTCTATTTGTTTTGTCTACGCATTACACTCGGAGAACTGACTTTTATAACCTTACTTTCTATCGTTTGTTTTTATTAGTTAAGTTTGCGAAAATGGGTGACTGTGCAATAAAGTGCAATATTTGTTTAAAACAATTTACATTAAAGTGCAATTTGTCGAAACACTCAAAGGAAGTTCATACTGAAACAATTCAATTTACTTGTTTTGAATGTGGCGAGAACTTTAAAAAGAAATTTAATTTAACTCGCCGCATTAGTAGGAAACATACGGCTGTTAACAAAACTTTACCTCAGATTAAATGTGTAATGTGCAGTTATCATTGCGAGAAAAAAAATATGATAGATCATTATCATTCTGTTCATGTATCGGACAAAACAGACTAACAACGCAGTTACTCATTATAGGTGGAGAGCCGGCTGTATAGATTTCCTATGAATAAGATACATAAAAATCTTTATGTGAGTGAGTAAGTACTACCACAGACTTACAGGGAGCCACTTTTCATTTTTGCAAATTTTGCCCGCGTCATGGAATTCTGACGTCACTTCCGGTCACGATTTTTTGTGTCATCGAATACATGAATAAAACTTACGTCAAAATGTAGGTTTTAAGGTATACAATGAGATTGTAGTAGGCTGCCAGGCTTAATTTGCCCGCAACCCTGAGACACCCTCGATTAATGTTTTTTTTTTTCTGTTTTCTTAAGTCATCGAATACATAAATTATTATTTTTTAAGTTAAAGTACAAGCCTTCTAGTTATTAAAAAAAATAGGCTGCCTCTTCTTATTTGCCCGCATCCTCCCATTTTGACGTCACTTCCGGTAAAATCCCATGACACGGGCAAAATTTGCTTATATGAAAAATGGCTCCCTGTAGGTCTGTGGTAGTACTTACTCACTCATACAAAGTTTTTCATGTATCTTATTCATAGGAAATCTATACAGCAGGCTCTCTACCTATTATTATGTCACCGTGATGGGTTGTACAGAAAGTCTGGAAAAAATATTCGGCATTTAAAGTTGTTAGGCAGTAATAAAATATATGGTTACTGCCCGGTTAAATTAAATGTATGTGAGAACAGAGAAACTGGATACATTTAAGTCAATTTTACGAGTACTCATGTAGGTTATGGAATGGGTCTTGAGAGAATGACACTTTCCAAAAGTGAACAAGAAGAAATCGCTGCAAAAATAAGCCAAAAAATTCCGTTTGACGAAATTTTAAATACGGTAAGAGATAGCATATCCAGAGATACTTTAGAACGTATCCAGAAAGTTGCCAATAAAGCCACAAAAAAGCTTTATATCGACAAAAAAGAAAAGAAAAAAATCCTCAAACAATCGCCACAGCCTCCCTACACAGGAAGAAAAGATATAATTGCAACGAATTTACTAGTTGATAATAATGTGGTTTTTGATGAAGTATAATTTTAGAAATAATTTATAATGAATACATATTTTTTAATTTTGTTTTAAATAGAAGAAATACAGTTTTGTTCTGTGATAATTTTTTATGTTATTAGCCTAATTTCCCGCTAACTGCTCCGAGGTGATGTTAAAGGTTATACTACTAGTTGCTGTCACACTCGGAGAACGCAGTTGACTTCGGCTACTTTTGTGAGTGCTCCGGGGTGACGGCTAGACGTTTGTTTAATATAAGCATGTCCCACTTATAATTTTGACACCCAATACCTTAGTTATTGACAGTTATCGGATTTAAACCAAAGGACCCCACACAAACGGTTTCGGTAGAATTGTCTGAATTTTTGGTACACTGTAGCCTTTGTCATTCTTAACAAATGTCTCCAGGGCCACGATGCTCCGTATTCAGTATTTTGGCTCCTAGCACCGAATCTCCACACCCCCGCACTAATCTTACGGAAATTGGGTTTCGGCAGAATCCTCTGAATTTTTGGCACATTGTAGCTTTTGTCATCCTGACCACGATGCTCAATATTCAGTATTTTGGCACCTATGGAGCACCAAAGTTCCATAGCTCCATCATAAGTTATTACTTTGAGTAGTTTTATAATGCATATTTTGATTATTGAATTACCTAACTTCATATTTTTGAGCTTGCTGAATTCAAATCTGATGTCAAATAGACGGTATTGACAGTTGGCAGCTGTCAATAATTACCAAAAGGAAATATAAAAAAAATTAAAATCAATGGCTGCGTTCATCCGAGCAGATCGTTACCTGGCGATCACGGATCATTCGGCTGAACGGCACTTCTTGCACTGAGCGCTCTTGGATTGGACGCCATTTTTTGTAGCAAACACAAATTGTGCTCAGTGATCGACTGATCAGTGATCAGAAACGGAAAATTTGATATATTAGAAGAAAAATGGAGAACGCAGAGTTAGACGTGACATATGAACACGAAAATGTACATTATAATGTTGCAGGAGATCGAGATTTACATTTTCGACTTCAAAATGGTAAGTCTTTTTTGATAATTTTTCGTTAAATCTGAATAAAAGGCCCTTTTGCACTTGTGCACTTTTTTATTTTTAACAAACCTATTATATTTTTCAGATGCTGCATTTGCTACTTCGTTTTTTAGAGAAAATTCTGCATGCACGGAAATAGCAGGAGTAGGAAATGAGGAAAACATTCCTCCAAATACCCCTGGTAATTATATACCTACCTATATTTACATAACCTTATATTTCAAAAAATTTTTCTTTTATAACAGAATTTACATGGACAAAGCCATGTACAATGCTTCTGATAAGGTTGTATGAGGAACGAAAAAATAAATTTAGAGACCCAAAAATAAAAAACAAGAATATTTGGATGGAAATATTGCAAGAATTTAGAAAGAAGGGCTATATGCTGGATATCAACACAATCGACAGAAAGTTTCGAAATCTAAAAAAAACATACAACACGATAAAAGACAACAAAAGTAAAAATAAAACAGGTCGTGGACGTGTAACGTGGGATTATTACGATGAAATACAGGGTATTTTTGTAGATGATCCATCTGTAAACCCACAGTATACGTTAAGCTCTAGTGAGCCAGCAGAGACGAATTCTTTACCTCATTCGTCAACTTCAGAACCACCATTACCATCAACTTCAACAGCTATATTTGAACCTTCCCGACTTCCAGCAACGCCATCAGTACAGAAAACTCCACAGAAGCCGTTAAAATCACAAAGAGCAAAAGAATTGCAACAATTAAGAAAGGAGCACTTGGCAATTGAGTCGCAGCGAGTGGAAGAGATACGAAAATTAAGAGAAGCAATTGAAGACAGCAATGTAATTCAAAGAGAAAGCAATGATATTTTAAGAGAATTGTTAAATAAAGAAAATTAAACATTATTTTCATTATTTTACCAATTTCAATATGATCACGTACATTGTTCATAGCATGCCCTACGATGTTTATCAGTACCTGAAATTAATCTTGATACCGTACAGTAAAAATAATTTTTAAGATTTTTCCCAACCTCACAACTTAATCGAGACATTCGAAAATGGTCCTTAAATAAATCGTCATGAAACATTGGTATTGTAACCTCATAAAAGTGACTATTTCGGGGAGTTCTATGTCGTTCTTGAAGTTCTAATGCATTTAATGGCAACGGATTTATGAATCCTTCTGCTATGTTTTGCACAATATTCATATCTAAACCTATATCACCTGCAAGCAATAGCACTAAATTTCTATTTCTGTTTTCCATTTCAACAGACGAGCAAAGCTAAGGAAGGATACAACGAAAAACCGTAATTTAATATAATTATAAAACTCTTAGTCTCTTAATATAAAATTATGATTACAAAGTACAATTTACAATTCAAATTCAAAACAATCACACCATGACAAATTCGACAAACGACAGCGGACAGCACTGAGCCGTTCATCCGGTTGCAGAGCGATCACCGATCAGTGAAGGAGCGCTCAGGTAGCGATCTGCTCGGATGAACGCAGCCAATGTAGAACTTTATGTTTTTGACGTTTCTAAATTCAAATCTGATGTTAAATATAAATTGACAGCTGCCAACTGTCAATATCGTCTATTTGACATCAGATTTGAATTTAGCAACCTCAAAAACATGAAGTTAGATAATTCAATAATAAAAATATGCGTTATAAAAATGTTATAAAACTATTCAAAGTAATAACTTATGATGAAGTAATGGAGCTTTGGTGCTCCATAGGCGCCAAAATATGGAGCATTGTGGTCTTGGAGACTTTTGTTCAGGATGACAAAAGCTGCAATATACCAAAAATTCAGACTATTCTACCAAAACCCCATTTTTCATAAGATTAGTATTGGGGTTTGGAGCTTTAGTGCTCCATAGGAGCCGCCAAAATATTGAAAAAATATTGAATATGGAGCATCATGGCCATGGAGATTTGTTCAAGATGACAAAATACCAAAAATTCAGACGATTCCGCCAAAACCCAATTTGCATAAGATTAGTCCGGGTATGGAGCTTTGGTGCTTCATAGGAGCCAAAATATTCAAAATGGAGCATCATGGCCATGGAGACTTTTGTTCAGGATGACAAAAGCTACAATATACCAAAAATTCAGACGATTCTACCGAAACCCATTTCCCATTAGGTCTGTGTGGGGTCCTTTAGAAAACAGATCGATTTAGAACAGAGATTTAAAGAGGTTATATTTTTATTCGAGAACTAACTTAATATTACTTACTATCGGACATCGACATATTTTGGAAGCTCATAGGCTATTAAATATGTCCAAAATTAAGAGGTAGAAAGGAACAATTGTGTTTTATTATTTTTTTCAAAATAACTCAAAACAATGCAAATTTGGAGATTTTTACAAGAATATTTTTTTGTAGAAAATTGAATTTCCCATTCAGGCACGTTGTTTAATTTGTTTCCCTGTTTTTAGTATTAAAATAATTAAGAAACGTTAAAAATTTTCGAGAATTCACTTTTTTTCTTTTTTGAGCAATTCATCCACAACTTTTTTTGCGGCATCCTAGATATATAGTGTGTCTCACTTAAGAGTATAACAGCAAAAATTTTGTTAACAAAATTTGTTCGATATCTTTCGAAAACCCTGAATCCGAAATTTAGTTAAATTCTAAAAAAATGAGGTCTAAAAAAAAAATCCTTGAGGCATTTAAATAAAAATTATTTCTAAATTTATTTTTTTGAAACAATTTACACAAATGAATAATAAATACAACTAAAAGAATTAAATATTATGTTCTATCAAACCTCCATCAGCCCTAATGCATGCCTCAATTCGCTTTCTGTTATTGTTCATAACTTTTCGGAATTTAACTAAACTTCGGATTCGGGATTTTTGTGATTTCGAACAAGTTTTGTTAAGAAAATTTAGTATCGTAGATGGCCTTGCATTTAAAGATGGAAAGTGACTTTATGGTCTTAAATACACTTTGATGACCTCTATGTTCTAAGATCAGTTTGATTCAAATCGGACAAAAAATAAAAAAAATATTACTCTGTTACACACTGCATATAAGTGTTCAGAGAAAAAAAAGTTCTTGAAAAAATAAAGAAATTGCTTTTCTTTCTACTCCGTACGATCAACGGGGACCGAGACATCGCCATTCAAAGTTGCCCATTCTTTACCATGTTTTACCATTTGCTCTCATGCATGCGAAACTTTTTTTGACAGATAACGCAAAAGACGAAAAAATCAGTGCTGCAAGTGAATTCATTTCAGCTTTAGTATATGATTCAAAAGCAAACGATAAGTACCTAGCTAAATGTTGCTTAAAATTATTTAAACGAAGAGTGCGACGTTTACACTATCACAGTTACCTCCGACAGCTGATACTGCATTTATAGATCCAATAATGGAAGGGAAATATGTTAAATGCCCTCCAATTGGGTTGGAAGAAAACAAACAATGAATTGATGCCAATTGCCATGACTGTCTCCTGCACCGAAATCTTTACTTGAAAAAATATCATGTGGCTGTTTAAAAGGCTATCATGGAAATTGTGGTTGCAGAAAACTTAACATCAAATGCTCCATATTTTGCAACGAATTTTTACAGGAATTAATTTCGAAAATGCAAATGTGCCAGAAATATGACAAGATGTCGATAAAGATATCGACAACGAAGTTGATATTGCCATCGTAAGTATTAATATTGAAAAGTCGACTTCTTAAAATTAATATGTACAATATTTTTTACCTTCACGAATAAAAATGTTATTCTTTGAAATGCGTTTATGGTTCATAATGTTTTTCTACAATATTTATTTATTTAAAAATCAGTTTATTTTAAATAATGAACAAAATATAATTTTAATATTTTAAAGCTCAACCACAAACATTATTTGTTTGTAACATTACTTTTTCGTAAAAACGTAATATTTATTTTAGAACATTAAAGAAACATTTGTATTATTAAATTATCTTAAAATTGTTGTAAATTGATTTACTGAAAATTAAAAGAAAAGATGTATGAGAGCAAATGCGGTAAAATATGGCAAAAATGGTCAACTTTGAATGGTGATATCTCAGTCACCATTGGTCGTATGGAGCAGACAAAATAAGCAATTTTTTTTTCAATAACTTTTTTTTCTCTGAACACATATATACTTAGGATGCAGTAAAATAAAGTTATGGACGAATTACTGGAAAAGGAAAAAAAGTAAATTTGTTGTTTAATTATTTTTAATACTAAAAATAGGAACCTGTATGAGAAATTTATTTTTCTACAAAAAAATATTCTTGTAAAAATCTCCAAATTTGCATTTTTTTTTTAAGTTATCTTGAAAAAACTAAAAAATGGGCGTCTTCGGATGGCTCTCAAAAACGCACCATGGAATTTAGTAGCACTTTGTGATTTTATTGTTTTTATGTGTTAAACAAACATATTAAACAATAAAAACCATTTAACGAATTGTTCCTTACTAAGGCCCAGTGCACACATCCGGTTTTCCGCCGTGCGGCGCCGCTGCGGTGGTGCCATTGCGGCGCCGCGCGGCCACTTGCGGGCCTTTGAGAGCCGTCCTTCCCTCCGGGACCGCAGTGGCACAGCTACCTCATTTCCGGCTCCTCAGTACTACTTTGCTTATCGCTCGGTGCACACGTACGGCCAATTCCAGCGTAAAACGATGGCTTCTGAGGAGAATGTTGATGTGGAATTGTTTATAGAGGCAATAAAAAATCATCCAGAAATATGGAATATGGAAACTTTTGCAGCCAGTTCATCAAATTAAGTTACACTTATTCGAAAGTAATTAAAAAATTTCTCTTGATTTTCTCTTAAATCCGAAAACGAAGTCACAAATCTGCCTCTAGTAAGCCTTAAATCAGTGAACGGATGTACCCAATATCGTCGGTTACTTTTTAAAATAAAATGTTTGTATATTAAAAAAGCAAAAACAGCACGTTTTTTCCTTAATACTTCCATCTTGAATTAAACAAGTAATTAAATTTGTTTTACCGCAGCGAGAACGCAAGTGTCAAATTCAGGTGTGCAGGCAAGTCCCGTGGTGCTGCAGCGGGCCCGGACGGTAAAAGACCGGATGTGTGAACTGGGCCTAATAGACAGATTCAAAAGCCTATAAGTGTGCAATATGCACTCACCGGCAAAAAAAGGAACTGAGATAAGTTGAGCATTTTATTCTATAAGTACATTTTTTCCTAACTTTGAAAGTCTAGACAGCCATGAATTTCTTACTTCAATTTTTGTTTATTTTGCACATTTTATCAAGTTATTTAATGTCAAACTCAATGTCATGCAACGTGAAGGATTGACAACTAATTTATGCCAACCTTGCAACGTGGTATGTCTAAAGTCTTTCTGCGGATTATTGGTTATTAGGGTGTACTATTTTCTGCTTTGACGGGTGACACCCTTGGGCAACATTTTTATTCACATGTAAAGAGATATATTGAGATGGATTCTTAAACTACACACTAAAATTTTTTATAGTTAACGTTAACTAGATATTTCTAATTGTAGTGATTTAATCTAGTTTTCTGGTTAATATGACTGAATTGTAATTTAAGTCAAGGCAGGTGGTTGAAAGCAGAGCTAGACCTAACTATATTGTTCTAGTTAAAATATGAAAGGCAAATCAACACAAACAGCCATATTTCAATTTACAGAGAAAATAGTATCAGCACTGGAAACTGAAAGCTTGACGTTAGGATTATTTCTTGACTTGTTGAAAGCTTATGATACACTTGATCATTCAATAATAGTAAAAAAATTACAAGAGCATAGCATAGAAGGAAATGCACTTAGGTGGATTCGATCATATTTATCAGATATAAAACAGAGAGTATCCATTATAAAAGCTGGAAGGGATATAAAATCAGACATAAAATCTGCCAAGTTGGGCATTCCAGAGGGGAGTAAAATAGGTCCACTATTATTCATAATTTATATAAATGACCTGCCAAATACAACCGTAGCTGCCACAGAAAGTTCACTTACCACGTATGCGGACGATATGAATTTACAAATATATGCAGCAGATTTTCCTCACCTATTAAACAGGGCAAATCTTGTGCTAGAATTAGCAAACGAATATTACAGCAAAAATAAATTAATTTTAAACAAAGAGAAAACTAATATTGTGTTATTCAAAACAAACCATGCAGGATTTGAAATGCCAAAGGACATTACAATTAACAAAGGTACTTAAGTACAAGACATAAAATACAGTGAAATTTCTAGGAATTAGATCGATGAGAAACTTAACGGCATAGCCACTTTGACTACGTGTGTACAAAATTAAATACAGTATGTTACAGCATTAGAGTTCTAGATAAATACGTAAACAAACAAACATTAAAAATAGTATGTCATGCTAAGTCTAGCATACGATTTGGTATAATTTTCTATGGCAGCCGCAGGGAATTGGACCGAGTATTCATAATTCAGAAAAGGGTTCTAAGGATAATGTTAAATCTAAGATACAGAGAGTCATGTAGAGGTAAATTGAAAGATAATAAAATTTTAACAACTACTGCCATTTATATATAAGAATGCCTACTATTTATCTTCAAAAATAAAAACCTCTTCTTACAAAATGAACCTCGACACGAACATAATACCAGAACACTAAATTATTCATATCCAATCCATCGACTGTCACTAACGGAAAAGAGTGCTAGGTATAATTCATGACTTACCAACCATAAATCACACCACATTTTGCTTTTATTTTTTCGCCTCGTTTACAAGTATTTTAAACTTAATAGCTTTGGTAAAAAATGTTTTTAATATGTTAATATCAAATGTTTTTTCTTTTTCTCCTTTTATATTTTAATATTTCTAAAGGTTTTAACGTCGTAATGTTGTTATAGGAGATGCTAATTACCTAAGTACTTATTTCATGCAATGGATTATCTGTGTTGTTGTCGCAAATTCATTTTATGCTAACATCTAAATGTAACATTCTATGAATAAAGCTTACTTACTTACTACTGTATATCTGGTCAAATCAAACCGATCATGTAATTACACTTACTTGAGATTAAAATTCTAGTTGATTCGACGGAATTGTAGTTTGGCATAGGGGAATTACCACTGATATCGCATCTGCGCAACTCCACTCTGATCTAGTCATATTAACATCATTGGACTTCAACATCATTTTTTATTAAAAGAAAAGTGCTAAACATATGGATGACAAGCATTCATTATCAAACGGTGGTTCCAGTGATAATAAATGTGCCATTTAGAACAAGTACTTGAAGTCCACAAAAATCAAACAATTATTAAGTTAATAATAGGTTAAGGCAATTCAGTGGATTTCGGTGAGCTCACATTTCTTATTTTACTTTTATAGACGCACTTGTTTCAAAATTAATTTTGCTTTTAGCATGATGATTATTTACATGAGTTTATTGAAAAGCAGAAAAAGAGAAGACACTGACTCATCTATTTACCGTTAGTAAGAAGATAGATGACGTGGAAATAGCATATTGGATTTTGATGGAATTAGACGCTATTCCAGTGCCCTGTAGCCTAATCAAGGCTTTTTATTAACTTTTTTGAAGTTTGTCACGTTTTCAATTTCAAATATGAGAGTTACCTCTCTAAGCTTTTTAACTTTTTTGAAGTATACGTGTATCAGTTATGGGGAAAAAATCCCTTAGGAGCTATTTTAACATTTCAACGAAAATTGCAGTTTTTTTGTCGTTTTGGAGTACAATATCAGTTTACTTTTTCTATAATTCTTCTATTTTTTTCTCTTCGAATCTCTTAAAGTTTAACTAGAAACTGCAGTTGCAGCTATTAGAAAGTCTTAGAATTCTAACTGTAAATTCCAGGAGATCCACTCTAGTTCGTTACCAACAGATTACAAGGATTTTATAAATGTATAAAGAAAATGTATCGTTGTAAGTGAGGCAAAATGGTTCAGAATTTGAAAAACGGATCCTGTTCTTCCATCCATGTGCAATATAATGGAGTCAATGAAACCGTAAAAACGGCAACTCCGCGGTATTCTCGAGCAGTGAATAAATTTTCATAATTCCTTTTGTAATGTCTTTTCAAGCCTACTAACATTCATGTTAAAGAACAACCAATGACGGATTTTTATTTGGGGGTGGTTTGCCACTCCTTATGGCGGTTGGAAGAAATTAAAAACTAACTTACTAAAGAGTTTTGTAAGATATAGCAAAGTGGTAAATAAAGGTTTATTATTATTATTATTAACTAATGCATCAGTTAGTTTTTTCCACCCCCCACCAAATAAAAAACATGAAAGTACAGGATTTGTTTATCAAATTCTAACTTTCTTGTCACTTATTTATAAAGATAAATTATAAAATTCCTGTAGGAAGTAGGAAAATTTGTTTAAAGATTCATCTCAATATATATCTTTACATTGCTCAATGGTGCCACGGTGGTACCCGTTAAAAATGAAAATAGCTGTGGATAATCTAAGTTGCAAACACTCCGAAATAGGCGTCAAACGTCAGTTTAAACAAGAGGCGAACTGGAAAGACTTCATAGAACCAGTATGAGTGAGCGTAAAGCTAGAAAAAGTTCAAAGAAGATGGTTTGAAGTCGTGTAGGTCAAAAAAGATCCAAAACTCCAGAGGCCTCATCAAGTAGCGCGACTAGCCTTTGCTCGACAACACCAAAATATTAGAATGATCGGTGGGATCAAGTTTTGTTCATGGTTGAGAACCGTTTCTGTGTAAATTCTATTGATAGTAGGGAAAGAGTATATCAACGCGACGTCCAAAAGAACAAAATAAACAATCCAATTTTATTCCTACTACCTCTTTCAGTAGAGGCCCAATTATGGTGTGGGGCGCCCTATGTTTAGGGGCATGCACAGAGTTAGTGGTGATTGAGAGCGGCACTTTAACTGCAGCGAGGGATGTTCTACAAGATCCTGTAGTACTTACCTTTTGCCCCACACATTGGAGAAATTTTCCTCGAGTCAAGATAATGCTCCCTGTATACCACTCGTGCAACTGATTTTTTAAACCAAATAGAAATACCGACAATGACCTGCATATTCCCCAGGTTTGAATACAATTAAACACGTATGGGACATGCTAGGTAAAAAGTTTCTACCATCCAAAACACAGAAGAAATGAGAGCTAGCTCTAATTGAAATTTGGGATAATTTACTTCAAGAAATGATCAATAACATCATCATACAAATGGGAAGAGAAATGACTGCAGTCATACAGAACACACACGTTATTGAAAAAAATAATAATTTGGCTTGAGGTTAAAAAATCAAAATGTATTATTCATTTTTTACAAAAATGCTATATTTTCTGTTCTGTTTTATAAACAGGTTTCGTTTAAATTTGGTAGGAGAAAAAAATATATATCAAAAAAATGTGAATTAATCTCAGTCTCTTTAAAGCGGGTGTATGTATACACATTAGATGTATTAATCGAATTCAAAATCTTCTTATTTAACTACTACTTATAAGGATAACTCTGATACAATTTTATGGCTAGATTGTTTTAATATATGTGACGCTGGGTCTTACAATTTGTTCCAGTTATAATTAGAACCCTTGCAAGTGCTCTTACCTATTACTTAATAGAGAATTCATTATCATTAAACTATCTTCCAAGCTTGTGATTATTTCTCCAGTCTCTTGCCCCTTCAACAGTAATTCACCTCTAGTTTTAAAGTTAGCAAACGATAAATCCACTATAGCCCAATCAGCAATCACTTGCTTTAACTTAGCATCTATGTCTTTTTCTTTCTGAGCACTTATGCATATGTCTTCTACGTCATCTTTGAACTCCAACAGTGGCGCTTCCATAACATTTCTAAGAGTGAAGGTGGGAGATTCTACTTCAAATGCGTAATTGGTGACGGCACTAATTCTTTTCCAGTGCCTCTCTTTCATTGCCTAGCAAAATATTTATTATTTGTGTAATGTCAACGTGGTACAAATATACACATATACAATTATAAGCAAACAAATAATAATTCATTTTTAAACACATATACACTTGAATACACTTGTAAGGGCCGGTTTATCAATGCGAGAGGTTGAAGTAATTTCAGTGTTATCAATAGTATCAATTGTAATTATCCGCCGACTGACATGACAATGTCCGAATATGTCCGATTTTAGTTAGGGCCAGTGAATCAATGCGAGATATTGCCAGGATAAAAGTTATCCTATGGTTAAAGTCTATGCATATGTCTATGCTTTAACCATAAGATAATTTTAACCTCGCATTGATAAACCGGCCCTTAGGAGATGAGTTAGAAGGTTGCCAGTTGTGCAAATTTTGGGTGCCGCAGTGTAATTTTATTAAGAATTTATCTAAAAGTATCAAAACTTGCCATAATATTAAGTAAAATTTAAAAACAAATCATGTACTTACTCTGCGTAAAAAAAAATAACTTAAGACATAGGTTAACTTAATAATTTTTAAAACAGATAATTATAGGTAGGTATCTAATAGTAAAAGGCCAAATAAAGATGTAGTTCATTAAACTTATTTTTCTTTCCAAATTTTGTGTTCAACGTCGTTTCTGAAGGTGTGAATTTAATGCACTCACCATTATCTTCTACTTCATGCTTTGTTGCTAAAATGGCTTGGACCGTTCCGATTTCTCTTATCCGATTTTATGTTAAACAGAGTACTGAAAATTCGTTCAATGCATGCATTGGAAAATGGTAAAACAAGAAGTAAACAAAATACTATTTTTAGGTTTGGAAATAGTAACACACTTGCCTCATTTTTTAAAGCAAATATACCAGCCCAATATTTGTCAGGTTCTTGTACATTTAACTGCAAAGTACTGAAGTCTAAAAGAGCCCGTTTTTGCCATTCATTGTTTAGAGCCTGCCAATCAATGTGATCTCTTAAAACAGGAAATGTGTCTAGGATATGATTTAAAGACCTCTAATATTAAAAGACTGGTAGGGTCAACAATTTGTAATATATCATACACAGGGTCCTGAAACTGGAATCTTTCTCTAATTTTCGATACAAGCTCAATATAAAATGATAAAATACTTGTTAAAAATTTGTCACAGTCTTTTTTGTCAATATTAGGCCTTTTTCTTAATTCAAAGCTATCTGAAGCTCGAATACCCAAATATATTTTGTCGTTTGCTACAAAATTGGCTGGATTTTCATGATTAAACTCAAAAATATAATTATATAGCTTTCCTTATAACTGAGATATCAATGAAATTAGCACATACATTTTTCAATAAATTCTTAGTTTCTGGTTTGACTTTATAAAGCAACGGCTTTTCTGACAGGAATAAAGTAAGTTAAAGTCTGTCGTAACTTCCATACTGTAGGACATAAATTCCAAGTAAATCGTCAAGAATTCGTCATTTTCTCCAGAATATTGTCAGTTGTTAAAGATAGGTCCTCGAATACAGTCTCTCTTAAGTATGCAATTAGGGGTTCATATTGTTTCATTACTCTGTCTATGCAGGCCTTTATCGAGAGTCATCTTGTGACAGATGGAGATAAAATTTTGTGTATGTCTCAACCCTAAAAAAATTGTTGAAATTGCTCAAATTTCTTTCTTCGCAAAGAACTTCTGTTAAAATGACTTCCCAAGGCACGCATGTTTTACGTACTTTTACTTTTAAACATGCTTCCGAAAATGTGCCATGTGACACGAGCAATTAACGCAAACAATATGAGGAATTTCCCGTTTTAGCGATGCAAAAACTGAACGATTTTCACCCACCATAACATTGGTTGTGTCAGAAGAGAATCCAACCAGATTTGAGAGAGGAATATTTCTGGGTATTATACAATTTTTTAATGCCGCATATAGCTCGACTGCTCTCTAGAACCTCCTGTTATATATCAAAAAAACTATTTTTAATAATGTTTAAATCTAAATCATAGTAAGTAGATGACTGAAAAAGAGCACTGCTTTTTAACAGAGATGGCCGTTGTCTCATCCATAATTATTAAAAAAAAAAAACACGCTCGGTTTAGATAGCTTCACGTAAAGATCATTCATAAATGTTTTTCCCAAACTCTCGCACATAGTGCTTGTGGTCTTCGTCCTCTTAATATTTAAATGTCGTACAATTTCTGAATCTGGGAGAATGTCTTTCAATAATGGACAAAGCGTATCCATCAATAAAAATGGCAAGTCATTTGTAGCAAGCAAATCCGACAATTTTATTTCAGTTCTTTTTACAGCAACTTGGTTAGTTTTCTTTGTATAGTCTGTTAATTTTGTACTGGTAGAAACTGTTTGTCAACTCAGTTTGTGCTTTTCTGTTTGAGAATGTCACAATAAAAAACTTTTATATGCAACAATTTTGGAATGACATATCATACACCATGCATACTGTTTGCCCTTTTAGTGCAGTAAAAAAAGACCAAAAATACTATGAGATATGCATAGTTTTGTAACAGCAATTTTATTATTTTATACCTGCTGGGGTATCACCAGGAGTATATATCTGAGTTTTGAACTTCCAAAGCCTATTGCAATTTTGTTTTTGAACAGTATTATTTTAGGTAAAAACGTGAATATCTCCGGTTCTAGAGGTTTGATCGGGACAAACAAAAAATCAAAAACGTTCGCAATTAAAATTCCAACAAATCTGCGTTGGTTTTGGGTCATTTGAGTATATACATAACGTACAGATTAGAATAAACTGGCTAAATTGCGGGTTTTTTTCAGTTTAATGTCCAGGGACATCAACAGTTCCGATCGGCTTCGAAGTTTCAGAAAATATACCTTTTGTTATAAACAAAACACTGCCATTGTGCCATTGAGTCCACAATGGATCATTTTCATTTCAAAATGTGGATCTGGAAAGCTGGCGTTCCGGTGATTTTACAAAAATCTTTTTTTAAAGTAATTTTGGCATTTATTTATAAGCCAAATAACAACAAATGGATATTTTCGGCCATTTCAGGTAAATGAAAATTAATTTTCTTTTTTTAAAATTAAAGTTCTCGCAATTCTCTTTCCTTTCTGATAAAAATTGTTCAAAAATGTTTTTAAAATGGCCAAAAAAATTCATTTGTTGTCATTTGGTTCATAAATAAATGCATTTCACATAACAAATTCATTTGTGTCCACAAGGTTCAATATTTGGGCACCAAAATTACAGTGTGTTTTGTTTTCAACACAGGGTATATTTTCTGTTAGTTTGAAGCAGATCGGAACTCTTGACGTCCCTGGGCGTTAAAATGAAAGAAAAAAAAACGGTTTTCAGCCAATTGATTCCATATTGTAAGTTAGGCACGATGTCAAATAATGACTCAAATAAACCAACGAGGATTTGTTGGAATTTTAATTGCGAAGGTTTTTGGTTTTTTGTTTGTTCTAATCGAACCTATATATAAAACCGGAGATATATTCACCTTTTTAATTACTTAAAAAAACACTGTTCAAAAAACAAAATTGTTTATAAAAAAAACGCAATAGGCCTTCTTGAAAGTTCAGAACTCAGATATATACTCCTAGTGATACCCCAGAGGTTATGAAATCATAAAATTGCTGTTACAAAACTATGCACATCAATGCCCTTTTTTTACTCCACTATTTGTATGAAAATCCTTAACTTTCTGCAAGGCAACCTCTAAATTCTGGCATGTTATTAAGCCATGACTGGGAAACGTCGATATTTTTTTTTACAGATGAATGCTTCAATTTACCGCCTTTCCTTTTTGATACTCTAGATATTTCAGCACTGCTAGCGCTACTGTCGCTATAGGTACCTCCACGACCACAACCTAAAAATTTAAATTTGTAGGTAATAATACCTACTACTATTGTGGCTATTAAGAAAACTATATTTATATATTTTTTTATGAAATTTATAGTTGAAATGCAAAAATTAAAGATTTTATTAAATTATACGTACACAGCACATTTACTTGTAATATCACTCATGTTGTCTTCCGGTGAATTGCCTTCAAGCGTATTGCTGCAGCAGGGCTGATCGTTATTGTTTTTAAGTTCTTTTTGTTTGATCTAAATAACAATGAATGAAAATGTATAAAATCATGCTACAGCATACCTCAAAAATTGTTTTACCTTACAGCTGGCAAGCCTTACTTATTCATGCTGTATTCACTATTCAGTATCACACAATAAATTGTCTATACAGCACTTATACACTAATTAAATACACATTCTATCATAAATTAAACAACTAAAATTGAAACTATACTGGTACTAATTGAAAATACTTAGAAGAAAAAAACACCTAAACATCAGGGAAATCCATGGGAAATCCTCCAAGTTTACTTGACGTTTACTCTGTCATGCGGAGTCAATTGAAATTACTTTCCGATTCGAATTTAAATTACGGATAAGCAGTTTCCTTTCTTATTTCTTTAATGTATTTTATTTTGCATGCGCAATACAGGATGCGCCACTTTATATTTATACAGTGAACTCTAATAAAGTTCGCTGTATTTATATTTATAAGAAACAGAGTCAACAGAGACAGCAATGCCATGATCGATACTTACAAATATCAATCGATACTTACAAATATCAATAGAAAGGTACATGGTTTCAAGAAAAATGGACATATTTTATAAGAGTAACAAATATTTTGAATAAATGACATTAATCTACAAACTCCAGTCTTCTTTACTACAAGCACCGAGAAACAATAATTAACTTAGTCGTTTACAAGTAGCCTATTTCTGTCTCTACGAACAGTAGCTCCTGCTGAGAATAGACACTGAAAGGACTGTTGTTGCCACTATTGTTAAATAGTTACTTTTGGGCAATTTTTTATAGGTAAGTTAGGAAAAACTGTCTTCATGTCGTCAAAAACTTCCAGGGGATTAGATTTCAATGGTGAAACTGGGTTTTTTATCTTTGGAATACTAGTGCCATCTACCGTTTAATTTAGAAATTTGCTATAAAACAGAATATGATACATATCGATAGATGGCGTCAGAGTTTGAAAATTATTGCCAACATAGAAAAATAATGTATTAGAAATTTTAAAATATTGACATTCTTAACACCAGAAGTGGAACAAGAAGTTGACGTTTCGTGTTATTGCATTTTGTTTCAATACGATATTGATGCACCGATACTGATAACAGTAAAGTATTGAAAAGTTGGTATCGATACTAAATTTATTCGGTATAGAAAGAACATCCCTAGGGAGCATGCGGCAGCGTCACCGGTCAATCCGACGATGGAGATTATATTATTATATATTTATCTTTTCAGTTATATCAAGGAGCACATTTTTGTATTTGATATCAAAATAATCCGAAAAAGGTCGAATTTATCCAACGTCTGAAAAATGTCCACAGCGCTAAAAAAAATCCGAAAATCGGCGAAAATTCCGCCAATTGGCAACACTGAGTAATCCTATGGCTAAAGTTGTCCTACAAAAGGTTTGTTCATTTGTGTTGCTAGAATGAGATCAATCACATTTTAGCAGGTTATTTTGACAAATGACAGCATTTTCAATCAAAACAATTCAAAACACAAACGAACACGTGAAAGGTGGTATGTTGCAGGATTTCGAATTTTGTAGGGTTATACAATATTGCACCTACCGCTAATTCATAATTAATCACCTTGTAAAAAAATATATATCTATAAATATTAATAATTTAAGTAGGCAGAGGTACCTAATTAATTATATTTTACTCAATATTACAAATTTCACTCGCCCTCGGTTTTCAGAATGTAATGATCATCTTGCACAACCCTTACGATGGCATTTAAAATAACATGATTTAGTTGCTCATCAGATCTGCTTCCAGCAACACACATGAACAAACCTAAAGAGTAGAGCACAGGAGTAGAGTATTAAAAGTGGCGACACTACGAAAACCGCCTTTGATCTCGGCATTGTAAATCTGGTGACCTCGAACAGGGAACAGGGAAAGTGTGAATAGCCACTCACACGCCTGCCGCATGGAAAATCTAGAGTGTAGAAAGGTCTCTGGAAAAGTAGGTATATAACTACTCACAACTCACACGCCTGCTGCAGGGGCAATCTAGGGTGCAGGGCGGACGGGGCAATCTAGGAGGCTTCCCTATACACACGTACCTGCCGTTCAATGTTACAGTGAATTTTAGAGGTGTCGATTCAATTTGCGAAGATGGCTCCAACACTCAAAAAATCAAAAGATCGGCATTGCCTTGGCTGTTTCCGTGGTGGTAATGTAAAAAAAAAGTACTGGGTGAAGAAGTGGTTACACATGTGGGGGCGGTCTTTATAGTCGGTCTTTACAGACTTCTATCACCCGCTTCCAAACTTCATGCTCTTGATCCTTGTCTTTTTCCATTATATTTACCTTAAAGCTGCATAATACAAACAAGCACTTCGCACGGCTTTCGCTAGAAAACTGAATCGAAATTGCCCCAATCACGCTACACACACGAGTTGAGACTAATTGCACTCCACTAGTAAGAGGAAAGAAATATCGTCCGACCTCTAAATAATAATAATAATAATAATCCTTTATTATATTGTATAATCCTAATACCTTATTAGCCATCAATTCCAGTAAGGGACAAGTTTCACTAAAGTCGTCAATTTTCTTTTTTAAATCCAAATAAGCTGGCCAGTCCTTCATCCCTTTGGGAAGTTTTCGAATCCTACAAATTGGCAATAATATATTATAACTCTGTCATTTGGCATTTTGTCCCAGAAAAAATGGAAATGTACTGTTGTGAGCAAAAAATAGGACAAGTCTTATACGTATTTTTTCTAAAATCTAGTTGTGTATATCTAACTTTAATTTTTGTGACATTGTCAGTTAATTGTCAAAATTCATTACAAGTGTCCAAAACTAATGCTGAAATTAGCAGGTATTGCACTTGATTACTTCAACTTTCCATAGAAAAATATAAGCAATTGTTTCACCGTCTTATTTAATAACACAGTTCATGTCGAAGTGAGGCGCTCGCACTAGCTAGTCAAGGCAGCGTGCGCTGACAGGGTGAGGGGAGAGCCTGCAGCAGCGGTGTCTCTCTCTAAATATGCATCATTTTCAACGGCGTTTTGGTGGCCATTCCCTAGAAAGAGACTTCCGATAGGGAACTATTTATTATTTTTGGCCATAACTTTTATTTCTTATTACGTAGATTTAAAAAAAACTACAAGACTACTTAAGTAGGACCATAACAAGACTATTACTATGAATTTTCACTCAATAATTTCAGTGGTTTGCAAAATAGTTAGATTAAATGTGAAAATTGTACTTATATTCTTATTTCGTAGTTTTAAATCTAACTATTTTGGAAACGACTAGAATTATTGATTGAACATTCATGTACTAGGCTTGTTATGGTTCTACTTAGGTAGTCTTATAGTTTCTTTTAAATATACGTACTAAAGAAAAAAAGTTATGGCCAAAAATAATAAATATTTCCCTATCGGATGTCTCTTTCTAGAGAATGGTCACCTTAATTAAAATACTTGACTTTGGCTTTGAGTTCAGTAATAGTACAACTCTTGAATAGTAGAAAGCTTTCTGCAAAATTGAAACTGGACCACCTCATTTTGGGGAATTCAAGTGTTACTAAAATTGTTTTTTTAATAAACAATTGAATTTCTCGAAAACTATTCATCCGTCGAAATTCGGGTTACCGCCACTTTTGAAGCACATTCTGGTGCATAGTTTCTCAGAATGTTGATACCATAAATTAATTATTGCCAAAGTTACTGCAAAATTAAAAAATGTCATTTTCGACGTTTGTTTTAATTTCCGACAAATCCAACAATCGGATTTTAAGTCAACGGGCGCCACTTTGTAAGTATTTTAAATGCCTACAACTGTTTGAAACTTTTTTCGATAAAAAAGTTACATTCGCAGATAAACGAGAAAAACTGACTTTTCACATTTTCTCGTAGGCAAGACGTCTGCTATTTTGTTTCTGCAACTTTGTTTTGGATGCACTGGTATGAAAATTGATATTTCACATGTACTGAATATGATCCTAGTGTTCTTTTTCTAATGGGAATTACTTCTAAAAAACGATCTTCTTTTGTTTAGTTTGATTGGCCTAATTGGTGTGATACTTCTTTATCATGCCCGGTGACGTAGCGTGCAGATTTAGAATGTCTGTCGCCCTACCTCCACTAACCGGGATACCTATATGCTAATTGTATTTTTGTATTCACTAAGTTGCAAATAATCGATAAAAGAAAATTGCTTGTAACAACTACTCCAAAGGGCATTTTGAGTTATTTAGTGAAGTCTCAACCACTAAGAAAAAATTTCGAATTACTTCTCTTGTCTACCATGTTGTAAGGCTGAAGCCCGCTGGCTCCTGGACTATATTGGTAGGTGCGTTCCCAAAGGCAGAAACTGTTAACCGGCAATATATTGCACTGGACAAGACAGATTTATATCAAGCTGATTTTTTTTAAATAATTCATTTATATTCAACAAATATAAAAGTAATGTCGGCATACATTATTATTCATGATGAATCGTGATATAGGTCTCTGAAGTCGTGAAGAAATTCATTCACACTGTTTTGTCTGTTTTATTTGTATCAAGCTAGTTTTGAATCTATTAAGCTAACTAACTTTTTTCGCATTTATTACGATGCAGCGAACACAACGGGGAAAAGGGCAGATATTTCTGGCAAATATTCGTCGAGATATCCCTGTTGGGTCTGGATAAGCAGGAAGCAGGCAGATTAGCGCTCTCTTGTACCCTGAGAAAACTTATGAGGGACCGTAATAATCAAGTCAAGATTAGCCAAGTTCATATTCCAAGTTAATAAGTTGACTGATTTTTTATGAGAGATGTATTATTATAGTCGCGATGAATCAAATATGTTTCTTTTTTATGGTTTTTAAACATTTCTCGCCTAGAAATTAATACAATACAATTTTAGAATAATATCTGCCTAAAAATTCAAAAGAATTAAAAAGAAATACATCCATAAAGAATTCCAAGAGAAAAAGTTGTCGCTTAACGCGATGTGCTACGGTTGGGATGAATTTGAAAATTCAATTAACCCCGTCGGAGAATAGTCCAATAATTATAAAGATTTCCATAACAAAAAATGTTATGAGATATTCCTTCAGCAACTGTTAGTGGAGTGATTATACATCACAGAATCACAAAAATCAGTTCTGGGGGTACGGAGTAACCCAAAAAAAATTGAATATGCAGCCTTTTTTGGATTCTTTTTTGGCTAACTTTAACATGCTGCTAAATTTGTAAATGCGAATATTTTTATTCCCAACTTTTTTTTGCATTAAAGTACTACCTTTAACTAAAAGATAATGCATTTATAACTTATATTATAGTCAGTTACTTTTTATGGGCCTGTGAATAGTTTGATGCACAAAAAATCAACAGATAACTACACTGCTGGCCACTCGAACTTACACATAGAGACTTTTAGGCAAAATTTTAAGTTCAATATTTTCAACAGGAATGCAAATTTTTGAACGCGGCTTGCAAATTTTAAGAGCTAGTTTTTTTCTGATTAAGCTGCATGACGTATATTTATCGTAGGACCATAAGTTCATTATATACGGGGTGATCAATGAAGTCATGCAAAAAATCAAAAAGTTTGTATGAGTGAAATTTCCGCAAAAAATTTTTTTGGTCGTTGCAATATGGTTCCTTACTAAGGTAACATCAATATCTCTAGACGGTTTTGTCAGTTTTTGGATTAAGGCCCTTAAGCCTTGTACACACTACTCAACATAAAATTTGGATACCGAAATCTTTAAAATGCTATAACTTGACATTGGATTGACGGTTCTTGATGATTTTTGCGGATTTGGAATCCTTATTTCACGTAGATTTTCTATGGTCTAAGCATTTTATTTGAGGGTTGAAATTTACACATTATACCGGGTCGATAATAAACAAAAACGTAGCGACAAGAACAGGTTTATTACATTAAATTCTACAATATACAACATTGCTTAACAACGACCAAAAGTCAATTCTTAAAAAATTTATAATTCTAATTCTGGTAATTTTTAATAACTGAAAAAAAATTTAACTAAAAAATGAAAAATTAATTTAATTTAAACTTAAATTAAAATTAAATTAAAATTACCTAATTAAAATTAGGTACATTAATTAAAAAAAAGAGAAGCTAATATTTTGTTGGTCCTCCTGCTCGGAATATTACTTCCCGACATCGATTTGGTAGAGTATCCACAAGATTATTTATAAAATCTTGTGGAATATTCTCCCATTCTTCACGAATGGCCTCACTGAGCGTTTCTAAGGTTTCAAGGGGTACATCAAGAGATCTTACTTTAAGTTTTAAATAAGACCAAATGTGTTCGATGACATTAAGATCCGGAGACTTTGCAGGCCAGTCCATCCTATTGATGTTTTGTGCCTGCAAAAACTCTGTCATCCTTCGCGCTCTGTGAGGTCGAGCGTCATCCACCAATAGAATTTCTGGGCCGTAATGTCGAGCAAAAGGAACAACAATAGGTTCCAAAATTTCCTCCTGATAAACAGTAGCATTAATGGTTTGGTTGGTAATGAATAGCTCGGTTTTACCATTTCTTATGATACCTCCCCACACTGTAACACCTCCGCCACCAAATGCTTCTTGAGGGGCCATATTTTCCTCCAAATATCGCTGATTTGGCCTTCTCCAAACTAACATTCGGCCATCGGAGTGAAACAAATTAAATCTTGTTTCGTCAGTAAATAAACAATGGCTCCACTCTGCATTACCCCAATTCGCATGCCGATTTGCCCATGCCCGCCTATTCGCTCTATGGCGTTGTAATAACCGCACACATTTTGCTCTGCGACGGGCTCTATAATTTAAAATGTTTGGCATTATGTTATGTTTAAAAAAAAAATCTCACCTCAAGTTGTTTTTATTTAATGTTCTTCTCACTGTTCTGTCCGAAACTCTCACCCCAGTTTGTTGTCTTAAAGAGTCATTTAGTTTTCTAGAGTTCTTTGTTCTATTCCGCATAGTTTCTCTCATTAAAATTCTTTCGGTTCTTTGATTTATTTTTTTTGTATGTCCACTCCCATGCCCATAATTATGATCACCAGTAGTTTCGACGCGGCGGTTCAAATTATAAATTGTTTTTCGGCTGACATTGTAAATGTGCGCAACTTGCTGTTCTGACATTCCTTCGTTGAGAAGTCGAATGCAATTTTCCCTTTCTGCCGTGGTTAAACGCCTCATATTAATTAAACTTTACAAAATTATAACATTGAAATATGTCAGATTATTTCTAAAATAATGTAAACAGTTTTTAATTCCATAGCAACAAATTTGTTTTTCCAATGCCTACTTTGAAATTGACGCGTCGCGTAGAAATTACACCCGATCATTATTATGGGCATGGGGGTGGATAAAGGACTCTGTAAATCCGAATGATTCTTTGAGACAACAAACTGGGGTGTGAGTTTCGGACAGAACAGTGAGAAGAACATTAAATAAAAACAACTTGAGGTGAGAATTTATTTTTACAAAAACTTAAATAATGCCAAACTTTAGAGCGCGTCGTACCCTACGTTTTTGTTTATTATCGACCCGGTATAATGTGTAAATTTCAACCCTCAAATAAAATGCTTAGACCATAGAAAATCTACGTGAAATAAGGATTCCAAATCCGCAAAAATCATCAAGAACCGTCAATCCAATGTCAAGTTATAGCATTTTAAAGATTTCGGTATCCAAATTTTATGTTGAGTAGTGTGTACAAGGCCTAAAGGCCTTAATCCAAAAACTGGCAAAACCGTCTAGAGATATTGATGTTACCTTAGTAAGGAACCATATTGCAACGACCAAAAAAATTTTTTGCGGAAATTTCACTCATACAAACTTTTTGATTTTTTGCATGACTTCATTGATCACCCCGTATATAATAAACTTATGGTCCTACGATAAATGTCATGCAGCTTAATCCGAAAAAAACTAGCTCTTAAAATTTGCAAGCCGCGTTCAAAAATTTGCATTCCTGTTGAAAATATTGAACTTTAAATTTTGCCTAAAAGTCTCTATGTGTAAGTTCGAGTGGCCAGCAGTTTATATTATATTGTTATTTCTATATACTAATAAATATCAATAGCCCTCAAAACCGGCAACACAAGATAGTATTTTATATCCCCTTTAAAGCTCATTTTGATTTTTCTTCCTAGCTTATTTGGTTTTCGAGCAATTCAATTTTTTCTATAGGCCGCGCACAAAAAATTTCAAATAAACGAAAATTCGTACGCATTAGAAACACAAATTTTGCCATTTATGTCAATATCGATTTTCTCGAAAACCATGGCATATACAAGAAAATCACAAGAGGACTTTTTTAGGCAATTAGACTTTCTTTTTTATGATGAGCAATTTTTTTATATCTTTAACGGTTAACGAGTTATCAGTAAAATAAGACTTTTTTCGCCGAAGGGGTGGTTTTTTGGGGGAGTTGCGCGGCACCCCTAGAACTGATTTTTGTGGTTTTGTGATGTTTAATCCTCGCACTAACAGTTACGGAAGGAAAATCTCAGATAACATTTTTTGCGAGCTTTTGGTGTATTTTTTACTTTACTGACTGGACTAGAAGGGAAAACACGAAACTTTTTAACGTTCATAACTAAATAAATACATCGGCGGGAAGGGTGTCGGATATCAAAAGTCGAGATTAGCATTTTCACGACATTGTCAATTGCATAGACGAAATCGAACCGACAGGAAATCGATTTGTTTCATTCTCGACACTGCTATAATTTTGCTATTGGAGACAGCCCAGGAAAGGGATAGCTAACATCGGTACGTTAATAACCGGAAAACTCGGAAGAACATCTCAACGAAATGCAACCTGAGCAAAGTAGAATTTTGTCCCGAATAATGAATAATATATTTAGAAATCGATTTAGAAGCAAATTTGAAAGAGTACTTTCATCTTATAATGAGCTAAAATTATATAAAATGGAATTGCATAAAGTTTATTACTTCGTGATCTCAAAAACAGTTGCTAATCTAATAGTCTAAAGAAAAATGTTTTTTTTTTGCTTTCGCTTATGCACTACTACTTTTGTCTACCAATACAATTACATAACTAATAACTGAGCATACATTTTTAAGCAAGTGGCATAAAGATGCAAATATGTCATGTCTAGAGAAATACCTTGCAAGTTCTCAGTTTCTACCTCTGGACACGCACCAATCAATTTGTATGCCAATAGTATTTTTATACTCACTATGTGATAAGTAATCGATACAAAAAATATCAGCTCGATACAAATACCTGCACCACCCACTAAAACATATCGAGTTTTAAGAGTTATCTAATAATGTTGGTAGGTACCACTAAAAAAATTTCTATTATCACTTTTTTTGTTGCCAAGCTCTAGGAAATAGGATGTCTCCTAGCTGTGACAAATGTGTCAGGTGATGATAGCACGCTGGCTCTTGTACCATAAAGTTTTGTCTAAAATATTCAAGCTATAATTTTAACTCACCTATTTTGAAAATCTTGTAATTCGGCGAAAATAACTTCAGTATCCACATCGCTCCACAGGATATCGAAGTAACCGTCTATACTGTGATTAACTGCTAAATAGAGACCATATAGTTTATTCAGTAAATTAAACTCCTTCTTTCTCTTATGGAGTGCAGGGTAATCATTTACTTCTAGACCAAACAGTTTTTCACCACTGCTGTACATTTCGAATTTCCTCCATAACTCGTCGAATTGATCTTGAAAAACTAAGACTCGGTCACTGGCATCTCGAGCTGACAATCCTGGTATCATAGGACCTCTTTCCTCAAAATCTTGGTCAAAACTGGCGACATCATTCTTAAATATAGCTACTCCTTTCGTTAGTTCTTCTAAAAGGGGTCCTTGGACTTTGCAAATTTCTTCTTGCACTTTTTTTGACTAGAGTTGTAAATTGAAAAATTATAATAATATACTGTTAGGTTCCATTGTGAAAAATCGAAATTTTATTCATCTGATGGAACAATGCAAATGATATAAAACTAAAAAACCTCAAAATCTCGCACTCGTGTTACAAAAACTGATAAAATGAGAAGTAGTTACTTAAGCAGAATTTCAGTGCAACATTAATTAAAATACAACAGGTGGATAACACAGCCACAAAAAAAAGTTCTGGCCTGGGGGTCAGACCATGATTACTCGGGGCCATCGAGAGAAAATCGGGGCCCGGGGGTAGTAATATATGACTCCCATCAATCTTCAATATCAATTTCGAAGAGCGGAGGTGATATTCCTACAAATTGAATATCTATGTCAATCGAAATTTTTAAAAGAGGAGGGTGATATTCCTTAGGTTCCAATATTTACCTCGACATAAATTTTAAGGAGCGGGGTGTGATTCCTTGGGGTTAGAAATTTAAAAAACCAGGAGCGAAGATATTCCTTTACCTAACAATTTCTTATTTATCTCATTATATACAATACAAGTCATTCGAGACTCGTTATTATTACTAATAATTTAAAAGTATGCTTATCTCATCTCACTTAATGCAAATGCTAATCTTCAACTTCGGGTGAAACCCGGGCCCCCTCAAAATCACCGTGCCCCCTCAAAAACCGTCGGGCCCGGGGGGAAACACCCCCGACCCCCCTCCTTTCGACGGGCCTGTCTACCATATTATCTTTGCAGTCTCAAGAGCTTGTAAACTAGAAGCTTTTATGACGCAGTTCTATGTCCAGAAGGGTACAGGAGGGGTGCAGAGGGTGTATCAACCCCTTCAAGAGAATTTTTACCCCCTCGCTGAAGCCGTTTGCATTAAGAAGAACAGTACTGGAGATAAAAAGTCCCCATTCATACTTCTTTCCATAATGATACTAATATTCATTTCCTTATCGAATGGACGTTCTTGTCTCTGCACGAAAATTTAAGGGGTATACGAATTTCTTTGACCCTCGGATTCCGATTCAGCTTCGAAAAATACATAGCAATGCCATATGGTCAGTCATTCGGATCAAAAACTTTTTTTTGTGGGTTTTTAGAAATGCTGGCCCATGATATATTGCGGTATGAGAGTTATATGGTTATTGGAATTTGATATTAAGGGGTTATGGTGTTATGGGATTAATGGGTTCAATATACTAGGTATAACGGACTAATTGCATGGGCTTGGATTATGGAGTTTTTTTTTAAGTTATGTCAAATACCTGACGTGATGGGGATAAATGGACTTCGAATTCGATTTCAGCGATCCCAAAAGTATATATAATAAACATGATCTGACTCCCAGGCCAGAACTTTTTTTTGTGTGGCTGTGTAATTAAACAATATAGTAGGAAACCGAGCCTAAGTATCTGAAAAACGCCTGGAAAAGAGGCCTATACCACTCGAGTTTGAACTATCGCTTACGTGGTTCACCATATTTTGAAAATTAAATCTGAGCGATTCAACTCTTTCTATTTCCTCTTTCGGTACATCGATCTTAAATCTTGCAAATACGCCGTAAGCTTCCTCCATCAGCCCTAGATCCATATCCATTTCTATGAAATTTTCCCTTATGACACTCAAACAGTTCATTGCAACCCTAAAAGTGATAGAAGATACAGTAATAAACGTTTTTATTTGAAACTTAAAAATATTTTTACCGACAGTCATCCAAATCTTTAATTGGTTTATTCAATATTTTCTCCTGGGTTTTTATGAAATCTACCATACTATTTAACTTTTCCTTGTACCGAAGGCCTAGTTTTTTACCCAGAATAAATTTCCAAGCATCAGACTCAACCAGTAAAGCTAGTTTATATGCCTCTAAAAAATATACATAAATTGATATTGAATAACTCACTTTAATTCATTTAATGCAGAATATTTCAAATTGTTTTCTTAACATGGTTTTCCTACACAGAAATAAAGTAAATTAATCAGAAGCTGCCGGCTGCAGTGCAACGCGTATGCGTTAGGCTTGCGACCACTGAGTCTCCGGTTCGAATTTTAGATGGGGTATGGATGTTTAGTGGCATATTTAAAGGTAAGGATACACGGAGACACGAAAGTGTCGAGAGTTGTGTTTAGATTATTCACTAGATTATTTTACAGAGTGTTCACATTATGTTCTAAGTGCTGTGCAACTCTCGACACTTTTGTGTTTCCGTGTATCCTTACCTTAATGTTTTACCGAGACGGCAGCAGTGAGTTAGACCGCCGAGTGACGAATGGCACAACACAGCCAGTCGATATGAGTTGGAGTCTCAGCTGCGGCAGATGGCAATGTCGCAGGGAATGGTTATTGTGTTGATGTCTAGGTGTGCGTGTCCTGGTTAAGTGAGGGAGTAGTTGTAGCTAAACTCCACCAGCACGCTAATATAAATAAGGTGTTTATAAAATATCCAAATGCCTGACAGCACATGCATATCTGAAATTGACTACATTAGCCTATTTGATGGCAAATTGTACCCAATTTTTGAGAGAATCCTCGCATCAGTTTTGTAATATTTTGTAAAGCGTGCTAAATCAATTTGAGAAGGCAGAATTTGTTTCCATAAGCGCTTCAAAACCTATATGGGATACCGGTAGAGCTTTTATTGTTTCATCTCGAAACATTGAATATAAGTTTAAGTTAAATTCACATTATTGTATTTTTACTGTAGAAGCCATATCATTCTACCTAAAACTTTAAAGCACTAATTCAGTCAGTAGGGATTTTTGCCCTAGGTGGGGTAGAAACAGTTTTGATATAAGTGTGTTACTTAGGTCGGGACCCTGATGAAAATTTAAGGTTTCACCCTTAGGGAGAGGCAACGCTCTATTATGTAAACTGCTGGCCACGCGAACTTACACATAGAGACTTTTAGGCAAAATTTAAAGTTCAATATTTTCAACAGGAATGCAAATTTTTGAACGCGGCTTGCAAATTTTAAGAGCTAGTTTTTTTTCGGATTAAGCTGCATGACGTATATTTATCGTAGGACCATAAGTTTATTATATACGGGGTGATCAATGAAGTCATGCAAAAAATCAAAAAGTTTGTATGAGTGAAATTTCCGCAAAAAATTTTTTTGGTCGTTGCAATATGGTTTCTTACTAAGGTAACATCAATATCTCTAGACGGTTTTGTCAGTTTTTGGATTCAGGCTCTTAGGCCTTGTACACACTACTCAACATAAAATTTGGATACCGAAATCTTTAAAATGCTATAACTTGACATTGGATTGACGGTTCTTGATGATTTTTGCGGATTTGGAATCCTTATTTCACGTAGATTTTCTATGGTCTAAGCATTTTATTTGAGGGTTGAAATTTGCACATTATACCGGGTCGATAATAAATAAAAACGTAGAGTACGACGCGCTCTAAAGTTTGGCATTATTTAAGTTTTTGTAAAAATAAATTCTCACCTCAAGTGGTTTTTATTTAATGTTCTTCTCACTGTTCTGTCCGAAACTCACACCCCAGTTTGTTGTCTCAACGAATCATTCAGTTTTACAGAGTTCTTTGTCCACCCCTATGGCCATAATTATGATCGGGTGTAATTTCTACGCGACGCGTCAATTTCAAAGTAGGCATTGGAAAAACAAATTTGTTGCTATGGAATTAAAAACTGTTTACATTATTTTAGAAATAATCTGACATATTTCAATGTTATAATTTTGTAAAGTTTAATTAATATGAGGCGTTTAACCACGGCAGAAAGGGAAAATTGCATTCGACTTCTCAACGAAGGAATGTTAAAACAGCAAGTTGCGCACATTTACAATGTCAGCCGAAAGACAATTTATAATTTGAACCGCCGCGTCGAAACTACTGGTGATCATAATTATGGGCATGGGGGTGGACATACAAAAAAAATAAACCAAAGAACCGAAAGATTTTTAATGAGAGAAACTATGCGGAATAGAACAAAGAACTCTAGAAAACTAAATGACTCTTTGAGACAACAAACTGGGGTGAGAGTTTCGGACAGAACAGTGAGAAGAACATTAAATAAAAACAACTTGAGGTGAGATTTTTTTTTTTTTTAAACATAACATAATGCCAAACATTTTAAATTATAGAGCCCGTCGCAGAGCAAAATGTGTGCGGTTATTACAACGCCATAGAGCGAATAGGCGGGCATGGGCAAATCGGCATGCGAATGGGGGTAATGCAGAGTGGAGCCATTGTTTATTTACTGACGAAACAAGATTTAATTTGTTTCACTCCGATGGCCGAATGTTAGTTTGGAGAAGGCCAAATCAGCGATATTTGGAGGAAAATATGGCCCCTCAAGAAGCATTTGGTGGCGGAGGTGTTACAGTGTGGGGAGGTATCATAAGAAATGGTAAAACCGAGCTATTCATTACCAACCAAACCATTAATGCTACTGTTGATTAGGAGGAAATTTTGGAACCTGTTGTTGTTCCTTTTGCTCGACATTACGGCCCAGAAATTCTATTGGTGGATGACAACGCTCGACCTCACAGAGCGCGAAGGATCACAGAGTTTTTGCAGGCACAAAACATCAATAGGATGGACTGGCCTGCAAAGTCTCCGGATCTTAATGTCATCGAACACGTTTGGTCTTATTTAAAACTTAAAGTAAAATCTCTTGATGTACCCCCTGAAACCTTAGAAACGCTCAGTGAGGCCATTCGTGAAGAATGGGAGAATATTCCACAAGATTTTATAAATAATCTTGTGGATACTCTACCAAATCGATGTCGGGAAGTAATATTCCGAGCAGGAGGACCAACAAAATATTAGCTTCTCTTTTTTTTAATTAATGTACCTAATTTTAATTAGGTAATTTTAATTTAATTTTAATTTAAGTTTAAATTAAATTAATTTTTAATTTTTTAGTTAAATTTTTTTTTCAGTTATTAAAAATTACCAGAATTAGAATTATAAATTTTTTAAGAATTGACTTTTGGTCGTTGTTAAGCAATTTTGTATATTGTAGAATTTAATGTAATAAACTTGTTCTTGTCGCTACGTTTTTGTTTATTATCGACCCGGTATAATGTGTAAATTTCAACCCTCAAATAAAATGCTTAGACCATAGAAAATCTACGTGAAATAAGGATTCCAAATCTGCAAAAATCATCAAGAACCGTCAATCCATTGTCAAGTTATAGATAGCATTTTAAAGATTTCGGTATCCAAATTTTATGTTGAGTAGTGTGTACAAGGCCTAAGGGCCTTAATCCAAAAACTGACAAAACCGTCTAGAGATATTGATGTTACCTTAGTAAGGAACCATATTGCAACGACCAAAAAAAATTTTTGCGGAAATTTCACTCATACAAACTTTTTGATTTTTTGCATGACTTCATTGATCACCCCGTATATAATAAACTTATGGTCCTACGATAAATATACGTCATGCAGCTTAATCCGAAAAAAACTAGCTCTTAAAATTTGCAAGCCGCGTTCAAAAATTTGCATTCCTGTTGAAAATATTGAACTTTAAATTTTGCCTAAAAGTCTCTATGTGTAAGTTCGAGTGGCCAGCAGTGTAGATTTTGTAATAACCAACGAAGTGGAAGGGAAGACTTCTTCACTTCGTTGGTAATAACTAATCATGCGAATATGCACCAGAGGTTCACATCTAGAGCGAGGACGAGACAATCTTGGAGTGGATCCGATGGAACGAATCCAGTTAAACGGGTCCACAAGCGGAATTGTACCAAAGGGACCGAATCCGGCGAATCCACTAAAGGAACTGGAGCGCCCATTTCTAATGTACAACTGTTGTCATTAGTTGAAATTTAAAAATTCACAAAATATTATTCGTCTATAATTTATGATGGAAATAATCATCTAAATGCACTGCTGGATATAGTACGGCAGCCCGTTACCAAAAATCCCTATCAAAACAGCGAGCTTTATCTCAGGGAAACTCTATTGATTATGAAATTCTAAAACGCTTTTTCATACGACAAAAGTTCGAAAAACGACTTTCCGCCCTGTCGAAAAAAATTTCGCAATTTTTATTTGGCGGCGAGGCAGTTCTCGACTAATTCTCGTTAAAAATGATGAACATGAATTAATCGAGAACTGTTATTTTTCATTGACCTAGGTTCCAATAATATCAATCAAAATTGTATTAAATTGGAGACTAAAATTATCAAGGCAGCGAGGCTAAAACTTTTTTCTGTTTATAGAGTAAGGTGTATAAAACGATAAAAAAATGGGTACTGCTGTTTTCCGTTGACCGTAGCTGTAGCTGCGCGAAATCGAATGGAGTCGCATATGCATACGGCGTGCTGGCGCGTTTTAACTTAAGATGGCCATTCCCTAGAAAGAGACATCCGATAGGGAATTATTTATTATTTTTGCCCATAGATTTTCTTTCTTAGTACATATATTTAAAAAGAGTACCTTACTAGAGCCATAACAAGACTGTTACTATGAATTTTCACTCAATAATTTCAGTGGTTTGCAAAATAGCTAGATTTAAAACTACGAAATAAGAAGGTTGACATAATTTTTAAATTTAAATCTAGCTATTTTGCAAACCACTGAAATTATTGGGTGAAAATTCATAGTAATAGTCTTGTTGTGACTATACTTAGGTGCTCTTATTGTTTTCTTAAACATGCGTACTAAGAAAAAAAAGTTATAGCCAAAAATAATAAATATTTCCCTATCGGATGTCTCGTTCTAGGGAATGGCCGCCTTAAGTTAATATATTGTTTTTGTTACATTCACGTCTTTGAATTATTTGATAACCATGTTTCATTAAGGTATATACTTCTATTATTACGAAATATATCGTTAAGGTATCGAAAGATATCGTTAAGAAATGATTAATGGCGAAAAAATTATAGTTTATGAATCATTATTTCTGATTAATAAAAGAAATAGCACAGTTCCATTAAAAAAAATTCCATAGGACCCCTACGGAAATGATAATGAAATTTCGTTTTTTTGAAAAAAAAAACCTAAAAATATTGGTACCTATCAGTAATTCAAACAACTATTTTCTGCTTTACAGACAAGTTTACAACCTTACTAATAATTTCCATAGCCTACTTAGTAATTTTCTTACATCGCATTCATTCTGACGCGGGCATTTTGAAAAAATTAAAACATTGTTCGCATCTCACTTACTTTTTGGAATTTTTTACATCTGAAAAAACTGCTGCACTTAGAAATTTATGCTTAATGAGAAACCATCAAAAAAATATAGTCATTCCATTTAAGAAAAAAAAGTTGATGTCACTTCCGGCTCAACCGGAAGTGATATTTTCATTCCTGTTAGTCTAAAAGTAGCCTATTATTGTCTAATGTATTTGTACCAAAAATCAAATTTTTAAATACAAAAACAACCAAAATATTAGGGGCGCACATTGACTCGTGGCCACCCGGTATATGAGACAGAGCGAAGTAGGCTTTGTTTACCGATATTATTCGATTTTGTATCTCCGATTCCTCTGATCCTTTCGTGTTGAGTTCAACGCTTAAGTATGTGAAGCTCTGGACCGCCTCCACGTTATCCTCTACTCTGAGGTGGTTTTCGTTTCCTCTTGTTCTTGACTGGGTTAGTGTTTTGTCTTTTGTATATTTATTTCGAGTCCGATGTTTCTGGCCTCTCTTTTCAGTTGTGTGTATGTTTCTGCTGTCTCTTCCGCTTTGCGGGACATATGTCGATATCATCTGCGTAGGTGGTCAGTTGTACCGATTTGTTTGTTAATAAGTTTGACCTCCCAGGGTTTGTTTGTCTTATGACATATTCCAGAGCTAGGTTAAACAGTGTGAAGGCGAGTCCGTCACCCTGTTTTAAACCTTTATTTATTTGGAATATCTCCGTCATCTAGTTTTGTATACGTATTGTTACCATCGTTGAGTTCATTGTTGCTTTGATTAGTCGAATATATTTGGAGGGGATGTTGAGGTTGCGCAGTATCTGGTAAAGTTGGTCTCTATTGATTGAATCGTATGCTAAATTTTGTACACGTCTATGTCGTGTTCTCAGGACTCGTTCAGGATTTGTTTCACCGTAAAAAGCTGGTCAATTGTGGATTGTCCTTGCCTGAAGCCTGCTTGGTATTGGCCCATAATCTCTTCGGTAATGGGTTGGAGGCGTTTATTAAGTATATATGTGAAAATTTTGTACGTCGAGCATAGTAGTGTTATGCCATGGTAGTTTTCACATGCTGGTTTGTCCTCCTTTTTTTGTAAATTGGACAGATAATTTTTCCATTCACTAGGAATGCTTTCCTCGTCCCATATCTTGGTAATCAGCGCATGCATCTGTGTTGTTAGGTGTTCGTCACCTAGTTTGTATAATTCTGATGGGACTTTGTCGATTCCTGGTGCCTTGTTGTTCTTTTGCATTCTGATTGCTTGTTTGACCTTGTCGAGCGTTGGAGGTCTTATCGCTTCCTCTCCTCCCTCCCGATCTGCATGTTCCAGGACTGATCATCTTGTTGTGTTCCTAACAAGGATTGGAAATAGGCTTGCCATATCGTTTTTATTTCTTGTGGGTCATCAGTTATCTGGCCTTCTGCGTTCCTGCACAGTGTTGTCCGGGGTTTATACCCTTCTCTCAGATTACGTAGATGTTTGTATGTTGTCCTTAGATCGTTATTTTGAAAGTCATTCTCCATTTCCTGTCTTGTATCATTTTCGTGTTTTCTTTTCCGATTGTGGCAGCAAGTATTCAAAATAGTCGATTTTGCACACTACTTCTTAAGCTATTATGCAAAATTAGGATTGTGTAAAAACTATTGCACCGACAGCACCCATCTTTTGCACACTTATAATAAAGAAAGCACTATAAAACACACTTGTTTAACAAAATTTTATTGCAGGTTTTTTTGCAATAACTTTTTTACCGCTGAAGCGATTTTAATCTGGAAAGTCTCATATTGTAGGAATTTTAATTATGCGCACAAATCATCCGTTCTTCACGTTCGTCTACGACCGATAAGGTTTTTCAATATTTTAAGGAAACCGAATCTCCGCTGTAATTGTTGATAAAAGACGATGATGTAAATGAAATTTCTTGACCCACGAAATGAGAATCCTCTCCCATTACCTCTCCCAAATCCATTCCGCAAAAACATTGCGGCTATTAATTTATCTAAAAATTCTGTTTTCCCTTCATTTGCCATCGCTCTTAACATTGGCTCAAAACTTATTTCCGTTGACGCCACATGACGTCATCTTCTATATCAATGTGTGTGAACTTCACACACACATAGAAGATGATCTCATAATATGGTGTTTCCGAAATCATTCAAATATTTGAATTTTAGGTCGATTTTTTTATTAAATATTTGTTTTAATCTGATGATATGATTAATATGAATGCGTTTAGGCTTTCATATATAGGGTGTAATCAGTTTCATGTCATTAAAAAAAACTGGTAGTGGGGACCGACTAGACAAACAAAAAACATTTATGACTTTTCCCTCTAGGAGCACTTTGAAAAAAAACTGACCTAGGTCAACTTTTTTAATATATTTTTTTTAATATTAATGTAGAAAATAATTGAGAACCACTGCTTTTCTTGGTCAATGAACTTGTAGTTCCCAATTACACAACTTTTAAATTGCCATAAAAAAGTGCAATGGCCTTGGATCATCGACCGCCTTTGATTGACCGCCTCAACTGAACTGAGGCAATTATAAAGAGGTAAATAATTTGTTATCTTTTCCTGCACAACTGCAAGCAAATAATGGCCGTAGAAGTTTAAACAGAGCATTTCTTTACATGTGTGTCTTTTAATTTGGAACAAAATATTGGAATAATAGCATAAATGAGTGTCCTGGGTTAAAAGCTTACCACCTAAGTAAATTATTCGAATTCTGCATCTGCATCAATACACAGTTCTCTACGTCGAATTAAGGACATACGTACTCCGTTCAACACTAAACAATAAACTATCAACTAACGTTGTCAATAAAGAAAAATAAAAGAAAAACTTGGTCCAAAATCTAAAACGGAATACAAAAAGAACGAACAAGTAAGTTGTGTCTGTACGTAATCAAGAATTTAACTACTTGAACGGTAAAGTCAATAAAATAAATCTTCACTATAAATACACAGCGACCTGAAATTCAAAAATAACAAAAACAACGAACAGCGGGTTGCACGTGTGTACATAACGAAACACCCACAGAAACTAAAATATTGCACAAGGGGGAGTCAGAGTATAGTTTTCCTCAGATCAGATCTACTAAACACTCAGAAAACGTCGACGCCTTTCATCTTATTTACCGCACCGCTAAAGACCGCCGACATTGTATAGCTATCTACACAAATATTGAGTATCATAGGCAAAGACACGCGCGACGATCTAAACCTACCTCAATATTCCAGCAGTTCTCAAAAGATTTTATTGAAAATTTGCGAAATTTTTGTTTACTTTTTTTCTCCAAAACTATGAGCTTTAGACCCCATGTTATATAAGGTTTTTTTGTTTGTCTTGTCGTTCCCTACCACCAGTTTTTTTAATGACATGAAACTAATTACACCCTGTATATGTATTACTTTTAGTAAACTTATTTGTACAACTAAGTAGTTCTTAATATTTCATTTACCCATTTGAATTTGAATAGCACCAATATTATGTTTTTGGGGTAGTTGCCTTATACTGTCTGCTCTTGCATCATACTGTTGAAATCGTTCTGAAATCTCAACAATCAACGGCTTTCTCTCACAGAAATCATCAATTTGTGCATCTCTGTCTTCTGCCCATAGATATCTAAACTCCAAGTATTTCTAAAACAGAATTATCATTTGCCTTTTAATATTAAGCGTTTATATCTTCTGATTAAGAAAGAAATATAGATTAATAGCCCCGTTTAAAATACACCATAGTTTTGTGTCAAAGGATAATTTTCAGACCACTGATGACGAAAAAAGTGAAGAGGAAGGAAAATGTTTAGGTAGCTTTTGCGATCAGAGGCGTAGACAGATATATTAATTTAAGATGTTTTAAAATATTCGGCTGATATTTTTGACTCTTTTATGATAAAAAGAATATTGTTTGATAAGAAATATTCCACCCCCCAAAAAACAGTATGAATGTAAGATTATGGCTGTATTTTTCATTACGATCATGGCAATAAAAACAAAAAATTATATCATCAAAAGCAAACGTCTATAGATAAATATTAAAGCGTAACAACAAATAAACAACTCAGTAAACCACGATCGGATGGAAAAGACGACCAAATTTTTACATGTATAATGTTTTTCTGGAGGATATCATTAATTTCTATTGCAAGAAGCAAGATTGGTTTATATTGAAATTGTGAGTGTCATGCACACGGTGGTAATATTTTCAAAATTATTTAACTTAGACTTAATGATTGTTGTCTAAAAAGAGTGCATAAGCGATATTAGCTGATCAAGTTCAAGACATGCATGATAAAAAAATATGTCACGAGAATGAAAATTGTTGGATTATGAGGTCGTGGCAAGAAACAATACTGTAGGACACTTGGTTCAATGTATAAACGTTTTTATTTTAACTATGACAATAACAGATTGACGTACACTTATGATATTTATTATAGTAACAAAACAAATGACTTTTATTCTAGAACAATAACATTAGAAAATATCCTTCTATTGTTGAATGGTTTCCAACACTTCCCCTCAAAATAAGGACATTTTCTGAAGTTAAATTTGTATTTCCAATACCAATCCAACTTCGGCATTTTTCTAGCTTAGGCTTAGTCACTGCTTTGGTAAGGGCATCTGCAGGCATGTCTTCGGTAGCCATGAAATTTACTGACATTCTTTCATTTTTCAGCACCTCTCGAATGAAATGATGCCTTACGTCTATATGTTTGGTTCGGGCATGATAAACAGGATTCTCCGAAAGTTTTCGAGCTCCCTGATTATCGTTAAATATTTTAACGTTCCCAAGTTCCTCGAATCCCATTTCTGTTAGAAATCTTTGTAGTGAAATTGCTTCCTTCGCAGCTTCTGTCAATCCCATGTACTCCGCTTCGGTTGATGACAGTGCTACTGTTCTTTGCTTTCTGGATTCCCAGCTGATGGCTCCTCCACTCAATACGAATACGTATCCTGTATAAGAACGTCTGTCTAATATACAGTTGGCCCAATCAGCATCTACGAATCCTTTTAGGTTCTCATTGGTCTTTCTGTAGATTATTCCAAGATTTGAAGTTCCTTTAAGATATTGCATAACACGTTTTGCTGCATTCCAATGCTCGTCCCCGTAGCATAAATTAAACTGGCTCAGATAACTTACTGTATATGCTATATCTGGTCGAGTCGCTACTGCCAAATACATTAGCGCTCCAACTAATTCTCTATATGGTATATTCTTCGTATTACTTTCCTCTATAATTTTGATTCGCAGGGTCTCTGGTTCCGGCAGTGTATCATGTGACTCGATAGCACACCTAAAGTTTTCAAAGTTCTTCGGTAGGCTATAAAGAAGTAAAATTGCAAGCATATCTTTGTTAATTTCGACTCCCATGTCGTTTAATTTGTCGACGGCATCGAAAAACTTTCTTAAATGTTCATGAACTTCTTCTCCTTCTTGCATTCGCTGCAAAATAAGCTGTTTCAGTAAATTAGCTTTTCTCGCTGGCCCTTTTGACTGATATATTTCCTCAAGCTTTAGCCAAATATCACGTGATGTTTTACAAAATTTGATCTGTTTCAGTTCAGAAGGATCAATGGATAAAATGAGATCTGACCTTGCCATTTTGTCCGCTTCTTCCCAGACTTTAACTGCTGCTGCTGATCCTTCCCTGTCATCTGCCTGTATTGCTGGCTTTGAAGTCTCTCCACTAACGTATTTCCAGGCCTTGTTTTTTGTTAACAACGCTTCTACCTGAATTCTCCATGTGTCGTAATTATTTTTATTTAGTGCTTCAAGCCTGACCGTGCTACCATTTCCACTCATTTTTGGTATCATTTCCGTATCCGACGTGAATGACACTTGACAGTAATGTTTTTCACACTTTTTTTATTTTCTTTAAACTTCCTAATTACTCCACGTACCTGGGCCCATAACCTGTTGGATTATGAGGTCGTGGCAAGAAACAATACTGTATGACACTTGGTTCAATGTATAAACGTTTTTGTCCACGACTATTAAATAATGTACTCATTATGTATGTGTTTCTTCAAGGATAATGCTATCAATTATTCCCTACAGTGAATAATGATTTCATTATTCACTGATTGCAGTGAATAATGAGGACAGTCAGTTGTTTATAAGAAATGACATTTTACTAAAAATTTAAAATGTCACAAATGCAGCAACCAAAAGACAAGTGTTGTCTCTTTAAGTCTTCTAGGAAGCACTCAAATGGTACATGCCGAAGAGGTACTTTAATGAACACTCAAAAACTACATTAGTAAGTTTTTTTCAAAGCATCATCTATTAGCAACACGCGACAATCCCCAACATTGTTTTTCAAGCCATGTATCTCCGTGCCTACAAACTGTATTACTTTATTAGTAAGCCACGATAATGTGTCAAAGCCTAATTCTGTAATTGATTTGAAACGTCAAAATTTGTACGATTTCAACGCCAGCGTTATTTTCAACAATTTTACATATTAGGTATTCAAGGAGAGTAATATAATTAGATAAATGGATACTGAGGTGAAGACGAGATTTCTTTGGCACCGCCAGAGATAAAGAAAGCTGCAAAAATCGCATCACTTGTTGCCCGAAAAATAGAAGAAATTATATATGATGACATATGAATCTTTCTTAAATAGGAGAAATGAAATGAAAATGAATTGAGTAAATATTAAATATTTATTAGTCGTGGACAAAGTATAGTATTCTACTCGCATATAATGGCTATTATTCACTCTGCTGATTTAAAACACTCGCCTGCGGCTCGTGTTTTAAACTTCACCCTCGTGAATAATAGCCATCATTATATGCTCATTGAATAATATACTATTATTTTAACTATGACAATAACAGATTGACGTACACTTATGATATTGTTACGTATTTTCACCTTTTTGGGAAACACCCTGTATGAATCCGTGGGTTCTAAATAATTTCAACAAGAGATTAAACACTACTAACACTTTATTTAACAATTTACTGACTGTACAATACTTGTTTAATAGTTAACCTCACTTTTTCCCGAACGTGTCACTTCTAAAAATAAACTTCTTCCGCGCTTGTAATCGCGCCTTATATACTCCGAAATTAGCTCTAGATTAATCCAGAATCTTCTCCAACCATAATCTAGAAAAGTCCTTGGTTCTTTCTAGAGCCTTTCCAGTCACTATCAGTAGGCATAGGCGTACCATCTCCTTTTCCAAGGGGGTGTAATTCATAACACTGCCCCCTCCTTAAGCCTGATCGTCCCGATCAGGCAACTCAGAATCATCGATGTATTTCGCCAATCTGTCCAAATGCACGATTTTCATCTTGGACTGTTTGCTTCGTTGAATCCGATAGACGACGTCATTAATTCGGGTAATAACAGTGTACGGTCCGTCCCAAGGCGGTTGAAGTTTCGGTGACCTGCCTTTCTTCCGCTGTGGGTTGTACAGCTAAACCAGGTCTCCTGCCTTGAACCCTTCTGAACTACCCTTACGGTCATATCGAGCCTTCATTCTGTCACTGGCTATGGTGATTTGGTCTCTAACTAACTCATGGACATTCCTTAGCCGTTCACTCACTTCATCTACATAGCTGTTCACAGGAAGCCGTTCTCCACCTGGTGTTCCAAATATCAAATCACACGGCAGTCTGATCTCATGTCCAAATACTACACGAGCCGGAGTCTGTTTTGTAGTCTCGTGGATAGCAGCTCTATATGCCATGAGGAAAAATGGTATGTGGAGATCCCAGTCACGTTGATTTTTATGAACGACTTTAGAGAGATGTTCTTTCATAGTCTTATTATGTCGCTCCACCATTCCATCTGATTGCGGGTGAAGTGCTGTCGTCCGTGTTTTCTGTATTCCCAATAACTTGCAGATTTGCTGAAATACCCCTGACTCAAAATTTCTCCCTTGATCTGAATGCAGCTCCAGGGGTACACCAAACCGACATATCAAGTTATCTACCAAGACTTTGGCGACAGTAACCGCTTCCTGGTTCGGAATTGCGTAGGCTTCAGGCCATTTACTAAAATAGTCCATGGCAACCAGTATGTACTTGTTACCGTCCTTGGTTACTGGGAATGGTCCGGCTATATCGATCGCAATCCTCTCAAAAGGAGCCCCGACGTTATATTGCTTCATTGCACCCCTACTTCTAGTCTGAGGTCCTTTACTGGCTGCACAAATTTTACAATTACGACACCAAGCTTCAACATCTTGACGACTATTTACCCAGTAAAATCGTTCACGTACTTTATTCAGGGTCTTGTTAACGCCGAAGTGTCCACCGGATGCTCCATTATGCACTTCTTGAAGTACTTTCGGTACTCGACACCTGGGAATCACTAGACGCATAACAACTTGCTTCCCATCCGGGCTCTCCCATGCTCTTTTTAACAGCCCGTTCATAACTCTAAGTGAATCCCACTGTGCCCACAAAGCCTTCAATCCAACTGCTTTGTCCGAAACATCCTTCCACTCTGGTCGAATTCCTTTTTCCTTTGCTCTCAATATAGCCCCAATCTCTGCATCGTTCAGTTGTTCTTGTCTCAGGGCTTCAGTTGTCCAATCATCTGGAACGTCTATTTTAATAGTGTTGACTACTCCCGTGCCCTGCTGTTTCTCCACATGGCGGCAGTGCTTGCAGTCGTCCTTGCATGGTCTTCTAGATAAAGCGTCTGCGTTTTTATGAGATCTTCCTGGTCGATGCTCGATTTTAAAGTCGTACTGTTGCAGCCGTTCTATCCAACGAGCTAGTTGACCTTCCGGGGTTTTCAACTGCAACAGCCATTTCAATGCAGCATGGTCGGTCCTGATTTTGAAATGTCGTCCATAGAGATACTTATGAAAATGGTCCACTGATTTGACGATGGCCAATAACTCTTTCCTGGTTACACAATAGTTCCGTTCTGGTTTGGAGAGCACCTTGCTGAAGTACTCGATCACTCTTTCCTCTCCGTTCTGAATTTGGGACAGCACACAACCAATCGAAGAATTGCTGGCATCTGTATCTAAAATAAAAAGTCCATTATGTTGTGGGTATGCTAGTACAGGACCAGTGCATAGAGCTGCCTTCAATTTTCTCCACGCCGTTTCACACTCCGGTGTCCACTGGTACTGAACTTTCTCCTCTGTTAGCTGGTGTAATGGCTTCGCAATGTCTGCAAACCCTTCCACAAAGCGTCTATAATAAGTGCAAAGGCCAAGGAAGCTTCGTACTTCATGAACGTTAGATGGCCTTGGCCAATCTCGTACAGCAGAAATTTTGTCGGGATCCGTTTGTATTCCCTCCGAAGACACTACGTGACCAAGGAATTTAACTTCTTTCTGAAATAAAAGGCACTTCTTCGGGTTCAATTTCAGGTGTGCATTTCTGACTCGTCCAAATACTTCTTGAAGATTTTTCAAATGTTCTGTAAAGTCTCGTCCCATAACAAGCACGTCGTCAAGGTAAACCAGGCACGTCTTCCAGGTTAGCCCTCGTAGTACAAATTCCATCAATCGTTCAAACGTGGCTGGAGCATTGCAAAGTCCAAAAGGCATCACCGTAAATTGGTAAAGACCACTTCCTGCTGAAAACGCTGTCTTTTCCTTATCATCAGGATGAAGCCCAACTTGCCAATAACCGCTCCTAAGGTCTAACGTCGAAAACCACCGTGAGCCTGCCAATGTACTTAACGTGTCATCAATCCGGGGTAATGGGTAACTGTCTTTCTTCGTCACATCGTTCAATTTTCGATAATCGACACAAAATCTTAACGTTCCGTCCTTTTTGGCAACCAAAACTACTGGCGATGACCAGGGACTCGTTGACTCCTCAATGACTCCATCTTGTAGCATCTTATCTATCATTACCGAGGCTTCTTCTTGTTTTGCTAGCGGAAGCCTCCTAGGTTGTTGTCGAATAGCGGGTGAGTCACCAGTATTTATCCGATGCTGGACTATATCTGTTTTTGTAAGGGCCTCCGTACTTTTGGCAAATACTGAACTTTCCTTTTTCAGGAACTTGATTGCTTCCCGTCGTTCATCCTCAGATAAATGCTCCAACTGGGAACTCAGCAAGGTCAAAACTTCCTGGTCTATATTCGTAGATGAATTTCTCTCCGTTTGTTCTTCGCACCTTGCTACCCATGTGACCGGTTCATAGGAGCCAATCGGTTTGCCTTCTTTAATTGTTACTGCATGGGAATTTAAGTTGACGACTCTAATTGGGATTTTATCTTTAGTCCGGGTTAAAGTTCTTGCCACAACAATATTGGTTAGGGACTTAATCGATTCGTCACCTTCCACCAGGCCAACACAGTAACCTCCAGGATTTCCTTCCAAGGCAGCATCGATGATCTGTTCCGAGTGAGCAGGAATCTTAATCGTCTGTGTTGTCAATAACCTTGCTTTATGGAATTGGTCATCTGCGGTTGCCAGGATAAATTCCTCATTTCCAATTTTCAAGACTCGCTCCCCTACGTCAACAATAAACAACCTCTTCTCTTCCATGATGTCCAGTCCCAAAATGAAATCATCTGTAATGTCAGCCACAATGACCTTGTAATTGAATCTCAACCGTCCAACCTGCAGTTCCAAATTGACTTCTCCATGGACCGCAGCCCTGTCTCCCGTGGCTGTCCGAATAATTACTTCATTTTGCTTCTTCTTAATCTGCAAGCCTGATATAAACCCTGGCCGCACTATTGATGACGTAGCTCCTGTGTCAACAGTAAACACGCACTTTCTTCCATTCACATATCCTTGCAACAGCAGACTACTTGGAATTCTTCGCAGCTGGGAAATCTTTATTTCTCTGGGGGCACTGTGTTCCCTAGCCAGCACAGCCCCCATAGTGCTGGCTATCTTTAGTTTTCCTGCTGCTCTTCTACATTTACAGCATTTACTCGTCTGTCCGAGTTCTGCTGTCGACAGTCTCGTTTCATATGTCCCATCCTACCGCAGTTGTAGCATTTAATACCTCCACTTGCCCTTTCTCTATTTTGTTGGTTTTCCTGTCTTTTTGGAGGATTTGATTGAGCCAGTAATTGACTGAACATTTTATGTATATCGGCCAACATAGGGTTCTGGTTCTCCTTTTCTGACTGCGATTCTTCCAGCGTCATAGCCCGTACTCTTGACTTTGGAGTATCCCTATAGACGGCTTCTACCTCTAGTGCATGCACCAAGGCTTCACTACTACTTTTATGTCGGGATAGCCTGAGGACTCGTCTGATCTCCTCGTCCCTTATCCCGTCTAGGAATGCCCCCACTGCCAATTGCTCTTTGAATTCTTTTGGCGCATTAGGGTATGCTAAGTGTGCCAGTCTTTCCACCGCAGCTTCAAATTCTTGCAGACTCTCTCCAGCTTTCTGAACGCGCACTTTCAGCTGGGTCTGGTATACTTGAGCAAGGTGTTGATCTCCATATCGTAGATCTAAGGCAGCTTCTAAAACTCTAAAATTCCGTTGTTGGTCTGCCGGAATTGTCTGGAGCAACTCCAATGCTTGGCCTCTTAAAGCCACGATTAATGCCTTAGCCTTCTCTTCGTCATTCCAGTTGTTTGCACTCGCTGCTGCCTCAACTGTGTCTTGTAAGTCATCCAGGAATTTTGACCATCAAAGGAGGGAATTTTTAATCGCTGGCCTGATGATACCACTTGCTGGTTTCCTCTATCCCTCAACTGTTGTTTAAGTTGGTCTATTTCTCCCTCTACCTGGTGCATTTTCTCTTTGACTTCATTTACTTCTCCTTTGACTACGCTTACCTCTTGTTTGACTCCACCGACTTCTTCTGCTACCTTATTCTTGAGTTCGTCAGTAACGGCAAATATGGCACTCTGTTGGCCTTCTATAATTTTTCTTAGTTCGTCTCTTTCTTCTTGTTGTTTAATGTCCAAGTCTTGCATGATTTTTCTCAATTCTTCCTGACATCGTTTCTCTTCTTCTTTTTCCTGTAGGCGTTTTTGTTCTTTTTCTTGTCGTTTTCTTTCACGTTCCTCTTTCTCTTCCTGGCGTTTTCTTTCCTGTTCTTCTTTCTCTTCCTGGCGCTTTCTTTCCTGATCCATCATCATCTTTTGCATTTGGGCCATAAAGTCCTGCATTTGTTGTTCGGATGCCATGCTTCTGGTTGTTACCGGCATATAATTATCAACAAAATTTAATAATTACGTCACTATCGGTAATGGGACTGTCCAGAAAAAACCTCAAAACGGCACAAAAAAAAGTCTTATCTGGAGTCTTTGTCACTTAACCACTAATGTCCAACAAAATGTTCCAAAAATGTCTCAAAAATGCACTTAAACACTATTTTTCCTGTTCGAAAATAAACCTCGAACAATGTCCAGTAAATTAGTCCTTCCTGTGCTGGCACTAACTCCGAGAATACTGTCCCAGTCTTCTCAATACTCCCGAAAAATCCTCTTGTCAAAATTCCGCTTCCGACACCAAAATGTTACGTATTTTCACCTTTTTGGGAAACACCCTGTATGAATCCGTGGGTTCTAAATAATTTCAACAAGAGATTAAACACTACTAACACTTTATTTAACAATTTACTGACTGTACAATACTTGTTTAATAGTTAACCTCACTTTTTCCCGAACGTGTCACTTCTAAAAATAAACTTCTTCCGCGCTTGTAATCGCGCCTTATATACTCCGAAATTAGCTCTAGATTAATCCAGAATCTTCTCCAACCATAATCTAGAAAAGTCCTTGGTTCTTTCTAGAGCCTTTCCAGTCACTATCAGTAGGCATAGGCGTACCATCTCCTTTTCCAAGGGGGTGTAATTCATAACAATATTTATTATAGTAACAAAACAAATGACTTTTATTCTAGAACAATAACATTAGAAAATATCCTTCTATTGTTGAATGGTTTCCAACAAAAATAAATTAATTTAGTTTGATAATAACTTTGAAAATTACATGAAAAATGTGTTATAATTTTTAGAAAATCGAATAGACGGGGGGCGAATTAGACCTAAAAATGTTCGAATCTGAATTCCTTTTAAACATTATAATTGTTTGCTTAAAAATGGGTAAATAATTCATAAATAACAACCCTGGAGTCTTTATAGATTCAAAGATACGGAACATGGTTTTCGGAACCCTGTTTTTTGTTTTTAGTTTTTCTCAAATATCTCGTGAAATCATCCTCTAATCAACTCGAGGTATACTAATGAAATTTGTTCTTAAGAAAATTTTCTACAAGGATAGGCTATTGCGAAAATGGTTTACTGTTGCAAAATTAGCAGCAAAGTTGAAAAAATGATGAAATTTTCGAATTGTAATAATTAAAGTAATTGTCTTCGAAACTTGATGAAATTTTGGGAACAGATAGCCATTGGGATTCCTAAAAAGTGTACGCAACCCGGATCCTCCAATCGGAAATGGAGGCCTATTGTAAATTTCCAAAGTTGGAAATTGGAAGGGCTGCCATTTCGACAAAAAGAAACGGATCGACATGAAACTAATAGGAATCGGTTGAATTTAACAGTATCATCGTTTACTATTTTGTATTTTATTATAAAAATCATCGCATATACAATGTGTGAATAACATAAGTAAAAACATGTTCCTTCTTACAGTGAAATATATTTTGATATATTTAAGTACTTGATTTGAATAAGTACTATTAACGTAATTAGTTATACTATTTATTAACTTTGATTTATTTACTTTATTAAATATTATTGTTACGTGTTTCCACCCTTTTTTGGATACCACCCTTCACAAAATCCGTGCGTTCAAAATAATTTATAACAAGGGATACACACTAACACACTTTATTTAATAACTTACTTTAAACTTTACAATACTTTCTTTAAATAAAATACACTTTTACTGACTAAAAATGGTCTTTAACCATACTTATTACTTGATATTTACACCTTGTATTTACTTTGGAATTCTAACCTTCACTTGTCAATCAAAACTTCCCCATCCGCCTGTTTGCATTAGCTTATATACTCTAAAAATCCATTCAGAAATCTTCTAAACCCTTCTCGGCAGCGATCCAGAACCATGTAGAAACTCGATCTTCTTCTATAAATTTCTAGTAACGTACCTCTACCAGTGTCTCAGAGATGGCGTGCATTACAGACTCGCATTACATAGAAAGACTTTTAAAATGAGTTTTAGCAATAGTCGTTAGCATAAAAACTGACGGAGTAGTAATGAAAATAAAATGTTTGTTTCGTTTATTCGGAGGAAAAATCAACAATGAAACCAATGGCTTAACTTTCTTAATTTTTAAGATATCAAATCTCTTCAAAAACCATTTTTCAGGGAATTTCAAGGGCTACAAGGTCTGTAAAGTTGGACTTCCTTGAACCCTTTGTTTTTGAGATTCTTGAGATTAAAGGAGAAATGTGGTCCTCACACTCAAATGCGAACTTAAAACGATATCTCAATTGATTGTCACCCTAGAGAAATAAAGGTAATAGCAGAATTGTTTGCAAAGAAGAACCTAAATGTTTGCACTCTTGCATTTTATACGTATCTTCTTTAGTTGTTGAGTTATTGTGAATAAAAGCATTTTTTAACAAAAATTTCAAAAATCATTACAAAATTGAATACATTTTTTTCAAATCTAGGCGTTCTAAACCGTTCAAACTTCTAGAACATTATATTGTTGGTACCAAAATAAAGTAAACTGCAAATGGATTACGTTTACTTTCAATTCTTGCGACTAAGCTATTGGATTCTGCTGATTTTTCCTCCGAGAGAACGAGACAACCATTTTATTTGCATCATAACTCCGTCAGTTTTCATGTTAACGACTTCTACTTTTACATTTTAAAGGTTATTTTAAGTACTTTAAAAAAGTTTAGCAAGTTTCTCCTCCAGAAATTCGTCGCCTTTTCGTTATTTAACGTTGAAAGCATCAAATTCAATTTTTGGCGAACAAGCAGTCACCTTCAACGGACCATAACTCTGTTCGTATTGAATCTACAGAAGTACAAAGAAAAAGCGTCGATTTGCCATTTCATTCTTGCTCCTTATGATTTTCTTGTATGAAACGGAAGGTTTTCGAGTTATTTGTGAAAAATCGCCCTAAAACATGCATTTTTATATTAAAAATTAACATTTTCAATCGCGAATAACTCGAAAAATACTGATTTGTCGAAAAAACTTCATAGAACATTCTTTGCTTAGAATTCACCCCCCTATCGATTTCTGCTTGATTTTGAGTGTACTAATTTCCACCCCCGAGAAGGGGTGGCATCCACCCCCAGGGTAAAAGCGCACATCGGCGTAATATAACTTTTGTTCCTTGAGCCATTCCCTACTTACTGTCTAAATTTCACGTCAATCGGTTTTATCCGAAATAGTTTTGAGCGAAGAACGGTCAAACACTGAACTATATAATAATAATGATAATAATACGGGTACGGAAAGCAGACCGGCAACCTCCCCGCGGTGTACCTGAACAAGCAGAGGTAACTGCCTGACGGATGTCGGACGTGTGGATCTCGGGGCTAACCACTCTGAGATCCAAGTCTCTGGTTCCACGTAACAGAAAAAGAGCTCCTCACAATCAACCCCGCTCGGATGGGGGTCGGAGACCAGTTGGAGGAGCTGAGCAGAACGGTCTCAACAGCGTTGCCAGAGCGCCAAAGATTAATGTACTGATCTGGAATGAAATAACGTACTGATTTTGGTGAAAAGGTACTGACAAACTGAAAGCAGTATATATGTCCGAAACAGTGTTGCCTATGATATTATTAGCTATATATTAATATTAATTATTCGCCGACTGACATGAAAATGTCCAATAATGTCCGATTTGGTGATGCTGCAGCCCTTCCGGGCTAATATCCTACTACATAAATGCTGTACAGCCGCCAATGTGCTAAACTAGGTATACTAAACAAAATTATAAATTAACCATAAAAACAATAAATTGAAAGCAAATTTCGCAAAACATGCTGAAACTGTAAAAGTAGCACTGGCGTACTGACAGAGTATGAAAAGTACTGACCTGACAATGAACGCGGACGCTTTAAATGGACTAGGGAACTCCGGGATGACTTATTGACCTACTATGAGAGTAGCGAACCTGCGCGCAGAGGGTAGATGGCGCGATTGCATGAGATCTGGTGTGATATGACAAGCGTCTAGAGCGACCGAAATGCGAAAGCTTCGAGCATGCACATTACCTTGTAAATATGTAATAAATTCGTGGAAGTAGAGAAATTAAAATATTTTCTGTTATTTTGTGGAAAAAAGGCGGGGGGACACCCCCCGCACCCCCCATTTTTTTGTCTGCAACGCTAATACTGCCTGCGGCGCTAATAATTATTAACAATTACATACCTATCAAAATAAAAACCTACTAACCTAACCTAAAGAAATCACGAAAGAATGAAATTATTGTATAAAAAGAAGGAAAACCTAAAGAAATCAGAAAAGAATTTGTAAAAAATATATTAATCGTTACAGAATTTAAAAAAAATGCTGCGGGCGTATGGATTTGAACCAGGAACCTTTCGCGCCATAAACTAAAGATAGATAAAAACAAATTTATTTTTAGTTTAAACTTATAAAACATTGCCTCCCCGGATCAAGATCCGGAGCCAACCGCACAACCATGTCGCGCAGCGTCGTGGTGTTAGTACGGTTGGGCGGGTCGCGACCGGTTCGGCTCAAGGCAATAAAATTACAAAGTTAATACTCCTGCCGCCTGTGGCGGCTTAAAATGAACATTAAAATTAAACGTATTTAAAACTTAAATTTTAAGGCACTGTAAACTAAAACACACAATGGGAAATGGGGTGGTTGCACTAAATAAATTATTGTTGCTGTCACGGGAAAGAACTAGATGAAAATCCCTTTCTAAGTAAATGGTCCTAGTGGTCTGCCCGCCACTAGGAAGATAGGTGAAAAGGAAACATTACAGTTTAGGTTCGAATTTTTACAAAGGTTCTCGGTATAAAGTGAATTTTTAGGAAAAAAAAAATAATTCAATGGCTACTATGATTTTTTCAATGTTATTAGGTTACCAGATTTACACAGAAATGTGCCATTTTAGTTTCCAAAGCCCACTAATCTATTATCTATTAGCCGCATGTTTCTAAAAGCTTGGTTGCATTGTATTTTGGCTGAAATTTCAAATATTTCTGAGCGGATTTTCAAAATTTTGGTATCATTAGATTCGTATGAAGATGAGGTATTTAAAAATGTTGGTGAACGATTAAATTCCCATTTTAAAAAACCGAGTTAGTGGGTAAAAATCACATTTAAAAATTTTAAACGCCTCTAGAGAATTAAGTAATGCAATCATATTGCTCTTTTTATTTTTATAGTAACGTAGCACACAAACTAAAATATATTTTGGGCACCACAGCACTCTGGATTCAGAAATAGATTTTTTAATAAAATTTTTAATGTTTATCAAAAAGTGATCAAAATGGATGCATTATATTCAAAATTTCCTCTAGATTCCAAAAATGTAAAAATATATAGGGTGTTCCATTTAAAAATCGAAAGTTGTGGGCATTTCCGGTCAAACCGGATGTGCACCAAACTTGATTTTTTATTGAAAAGATGGCATTTTAGTCTTGTAATAAGGCCTCCAAATTTCAATTTTCTATTCCAAATATTTTAGGAATATTTACAAAAATATAAATGAGAAGGCATTTCACAATCCGTGAAAGGGAAGTGTTGTGAGAAATAAGTAATATTTTCTATCTCTTTGTCGATTCTTTCGTCATCCATCAACAGTTAAAAGGATCATGGCGTCAGCCATTTTATGCTACTGTCTCAGCTGTGCATTTGTGCAATCTTGTGACTGTTTTTTTATTTTTTTTAGATTGTTGATGTGTCTGCCACATTGTTCTTTAAGGCAGCCGCGCACATCATCCAAGAAGACCACGTTTTTCCCGCGAAGTACGAACTTTTCTTTAGATACTGTTTCCTCCATGTTTTTTTAGATGTGCTGCCAAATCGATGGAGCGCAACGCCTCTTCTTCAGCATCCCTTTCTGGTGTTGACATCGTATCTGGCTCAAAGCCTATGTAATTAGGTAAACATCGATACCACTCTGGTCTTCTTCGCCTACCCATCTTCGAAGATGTTGCTGCCGTAGTTGAAGCTGGAGGTACCACTATGGGTTTTAACTCTCAGAGGTCACGGTGTCGTCCAGCCTTACAATGTTTAGATGCTGAACGATTTTCTCATTAAATGAGACGTCCTCGTACAACTCGAGACACTTGTCACTACTTTTTTTCCAATTCGGCCTGCTCGTTTTTCTTGGGTCGCACATTTTATTAACTATTTTCGTATTCATTAACTGTTTAAATTGGATCGTCATTAAATAATTGATCTGAATGTGATGCGATGGGAGACTCTAGCAAAAGCTGACCCCACTTTATGAGCGAAATTAAATCTTATTTCAAACCCGTCGAAGCTTTAGCATACCGGAGGGACCAGTTCTTATTAAGAACTTCATCGTTAGCAGGTACCGTGATCATTTCAAACTCGTTATACTCACATCAACTTGGGTGTCAGTTCATGTTATGGTTATTGTATGTTTTAACATTGGAAATGTTAATGTTCGCTTATAGGGCAAAAATTACGAGCTTCTTTCAGCGCCGTCGACATGAAAGTATCAAGGTCAGATGATGTAATACTGAGCGAGAGCCTGTTACTATGTGGGAAGCGATGCGGTGTACTCGGTCAGCGCCGATCGATATTATACCGCCTGTTCAACTATTTCTTCCATGCTATGGCGCTGTTTGTCAACTCCTGGGCACGCCGAATTTTTATTTTTATTTTGTAACGATTCATGAATTTTTTCACAAATTCAGGTTTGATTTGACGGCAGAAATAATGTTTTCCTTCTTTTTCCTATAATGATTTCAATCCTTCATGGGATGGTTAGGTTAGTTAGGTTGATTTTTATTTTGCTAACTAATTGTTAATAACTATCAGTGCCGCAGGCAGTATTAGCGTCGCATGGTCTTTATAAACAAATTCCTTCACGACCACTTTCGTCCTTGGTGGAGAAATAACTACTGTTAACAAATTACAACCTTTACTTCATTCTTAAACTTACACTTACCTCGGAAGCTCTCGTTTTCCGTTGAGGAAACGGTCTTAACAATTATATTAAAATTACCAAATCTTTATTTAACCTAAACACTTTCATAAACTGCCGATCGTTGATAAGCGTTATTTTCGTGTCGAGTCGTGTCGGTCGACATTTTCTCTAAATAGTATGCGACTTTTACTAATAGGAATTCGAAAATGGACCCCCAGAATTTCTTTCTTAATCTAGGTTTATATCATTGTTTTAAAATATTTATTGATTACCTCCAAAAGATTTGCGACATCGGGACTGACTAAGTACATTACACCCTGTAAACTCATGTAAATACGCATAATTTCTTTGTTCTCGCTAATAGTTTTATAATAATTCATAGATTTTGGCCTGTCGACATCATCTACGAAATAAGGCAGATAAATATTTATTAACAAAATTAGAACCTATAGGCGAGTCTGCCTGGGGTAAAAAAGAGGTGATTTTACAAATTTTGTATACCATTTGAGTTAGCAACGGATTCAGGAAAAATTCCGCTGAGCAAGATTTTCTTATGAAAAATTTTCCTAAACCGCGAGCTTCATGGTCAAATAATTGTTTAAACAATTTTTTTGTTCGTTTTTATTTAATAAAGTGAAAACGGTTTGACGGATCCGAAGAAATCTTGATTCAATCGAAATATATTTTTAATCCGCGTCGCTTGGCGTCAGGCACAACTCATTTTGTAAACCCGTTCATTTGTTGTAGCCAAAATAAATTTCATAGTTAACAAATTGATTACTCCAAAACTAATGAGGTCAGGATATTGTTTTTTTCAAACTATATGCCTTTTATACCAAAGAATATACCATTTTTTTTTCCCGATATCTTCAATGCTTTTTGATTGTTTAAACAATTGGCATAATTTGTTAATTTGCAAATTACTTTTTTTTCAAAAAATTTGATCGACTTCAAACCAACTTTAAACGATAAATATTGATGTCGAGCATAACCCCCATAGAAGTCTGCACGAATGCAACTTTTTTCTTTTGTTTAGTTAAAGTTTAAATTAATTTTGCAAATTACCAAATGGAATATGTCGGCTCTGGGTAAGCGTATCGAAATGGGGTTTTATGCATATAAAAGTGCTTGCAAAAATGAAAGTTTTGAAACCAGAAAGACCTGGATCGGATAACCAGAACCGGAAATAAAAGTGACATTGCGTGAGAGGCTCTAATTTGTTTATTAACAACTTTTTGGACAGGAGGTTCGGTGCAAATGAAAGCTAATAAGTTTTTCCATCAACCACAAAAAGTTCTACAAAAAATATTCAATCCCTGAAGAGTTATACGCATTTTTGACCCTTAAAAAATCTCTCCAGCAGTGTGTAAATAGTAAGTTTTGACGCGTAATGGGGTGACGGGTTCGATCCTCGGTGTGGGCAAATTTTTGTTGTTGTCAAATTCACTTTTTTTTCGTGGAATAAAATATTTCCTATAATAAAATAATTCTGAAATTGTAGAAAACGCTATAAATAATTATTATACTCTTCGCAAATACAAAACGAAGAGTATATTGCATTCGATCGGCACATTTCCGATAATATTGCTCGTAGAGAAAAAAATTTCATATCACTGTGTTAGTGATCGAATTCTGAACGACTTTCAAAATGTCCGTCCGTCTCTCCGTTTGTCTGTCTGTCTGCCCTTCCGTCTGTCTGTACGTCCGTCACGTTTCTTGTAAGCACGATAGCTACCTAAGAACGAAACGTTCTACAGTATTGAAATTTGGACAGCAAGTTAGTGTTAGCTAGAGTAAGAACCCTATTGTCTTTTAACAAAATCGATTAATAAATAAAAAACTTATAAATTTTTTAAATTAAAAAAATTATTTTGTAATTAACCAAAAAAATGTTTGAAAGTAATATCATTTACAAAAAAAACAGTGAAGAGTATCCTATAGAATGTGCAACAAATATATAGCAAGTGTAGTAAATCGGCGAAGAGTATAATAGTTAGCTTGTTTATTCTTAAGAACTTCATTAAATCCGTAACTCTCGAGCTGATGCTGTGCACCCGCTTTGTATGCTCTACATTTCTTATAGTCAAAATCATGGAACGGTGGGATACTCTAATAGTTATTAGCGTTAATAGTTATTAATTGTAAATATTTGTAATTAAAACAATAAAATAATAATGCCATTAAAATAGTTAAATCTTTTGATTTTTCCCATTTACAAATAACAAAGTGTGTGTTTTTGTCATGAGACGTGAACTTTTTTCATTATAAGAAAAAAGTTAAAAAAAAAATATTGTTTCTTTTTTATTTTTGGTCTTTTCTCGACAGGCACCCCCCTCAAATGAAGTAAAACAAGCCTTTCAGAAGAAGTAGTAAAAAAAAAAAACAAAAACTACCGACAAACCTTCGTTGGACAAGAACAATCATATGTTTGTTGCAAGATAGCCATTTATTTAATAAAAATTGCAAGAAAAAATTATTTACGTCGTTTTTAAAATTTTCTCAGAAAGTAAAGACATTTATTGTTATAAAAAACACTTGGTTACATGAAAAAAATGGAAATTTGACGAACAAAAAAATTTGCCCACATCGAGGATCGAACCCGCCACCCCATTGCGCGTCAAATATTACTATATTCACGTTGCGGAAGAGATCTTAAGGGTCAAAAAAGCGTATAACTCTTCACGAATTGAATATATTTTGTAGAACTTTTTCTGGTTGATGGAAAAACTTATTAGCTTTCATTTGCACCGAACCTCCTGTCCAAAAAGTTGTTCATAAACAAATTGGAGTCTCTCACGCAATGTCACTTCTATTTCCGGTTTCGGTTATCCGATCGAAGTCTTTCTGGTCTCAAAATTTTCCTTTTTGCGAGCACTTTCATATGCACAAAACCCCATTTCGATACGCTTACCCAGAGCCGAGTTATTTCATTTGGTAATTTGCTAAATTAATTTCAACTTTAAATAAACAAAAACAAAAAGTTGCATTCGTGCAGACTTCTATGGGGGTTATGTCCGACATCAATACTTATCGTTTAAAGTTGGTTTGAAGTCGATCAAATTATCGAAGAAAAAGTTATTTGCTAATTAACAAATTGTGCCAATTGTTTAAACAATTAAAAAGTATTGAAAGTATTGGGCCAAAAAAAATATAGTATATTCTTTGGTATAAATGGCATATGTTTTGAAAAAAACAATATTCTGACCTCATTAGTTTCGGAGTAATCAATTTGTTAATTATGAAATTTATTTTGGCTATAACAAATGAACGGGTTGACAAAATGAGTTGTGCCTGACGCCAAACGACGCATATTGAAAATATCTTTCGATCGCATCAAGATTTTTTGGGATCCGCCAAACAGTTTTCATTTTATTAAATAAAAACGAAAAAAATTTTGTTCAAACAATTATTTGACCATGAAGCTCGCGGTTTAGGAAAATTTTTCATAAGAAAATCTTGTTCAGCAGAATTTTTCCTATAAAAATCCGTGGCTAACTCAAATGGTATAGAAAATTTTTGTGAAAAATCCCAGCCAGACTCGCCTACTAGGCTTGTATTGACACATATTTTGTTACAAACTGGGTAGTTATAACGCACTTTTACAGGGATATGTACCTAGAACGTTCAGGTCAAGGTGAGGTCTCCGACCGGGGAGAGCACTATCTTGCATATTTCTTAATCTCGCCTTTAAAAGTTAATTAGGGACGCTGAATTAACAACAGATACCACATACAAAGCACCCAAATACTAGTATAAGCATCTGATGTTAACATCATTGAGCGGACATTTAGAAATGCTAAAGAAGCTTTTCTAGCATTAGGAAATTCTTCTAAAAGATTAAGACTGCAGGTAAATCAGTTCAGAACCAGAAGCTACTAACGAGATTGAAAAAGTACAAGGATTCGTCAATCTTAGTCAATGGTAACATGCGATAATGACACATAAATAAGAAGAATATCGGTAGCTAATGAAGAAAACCAAAATACAAATGTATAAAACCTATTCTGATGCATGAATCAGATAGATCTTCCAAAAACAGAAGAACAGTGGTTGGAGCGTCTTGAAAGAAAGATCCTGAAAAAAATCGACAGTGCAGTGTGAGACCGGGTTATGGAGGAATAGGTACAACTATGAACCCTATTAAATATATAAATGATTCTACCATAACTGAGGCAGTGAAAATCAGCCGCCAGAGATGGACTGGCCATGTCCTCAGAAGGAAAGAATATGACCTGGTCAGACTAACTTTATTTCACTGGCCAGAAGGAATAAGGAGAAGAGGAAGATCTAAGACAAGGGATTTGAAGAGAGCAGAAAAACGCCTACACAAAACATTAATTATGTCCCTTAATTCATAAGGCGTGCGTAGAATAGAGAGGTTTAGAAGTAAGGCATGCGTTGGATAAAGAGGACTAGAAGAAAGTGATTGGCGATGCCACGGTCCACCAAGGGCTGTAATGTCAAGGAAGAAAGAAATAGTTATAACGCACTACGTTGTCAACATGACCTGATTTTTTTGTTTGCGCTGATTCTGGTAAGAGAATTATTGTGCTGTAGTCCATATAGACGCCGTCAACCTGGAGGTTTCCACCCTCTTACGATAATACAGAACAATTTTCGAGCTTACCGCTATAAAGTACAATACAAGTCCTCAGAGCTTTTGGTCTAATAGTCAATTAAATGTTTTCAAACCTTTTTTGCTTTGTTTCAGGGCCGATTTCAACTTATCTTGTCCCCACAAGTTGATGTACTTATGTGTATCTAAAATACAGCTCAAAACTTGAGCAAAGTGACTTTGAATTTCATCCAAGCTTGGATTAATTACGGCTAGAGGTATCTGCAAAATCATATTAGTCTTCATAATTGGATTCATAACTTGCCCTATACTGAAATTTCAAAAAGGTAAATTATTGACATATTAAATAGTACAGGAAAATAATGTTCACTCATAATATCCTAGAGCTTAAATTAATGTCCGAAGAAGTTTCCTTGTTTTCTTAAAATATTCATGAACAAGGAAACTTCTTCGGACATTAATATAAGCTCGTGGGATATTCGGTAAGAAAAGGAGGAGGGTCGATTTGGATGGTTTTTGCCCCAAACTATTTTTGGATGCAAAAATCAGAAAACATTTTTTCTTAATAGTGAATTATTTGTTATTTGTTTGCTTACAGTAATGAAACATATTCTTTATAGGATTTTTGCAAACAGTTCTCATAGATAGCTTTTCTTTCCACTGTTTGCAAAATCCTATAAAGAATATGTTTCATTTTTTCTTAATGTCTACTAACAACAATAAGTCGATTTTACCCTAAACGGACGATCCCCCACCCCGTAGCCCCCCCCCAATCCCGAATATGCCATCACTTGCTCATTTTGTTCTGCTCGCAATATCAAATGCATTTCGCTCTCAATGAACAGCTACCTCAAAAACCTATACATATTGCGATTCAAATTCACTACACGGCATTTTCTTCAGCTCGACTCTAGTATAATATTGATTTGACCTTGAAATGACCTCTAATTGACAGCGAGCGATTCAAGAAAGCCTGAAATCGAATTCAGAGACGTCAAAAACGTATTTATCTATTATTCTGAATTTCTTTGTCATCTTTTTTCAATTTGACCTTCAAATGACCTTAAACTTGATGTGATACAGGTTAACGGACTTCGGGATCAGCGACTCGAAAAACCCAAGGATGCCCTGGTCAAGTTTGATGAGCAAGCTTGGATATTTTGCATATATATTTCCCGCAAACGAATAAATAGTAAAACCACTCTCTCCACTCCCCCTCTAGGGGGGTGAGGTAAAAAGGGAAAAAATAATAAATGAGAGCGGATACAGTTAAAAGGGAGTTAGTGTAGTGTGGCTGAAACCGTGGCTCCTCACTGAGATTAAAAACAATGTATCAATATGAAACTAATATAAAATAACAAATTTCAAGGAGCTGCTTTGTATCAATAAGCTCAATAAATAACTACTTATATAAAACATATGCCGACCGTGGCGTGTGACGTTTCCCTTATATCTCACCGCCACATCATTTGGCCCACTGGGTAATATTTTCTGACTCCACACCGACCTACCTTTTTTCAATCCGCACCTTTACAAAGGTTTTGGGTTTTCACAGATTCACAAAGTTTCTATATATATTGCTGGAACTTCGTTTTTTCAACCACAAAATAATTGTTTTTAACGGTCTTCAAAATCTTCTATTGACCAGTGACTTCGCCAACTTGTCCCAAAAAGGCATGCTTGTAGGGTCGGCAAAGCTAATTATTTTCAATCTTACAAAATCAAAGCCGCCTAAATCATATTAAAAATACACATAAAATGTGACAAATCACCCACCAGAAACAACGTAAGCTTGCGCCGTTATTTTTCAGTACTAATGAACTAAAACTGTATACGAAACAACTACTAATCATTGCACGGGCAATGGATAAAGTTTCATACAAAGGCGTTGCAAAACTCCTTGCGCTGTCTCAACTGTGGCTACTCTCGATATCCCATCACGTCCGGGATGTAGCTTCAAGATTCTACCTAATCTCCATGCAAAGGGAGGTGTAGCTTCGCATTTAATTCGTATTCGCATTTAAGGGTTCCTATGTCTAGTGATTCCAATGTACGAGTGTTGTACCATATTGCTTTTTGATACAGTTGGTGCAAGTATTCACCTTTTCAAAAAATGGCCAGGGGTTAATGATGTAAAATCATTAGGATCGGAGCTTAGAGCACAAAGGGGACGAGAGTTGAGCAAAACCTCAACTTGAGTGACTAGAGTAGACAACTCTTCGAAAGTCAAAACTTGAGAGCCTATCACCCGATAAAGATGGGTTTTGACAGACTTGATACCACTTTCCCAAATCCCACCAAAGTGCGGAGCGGAAGAAGGATTGAAATGCCACGTGATGGCTTCACTTTCAGCTGCTAGCTTAAAATTTTTCTCTAACTCACTGGCCGCTCCAGTAAAGTTAGTTCCACAATCACTGTAGATGTGAAAACATCTACCACGACGAGCAATGAAACGGCGAAGAATGCTTCAGTAGTCAAGTCTGAAACGACTTCTAGGTGAAGTGCTTTCACTGATAAACAAATAAATAAACAAAGATAAGCTTTTGAGGTTTTTGCACCTGTGGAGTGCTTGGGCACAATGTAAAAAGGACCACCAAATTCCACGCCGACCTGTGAGAAGGCCTTGGCTTGCGTGATACGACATCGAGGAAGATTACCCATGGTGCACGACTACGAGAGAGGATTGGTTTTGAAACAACGATAACATTTTGAAGAACAACTGCGAATTTTTGAGCGAGCACCAAGAATTCAAAAATTCTTCTACAACAAATACAAAGTTGTATTCAACCCAGAATGCAAGTTCTGGAAGTGAATTTGAAAAATCAACGGAGAAAACATGAGTACTAGGAAGTAATGCGGGGTGTTTTGTTTCAAAGGGCAAATTTGCATGAGTAAGTCTACCTCCAGCACGTAGAATTCCTTTATCATCCAAAAAAAGCGAAAATTTCAAGAAAGTTTTGGGAAGCCTTTGGTTTTTACAAAGAGCCTTGATCTCTCTCAAAAGATTGCTTCTGTACAAATTTCACAATACACAAGAGAGCTTGATGAAGTTCGAGGGGAGACAAGACACCAGACTATTTTTCTACGTTTCGACAATTGTAAAATCTAAGGCAATAAGCAAACATTACCTTGTATTTTACGAAGAGAGGAGAAACGAACAAACAAAGAGTCAACAACACTGGGTTCAATTTGAGCAACTAAAACAGTTTTCTTCTGTTCCAAATTCGCAAGGCGTGCTACCATTTCTTTAATGCTTCCAATTGGCCATTCATTCCCCAGGGGAAGTTTTAGCCAATGGGGACCCGCCCACCATGAGGGGAAGGTTGATAATTGCTCTGGGAGAAGACCGCGAGAGGCACAATCCGCAGGATTTTCAAAGAAACGAATGTGATGCCAACAGTTAGAAGCTAATCTGTCTTGAATAACATTCACTCGATTTGACACAAAAGTTTTCCACCAATGTGGGGAAGATCTGATCCAATTCAGAACTATAGTGAAGACCGACCACGCAAAAACATCTTCAATTTTGAGAACATTCTGAAAAGTCCCTCTAATCCAAGCAACTAGAGAAGACAAAAAAAACCGCAGCACATAATTCCAGACGAGGAATTGACAATGTATGCAAAGGTGCAACCTTAGACTTTGCACATAAAAAGGAGACACTGACGTTACCATTGGGGTGAAGACATCGCAAATACGTTACACAACAATAGCCTGCTCTGAGGCATCACAAAAGGCATGAAGTTGACACACGACGATTTTAGGTAACAACTAATTTAGGCTAGGCGCTGACTAGACTTTTTGTCTCCGTGACATTTTGTCATCGTGATGCGGCGTCAACATAATATAAAATTTTTTAATTATTTTCGAATGTCTATAAGGACTTTCAATCAGTATTTCATTATCTGTCTTCTTGCTGTATTGTTGAAACCATCATTCACAAAAATAACCTAGTTATTTTCCATACACCAAAAATTCACATGTAGTACGTGACAAAAAGTTGCCTAGTGAGCGCTCTTCCATGGTAACGACCGTACTGCGTTGACGAGACATCACGGGACAAAAAGTTTCGGATGTCGGTGACAAGAGGGTACGTGACACAGTGTCGTTTTTTACGTTTCATTTTTTCCGACGTATTTCAAGAGCGCACATTATTGGGATATCTTCGAAATTCATCACTTATACTATCGTTTACAATGACAATTTGACGACAATGAGAACAGATATGGTGACATCAAGTGATACCGCATCACGATGACAAAATGTCACATAAACAAAAAGTCTCTAGTCAGCACGTAGCCTTAGGAATTTGCAGCGATGCAATACAAGGTAACTGAGTCTTATACTGTTGTCACTTGGAAACGACATCCTCAGGAGGAGTATCATCCCAACCAACACCTAAAGTCCACAAAACTTGAATAAGGCGTTTTACAAAGAATGTGATCGGATACAAAAAACTAAGGGATCTGGGCTATTTCTGATAAGATCGAACATTTCGAACAAATAGAATTGTGAATATTCACAGTAAAAACAAAAGAATCTAACAAAGGTTGCCATTGAAGACCAACTATCTTCATATAATTATCTTTTTCATGATCAAAAGTTCAAAACATCCAGAACTAAACAATTCTATGACCTGTCTCTGGAGTTCTCTTCTAATGAATTAGCACCACAGAGTGTCAGTCGACATACAAATCGTTCTCAATGGCTTGAGAGGCCAAAGGAAATTCAGAGCGTACTTCCTCGGCTAACTGCAGCAAGGTGCGAATAGCAAGAAAACGAGCTGAAGAAATACCATAAGTTACAGTGTTAAGACAATAAGTTTGGACAGGGACACGAGAACCTCCAACGAATCAATTGAAAGCGTTGGTGTTCTGTCTCAACCAAGATTTAGCGATACATTTGCCTCACATCACAGGTAAAAACAACAGAATGTACACGAAAACGAAGAATAATACTAGCTATGACACGCTGAAGCTTAAGGCCTATTAATAAAAAATCGTTGAGCGAAACTCCATTTCCATCTTTAGCAGACGCATCAAAAACTACGTGAATCTTATTATTTTCCAATTTGAAAACACAATGATGAGGAATGACGTAAGAGTTATCTTCACTTCACATCTAAGGTTTCTACCAAAACACTAGACAATAACACAGTTTTACCCTTCTGAAACGTTAACACGCTAGTCCCAACATGTACGTACACTAGCATTGTCAGTTGCTGTAGAGGAAGCATCTGAAGTTTCTGAGGTACTACGAGTAGTTTCCCCAAAATATAAAGACGCGTGATGTCCTTTCTCACAATATAAAGCATATTTCTACCATGATATAAAGAAGTTTTTAAAGTGCAAGTTCCCACACCATAGGAATTCCTCAAACAATTAAAAACCAAATGGGCACGTTTCGCAGTCGCATGACGCTCTCTAGCGGTCAAAGGTAAGAACTGAAGGCAACGATAAATAGCATGATCTTGTTCGCACAAAGGACACTTTCCTGCTCTCGGTTTTTGCACAAAATGAGGCTTAGTACTTGGAACACTAGCAATAAAAGGTTTTGAGGTAGCAATTGCTTGCAAACCTACACAACGTTTTAACAAAAAGTCTGTCAGATCGGCAAATGTAGGAATTTCCGACGCATCACTACGAGGTTCAAACCGTTTTCGAATAGCAGGAGGTAATTTATCAGCGAGTAAATCGACAATGATAAAATCCTAAGCTGCGACATCAAAACTCAAGTTTTCCAAAATAGGTAAGTTTTCAGAGAAAGTATTAGCTATACAGCGCAACTCTTTCAAACTTTCGGAAGTCAATGGACGATAATTGTTCAACATATGCCAATGGGTAATGGCCAAATGTCGTTTATTTGAATAAAGCTCAACCAAAGTTTAATAAGCAATGTCATAATTTCCTGTAGCCAAAGGAATCGATTTTACCAGTGTAAGAGGCTCATCCTCTAAAGAAAGCAACATGTATTGAAATTTATCGATTTCATCTAAATGTTTCTTACAATACTGTCAAAAAGACTTTTAAAAGACTGCCAGAATAAAGGATCGTCATTAAATTTCCTAAGCTCCAGCTTGGGCAATTTTGCTTCTGTGAATCTATGCACAGTTTCCATACTACGGTCTAAGAAAGGTGCATCGAGCACTGTGGGAATAATGATTCAAATATTGCTCGACAATTAAAATAATAATTTTCTAACTCCTGTCTAATAGCATCCTGATTATCAAAATTTGCTTCACCTGACTTTAAAACAACTTTCATGCAAGTCTTTGAACTCACGAAATAAATTCTCTAAATATTGTCTATAATTGTTTATTTGTGGCATATTCAGATTTTCTTACCTTTTGTTGGGTATTTTTTAATATTTTTCAGTGGCAAAATACCCAACAAAAAATAAGAAAATTCTCTAAAGTTTCAAATTTAATCTTAAACAATAATCGTACATTGTCATCATGTTCAGCTTTTTTTAGCTAATTCGGCAATTTCCGTTATTCTAGAAACTACAACCCTTCTTGAAAGGACTAGTTCCTGTAACCATAGTATACAATTTTACTTTTAAACATAAACCCGGCAATAAAAAATAGAAGGTACGCGACAGTCAGCGTCAAATACAAAATTACCAAAACTAGGCCTAAAACACACTAGGCGGTTTTCGCCGAATCGGCAGCCGACTCGACACATGCTGCAATAGAAACAAATGGAGCTGTTCACACTATGACGCGCTGCGAGAAAGCAGCATCCACCACCGCGCGTACCGTCGTTCGATTCATGTGCCGAATCGTTTCTATTGCTTCGAGCGGCGTATGCTGCAATGTAAACAAATGGACCTGTTCACACATTCACTTATTTGTCGAGCGGTTTGAGCTTGCATTGAAGCCAAATTGCACGTTAAAAGTATTGTATTTACGCATTTAAAATATATCCCATTACTGATACTGAACTATTAATAAATGTAATTCAAGAACGACCTGCTATATATAAACAATAATTATGGTGACAGAAATAAAAGAAAAGAACTGGGAAGAAGTAGTTACTATACTGTTTTATTATATTGTTTCTCATTCGGGTATTCCTCTTTATTAAATCATTTTCCAAAATATACAGTCATTCGTAAAATGATGTTTTCGACATTCTAATGAAATTGAAAAATATCACTAAATATATAGTATTAAATAAACTTTTTGTTTCGAGTTCTTTAACAATAGGATGTTCCCCGATGCGTCTATGATTTCTTTTTTTTATTTTTGATGGACAGTGTATAATAAACCTAACAAAATTAATTCTTTCTTTGTCAGACAAATTCATTTTTGTCCCTGTATTATCAGCACTACTGAAAACAGTGACAACGTTGCCTTCCTACGACAAGTGGTTAACCGCTTAGCACCGCTTAGGCCTAAAACACACTAGGCGGTTTTCGCCGAATCGGCATCCGACTCGACACATGCTGCAATAGAAACAAATGGAGCTGTTCACACTATGACGCGCTGCGAGAAAGCAGCATCCACCACCGCGCGTACCGTCGTTCGATTCATGTGCCGAATCGTTTTTATTGCTTCGAGCGGCGTATGCTGCAATGTAAACAAATGGACCTGTTCACACGTTCACTTATTTGTCGAGCGGTTTGAGCTTGCATTGAAGCCAAATTGCACGTTAAAAGTATTGTATTTACGCATCTAAAATAGATCCCATTACTGATACTGAACTATTAATAAATGTAATTCAAGAACGACCTGCTATATATGGGATATGAGAAACAATAATTATGGTGACAGAAATAAAAGAAAAGAACTGGGAAGATAGTTAATTACTATACTGTTTTATTATATTGTTTCTCATTCGGGTATTCTTCTTTATTAAATCATTTTCCAAAATATACAGTCATTCGAAAAATGATGTTTTCGACATTCTAATGAAATTGAAAAATATCATTAAATATAGTATTAAATAAACTTTTTGTTTCGAGTTCTTTAACAATAGGATGTTCCCCGATGCGCCTATGATTTCTTTTTTTTATTTTAAATGGACAGTGTATAATAAACCTAACAAAATTAATTCTTTCTTTGTCAGACAAATTCATTTTTGTCCCTGTATTATCAGCACTACTGAAAACAGTGACAACGTTGCCTTCCTACGACAAGTGGTTAACCGCTTAGCACCGCTTAGTGTGTTTTGCAACAGGCGGCTGCCGATTCGGCGGCCGAATCGGCGAAAACCGCCTAGTGTGTTTTAGGTCTTAGTGTGTTTTGTAACAGGCGGCTGCCGATTCGGCGGCCGAATCGGCGAAAACCGCCTAATGTGTTTTAGGTCTAAATTTCGCAAACAAGCTAACGTTATGTTTAGTAAACTGTAAAACACGAATAACTAATAAATATCGAAAGGACTTGTTCAAAATTAGGCTCGCAAGGTCCAATGAAACCGTGTCTAAGCACTGAGATTAAAAACAAATATATGTATCAATATGAAACTAATATGAAATAACAAAGGACCCCGCAGTTTTTTATAGTAAAAATGGGTTTCAGTCGATTGTTCTGAAACTTAGGGAAAATGTTCTCCTGTGTCCCCTGATTAAAATTCTCTTTGACCACCAGTCCGACCGAATTTGATTTTTTTATCTAGAGGCGATTGAAACTGTGAACAACTGCGAAGGTCTGCTTAAATGTTCCTTAAAAATTCTGAAAATATTCAGGCTCTTTTTTTTGGAGAAAAATAAGCATATTTTGTCTCTCGGTGTTTTTTTCTCAAAGTGCTTCCTTCTCCCGGAAAAAACCGCAAACAAAAAAAAATTATTTTAAAAAAAATTTTTTACGGGAAAAGGAAGCACTTTGAAGAAAAAGTTGGGGGGCATAAGTTGATTATTTTTACCTAGAATATGCCTGAATATTTTGGGATCTTTCTGAAGTAGAAAAAAATAAAAATGCAGGGAAATTATTGGTCGAAATTATTTTTGTCTAAGAAATTCTGAAAACCGGCTGGCCTGTTATTTGAACAAAAATAAGCATATATTGTCTCTTGGTGTTATTCTTCAAACTGCTTCCTTTTCCCGTAAAAAATTTTGTTTGTTTGCATTTTTTGCCGGGAGAAGGAAACACCGAAAAAAAATCGGTAAAGGTATTTACACAGAACTTCTCTCGTTATTTGTGCATGGCGGTCACTCTAAAAAATTATTAATTAAGAAATGACATTGAGAAGAATAATCGGAATATAGTTATTGCTATTATTACAAAGAAAACCTGATAAGTTTTGGTCCAAACAATATGACAATATACAGAGTGCTCATCCAACAGCAAAAGTTCAATACTAAATAACAGGTGTCAAATATGGAAGGCTTGCGCAAATACCTTTATAAATGTCTACCATGATTGAATTATTTCTTGGGATGAGCACCCTGTACATTTTTCAATAAAATTATAATAGGTGCATATGCCAAATATTATTACCATCTGACACATTTTCAATCCCACATTCACGTAATGGAGTGGAAGTATAGTGGTGGTTAAAAAATTTCATTTTTTTTTAAATTTTTCAAAAATGTTGATAACAAAATTTTCAAATTTTTTTTTCTGAAATAGGTTTAGAGTGTCATGAAACGTAGAAATTTTAAATTTGAGCAAAAAGGAAAGTTTCCTTCTATTCTATAGTAGTGGTAAAAAAAGTTGACAATTTTAAAAATTACATGTATTTATTAAAGAGGTTTAGAATGCCATGAAACGTGAACATTTTAAATTTGAACAAATAAAACAAATATTTCCATCTGTTTTAGTGGCAAAAATTTTTTCAAAAATGGTGAAAAAAATTTTCAAATATTTTTTTTCTGAAATGGGTTTAGAATGTCAGGAAACGTGAAAATTCTAAATTTGCGCAAAAAAAAATCCATTTATTCTAGTGTTAAATTTTTTCCCGAAATAGGTTTGGAATGTCATGAAACGTGGAAATTTTAAATTTGAGCAAAAAAAAATGTTTCGTCTATTCTATAGTACCTAGTGATAAATAGATTAAAAATGTTTTCAAACATTTTTTTAAATTTGTTTGAATAGTTTTAGAATGCAATGGAAACGTGGAAATTTTAAATCTGAACAAAGGAAAAAAAAATTCTATCTAAAAAATCTATTTTAGTGGTAAAATTTTTTCAAAAAATGTAAAAAATTTTCTATGAAACGTGGAAATTTTAAATTTGAAGAAAGAAAAAAAAATTCCATCTATTTTAGTGGTAAATTTTTTTTCAAAAATGTCAGTAAAAAAAAATTGGTTTAGAATGCCATGAAACGTGGAAATTTTAAATTCGAATAGAGAAAAAAATGTTTTTCTTCTATTTTAGTGGTAAAATATTTTTCAAAAATGTTGATGAAAAAAAATTATTATTTTTTTCTGAAATAGGTTTAGCGTGTCATGAAACGTGGAAATTTTAAATTTGAGCAAAAAAAAATTTTTTTTCACCATTTATTCCGTTTAGACGGTCCACCCTGTATATTTTCCAGTGAAAGTTTAACCATTTCTTCGCTGACAGTGGGGTCAACTACCTACCAAATTTGACTGCTCGCCGTCAAGTAATTTTCTAGTTAATGCACCGACAGACAGACAGACAGACAGACTGACGGAATTGAAAAACCTATATTTTCGTAATCTACGTAATCTGAAACGTAAGAATCCGAAAAAATCTCGGAGGGTGATTTTTTTCTCGAATACAGTACCTACTTCCCTTCGGTATGCGAGGAAAGTAAAAACACCAAGAGACAAAAGATGCTTATTGAGCCTGAATATTTTGAGAATTTTTATGGAACCTTTAAGCAGACCTTCGCAGATGTTCACAGTTTCAATCGCCTCTAAATAAAAAAAATCGAATTCGGTCGGATTGGTGGCCAAAGAGAATTTTAATCAGGTGGCCCAGGAGAATATTTTCCTCAAGTTTTAAAACAATCGACTCAAACCCATTTTTACTATAAAAAACTGTGGGGTCCTTTGAAGGACCAGAGCTGCTTTGTATCAATAAGCTCAATAAATAACTATATAAAATATGTGCCGACCTACCTTTTTCCAATCCGCAGGTTTGGAAAAAGGTAGGTCGGTTTGTGACGTCACTATACGCAAGTGACGTAAGAAAAGTGGCTTTCTGGGACCTTTCAAATTTAACCTGAAAGGTCGAAAAACATGGAATTTTCAAACGCTGGTAACTAAATAAATACGTCGAGTGGAAGTTCATTCAATGTCTCTACGGAAAGGAGAAGGATGGCGATGAATCCTAATCGTAAATTGCAGGGTCAAGATCGAAAATTCGTCCGGACAGGAGCGAGAGAAAATTGTAATTTTTTGACATTTCACCAAATCGTACTCCCCTACTGTCAAGAAGTAAGCAAAACAAACAATACTTCAAAAACACTTATAATTATAACAGCTAAGGAGTATCAAGTCTATTGAGGTCGCCGAGTCTCTGCATATAGTGACGTAGTGCCTGGCCACGCCCCTTTTTCGCGAGGTGGAGATTTGTAATAGTTTTTAAGATACTAAACGTGCGAATAAGATTCTGATTTTTTGCAGATCCATTATTACTTGTACTTTCGATTTATGAAATAAAAAAAAATGCCGAACAAGCCCATTGTATAAAAATACGTGGCTGGCTAACACTTTCTAGTCAGTTATAAAGATAATAACTGGATATTGTTTTTTTTTAATTTTATTTAAGTAGACGGCCAATATGTTTTATTGCTCAAACTTGGGGTTTTAATGTACTAACTCTAAACTTGCGCTTTGCCAAAAGAAAAAAAATGCGAACATTGGTACCATTCAGATCCGGGATCACGAATCTACCCTACTACATAGGTACGATGGAGACGGGTTTCAAAGGGTTGACAGAAGAAGTGAGTGAAAGAGAAAATCAGCGCGGTAGCGAGTTGTCGGGAGGGAGGGAGGGTTGAGAGAAATTGGGCGGGCGGGCGAACGTGAGTGAGTGAATAAAAGAGATTGATTGATTGGTTCTGTTTTTATTTACCTGGGAGGCAAATGTCCCCATAATATGTGCGGTTTGTGGTAAATGGAAGAAAGAGAACGATCAAGTGAGCACAAGTGAGTGCGTAAGTGGAAGAGAAACAGAGAGTGAGGGAGAATGAGTGGGTGTGTGACAGGGAAAGAACGAGTGTGTTAGTGGGGGTAGAAAGAGTGGGAGGGAGGACAGAAGGGTGGAATGGGGGGATGGGGAGAGAGTGTGAGAGAGAGAGGGGGAGTAAGCACGCCATACACACGTGAAATATTACTACCTGTTGTTGAAGATATACTATTTTTGACTCATAATACTCAAATGAATAAAAAATTGAGTTCATTTATGAATCTGTAGAAAAATTCACCGTTTTAAAGAGACGGACGGTAAAAGATATTGCCCTAAATCCGCTTAATCGTTGTTCAAGGCCAATTCCTACCCCAGAAACTAAAAGAAATCTACCTTTGAACCCCTCGCAAGGGTTGTTTCAACTCTCTAGAAGTAGCTAAGTGGATGTTTCAACGGTGGTCAGGTTATCTGTCATAATTTCCTTGGCAGATAATAAAAAATCCGCACCTCTTTATGGTAAAACGGCAAAATCCTAAGCAACCCTTAAAATAGGATTGTCTGGCATGTTAAGGGTATTTCTCCCCCCGAGGACAATTTTGTCGACCACCCTCGTATTCGGCGTCCTCTAAAATGGACTTTCGGATCTTTCGCTTGGGTTTGGAAACAGACGCAGATGATCTAGAAGTGGTAACTCCACTTAGCTAATATTAGGACACTTAAAATACGATTTGTGAGAAAACTACGCATTAGAAATTTAAAAAAAGATTTTATCGGCTTCAGCGCGTCGAAATACATGGGAAATGGTGGCTTCCATGCAAGACTTTTATTTTGTAAACGGCATTTTAAGTTTTATCCTCAACTATATTTACTTAAATATAGATTATACGAGCACTGACTAAAGTAAATAGTTATAAATATCCAGGAAAATGTGCAGATTCAACTCACCTGGTAGCTCTTTTCTTTAATTGTTCTAAGGAAAGTTTTGTGCATTTAATCAAAGCATCCACAACTTTCATATTGAAATATGAGAACATTTCTACACAGTCGGCATGAATAGACGTTAAATCCAAAGGTGCATTACGATCAATTTCCTTGAAAGCTGAAAATTATAAGTCTTTAGTAGTTATAAAAGTTTACAAATGAAACAAATCGTTCTATATAATAGTGGCGTGTGTGAGTCGGAAAAAACGCGAAAATGGTAAATATTTTGAGCCGGAATGAAATTACCCCCCCTCCCGTTTTCGAGGATGCTGAACACGACGGCGGTGTCAGAATTTCTCTTTGGGGTTGCACAACCCCTCAAACAGGCCAAAAACCACCCCCTAGAGGGGTTAAACGCGATTTAATAGGTTTCCCTTCAGAAAATAGTACTTTCTTCCCATTTTCAAGGATGCTGAGCACGGTGGTGGTATTCGTAATTGCGTCCGACCCCTACCAACCCCTCCACCGGCCAATACTCGCCCCCGAAAGGGGTGAATTTTTTTTCTCGGATTATCAGCGGCAAATATATATTCCCCCCGTTTTCAAGGATGCTGAGCACGGTGGTGGTGTTCCCCATCGCGTCCGACCCCTACCAACCCCTCCACCGGCCAATACTCGCCCCCGAAAGGGGTGATTTTTTTTCTCGAATTATCAGCGGCAAATATATATTCCCCCCGTTTTCAAGGATGCTGAGTACGGTAGTGGTGTTGCCCATCGCGTCCGACCCCTACCAACCCCTCCACCGGCCAATACTCGCCCCCGAAAGGGGTGAATTTTTTTTTCGGATTATCAGCGGCAAATATATATTCCCCCGTTTTCAAGGATGCTGAGCACGGTGGTGGTGTTCGTAATCGCGTCTGACCCGTACCGACCCCTCCACCGGCTAATACTCGCCCCCGAAAAGGTTGAATTTTAAAAAAATACTTATAACATATATAGTATATAAATTCCCCCCTTTCAGGGGCGAGTATTGGCCGGTGGAGGGGTTGGTAGGGGTCGGACGCAATTACGAACACCACCACCGTGCTCAGCATCCTTGAAAACGGAAGGAAACTACTATTTTCTGAAGGGAAACCTATTAAATCGCGTTTAACCCCTCTAGGGGGTGGTTTTTGGCCTGTCTGAGGGGTTGTGCAACCCCAAAGAGAAATTCTGGCACCGCCATCGTGTTCAGCATCCTCGAAAACGGGGGGGAAGGTAATTTCATTCCGGCTCAAAATATTTACCATTCGTCCGACTCACACACGCCACTATAAAAGACACACACAGATTAAGCGGTAAATATTCTCGCATACATATGGGTTTAATGTAACTGTTTATAATCCACAGCTTATATTCAAGGTTACCGGAAATTCAGTACGTTCCTTTGGATATGTGATAGGATATGAGTCAACCCTAACATACATCATGCAGAACTCTATAGTCTTAGAAGTATTTGAATTTTTTTCCCCCAAAAAAGTTGATGTTAATGTCATAAAAATTAATTTTCATAAAAACTACTTGACTTTTTTTACCTCTTTAGTGGATTGCTTGTCCAACACTATGGTCATAGGTTTGGAGTGAACATTATCCGGAAAACTTTCGATTATTTGAAACTTTCAAATAAAACCTTGTTGTCTTTTAATTCAGCTATGAAAAAACCGCTGCCTAAGGAATCATTAATTGCACATCCAGACTTTTCATCCAAGTCACTTTAAAGGAAAGATCTTGATTAGATTTGCACTCTAGTATGAGGAAAATATTGGTTATAGAATTTTAATAATATTTGGAGCTGATGTCATATAAAAGTTTGAGGCGTTGGTTTCTACCATAAATGTTAAAAATGAAGTTTTTAGTTTACCCTACTTATTTTCCCCTATTCACAACCTACCACGTCCCACTCCTTCAATGGACTCATCTCAATCAGTGTCATTACAATACATACCTGTACTAACTTTCAAGTAAATATCTCAATTTTATGTTATCAAACCCATTAATAATGGAGCGGAGTCCTTGGTTTCTAGTATATACACCAAATCCCACATGTCTGTACTCTTTCCAGCTTGATTTACTTATTTTCCCCTATTTACTCCTATTTAACCCTCAAACCCTTCAACGGAATCATCTCAAAATATAATCTAATCCCAGATATCGTTATAATACATACGTGTCCCAAATTTCAAGGGAATATCTCAATATTATTTTATCAACACCTTTAATAATGGAGTAGGGTTGGTGGGGGGGTTGAAAAATATTATAAATAATCTGAGAGCTTGGCTTCTAGTACATACACCGAATTTAAAGTTTCTGTACTAATACCAACTTGCTTTACTTATTTTTTCATATTTACTCCTATTTAACCCCAACCCTTCAACGGAATCATCTCAAAATATAATCTAGTTCCAGATGTCGTTATAATACATACATGTATCAAATTTCAAATGAATATCTCAATTTTATTTTATCAACCCCTTTAATAATGGAGTCGGGGTGGTGGGGGGTTGAAAAATATAAATAATTAGAGATCTTAGCTTCTAGTACACACACCAAATTCCAAGTTTCGGTATTCTTACCAGCTTGCTTTACTTATTTTCCCCATTTACCCCTATTTAACCCCCAACCCTTCAACGGAATCATCTCAAAATATAATCTAGTTCCAGATGTCGTTATAATACATACGTGTACCAAATTTCAAGTGAATATCTCAATTTAATTTTATCAACACCTTAAATAATGGAGTAGGGTTGGTGGGGGGTTGAAAAATATTATAAATAATCTGAGAGCTTGGCTTCTAGTACATACACCGAATTTAAAGTTTCTGTACTCATACCAACTTGCTTTACTTATTATCTCATATTTACTCCTATTTAACCCCCAACCCTTCAACGGAATCATCTCAAAATATAATCCAGTTCCAGATGTCGTTATAATACATGTTAAAAGTACAATAAAATGTGACAAACATGTAAAAGGTGCAAAAATGTAAAATTATAAAAGTATAAAATGTTAAAACATAGAATTTAAAATAGTAAGCGTAAAAATGTAATACAGTGCATGTATTAAAAAGCATCAAAATATTAAAATAAAATCGAATAAATTTTCACTGAAGAGTTTCAGCACAAAAGTTAGAAAGGCACAAAACTGTTTTAACTAAGCTCTATGTCTTCGGATTCTTCGTCTTCTCTTCTTAGTGGATGTCGTCTTCGTTGAGGAAGTATGCTAGTAAATGTCCTGGAGAGTTTACTAGGTCTCGGAGGAGCTGGGGGCGATGTGGAGACATCGGTGGTTGAATTTCTTCAGTGTATTCTATACTTATAGAATAGGTACACAAATAATAGTCCAAAGATTAAAACAATTATGAAGTAAGTGAACCAAGAGACGTGTTTGGTGACAAAGGGTTCATTAATTAAGTCGTCTAAGTCTTTTGAATACTGGTCGAGTTTGTGTTTAACAATCTCGAGGTCTTCGGTGTTTAAATTGTTCAACTTCAAAGGTTTTAGATTGGGCACTCGAATGTTTTCGGAAATTTGGCCACAACACTCAAACGGGACTTGAATTGGGTGATTATTGTCTTTTCCCTGACACAGTTAATGGTCACATGTAAAGGTTCCGCGTTTATCGCTAACCACTTATTTTCTCCTGGTTCTTGTACGTTGTAACCTTGACTGATGATGAGTGACGTCTGGCAGTTTTCGGGTAGTGTGTCGAGGGTCTTGAAGAGACGGGCTTCGCATATGGCATTGTTGTCAATTGGATATGCAAATAAATTTGAGCATAGCTTGGTATTAGGGTAGATTGGTTTGCATCTTTCGAGGTCTGCGATGGGTATGAACATCAAAGAATCATCATCTCTCGCGATATATTTTTGAGAACTTGATAAAATGTGAAATAGACCAGTTCTATTATCCAGAATAGGAATGGGATATAGTTTAAAAACAGAATATGTTTGAGGGTCTATTAGTGGTATGTCTAATACGAATATTAATTCTGAATTTACCTGAAAAGCTTTCAATTCAATAATATCTAAGTATTGTGAACCCTAATTTGATCGAGAGAGGCAAATTGTTCTTTTGTAAGTTTTGTGAAATCTCTTGTAGAGAGTTTACCAAGTCCTGAGGATTAATGATTGATGTGTGAATTATCTTAAGTCTCGCAAAAGTAATGGAATTTAAAATATCATTTAAATTGTCCTCGATAAATAAATAGCTTGCCATGAGTTGCTCGCAAATACTTAGGAATTTTAATTTTGTATAAGCTATTCGCGTTTCACCTTCGATTTTTAAAATCTGTTTTTCGATTTCCTTTATGTCGTTATTGAACGTCTCTTCGTCAATTTGTAATTGTCGAACAGTTAGATTGAAATTCTTTATGACCTAAGTTGTGACTGATATTTGATTTTTGAGTAAATTCTCCAATTGGTGTTCATCATTATTTAATTTGTTAATACAATTAAGGTAGTATTCGCCGTCTTCAGCACCTAGATTGCCGGTGATTGGTTTAAATATTGAACCTATACCGTTCAAAAGTCCGCGTTTTAACCGTTTCGTGTCGAACAATATTTCGTCGAATTTACTCTTTATGGTTTTAGAAATTTGTGTTAATAAGCTAAGATGTGTTTTAACTTCACTTGTGAAGGTTACCATATCTAAATATGCCGGGTCAAGAGTGATGAAGATTTTATGGCTGTCTTGAGTGTGGAAATGTTCTTATGTACTACTAATGTCCATTTCTTGTGGGAGATTACAATGTCAGTGTCTCGGTGGTAATACACTCCGATAGTGTTGTTTATTGGCGTTATTGAATATTGGGATACTGCTGATCCGAACAGCAAGAGAAACCTGAAAATAAAGTTTAATTTTCAAAACAGGGTTTCATCCTGTCAAAGTTAACTTTAGTTGTCTGGTCTGTTTCTGGATTGGACAAAAGAGCTGAATTTTGAAAGATTTCTATAATATTGAATGGGCCATTAAATTTGTTTTGTAGTTGGTCTTTGATCTGGGATTCTTTTACATAGACTTTGTCTCCAATTTGGTAATCTGGTCGTTTTCCGGGGACATGTTTGTCAAAACGAATTTTGGCTTTCGCTTTTTGGTCTAGCGTACGACTACGTACTATTTTATAGTAGTGCGAGATTCTATTGTTAAGGTCTCTAACATACTTAGTTATCAACTCTTTTTGATTGTATAACGTTTCGGGTGGTCTACAAGATGTGTGTCCGAATACTAATTCGTACGGACTAAAACCATGGGTTTTGTTAATCGAATTATTGTAGCATATTACTGCGTACGGTAAAATAGTCAGTGGGTGTTCATCAGGGTTTTCGGCTTTATGAACTCTAATCATTTCTGCTAAGGTAGCATGAAATCGTTCTATTGATCCGTTAGATTGAGGATGTCCTACACTTGAATAAGTTAATTTTATATCGTATAGAGTACAGAGATCTTTTAGTAGTCTATTGTCGGATTCGCCACCGTAGTCACAATGGACTCTCAAAGGGGTGCCATAGTGCTGGAAATATAGTAACAGGGTGTTTACTACATATTTTGCGGATTTGTCTTGGATTGCGTTAGCCTGGGTAAATTTAGTCAACTTGTCGCGAATGGTCAAAGCGTAATTTCGAGTTGGGTCGATATTGATTCGTTCGAATGGCGTTCTTGGCGTTTCCGTAATTACTAAAGGACTAGACATGTTTTTACGATATACTTTATTCTTCTGACAAATTTCACAAGATTTGATAAAGTTTTCGACATCTTTAGATAATCCTTGCCAATTATATTTATTTTTAATTCTCCGCATTGTTTCGTTTATTCCACGATGAAGATTATTTTTACCGCAATGATGTTGGTCTAAAATGATAGGGATTTGATCTTCATCGGGGGTTTGAACGATATTCTGGCATATTACGATTTTTAAGTCTTTTTCTGCGAAAATGAATGATAACGTTTCAAGTATCGGGAGGTCTAAGTTATTTTCAACGTATTATATTTTGGAAAGGTCTAAAATGTTTTGTCTTTTATACAGTACTATGAACAAATGTTCTACTGTGGATTTAACATCGAATGGCAAAGGAACTATAAAATACTTCCTATTTCGGACTGATTTACTCGAGACGATATTAATAGTGTTTTTGTAAAATTCAGGGTGTTCTTCGAAAATGTCTTCGATTTTTTTTTTGATGTGGATCTTTCAAGTTATCTTGCCGGAAAAAGGTTATGATATTTTTTTATTCTCTATCCAAAAGTTGTTTGTTGGAAGTTTTAATTTTTGAATAGTCTATCAAAGATTTCGTTTTATACAAATTAACAAAAATATCGAATTCTTGAGCTACTTGCTAGTTAGTTATTTGGGCATTTTCGTTCTGGTTTTCGTCATCGTCTTGTTTGTCATATTTTGATTCGTCAGTTTCGTTCTCGGCTAGAATTTTTGAGTGGAGTTTCGAACATTCTGAAAAATGGTTGATCTTTATTCGGGATAGCGCGTCCGCGTTTTTATTGATCTTGTGAGGTTTATATACGATGTCATAGTCGTATTCCTCTAGTTTTAATCGCCAACGTGCGAGTCTACTTCTTGGGTCCTTTATTGAAAATAAGCAGGTAAGTGGTCGATGGTCTGTTACCAATTTGAATTTTCTGCTGAATAGATATGGCCTAAAATGCTTTACTGACCATACTGCTGCTAAAAGCTCGCGTTCGATCGTGGAATATTTGGTTTCCGCAGCGCATAAAGTTCGAGATGCGTATGCGATAGGTAAGTCTTTGCCTATGTTGCCTTGTGAAAGGACAGAACCAATGGCGAATGCACTCGCATCGGTGGTTAAAATAAATTCATCGTTAAAATTTGGGTAAATGAGAATCCGTGTTGTTGTTAGAGTTTGTTTTAGATTTTGAAAAGAATTTGAACAGTCATTGTCGAAGTTAAAAGGTATGTCTTTTTGCAATAGCTTCGTTAGTGGTTTGGTTATTTTTGAGAAGTTAGGGATGAATCGCCTATAATATCCTGCTAAGCCTAAAAATTACTTAATTTCTTTAAGATTTTTCGGTTGGGGAAAATTTAAAATTGCGTCGACTTTGGTGGGATTTGGTTTTATACCGTCTTTAGTGATGAGATGGCCTAAATAAGCGACTTCTTTGCGAAGGAACTCGCATTTGGCGGGTTGAATTTTGAGGTTTGCCTTTTGTAAGCGTTTGAAAACTTCAGTTAGGCCTGAAATATGGTCATGGATGGTAGAGGAGTAGACAATAATGTCGTCCATATAGACAAGACATCGTTCATTTTGAATTCCTAACAAGATATTGTCCATTACTCTTTGGAAAGTTGATGGGGCATTTTTGAGTCCGAATGGCATTCTTACAAATTTGAAATGACCATTCTCAACTGTGAAAGCAGTTTTTTGGATATCTTTCGGATCTATTTGTATCTGGTGAAATCCAGATGCAAGGTCTAACGTTGTGAAATACTGGAATTTGCTTAGTTGATCAAGAAGATCAGAGATGTTTGGAAGAGGGTACTTATCGTCGTTGGTAACTTCGTTAAGTTTCCGATAGTCAACTACGACTCGCCACTTCTGTTTGCCGAAGGCATCCAGTTTTTTGGGGACTACCCAAACAGGGATGACCAGGGTGAAATCGAGGGTTGAATAATACCTTGATCTAGCATTTTAGATATTTGAGTTTTGACTTCTTCTTTATGGACTTGGTGGTAAAGATAAGATTTCGCGAAGATAGGTCGGGAATCATTCGTATCAATGGGGTGTTTAATTTCGTTCGTAAATGTCAAATTGTCACCTAAATAGAAAATGTCTTGAAAATCTAAACAAAGCTGCGTTACTAATTCGGCCTCTTCTTCATTTAGATGATCTAAACATAATTGATTTTGAATTTCAAAAGATCTGTCTGTCGGTATTTGTTGGTCGGGACTGTCAGTGTTGAAATTAAGTATCGATTTAAATTTTTGAATAGGTTCTAGATCTAAATTGGAAAAGTCGATTGATTTCGGTATGGCATTTGCATTAATTATTGTCGTATAAAATTCTCCGTTTTAGTTTACCTTAACGAGAGCATTGGGTAAGCGAACTTTCTCTTTTTCCTGGGCTAACAATATGGCCTCAGTATTCCTCAAATTACATTTAAATTTAAATATTTTTTCCATGCGTGGTTCTATGGAAATCAAATTTTGGTTTTTGTTTTCGCGAGGGACCTTTGAAACGGGAATTTGAGAATTGCAAATATTTTTTGGTGGTGGTTCTGGTAAATCCTGATTTACCTCAAACAGTGGGACAGTTTTAAAATTGGTAATTAATTGATTGTTGTTCATATCAATAACACTCCTAATAATCCATCGAATTCGATGTCTAAATCGCAAATGTATACCTTATGCGGGTCATTAGCTGTAAAAGGTATAAAAACAGATTCGGTTATCGGAATTTTTTGTTCTGTTATGCCTTGTATGGCAACGTTCTCGGGAGATCTACGTTTATAATTTTCTGCAAGCTTTGGTTTAAATATTGATATACCTGCGCTGGTATCGAGTAGCATTTTATATGTCCGTGTTATGTCTTTGATGTAATATAAATTTCTTGAATTTACAGTTAATGATGGATAAGAAATTACATTATAATTTGTTCTGGGAAATTCAGGGACGGATTGAAATTGTCCTCTAGATTCATAGTTTGTAGTTGGCTGGACACTTGGTCGATTTGGAAATCCGGTTGCTGTGTTGGAGTATCTGTAGGATACTCCGGGCCTTGGTAAAAATCCGGTTGATTAACAGAATAATTCATGTGAGGGTTTGCTGAATAATCGGAATAATTTTCATATTGATTTGATGGGTGATCATTATGATTTTGAGGATTGTCAGAAAGATATTCTTATGGTACATAATTGTCATTAAAATTCGAATCAGTTGGAAAATTTTCAGAATTATCAAATTGTTGATAATTTTGTGCATCATAATTGTCAAAATTAACATGATGCGTTTTCTGGGGATTTTGACGGTTGAAATTTGAGGGTTGTTGATTAGGAGGTCTTTGTTGGTAATTTGGGTTAGGTCTTATTACAGAAGGCCTATTTTGTTGGGGAGAATTATTTTGTGAAAAATTTTGTTGTGGGGCAAAGTTGCCTGGGCTATAATGATTTGACGAACTTTGGAAATTAGGTCTCGAAAATTGTTGGAAATTGGGCCTAGAAAATTGTGTTGGAGTTCCACTAAAATAATTTTGTCTGTCTAGGACTTTGTTGTGAAAATTGTTGTTTTGCACGACACTCGTTAAAATTGTGTCCACTTCTTTTGCAATAATTGCAAAATTGCTGGGAATTTGGACGTTTTTGTTGAGATTGTACAGGGTTTTTGTTGGCTGGTTTATTTGAGAATTTTTGTTGCTCAAAGTATGACAATTGAAGTTCTCGTTTGACTCTACTAAATGCGTCTAACATAGTTCCTGGATTGCCAGCGCGAATTATTTGGCCTAGTTTAGATTCGAGTCCTGTGAGTAGGGTATTATGTGTCATGGTTTTGATTAGACGTGATTGGGCGGTTTTCTCCTCTAACGTTAATGTTTGTTTCTGCACAGCGGCGTGCATTTCGGCATTATGTGTTTGTAATCGAGAAATAAATGTTAATACACTTTCATTCTGCAATTGATGTATTCGTTTTTATCTCTGCCCAAGTAGCAGGATTTCGCGAATTTATTAGCTCTGATGCTTTCCCGCGAAGCTTATTTTTAATATGCAAAGTTACAAGGATTCTTTGGTCATCTACTGCCATTCCTTGTGCATAAACACATGCAGAAATAAATGTGTGTAAAAATATAGGGTTCCCATCGAACTCAGGTATTATCGAAAAGATTTCACTTAACTTGTAGGGTTCGATATTTATTGTTTCGTTTGCTGTAACGTTCTGGTTTTCATTTCCATCGACTTGATTGTCAGTCATTTTTACTAGGTTTTAATTATTTAATTTGAAAGAAAATGAAATTTTAATGAATTAAAATTATGAGGTCAAAATCTGAATGATACGGCACTGGTGTAATAAATGTTTCACAAACTTATGATATACTGATTAGCTTGGAATGTGTTTGAATGCAAAATAAATGCAAAGGTAAAGGTCGTGTAACAACCTTTTTGAAATTAATCTTAAAACTGAAATTTGATCTGTTGAAATGTATAAAATTTCTTGATAAGTTTAATGAGTCTTTCGCTAATCTGGGTTATAAAACTGTTGTTTTACGTTACGTACAAATTAAAATAAACTAAATGATTGGATTTGGTTTGAAAAATGTTAAATGTAGAGCACAAAATAAAACGAGATGATTCTTATTTGTACTTACATTAATGTTTTCATCTCCGTGGACTCGTGCAGCTGCAGTGCGACTTCGTAAAGCTAGCTCCGTCTGTTGTCGACGTCGAAGACACCAACTTCTGAGCAGGGATGATTTTCTTACTTGCTAAATGTGTTTGTTGTTCGTTGAGTGGTTGCTTCTTAAAACTAATTGTTGCTTGTTGTGTTTCTTAAAAGTTTCTTGATTGATTGTTGCTTGAAATTGATTTGTTGCTTGAAAAATTGTTTCTTGAAATTGATTTGTTGTGTGCTGAGGTTCTTTTTCTTCTTAAAGAATTGGGATTCACCACTCCTGTCCTAAAGTTCCCCTTGTTCTTCCAGACTTACCCTCCAGTTAGGCACCTTTTTGCAGATGTTGCTCTAGGGTAGTTTCTGATAGTTAGGCTCCGGTACAGGGTGTTTTGAAGATCCTTTTCGACTGCGCCAATTGTTACATCACACACAACACAAGGAACTTTTTAAAAATATTTATTTTGATTAAAGGATAGTAGCTACTATCCTGACATGAAATTGATGATACAAAAGTGAGTTAAGAACTGAAGTACCAATGTTACTTTACATATATTTATAAATTTAAAAGTGCTGGCTTGAAGAGTCTTAGAACAAAGGAATATTGTGAACGAGCCTGTGAATCAGGTGATGTTGAGTTAGCAAAAGGAGCAGCTGCCATATGTAATATGATACGCCTGATAAGGCTACTTTCATATGACTCTAAATATTATAAGTTACTTGGTAATATTTTATATAACATACATACATGTATCAAATTTCAAATGAATATCTTAATTTTATTTTATCAACTGCTTTAGTAATGAAGTAAGGGTGGTGGGGGATTGAAAAATATTATTAAAAAATCTGAGGCTTTGGCTTCTAGTACATGCACCGAATTTCGTTACTGTACTGCTACCAACTTGCTTTACTTATTTCCCCCTATTTAACCCCCAACTCTTCAACGAAAATGTCTCAAAATATAATATAGTTCCAGATGTCGTTGTAATACATACGTGTACCAAATTTCAAGTGAATGTCTCAATTTTATTTTACCAACCCCTTCAATAATGGAGTAGGGGTGGTGGGGGGTTGAAAAATATTATTAAAAAATCTGAAGCCTATGCTTCTAGTACTTACACCAAATATTAAGTTTCTGTACTCTTACCAGCCTGCTTTACATATTTTTCCCTATTTACTCCTTATTTAACCCCCGCCCTTCATCAGAATAATCCCAAAATATAATCTAGTTCCTGATGTCATTATTATATATACGTGTACCAAATTTCAAGTGAATATATCAATTTTATTTTATCAACCCCTTTAATAATGAATTGGGGGAGGGGTGGGGGGATGAAATATATTATAAAAAATTTTGAGGCCAGCTTGCTTTACATATTTCCCCCCCTTCACCGGATATCTTCAAAAAACAATCCAGTTCCAGATCTCGTTATAATATAGGTATATGTGTACAAAATTTCAAGTCAATATCTTAAACCGTTCCGGAGAAAACGTGCGGACAAAAAAAGTTACAGACAGGCAGACCGACAGACAGACAGACACACTCAAATTTAAAATCTCGACGTTTCATGACATTCTAAACCTATTTCAAGAAAAAAAAAATTTAATTTTTTTTACGATTACTATACTTTCAATCCACTACGTGGATGTGGAAGTAATTTTAATATTTCAAAAACTATTGAGTTTTCATGATTATGTTAGGATTAAATTTACTCCTTAGTTCACGTCCTATCACATCTCCAAAGGAATATGTCTAATCACCAATAACTACGCATATTAGAATATTTCCCTAAGGAAACTCTCAAATATTTCCTGTCTCTAAGATAAAATCCTTAGAGATGGGAAATGTCCATAGGAACGATATTTGATTAGCTGTGAGTTGTGACTAAGATAATGTGTCATTATTATTGGTACCTATATGTTAATCATGTAGTTGAGGGCAATTCATATATTCTCTTATTTTTACGGATTTTTGAATTAATTTAAATCTAGAGAAATGTAGACAACCAGCGCGAAAGTAAAATGATAAATTTTCATCGGCTGTAAAATGTGCCTTCAACATATTATGCCGGCAAATGCGACTATATATTTAGGTAGCTGGCCAGTTATTTCACTTTAATATTTAGAGATTTTACAGTTAATTATACATTATCTAATATCAGTTTAAACATAGACGAAAATTATTTACATTGTGAATATTATAGCATTACCTGCATCTCCAGACAAGAGAAGTTTTGATGAAGAACCAATAGGTTTCATTGCCTTTTCTGGATCGAGCCAATTGTATTTGTTCTGTTGCAATTCCGGCTGATTAATGACGCTCAAGAATTTGTTAATCAAGTCTATTACACATCTTTCTACTGTTGACGATTTCAGTTCAATTTCTTGACCTGTATACAATATCAGGTTATTTTTAATGTGTCATAACACAGGCACACAAAAAAATATAAAAACCCCTGCCCAAGGAATCACTACTTCCACATCCAGATTTCCGTCCTAGACTCTTTAAGGGAAAACATCTTGACCATATTTGCAATCTATAGTCTGTTTTTAAACCAGGAGGAGCGTTTTAAATTTAACGCGCTAAATCATACATCTGTGATTGGATACGCCCTCGCCAATTTTACACAAGGCAATAGTAGTAAATTTTGACGTATTGTAAAAATTTTAATTTCATGTCATAAATTATTTGGTTATAATTTCTATTTTATCGTTTGCACTTTTATATTTTTAATCCCGTTTGTATAAATTTGAAAGTAAAAGTGGCTAATTACTTGTCGGCGTAAATGGTATAGATGCTGTATAAAATACCTAGAGGTCAAATAGAAGTCGATGCATTATATAATGTAATAAAATACACACAAAAACACTGTAGTGGTGTATTGTTGGTTGCCCAAAACGCAAAAAAGGTTTTAGTGTATTTTCTAGTTACTTTTATGGTGTGAATTGAACTTTCATGTTTACTCCTCCTGGTTTAAAAACAGACTATAGTATGTGGAAATAAATGGTCATAGAATTTGGATGAGGCAGATGTCATAAAAAAAATTAGAGGCGTTGGTTTCTAGCATATACGTCAAAAATGAAGTTTCTAGACTTCTATTAGCTTGCTCTACTTATTTTCCCCACTTTACATCCCCCCCCACTCCTTCAATGGAATGATTTCCATCATTACAATACATACGTGTAGTGCATTATGCAGGACGGATGGAACCTCGAAAAATATGAATTTTTCTTAGCCTAACGAGAATATGTCCCCTCAATTTTCTTGTATCAACCCGGTGGTGGGGGGGGGGTTCAAAAATAGCAATTTGAGGCCTTAGCTTTTAGTATCTACATCAAATCTCAACTCATTACTCTTACCTGCTTGCTTTACTCGTTTTTTGCTATTCACCCGTACCAGCTTGCTGGAGCAGTGCTAAGGTGTTTGGCTTGCGATCACGGAATCCCGGGTTCGAATCCTGGCCAGGGTACGGACAACTTCTCTCTACGAATATTCCCGATAGTGATAGCTAATACAGTGCGCAGAGGCGTAGAACCTGTCAATCAAGTGATTGCCCAAATTGTATTCCTAACAGTTAATTTCTTAGTTAAATCTTGAGATAATTTGATGAGAAACTCGAAAAAACATTTGTCCTACAAAAGGGATGGTTTGACCGAAACGCCCTCCACTCCCAACGTGATCAAAGAACGAGTATATAATAGTATATTAGATACCGAGGTGGAAAGTGTTTCATTGTTGTCGAGAGATGAGACAGTTGACTGAGGCGCGAAGCGGCGAGGTCAACTAATTCTGGAGACAGCAATGAAACTTTTCACCAAGGTTTGTATACTATTTTATTCACAATCATCCTCCTTAATGAAGAAAAAGCCAAATAAACCGTTTAAAATTCTTATGTCAAAGTGACTTTGCGTCGTTTTTAATATTCAGGCTGGAAAGTGGCCACTTTCCAACCCGAGATATTACTTTCCAACCCGAGATATCACTTTCCAACCTGTAATATCACTTTCCAACCCGAAATGTCATATTTTAGTTCAATTGTCGAATCAAATTAGAAATACTTTCTAACTTTTGACATGTAAGACAATTTGATTATTACTGTGTGATTGTGAATAATAGTATATTATTCAACGAGCATATAATGAAGCCATTATATGCGAGTAGAATACTATACTTTGTCCACGACTATTAAATATTTAGTATTTAATATTTATTTAATTCATTATTTAATTTCTCCTATTTAAGAAAGATTCATATATCATTATATATATTCTTTTCGATTTTTTCGGGCAATAACTTTAATGAGACGATTTCTGTAGCTTCCTTTATCTCTGGCGGTGTCAATGAAATCTCGTTTTCATTGTCAATATCCTCTTATTTAATTATATTACTCTCTTTGCAAAGTTTGACGTTTCAGATCAACTACAGAATTACGCTTTGACACATTGTCATGGCTTACTAATAAAATAATACAGTTTGTAGACATGTAAGTAAATGGTTTTAAAAACAATGTTGGGGATTGCCGCGTGTTACTAATAGCATCATCTGCTTTGAAAGAAACTTACTAATGTAGTTTTTGAGTATTCATTAAAGTACCTCTTCGGCATGTACCATTGGAGTGCTTTCTAGAAAACTTAGAGAGACGACATTTGTCTTTTGGTTGCTGCAATTTTGACATTTTAAATTTTTAGTAAAAAGTCACTAATGTCATTTCTTATAAACAACTGACTGTCCTCATTAATCACTGCAATCAGTGAATAATGAAATCATTATTCACTGTAGGGAATAATGGATAGCATTATCCTTGAGGAAACACATACATAATGAGTACATTATTTAATAGTCATAGACAAAAGTTATTGTTAACCAGCTGATATTTTTACTGTTGCTTAGTAAATGTTTGTATAATTAAATGGCCACATTGTCCTACAAATTAAGTGGTACGATTTCCCAGTCCTACGCTCGGAAATGATGGCTTCACGGTAACACTCCTCTCATTACTAACTGTAGAACAAAGATATCACATGATAGGTTAGTGTATTATCTGCCCAAATAAAACAGTGCCCTACAAAAAAATGGGTATGTATCGTTAGTCCGACAAAAATTATACTGGTCTACAAAGAAAATGTTCATTGGCCATTTAATTATACAAACATTTACTAAGCACCAGTAAAAGAATCATCTGGTTAGTAATAACCTTTATGACCTTGTTATTTGGACACGTTGAGAGTGGGGGACGTTTCGGTCAAACCATCCATTTTGTAGGATAAACGTTTTTTCGAGTTTCTCATCAAATTATCTCAAGATTTAACTAAAAAACTAACTGTTTGGAATAAAATTTGGCCAATCACCTAATCGACATGTTTGACGTCTGCGCACTGTATTAGCTACCACTATCGAGAATTTTCGTAGAGAAAAGTTGGGCGTCTCGTCAAAACGAAGCTACTCACGAAGATTCAGCCTGTTAGTAATCATTAGTGGAAAACGGCGCTGTACTGTGGACTATTAGCATTAGAGATCATATTTTCCCGAAGTTTTTAATTTTTTTACTACATCGCGAGAGAGGATAATAAAGAATGGTTGATGGTTCAGGGAGAATCAGATAGCGAGAAGAGTAGAGGACGCCTTCCAAAACGTTGGGCTCACACCGTGGAGCTAAGAATTTACCACCAACTAACGAGCCACTTTTAAGGGAATATATTCTTCCTTATAAATTACTTTGCCTAGGGTCGATTCCTCATGTTATGTGAGTGATGCTCAATAAACTAAAGACAAGCTGAACTTTGGTATAGTACTTTGTTTTGAAGTGTTGAATATACCCAGAAATCCCCAGGGAGTAATATTGACCTATTTTAATTTTTTTATTTTTAACTCGAAAAGGAAGTATTCTAGAAACAATATGTCAAGAAGGAAAAGTTGAAGAGCAGGAAATTTCCCACTGGAGAAGTTAATTTCAAAATGTTTAAAACTAGCAGTGGAGGAGTTGTGGATATTTAAATTTAGAGTCTTTTTCAAAATCTTAATGTTTTATAGTTAGGGTTAATTAAAGTATGAAATAATCATCAGATAAACCAATATTATCCAAAAATATTATACAGTGGAGTACAAAAGAAGTTTTGTGGGGTTGTGTTAAATCTTTGTTGATGAGAATAACAAAGTTAAATAACGGCCTTTCTGGCTGTAATCCACTACGAGACAGAACAAATAATTGAAGTTGCCCGCAAAGTTGCTGCCTTTAAGTTTTTAACGCAAAGACGATGCCTATGATCGGTGTTACTAATTCATTATTGCCAGAAAAGAATGTTTATAGTTTGTCCAGGAAAATCATCAAAGCCAAATAAAATAACAGACATATCAACCTTACAACAATAACGGGAGACTTTGTTATTCTTAGTATGCACGCTGTACTGTATTATTATATGTTTGGGTAAAATTAATTTATATGTAAAGTGTAATTCAACTAATCTAGACGAAATCTCATTATATAGTACATTTCCGGAATGTTTTGAGAATTACCCCAAATTTAGGAATTCACTGCTAACTCAAATTTTTTGAATTTAGACTTATTTGATAGGAAATTTCCCTAAAATGCTTTGTTCGCGAGTTATAGAGAAAATAATTTAAAACAGGCCGATTTTACCCCTTTGGGGGGTTGTTTTGAGGGGACAGGCTCAACGACTCACCGCTGGGGTTTCAGGGTATATTTAGCACTTCAAAACAAAGCACCATATCAAATTTCAGCTTGCCTCTAATTTGTTGAGCATCAACCTGGATTGACCCTGGGCTAAAGGTCAATATTTAAACATAGAACTTCTTATATTTGTTTTGAATATATACGACTTTTTTAGTCTTATCCTCAGAAGCTAGTACCTCCCCGAGTATCCTTTAGTACTTAATTATAGAACACCTTTTGTGAAAATGGTTGGCTTTAAAATTACTTGTTTTCTGGCGATGTATAACATTCTGTTGCGAAAATTCGCTAGGGCTTATAGCATCGTCAGGAAGAAATACAAGAGATGTAGTGGCTAAGGTTTCCAAGACCTCATCTATTCTTGCTTCTTTCATGTCTCTGACATCCTTAACGAACATTTCTATGTAATCTAGAACGTTGGTGACTTCTTGACAAAATTCTGGTATTTTCATTGAAGTCCAAGTAATTGTTGAGAAACCAGGCATAAAAACATTTTCCATTTTAATTAACTGGGCTCTCATCATGGGTAAAAATAGAGTGGGAATGTTCAGTCGTATGGTATCATTTCTTGTAACAAGTGCTTTAACAACCTCGTAAGAGTTAAGCAATTTTTCTTTGCAAAAAACTAATACTTGGCCGACATCAGGAACAGCTAAAAATAAGTACATTTTGAATAAAAGTTTAAACGATAATAACATAGGCACACAAAAAAAATGGCGATTCCACGGACCAAACCAATCATTTCCAGTGTATTTTGGCTTGCTGAATCCGAATCCGGTGTCAGTTTTGCTCCACCACGTCACAATGTTTTTCTATCCTCTAGAAACAGTTAGAAAAATGCGATTATTGCATTTTTCTAACTGTTTTTGTGATGATTGGTTTGGTCCGTTTTTGTGTGTCGGTGATAATTGATAACCTACTAGAGACATGAGATTTTTGCGAATATACAGTGAGTTCACTATTAAGGAAATAAATTCGATAACATCTTACCTATTTTCTTTCTCTGGATACGTAATTTCCACATATACCAAACCTCTTAACATAACACCCGAATACATCATCGGGAAATCATTAAAACCAATGGTTTTTAATCACCTCCCAATTAAGCTAACGTGACTAGCGAAGCGTATGTCGATTGTTGGGATTCGACCGCTGTGTTCAAGAGTATTGGTGTTTGTAAAAACTACGTCTCCAGAGATTTCGTCACACAAAAGGGTTCAGCCCCCTCCACGACTATTTTCTCTCTACCAAAACAGTCAGATTAGGCTAGACATATTAGGAAAAAAATGGGGGTTCAGAGGAAAGTTTTGCTATAGTTTTGATTTTCTCACCCTCTATGTTTTTGGGTCACTGAATACAATTTTGAAGTTTGCAGGCAAAAATTTGGCCTGGAACTTTGTTTTTGTGGCACTTTTTGCCCAAATTTTGGCACTTTCTTCAGTTTTTAGCCTATATCTCAGAAAGGAAGCGTTTTTCCGACAAGCCGATTCTACATAAAATTAAAGTTCCTACATTTTTCATATATAACGGTTTTTTGGAAGACTAACCGTTCCGCCGCTAGAGCGCGCCAAAAAAGGGCCATATTCCCATATCTAGTGAAATTCACCGTTTTCACGAAAATCGCCCTTGCTATGATACTTAACTGTTGATCGTAAATAATTTATAATGAACTCGTGTTTTGTATGGGTTGTCATGAAATGGAAAATGGTTTAAGAGAAGGAACCAAATCTGCTCTATGCAAAGCGTTTGTACCCACACAAAACAAGTTCAGCGGAAAAGTGCAACATGTAATCGACGGTGGGTTCTTATTACACAAAGTTGTCTGGCCCTTCTCTGCAATATGCAACAGGTATGTTAACTACGTCATTAATATCTATGGGCCACAGAAATCGTCGTCTTCGATGGATATCCTGAAAGTACGAAAGTACAAAAAGTGCTGAACAGTTGAAGAGGTCTATGAAAACGATTTCCGCTGACATTCTCTTCGATAAGAACACAGAGAAAGGAAAATTCCTGGCTAATACGAACAACAAAAGAAGATTGATTTCCATGATCATAGCCAAGTTACACTCTCAAAGAATGACATGGATACAGGCCACAGAAGATGCCGACACCGTCATTGTAAACGAAGTCTTTGGCTGAACGTACTGAAACTGTGGTGGTGGTTGGAGAGGACATCGACCTGTTGGTCATCCTCACGGGTCTTTGCCAACGAGAGAACGTATTCTTCCTGAAACCAGGAAAGGGAAACGTTCCTCCAACCACCTAGTCTCCTGTGTACGCTCTGCAAAACAAAACCATTTAAGAACACATCATGTTTCTTCGCGCAATGAGTGGGTGTGATACGACTTCAGCACCTTACAACCAAGGAAAATTGAAGTTTGTGAAAACTCTCACCAAAAACCCCCCACCTTTCCGATGTTATAAGTATGTTCAAAAACCCTGAGGCAACTCCAGAAAGCATTGCAGCAGCAATGGAGAGATTCCTGGTCAACGTGTATGGCTATACAGGAATAACCATCGATAAACCCTCTGAGGTACATTAATTATAAGAAGGCAGCTTTCAAGACCTCATCAAAAGTAGTTGCGAAGATTGGGGTTGGAAACAAGCAACAAATTGCCTGGAACCGATCACCTCTCTACAAGCCCCTGCTCCTCCCTAACTGCTACATCTGGTGTTATGCAGATGCCTCAAGATCTGTGCAAAAAAATAAAGCTGCAAAAAGGCAGGCCTCGATTGCACCAATCTGTGCATCAACTGTGAGGGTTCTGCAACAACGTGACTATCGAGACAGATCTCACAAATACCCTTGAGGATGGACCATTCGACGTCGAAGTATAGAACGAACTGGGCTTCACCTTCTCTCCGGTTGTCGAGACCATCGAAGAAAGTGTGGCAAGGAGGACGAAGGTATGTAACATTTCCTTCCGAAAAAACGACAATCACATACTTGGAGCATAGATGTACCTGTCTGAAGTAGTTAATATGAATGTACAAGCTGACCCATATATTCTGTTCATTACAGACCTCCCACCACCTAAAAAAAATAAGGAGAATAGATGAACGGACCGAAGAGGATGTGACAGTTCCTTGAAAAACGAAGGTATATAGAAAGTATCTTCAATAGTAAACATGTGCAGTACTACTCACCTCGTTTAACATTCAACATTCGCAACATTTATCATTATAATAATATGAATAATATATATTATACTACTGACTATATAGTCCAGTACGTGGGTATCAAAAAGGGTTGTTTGAATGCAAAAGGTGGGGTAGTAGTGATTTTTTAGTATGTTGTTAGGCTTGGGGCCTTAATGAAAAATCCAAGTTTTCGACCTCGAGGCGCATGCGCCCGAGCCGCCATCTTGGATTTTAGGTACAAAAATTTGATTTTTTGATAATAACTCAAAAACGGTGGCTTTCACGACAAAAGATGTTCTATACAAAGTTAAAGAGGACAAAATTTTCTACATTTGTTGTTAAAAAATTTTTTTTTGTAGCACACATATGTTAGGAGTTACAGCTATGTGAAGTTGCACTATTTGAAAAAAAGGTATTATATTTTATTATTTGGCTGTTAATAACTAAAATAAATAATTTAAACAAATGCCAATCATATTGAAATAATTTTTAAAGAAACTCTAATTTTATATTAATAGGTTGCCCTAAGCCTTAACGGATAGGCAGGTAGCGAGAGAACAGCTGCTATCTAGTAGGTATTGAGAGAGGGTCATAAATGACCTTCAGTGCATCGAGTCTGTATGCGTCAGTGTGTGCGAAGCTTTTGAGAATTATTGCGACGTTCATCTTGATACATCCGAGCAACATCTCGATGCAAGGGCTGCACGTATCTTACGAGACGATCAAGACCTAAAAAAATTGTTGCATTGGTTTTCTCAGCATCCTCCCTTTACCGAAATCAATTCCCTTGTTTGCATAAGCACTGGACTTGTTGGAGATGCAACGATAAACTGTCATTTGCCCAGGGAAATGGGTTTAAATGGTTTGAACAAAATGGTTAATACGTACCAAAATTTTGAGGCAATTAAATTCAAACGAAAAGATAAAGTTATCCCACTACTAGCAGTTAATAGCAGCAAAAAAGTCGGCGAAGAAACTATTTGCCTCAACCCACTAATGCTGTTTCAAAGGATGTACATTGCTAAGAAATCCGAAGACGAGATAAAGGATTTCCTTAAATACGAGCTGGACCCCTTTCCTTTGTCGCTTTTTTCGGAAGCAAGAATGCGCAAAGGAACCAAGTCATCTTTATATTCCGTATTACACCGCTTTCCGATGAATTTCAATTTGGAGATAACCAGATCAATGTGGTGGATGGGGGATATCTCCTACACAAAGTTGTGTGGCACCGAAATGATTTGTTTGGAGCGATTAGTGACAAATATGTTCGATATGTGCAAGATCATTTTGGTTCCCACGCAATTGTTCTTTTTGATGGATATCCAACTGATGGTGACAATACAAATACAAAGACCGCAGAAAGACGTCGTCGATCAAAAAAGCACGTATCTGCCGATGTCCTTTTTGATGAAACAATGGTGGTGCAAGTTTCGCAGGAGCGATTTTTAGCCAATGAAAAAAATTAAGTTCGTCTCATATCGATGCTGAAGATCACATTTGAGCTGGCTGCATTTACAGTTAAACAAGCTGAAGATGATGCCGATGTGCTAATTGTCAACACTGCAATTTCTTTATGCAGTGAATCAATATTTGATGCTGTTTTTGTGGTCGGGGAAGATGTTGACCTTTTAGTACTTGTGGACAGCCTTAGCACCAGCCGGAAGTTCTATCTACTTCCGTAAACCTGGAAGAGGAAAAATTGCTGAGAGGATATATTCAGCAAGTAGCCTCAAATACGAAGAAGCAACCAAGCACATTCTGCTCTTGCATGCCTTCAGTGGTTGTGACACAACGTCATCCCTATTCAATCAGGGAAAAACTAAATTTTGTACGCTGATAGAAAAAAACAGAGCGGTTCATGACATAATTGAAATTTTCAACCAACAAGATGCCACGTCAGAGGAGATTGCCGAGGCCGGAGTACGCTTTCTTGTAGCTTTATATGGTGGCAACATGGATAAAGAGAGTTTGGAAGAGATTCGTTTCCAACGCTTCGCCAAATCTACGCTGAAAAGCAAATTTAATCTTGCCTCTTTGAAACCTACAAAAGACGCGGCGCAATTCCACGCCTTTAGGACGTACCACCAAGTACAGAAATGGAGAGGCATAGAGAAAAATCCTGAAGACTGGGGTTGAAAGCATGGCGCTTACGGGCTCACTCCCATAACAATGGCGGAAAAACCAGCTCTCGATTCCTTATTAAAATCGGTATCTTGTAACTGCAAAAAGGGGTGTGGTGGGGCATACAGCTGCCGAAAGGCGGGACTTAAATGTTCGGTTGTATGTGGCTTCTGCAACGGAGAATCTTGCGGAAATATGCCGGAAATCCGCATTGAAAGCGAGGACGAGGATGACGACATTTTTCAGGCTACGAATCAAAACTACGACAAGGACACCGACAATAACCAAACGTACCAAAATGTAGTAGAAATTAATTTTTGTAACGCTCTAAAATCATAATTTAGTATTCTTAAATTTAAAAAAAAAGCGATATACTTTTCGCCTTTAACTTTGTTTACGATAAGTATAATACTGTTAAATGATAATATTCAAGTGCCTCTTAGTTTTTTTTTATAATTATGTACAAATATAATGATATATAATAAGAATAATAAAATAAAACTCAACCAAAATGAAGTTTCCGCATTTTTTTTCAAATAGTGCAACTTCACGGAGCTGTAACTCCTAAAATATGTGTGCTACAAAAAATTGCTTTAGCAAAAAATTTAGGAAATTTTGTCCCCTTTAACTTTGGATAGAACATCTTTTGTCGTGAAAGCCACCGTTTTTGGGTTATTGTCAAAAAACAAATTTTTGTACCTAAAATCCAAGATGGCGGCTCGAGCGCATGCGCCTCGAGGTCGAAAACTTGGATTTTTCATTAGGGCCCCAAGCTTAACAACATACTAAAAAATCACTACTACCCCACCTTTTGCATTCAAAAAACCCCCACGTACTGGACTAATAATAAACTGTAGTACTTTGGTAATAACTGCATTTCATTTGTTTGTCTCCATTTTTTCAATTACTTTCCCTATATTCATTATTCATGTAAGGTATACTGGGTCCGGGAATATGGCCCTTTTTTGGCGCGCTCTAGCGGCGGAACGGCTAGTCTTACAAAAAAAGGTGATATGTGAAAAATGCGGGAAATTTTGTCTACTTTAATTTTATGTGGAGTGGGTTTGTCGAAAAAATGCTTCATTTCTGAGATATAGGACAAAAACTGAGAAAAGTGACAAAGTTTGAACAAACAGTGCCAAAAAACAGAGTTCCGGGCCAAATTTTAGCCTGCAAACTTCAAATTCGTGTTCAGCGACCCAAAAAACATGGATGGTGAGAAAATAAAAACTATAGCAAAACTTTCCTCTGAGAATCCTAATATGCTTAACCTAGATGCCAGCACATTGATTTTTGAGGACGCTGAGTGTGCACCTCCTGCATCAAATGTGAGTGATTGTTGTCCAATACTTGCAATTTTGACAAAACGTCTCTTAATCATAAGAGGTAATTTCTTGAATAAAATTTAAATCTTCATCGCGCCTTCTAGTTGTCCCCTCGCAGAATTCGATTCTTCACTCAAAGTCTTCAGAGAACTCGTGCACCCAGTAAACTTTAGAAGGATGATAGGTACTTGAGTGCTGGATAAGGATCCTATCTCCAAATCATAGTTTCTTGAGAATTCTCGAATTGACACACGAGGTGAGGATTTTCTTCAGGTTTTGACACAATGTTTACGTTAACGTCTTCAACTTCTACTTGTGGTGGTCGACGTTCAAGTAGATGACCAGAATCTCTAAGTTTATATTCCATTTTACTTACATCAGACTGGGAAATTTCAGGCCGGTCTGGATGAGTCTCATAAAATAAATTACATGTCTCTTCTATTTCCTAAATCAATCCACACGAGTGCCTCTATTCGTTCTTTTTTCATTAAAATCATTTTGACAGTACTAGTTAAATATCATTCAATTACTGTTGAAAAACTGAGGACCCAGCGAAGGATCTCTACGATTCCTATTAAAATATATATATTTAAGTTCTTCTCATGGTTTACAATTTTTGTCAATGTAAAAAATTCAAAAGATAATGATTCACCTGGCTATGAAGCAATCGATTGCCACGTTGAATAAATGTAATTTGTACGTAAAATATAGTACGTAGAATATGCTTTTACAATAAATATGCATTACTGTTGCATGCCGGGAATCCCAGCTTCTCAAAAGACGCTCATAAAATGTTGAACGGACGACTATAAAATATAACTTTGGAAAAATTTGCACATTATCGGGAATGACATTGCGCATATAATTACAGAAGGAGGCATACTGTCCGCGGTTGCAAAAAAGAGAATATTTTCCGAACAATTTTGTATTACTGAAAATTGTTTCAGTTCATGTCTTAAGAAATGTTAAAAAAAACGCTGCCTAAGGAATTACTACTTCCACATCCAGATTTCCTAATCAAGTTTCTGTAAACGAAAGTATTTTGTTAATTATATTTGCTCTACAGTATGTGGGAATAGTTGCTCATAGAATTTTAATAATATTGTATTTAAAATTAAAACCCACAAAACGATGTGCCACTTCAATACCTTTTCGATTGACCGACGTTTAATGGGAGTGAAAGTGGCTAATGCCCAAAAATACAAGCTACAGAGTCTGTTTTTAAACCAGGAGGAGCGTTTCAAATTTGTCACGCTACATCATATGTCTGTGATAGAATATGCCTTCGCCAGTTTTACACAAGGCAGTTATCGTAAATTTTGACATAATATTGCAAAAATTTTAATTTGTTATAAATTATTTTGTTTTAATATCTAGTTTATCGTTTGCACATTATGTACCAGTTTTTAATCCCTTTTGTATAAATACACACAAATACACTGTAGTCGCCCAAAACTCCAAAAAGGTTATAGTGTATTTTCTGGTTTCTTTTATATGGTGTGAATGGGACTTCCATGTTTACTCCTCCTGGTTTAAAAACAGACTATAAATCACAACTTTATTTTGTTAATAATCCTTTTAATAATGGAGTGGTGGCAGATGTCATAAATATTGCATTTTTGCAAAATGTCATAAAAAATTGAGACCATCGCTTCTAGTTTATGCACCAAATCCCAAGTTTCTGAACTTTTACTAGCTTAATTTACTTGTTTACCCTTATTTACTCCTATTTCACCCACAACCCGTCAACGGAATCATCTCAAGATATAGTTAATCTAGTTCCCTACATCGCTGTAATATATACGTGTACCTTTCAAGTGAACACCTCTGTTTTATTTGGGGGGGGGGGGGGGGGGATGTAGTGGGAGGGTGACAAATGTTATAAAGAAAATTGAGGCCTTGGTTTCTAGTATCTATACCAAATCCCAAGTTTCTGGACTATTACCAGCTTGCATTACTTATTTTTCCCTATTTACCCCTATTTCAGCCCCCAATCCTTCACCGGAGTAAACTTATAATCTTTTCCAGATCTCGTTATAATATATACGTGTACCAAATTTCAAGTCAATATCTTAAACCGTTCTAGAGGAAACGTGTGCACAAAAAAGTTACAGGCAGACAGACCGACCGATCGACAGACAGAAAGTTTTTTTGCTCAAATTCGCTCAATTGTTTATTATTTTTTGCAGTTGCGGACAGAATGACGCCCTTCACATTTGGATCCACAATGTCCTTCCATATAACATGCGTATTTTTTCAAATGCTTTATCTTCGAGGCACATCCTATGACCGAATTTGTGTCTCCCGATTCCTGACAATTTCAGAAACTATTTACAATAAAGATGTTAACTGATTGATTAATTATCCAGCGTACGGTAGGCATTGCTGCACTTCCGGATATCCAATCTTGCTTGTTGCCTTTTCGTTGTTAGGAGTATGTAGAAATATACAGAGTGCTGTATTCAAAACAACAAAGTAGCATATCACTTCCGCGAGATACGGTGATATTTAGTGATCACGTAGGCCAACAAATGCCACTTTATAAACAGAAATGGACAGATCCGAGCGTTTTTACGGAAAGAAATCTGATAAAATTGATCGAATTTAATCCCTTCATTGTGAAAATTCACTGTATTGCATTTTAAAAACATAAACTCATATTATAGTGCAGGGGCTTGTGTAATTCAGTGGAATTTTTAATGAAGGAATAGTATATGGGATACGTACTAGGTGTTTTGTCCGCTCTTGTGTCAGAGGGCCTGTATGACGTCATAATATCAGGGTGGTCGCCAGAATGGACGCTAATCTCTATTTTGCTCTGTACCTTATTTATGGTTAGCTCCATGGAAATTTTACAAGGAAACTTTTTTGTTGCTGATAAAATAAGGAATAAAAAAGGTTAATATAACATTTTTGATATCTGTTACCGTTTCTTAGATATACTTTACTATTCGAACACTGAAAATGTGGTAACGTGTGATTGCTTGGCAACTATGAAAATAAAGGCGGCTACAGACGTAACTGCATACTTGAACATGCGCAAGTTTATTGTACAAGTATACTGAAATCTGCATCGCCGCCACACGTAAAATTATACTTGAACAGTTGTGCAGTGACAGTTAAGCGCAAACAAAGGATAAAAATGGCATCAACGAATGAAGACGATGCGGTTACGTTTACAGTTTACACAAGTCTGCCGGCCTGCCGTACACACGCTCAAGCGCTCAGGTATACTTGCGCAAACCCAACATGTACAAGTATACAATATAGAATTTCATCAAATCCCATGTCATTTGTACAGTCACAATACTTGTGCAAGTGTTATAATACACATGTTCCAGTATACTTGTACAATAAACTTGCGCATGCATACCGTTCAAGCAGTTACGTCTGTAGCCGCCTTAATACTCCACTTGATTTTTCCAGGAAGTACAATTATTATATAACTTGTACATTATTATTACATATATTTTTTAATTGATACGTAAATATCTAGTAGAAAGCAAGTTTCACAGGTCATCATCTGAGTCCGAGGGTTCTTTTTCATTATCCGCAAAGTCACTGTTACTGCAGATCTCTTCATCGCCACCACATTTCTGTGCACCTTAAAGACTGTGCTTTACACTTGCAATTTACAACACATCGTCCTTTCTCACATGCAACTACATCATACTAGATTAATTAACCATTCTGGTGCACACGGCATCGAATTCATCGTAGGAGAATACTGGTTTCCAGACCTTCCATCCAAATTGTGACGGTTCTTGGAGGTTTCGGTGTTGTTTATCAGCACTGTGCCACTCTAATACTTGTAATGTGCCCATAAGATATATGGCGTTAGTGAAGATCTTGCGGGGAGTAGATTTTTGTGTAGTAAGTAAACTTGACAAATGAATTGCTTGTTGTTTATGTTTTGGTTCCATTCTTCTAGAGATCCAAATAATGCCAAAACATATCTGGCAAATAAAGCTGTATTACAATCACTGAAGATTAAACAAAAACTGATAGTTGGGAGAATGAGGCAAGGTCATCGAATGGAAATGACGTTATAGATCTCAGTGCCGGATTACCCACTAGGCACTCTAGGCACGTGCCTAGGGGCGCCGCCACTCTGAGGGGCGCCGAAGGCGATCCTCAATAACAATAATGGGCTTGTTACCGATCAATTATTATTCGTTATTTTTCCATGGTATTCAATGGTATTCGATGACCCATAACTTCATAACTATATCCAATCCTTAGATATTCAATGTTAAAGATTGGGTTTCAGTACAAGGCGCTTCGCCGACTCATGACCTCATATTGCATAAACGCTGCGGCGAAAGGGTTTGAATTTGCTATAAGTAGTGAGTAGTCCATTATAATCCGTCAAACTTTAATGTCATGAAATGAGTTAATCTGACGTTTGAATAAAAAAAGTGTTTGTGTTCAAGATACAATTTAACAACCTAATAGTTTGAAAATTGTCTTTCGTTTTCTAAATTAAGAAAAAAATGCTGAACGGGCCCATTCTAGATAAAACGCGAAATTTTTAAATCCAGAACATAAAATGCAGAAACGCGTGTAATTACCTACCTATTATTTAGTGTTAATTCATCATAAAAGCGAGCAGCAAACATCAAGTGAAAAATGATAATGAGATATCAGCTAATCCTAACGAAACACCAAAAACAAAAATTGAGGCAAACGGTTTATGCAAAAAGTTTAAAAAGTTAAAATTTGAAATAACAACAGTTCTATGGAATGTCATTCCTCAAACTTTTAATAAAAGCTGTAAAGCATAGCAAAATCCAGATATACACCTGCTAATAACAGCTAAATTGTTTGATTCTTTATGGAATTTTGTAAAAGGCCTTCGACACAATTTTGACTATTTATGAAGAAAAAGGAAAAGAACTAACAAATTATGTTGATTTCAAGTTGATATGACAAGAAAAAATATTATATTAAAGGTCATCTAGGGGAAGCTTCCAGTGGAATAATTTTGATTAAAGTCGGAGATGTGGGTAAACACATATTACCAAATATTAGACAGTGCTTCAAGAGCTAACTAAAAAGCAAACTTTCTACATCGAAAAGCTTTTTAGTATTTTTAATAAGATTACAAATTTATCCAACGACGAGATTCGTCTGCAAACAAACAAAAATGCAGGAAATGTACACTAGCGACAATGAGAACGAATTTTCTAAAGAATGTGTTCAGTTTAAAAGTTTTCTTGACGCCATGGAAATGACCAAAGTGTCACCTGCAGAAATGTTAAAATTTATTAGTACCCCAGAGAAATAAAACTTCCTCTGCGGAATGAGGCCGAACAAGCTGAATTTTTGCAGAGACCTTCGTTTTGATGTTCCAATGAAGCACAAAAAAATCTCATATGGCTACCCTTGTGCGTCTTGAGATATCGAAGGTCAAAGGTCATGAAAATCGGTTTTTCGCGAAAATCTCGCTTCCAGTGCATCTGACGTCGTAAGAACCCATAACAAAACTTACGTAAAATAGTATTCTCTACAAAATTGTTCATATAATTTTTTTCGTGCGACCAACCGTTTTCCAGATATAGCATGATAAAGCGGGAGCGCGCATTCGTAATAGGTAATACTGTATTATACTGCAGAGCTATAACTATAAAAGCACTTTTCTTAACTTCCCGCTTTATCATGCTATATCTCGAAAACGGTTGGTCGTACGAAAAAAATATATATAAACAATTTTGTAGAGAATACTATTTTACGTAAGTTTTGTTATGAGTTCTTATGACGTCAGATGCACTGGAAGCGAGATTTTCGCGAAAAACGATTTTAATGACCTTTGACCTTCGATATCTCAAGACGCACAAGGGTAGGCATATGAGATTTTTGTGTGCTTCATTGGAACATCAAAACGAAGGTCTCTGCAAAAATTCAGCTTGTTCGGCCTCATTCCGCAGATGGCCTTTTTTTTAACTTATTTCACTGGAGTATAGAGCTAAAGGTCTTACCTCTACATTTCCTAGCGTAGAAGTCGCTTTACGAATGTTTCTAAGTTTGGCCGTTACTAACTGTACGGGGAGAGATCATTTTTAACATCAAAATATGTAAAAAATTATTTAAGATATTCGTTAGAAAACGAAAGACTAAGCGAATTAGCCCTCCTACACTTAAGTAGTGACCTGTTAGATGTTATAAACTCCGACAGCATAATAGATCAGTTTGTATCTGAAAAAGCAAGACCAAACACTTTTTTAAGTCTGTAAAGACAATTTGTTTTGTTTTGTGTGTTTCATTTTATTTAATGATATATTTCCAGAACCCAGATTTGTTTATATTTAATTATTTTTTATTATTTGTCGGCTTTTTTGTTAGTTTTTGTTGAACCGTTTTTTCAAGTCTTTTTGTCTGCTGTTTTTTATGCCCTATATATTTTTCAATAAAATATAACAAAAACATATTTTTCATCATGTACTTCCTTTTAAAGAAATGGAGGTTGGTTCGGGTTCCTCTTAAGATAACAAAATTAAAATTAATGAATGAAAATACTAAAAAAATCATTTTTTGGCAAAATATTGAAAGTGGTGCGGCAAAAATTTTTCACCTGCGGCGTCATTTTGTTTACCAGCCAAAATTGTTAGCCTGTGACGTTGGTTGGCGCCTTCGGCACCATTTTGTTTAGCCACTAAGCAGGCGCCAACAAATCCAGTGCCTAGGGTCGCACAAGTTCATAAACCAACACTGATAGAACTTAAAAACACGCAAGAAGAAACAGATACAAAAATGATTCTACACTTATCATACATCTACTACCCTGCACATGTATTCACCAGATATTGATGTTTTTATCCTTTCATCGTGTTGGTAGCAACTTTTCCCAAAAGACAGCATGTTTGTCACAGAAGTTGGTACTAATAGACGATTTAGTAGGCAACAATATTAAATTCAGACCAAAACGCTCGGCCGACAAATTTTTCGAAAGTACCACGAATTTAATTTTTCGAAAGTACCACGAATTTGGTTTTTCGAAAGTACCACGAAGAGGACTGCACAGGGGAGCCTCAGTCAGGATGTAGCGAGTAGCTATTTTAAATGTCAAAATTTAAGAAAAAATCAATGGGACGGTTTTTCCAATAAAAACCAAAGTCCACATTTAATTATTCTGAAAGTGGTGGAGAATACTCCATGTCAGAACCACAAGAACGTTCATAACAAATAGCCAAAAAATTCAAAGTCGGAGACTCGATTCCGACGGACCCAAAATATCCCTAATCCAGGCCCAGGCGGGAATCGCCATAGTAGTCGGTTGAAGGCGAGTCGACGGAAAAAAGGTATATTTGGGTTCAATGCCGTCAGTACATTTATGCAAGCAGGAAAACCATCGAATTCATATAAATAGCTTATTTAAGCATCCTGACAAAGATTTCAAGCAATTCGAAAATTTCAGTGCAAAATTAAAAGTGAACGATTTTTAAAAAGTTCAACATACATCTTACCATCATAACTGACTGGGAGTCTGAATATTTTTGTACAGTCGATTGTTATATGGTCCAGGAGGCGACTGCAAATTTGTGTGGGGAACGAGTAGACGGGATTTAGCAGTTTAGAATACTGCAATAGTATGCCCTAAACTCATAATCGCTGGTCGGCCGATCACGGTCCCTGGCGGTAATGAGTAATTACGGTAATTGTTTATTGGGGCAATGGGGCGATTGTGGTGACAAAGTGGACGGTTTTTTTTAAACTAATTTGTTAATTATGATCCAAAGAATGTAAAATGCTCGGTCGGCCGATCCCCACCCCTGGCGATAGCCTTGGCCGACCATTAACAACAATGCAATTTTTAATGCCTAGCTTCCCCCAAGGAGTGACCAGGTCGGCCTTGGTCTATTCGAAAGAACAAAATTTTTCCTTTCATAAAACCCTGGTCGGCCGATCTCGGTCCCTGACTTTAATGAGTAATTACACTAATTGTCGTGGGGGGCACAGGGGGGATTGTGGTGACAGAGTGGACGATTTTTTGTTTAAACTTTTTTTTTAATTGTAATCTCGAGTCTAAAATGCTCGGCCGACCCCCACCCCCGGTGATGTCCTTAGCCGACCATTTGCAACATTGTAAATGCCTTTTCTCACCCACGAATTTAGCAGATCGGTCTTGGAATATTCGAAACGGTGAATTATCAAAAGAATTGTTATTACCTCACTGTTTTCACTTTTATAACTTGATAAATGTTGTAGCAACTGCACTCAGAGAAAAAGTGAACTATAGTTTTAGGTAAATTTCTATAGTTTTAAGAAAACGTTCTAATTTAAATACGAACCTATGAAATGTTTCTTTGTTTTAAGTAAATCATTTATTTAATTGTATAAAATTTTACTTAATTCAAGTAAATTATTTATTTCATTTTATGATTTTTTAAATTGTTTCTAAGATATTAAATTACGTAATATCAAATAAATCAATTTTCTTGAAGTAAATAAAGAATTGTTTGTTTTAGAGGAAAGAAAACTTTGATTCAGTAAAATCTGATTCAAATACATGGATTTACTTAAAACTAGTAAATTTTTTCTGACTGTATGATCGGAATTCTTCGCGTATTTTAATGATGAGTTACGATCCTACGGGATGTAACGGCTTGCCAAGTGGTAGTGCTTTCTGAGGTTTGCCTTATGTACATTAGTTAGGTTAGTGCACCGCTCGACATCAGATTACGACGGAGAGAGCAGACTGTAGCAATCACAGTAAGTATAATTTTGTCTATTTTCGTCTTGGGGAGTCTAAAGGGTAACTTGAACCCCCCTTGTAAGATAGTTGATAGATATCGTAGCGGCGATACGGCTCCGGCATAATTAATATAAAATCTTTGTCGTGTTCATCAGACGCGCGATACTAGCTACATCTACAATATTACCGAGTACTTAAGAACTAAACACAAACTATTTGTTTGGAAAGCTTTCCAGATAGCACGATAGCAGAGAAAGAAGTTCTTGGTTCATTAGCATTACTTGGATCTCTAGAAGAATTTAAACCAGAAGATTAATAACTAGTCGAGCAATTCATTGATCAAGTTCACTTACCAGGAAAAAGAATCAGGCACTGGCGAATTGCGCTGGTGAATGTTCACAAAAAACATGTGCTAAGTGAAAATCAACCCCCTACAAGATCTCCCTGTAACACCATATATCGTAAGGGTACATTACCAAGTATTAGAGAGGAGTAGTTACAAATAACAACGAAACCTCCCACAACCGTCACAATTTGGATGGAAGAATTCTAGAAATCAGTATGAAATGGTTACTTATTCTAGTACGTTGTGGTTGTGAGAGAGGACAGTGTGCTGTAAATTGCAATTGTAAAGCAGTTTTTAAGGTGCACAGAAATGCTTAAGTGTGGTGGCAATGAATAGGTCGGCAATAACAATCACTTTGCGGGCAACGAAAAATAACCCCAATATCAATTCAATTTTCTTTTATTCAATTTAGTAATAACATGGTATTATATGTACGTACTCAGAGCCAGCCAGGCATGCGCGGCGCAAAGCGCCGTGGCAATTGAATGGTTGGATGAGTGAGTGAATATAAAACTTAAAATAATTAACAATGAAATTAACTCCTATCACTAAAATAAAAGATTTACAAAAGCTGATGGCAAAATTGAACATATAAAAGTGCATATTTAAAATAATTTGTAAAACATGTAGGTATATAAACATGGTTAAAAAGACAAGCTCAGTCGTTGGTGGTAGGCATATACAGGTGAGTGCTAAGGCTTCTCACCTGCTCCATGCAATTCGTTCAAGACTTACATTGCTAACAGTCGACGATGCCGCAGAGTTTTTGGTTTAAAATAATTCAGGTTTGGATAAATTTTTGAATTAATAAAGTTCTGGTTAAAATAGGATTTTCTGAAAAGAATTTTGAGAAATAAATGAATTTGAAACAAAAATGTACAAAAAGAAAGGAAGAGAAAGATAGAATGATACAATTTTGTAATGCAAGAATGTCTAGATATTGTGGCTAAAGTGGCTGCCGAAAGATGGGCAGCGTCTGATATGAAAACCTGTGACCTTGTAACAACCACTTTGAATACCGCGCCCTATTTGAAGAGCCTGCGCTTTCTATTGGCAGCTAGAAGGGTGGCAGAACTGGAAATTACTACTTACTAACGGTCGCTCACAAGTCTTGAAGAGTTTTGACAGACAGTGCCGCTTTTAATTTTGCATTTCTTTAATAAACTGTTTTAGAATAAATTATATTTTACATTATCTTTATTAATATTAACTCTAATGCTACTGACTACCTGCCAGAAGGCATATTTCTTTAATTAAAGTGATTTATGTGTAGTAAAGTGTGTGTTTGATTTTGCTGCACATGGTTCTCGAGGAGGCTACTGTGATAAGTTTAAGCTATACCAGCCCTAACACACCGTGCCCCCCAACAACTGGCGTCCCAACGTGTGCCTTCGAATTCCCAGGTTAGTTATAAGCAAATAAGCAATAATTATTATAGATAGTTCGGCGTGCTTAAAATCGTTACAGCGCGATAACGCTAAGAGAACAGTTATTAAATTAAATTTAATTTACAGTGCGACAACATAGCAACAAAATATTTTCAGGATATTGTATGGACACTGCGCTGACAGTTCTTCGCAAATCCAAAATATTTTCAGGACATTCTGCCTCATGTTTCGTGCGTATTGACACTGTGGTGACAGTTCTTCGAGTAAACAAAACGTTTTGAAGACATTTTCGTTTCATTTTGCGTATTGACACTGTGCTAGCAGTTCTTTATGTAAACATATTTAGACATTCTTGCTGCAGGATCGTTGCAGCCGTGCGTGAAAAGACATTATTTAAACTGTTGTGCGGAATAGTTGGACATTTTTGGCTGAATTGAGTAGGTCAAATCGTTCGTGTGTTACGTCGTATGTTTTTACGTTCCGGTCGCGTCGTATCGAGTTCTAATTCGCGCGCAACAATGGCTGATCCAGAAAACATTGTAAATCAAGTGGTTATGACACCAGAGATACTACAAGTACTGCTAGAAAACATGCGTTCAGCTACACCAACTGTTCAAAGTCAACAAGGCAACTTTTCTCAGTGCACAGCTCGATTTAATGGAGACACAAATGATAATGTCGAAGCGTTTATCGACTCCATTACCGTTTACAAAGAATGTGTCAACATTTCGGAAGAAAACGCCTTAAAAGGCCTATCTATGCTTTTGCACGATAATGCAGCTACCTGGTGGCAAGGTATTAAGTCATCAGTGACCACATTCCAAGATGCTCTGGCAGCATTACGAAATGCATATGGTTATGCCAAGCCTGCTTATCAAATATACAGAGAACTTTTCTCCCAAGAACAAAGCCACGATGAAAATACAGATATATTCATCAGTAAGGCTCGTGCCCTTCTTTCTCACTTACCGTCTGATCCTTCAGTGCATGAAACTGTACAATTAGACATGGTATACGGTCTTCTGCACCACAGAATTCGAGAACGGGTTCCTCGGGGAAAAGTTTCGACATTTAAAGAACTTATAGAAGCTTCTCGAGTAGTAGAACAGACACTGTTCCAAAAGAAGAAAGTCTCTACTACCCAAAGTCATAATGCCAACCAATTTCAAGGAGCAAAGAAATCGAAACCTCAATGTTCTTTCTGCAAAAACTATGGCCACTCCAAAGACGAATGTAGGAAATTAGCAAAATCTAAACAAGAAGCCAGAGAAAGTGCTCCCAAAGAAGAACCTTCTACAAAATTGCCGGAAGTAAAGTCTCTTGTATGTTATGGATGCGGCAAAGTCGGTTATGTACGCGGAAACTGTCCAAATTGCAGGGCAAAAACCTCAACAGAAACCCCTACTTTCTCAGCGGAGTTCTTCTGTCAAACTTTCTCGGAAGATCAACAACTGCGTCCCATAGTTCAAATCAGTATAAATGGTGCGAATGGTCTTGCTTTCTTGGATACAGGAGCCAAATCCAGTGTAGCAGGAGCTACACTCAGGAAACTACTGCTTCAGCGCGAAGTTCCTTATGAAGTCAAATCTATGTTAATGACACTAGCTGATGAAAAGGAGAGGTTAGTGGAAGCTTTTATTTTCAAAGTTGACATAGCCATTCAATACAAAGTTGTAACAATTCCCTTGATATCTGTCGCCGACCATGAAAACAGTCGAACACTTTTAGGCATAGATTTTATTAAAGCAGCTCAGATTTTATTAGACGTTGCTTCAAACGAATGGGCTTTTAAAGAGTCACCTGATGTAACCTATCCATTTGTGCAAGAAGTCAACCACAAGTCATATGCACCCATAAATACTGTGGATTTCAAAGAATACCATCTGAGAGAAGATGAAGGTACCTCACTAGAAGAAGAACAGCGAAATCAGTTCAACATATTATTGAGTAAGAATCACAACCTGTTCTCGCCCAATACTGAGCCAACTCCATTTGCTGAACATACGATAAAACTACTAGATGATGTTCCCACTTCTGTACCGCCATATCGTATGCCCGACACCAAGAAAAAGATATTACGTCAAGAGTTAGATCGACTTCTTGAAAATGGCATAATAGAAGAATGTGAGTCGCCCTACTCTGCACCAGTTGTTCTAGTTCCCAAAAAGGATGGCGGGATTCGTCTATGCGTAGACTACCAGCGCCTAAACGCAATAATAATAATAATAATAATACTTTATTCATCCAAGGATCACAGAGACATAGGATACATCAGATATTGAGTAGTGGCATAAAGCTTAGAAACACATACCAGAGCAAATATCAAATACATGTAGAATAATGACAACAATAATAATAATAATAAACAATAAAATATTAAATTAGTAGTATAAATTACTTGCAATAATTTTTTGCAGTATCACATTTAAAACTTATGTTAACATATCACACTTTAAAACTAATTTTTAACAAAATCACATTTAAAACTTAAGTTAACATGTCACAATTTAAAAATTCAGCAACACTGTAGAAACTGTGTTGTAGAAGTAGGTTTTTTGTTTTGATTTTAAATTTGTTAACAGACATAGTTTTGTAATGCCTGGGCAACTTATTATACAGCAAAATGCCTTTATACTTTGGGCTTTTTTCATACGCACTAATCCTATGATTTGGAATTTCCAACAATTCTCCATTACGTGTGTTATAGGTATGGGATTCACCAAGTTTTTTTAATGTTGCGATATTTTTGTGTGTGTGTATTAGTAGTTGTTGGATGTATACACATGGAAGCGGTAGGATTTTAAGATTTTTAAAAAACGGTTTACAAGATGATCTGCCATCAGCATTTACAATTAATCTTATAGCACGCTTTCGCATTATGAACACTCTAGAGGAGTCTGTTTCAGCTCCCCAGCATATTAAGCCATATGATAAAACAGAATGAATCTGGGCAAAGTAGTATGATTTTAACACACTTTCATTAACATAGGCTCTGAGTTGTCTGAGGTGAAACATAACTTGGATATTTTATTACAAACATTATCTATCTGATTCTGCCACTTTAAACTACTGTCAATGTTTAGCCCTAAGAAGCAATGACAAGGTTTTTGCTGTAAGCTCTTATTTTTAAACTTTATTAGCAGACTTTTGTCCAATCCATTTCTCAGCTCAAAGTTGACAAATACAGTTTTGTTATTGTTTAATGAAAGTTTGTTTCCAACATACCAATCGTTTAAACGTGCAATACCAGTAGATATCTTTGCCCGAGTCTCATCCTGATTTTCAGTTGCTGCCAGAAAAGTGTTGTCATCCGCAAACATGACAATTTTTCCAGATTCCATAAATTGAGGTAAGTCATTTATATAGATACTAAACAGCAGAGGTCCTAAAACAGACCCCTGTGGTACTCCTATAGTGTTCTCAAAAGTCCTCGAACACTCACCGTTCACCTCTACATAGCATGACCTATCTTTGAGATAGCTACTGAACCAATTGTAGGGCCCACCTCGCACACCATAGCACTCCAATTTTGCTAAAAGAATGCTATGATCCACAAGGTCAAACGCCTTGCTCAGATCCAGGAACAGCCCTATAACATTATCACCAGAGTTTAAATGTTCATAGAGCTCATTTAGAAAATCTACCACGGCGTCAGCAGTTGATAAACCTTGACGGAAGCCAAATTGCTGTTGGCACAATATATTTGATTTTAGTAAAAAACTTGACAACCTTATTGCTATGATTTTCTCTAATATTTTAGAAAAGCTGGACAAAAGAGAGATCGGCCGATAGTTTTCCAGAAGCAATTTCGACCCCTTTTTATGTATAGGTTTAATTTTTGCCATTTTTAGCCTATTTGGAAACAAACACAAGCAGACAAATATCCACTACCCCGGTTAGATGATTTGCTCCACTCTGCCAAAAGAACCAAGTACATGACAACGTTAGATCTCAAATCCGGATACCATCAAGTAGCAGTAAGGCCATGTGATAAGGACAAAACGGCCTTCGTAACACCTTTTGGTACATTTCGCTACAACAGAATGCCGTTCGGCCTGAAGAATGCCCCTTCGACTTTCCAGCGGCTAATCGATCGGTACCGATCTGGATTGCAAGACATTGTCATATTGGCATATCTCGATGATTTAATTATATTGTCACCTACTTACGAAAACCACCTCAAGGATCTACAACGGGTCTTCGATAGACTTGGTCTATTTAAATTACACTTGAATAGAGCCAAGTGCACGTTTGCTTGTACCTCAGTCCGTTATCTGGGACACGTCATCACGTCAAGAGGAATAGAGCCAGATCCTGGAAAAGTCTCTGCCATACTAGATATGCGACCGCCACAGAATGTGAAGCAAGTTTTGACGTTCCTGCAAACGTGTTCCTGGTTCCGCCGATTTATGGAAAACTTCGCTGAAATCTCCCGACCATTGACTTCGCTTACCAAAAAAAATGCTAAGTGGCAATGGACCGACAAGCAGGAAAACGCCTTCGACAAGCTTAAACAGCTGCTAACGAGCAAGCCAATACTTCGACAAGCTGATTCAAGATTGCCATACATCCTTAAGACAGATGCCAGTTCATATGCTCTTGGGGCAGTTTTGCTCCAGGGGGAGGGCCCGGACGAGAGACCAATAGAGTATGCAAGTAGACTTCTTACGCCCGCTGAGAGGAATTATCACACAACAGAACGCGAAGCTCTCGCCGTGGTATGGGCCGTGGATAAGTACCGTGGGTACCTAGAAAATGCCACCATTATTGTTCAAAGTGACCATCAACCCTTGAAATGGTTGCTCTCGTTGAAATCCCCGAGTGGAAGATTAGCCAGATGGGCTCTAACCCTACAGTCGTATGACTTACGAATTGATTATACCCCTGGTCGGACCAATGTTGTCGCCGATACACTGTCAAGGCCACCAATAGAGGACACAGAAATCAGTATCGTGTCGGTAGAACTTCCCTCTCATACCGCCAATGAATTACGGTGCCAGCAACTAAGTGACCCTGAGGTCCAAAAGATAGTTGAATGCTTCGAGTCTCCGAAAGCAAATAGTTTGGAATATAAAAAATGGACAGAGAGAGGCTATTTGATGAACAACGGTGTCCTATACAAATACTCGCCTGATTCAGAAGAAGAAGAAGCGCAGCAAGTTGTTCCCAGCTCACAAATATCACAAATTCTCCACGAGTATCATGACTCGCCACTAGCAGGACACAACGGAGTCGAAAACACCCTAACACGAATCTCCAAAAGGTATTACTGGCCTGGTATGCGTCGTCATATTGCAGGACACGTGGCTAGATGTTTGGAGTGTCAGAGATTCAAGCCTTCGAATCTTAAACCCGCTGGTCTTTTACAAACCCCGATCCAATCACAACGGTTTGAAACCATATCCATAGATCTCTTCGGACCACTACCTGAAACGCCCACTGGTGACCGTTGGATATTTGTTATTGAAGATGTAGCCAGCCGATGGGTTGAGATGTTTCCTCTAATCTCTGCTACAGCTGAAGCCTGTGCACGATGTTTGATAGACAAGGTCATACTTCGGTTCGGAGTTCCACGTAAAGTAATAAGTGATAATGGTAGTCAATTCACCAGTGCCGTGATGCAGCAAGTAGCCCATTGCCTAGGATTTTCGCAGAACTTGATCCCTGTGTATCATCCGGAAGCAAACCCGGTCGAGCGAAAGAATCGCGACCTGAAGACGCAATTGGCGATCCTATCTCATACTGACCATACCAGCTGGAAGGATAAAATACCATCTATACGATTCTCCATGAATACCGCTAAATGTCAGTCGACGGGGTATTCACCTGCCTACCTCACATTTGGAAGGGAACTACGAACGCCCGATGATGTGCAACGTGATCTCAGATCCATCGTGGACAATGACAATTTTGTTCCACAAATCACGCCCTACTTACAGACTATCGCCCAAGTTCTTAAGGAAGCCCGAGAAAACCATGACCTCACCAAGGACAGAGCTAAAGTCTATGCGGATGAGCATCGACGCGAAGTGACCTATAACGTAGGCGATAAAGTGTTAGTGGATGTCCACGTCCTCAGCAACTCGAAGACATCGTATACCTCTAAGTTAGCCCCTAGAAGGGATGGTCCTTATGTTATCATGAAGGTAAATAGTCCCACCTCATATGAAGTTGCTAGTCTGGGAAATCCGCAAGTACCCCTTGGCAAATACCATGTGTCTGCATTAACTAAGTACCGAGGCCCAGATGATGAAACCCCTGTACGTCCGCTACGTAAGCGAGGTAGACCCAAAATCAAGTCTGTCAAGAAACCTCAACCAGAACTGGATGAACAGCAAACCCCTAAGACGGAGAAGCCTTGCCAAGTAGGAACCCAACATATTAGGCGGTCCCCCAGAAACGTGAAAGCACCTCAGTGCCCCTGCTGCCCTCAACTCTAATGTCCGTACTAAAATATATACAATCTATTTGTATCACATACGAGGACGTACCTGTGATCCAAAGGGGGAGGATGTAACAACCACTTTGAATACCGCGCCCTATTTGAAGAGCCTGCGCTTTCTATTGGCAGCTAGAAGGGTGGCAGAACTGGAAATTACTACTTACTAACGGTCGCTCACAAGTCTTGAAGAGTTTTGACAGACAGTGCCGCTTTTAATTTTGCATTTCTTTAATAAACTGTTTTAGAATAAATTATATTTTACATTATCTTTATTAATATTAACTCTAATGCTACTGACTACCTGCCAGAAGGCATATTTCTTTAATTAAAGTGATTTATGTGTAGTAAAGTGTGTGTTTGATTTTGCTGCACATGGTTCTCGAGGAGGCTACTGTGATAAGTTTAAGCTATACCAGCCCTAACACACCGTGCCCCCCAACAACCTGTGAAACTTACTTTCTACTAGATATTTGCTTATCAATTAAAAAATATGTGTAATAATAAGGTACAAGTTATATTATAATTGCATTTCCTACAAAAATCAAATGGAGTATTATTTTCATTGTTACCAAGCAATCACATATGACATTTTTTATATTCGAATAATAAATTATATTTAAGAAATGGCAACAGATATCAAAAAGTTATTTTAACCATTTTTGTTCCATGCTTTATTGGGAATAAAAAGATTCCCTACAGAATTTCCATAGAGCCAACCACAAACGAGTTACAGCTAGATCAAATAAGCGACTAGCGTCCATTCCGGCGACCATATTGATATTATGACTCTTTTATTAACACCTGGTAAAACGTAACTGTATGCTCCATGAGTTATCCATTCCATATAGTCATACTATTCCTTCATTCAAAATCCCACGGACCAGGAACGATTTACTTATGCCCCTGCACCCTTAACTTGAATAAAGGTTACATTTTCGACTCGTGACTAGGCTAACAACAAATCTGGCGCAGAAATGTGCATAGCGCCTATGAATATGCTGCGTGGCTATAAAATCACAAATATAGATTTAGTCATAATTGTACTTTTCAATACATGTAACCTGAAGCCTGAAGCTCATATAAAGAATATTATTAGAGAGGTTTACCTAGATCCAATTTATACATGTACTCTGCTTCCCTGATAACTTCTGATATATATGGATTAAAATTAACACAGTATCGCCTGGTTTTTTCGTGCTTATTTAAAATGGGCGCCATTAAACAACTACGTACCTGCAATATACAAATTTCGCAAATAACATATTAATGAAATATCAAAGTTTGGCTTTTAAGCAGTCTTATTTACAAATAATTAAAGAGATATTTATTGGCAGAATAACTGCAGTATTTGTTTGCCAATGACATTTTCGTGTCAAGGGAAATAAAATGAAGAGATTGAGGCTAAGAAAACGCTTAAGTTTCCATGGCAATGATTTTAATTTCAATTTTTGTTAATCTTGGACTTGTTTATCCAAACCGACTACTGCTGAAATTGCCTGCATTTTATTTACATATGAAATAAAGTTAATATACAAAAACATAGCTCTAAACCACTGAACTCTACATAAAAATGAAATGCCAATGTCTATACCTATTTATGTAAATTTGAATCTCGCGCAAGTATGGCAACCGGGAAGGGAAGAGGAGCTCATTCGCATTGTGTAAAATGCCAGGGCGGGCTCTATTTTTATTGGTTGTTTTTAATTTGTCTTTCTTTCAGAAACCGTCAAAAATATGCGTGTATAGATTGACATTTCTTATGAAGTCAACCTTTGTCTTAATTTTTATTAAAGAACATAACAGTTGCCATTCCCATAAAACATAATTATTTAATTTTCAGTTCTTTTTAGTAAACAGTCTTGATAATGTACGATCATATTGAGAGTTAAATACAGAGTCCACCTAAAAATGGAGTCATATTTTCTACCTCAGAGTCGAAATATAATTTGAATATTAATAAGAGCTAAAAGATAGATAATTAAGCTTTAATATTTTCATTTATCAACTGCCCTTGGCATTACAAACAGCTTTATTCCTATAGTTATTTGTATTCTTATACAAAGGCATTTGACTTTTGTTATAATATAGTGTGACCCTCTTTGAATAGAAATACCGCTGTAAAACATGTGTTTAATATCCGATTTTAAAGGAAGTTTACTATGATTTTTTTTAAATATAGGCTTTGGGAACCCTTCTTTTATGATAAAAATTTAGAGACCAAGTTCAATTTTCAAGACCTATTATTACGATTTTTTTTCAATGTCAAAAATAGACTTCGGTTAGCGATTTTTTTAATTGAAAATCTAGGTATAATACTTGTCATAAAGTAAACGTTTTGATAGTTTATATTTAAAAAATTCCCATTAAAACAGAGTAACAAACACATTTTTACAGAGGTGTTTTTATTCAGAGTGGGTCACACTGTATATATTTTTTTTAGCTCTCGGCACCTCGTTAAGTATAATATAATTTCGACCTTCCAGATTAAACTAATGTTTATATAATTGTTTTTCAAATAAATAAAAATACACCAAAAGAGTAATAAACTTTAAAATTCGCAAAGAAAATTATAGAAAATGTAAGGTTAGAGTATTTTGTATCCTGAATCTTCACTGAATTCTATATATTTATCATATAGAGTTCAGTAGATATCTCAAAAAGTATACCCTAATGAAAATTTTTCAGGCAAAATTACCCACGTTAAAAGAAAATATCCCGAATACAATTCTCTATTCACTAAGAGAACCACGTCCACTTTCTCTCGGCTGTTCTACTCGCCGGAATTTAAGAACAGGGTCCCAGAACTCGGAGTTGTCGCCGATATTTAGATATATATTTTATAGAATAGACAAGAACAAATATAACATACCATAACAAGTATAACAAACCGTGTACTTTGCCCCGATTCTTGCAAAACAGTACTATATGCTGCAGTATTATGCAAAAACACTGGTATCGCTCTAGATATTGATTAATGATTCATCGTTTACCTTTATGTAATATGGATATAGAACTATTAGTACATTGTAAGCTGTCGTTTAATAAACACACTCTCTTTCGAAGTCTCGTGTTTAAATTATAAATCATAATATTATAAGAAATATATAAGAAAATATAAGAAAATTATGAGGAATTTTTTAGTAGATATGAAACAAATCATACTTTCAATACGAGAGGAAGTGTAACATTAGTGCTTCGTCAGCCACAAACTGCTTTCACCCAAGTGCAGCGAAATGCAGTAACACAGCTAATAAAAATTTACAACAAGATACCAGATCAATTCAAAAACTTATTAACAAAAAAATTCAAAGCAGAATTAAAAAAATATTTAAGTCATCATCCTTTTTATTCTGTTTCGGAATATTTTAACCTGGATATGTCTGTGTAAATTATCTGTGTAAATATCAGAACTCATCAGTAAAATTGAAAGTACAGAACATTTACATGAAAAAATTCATTTACTGCTTTTCCCACCATTTTAATTTGTCAATGTGAAAAAAATAATTACTGTATATATATATAAGTGTACTATTTTATATAATTTTGTATCTAATTGTAATGTTTGTTTTTTACTTACTAAACATTTTTTTTTTACTTGTTCTACACCGTTTCATGGTATAATTGAATAAAGGTTATTATTATTATTATTATTATTATTCCGGTAAATACTACATCAGAAGTGGTTGAACAGTGAACAAGTGTCGTGCTTCGATTGTTTCAAGATTCTTAAATCCCGAAAAAAGAAGTTCAAGGAGTAGAAAAAAATCGATCACCATCGACGTCTACATTATCATCTACCTATCCACGTCTACATTGTCGAAGTATACATCAACATCCAATGAACGTAGAAGCCGAAACCGTAAACGGACAAAAGGATGAGAAGATCAAAAACTGTAAGCGATCGTTACCCCAATTCTATAATGAACAACCTAACTTAAACATCATAGTTTCCTCTAGAATACTAGAATTTGACACAAAAACTCTGGATGTAACTGAATGGATTAAAATCATCCAACATACTGCCAAAACACATAAATCGGCCGATAGTTTCATAATTTTTCAATCTCTAAACAAGTTAAAAGGTACCAAAACGTGGTACGCTACTTTTATTCAAAGTGAGGAGGTGTGGTCTAGGCTTACTTGGGCAAAAAAAAATCTACTCTCCACCTTTCAAAGTAACCATAACACTTTCATGAATTATTTGTGCAGGTGACAAACCACAAACCAAATAAGGGTGGTTCTTTACATGAATTAACAAGTTAAAACTAAATTTTCTTACTTTTATTGGGTATTTTGCCACAGATAAACAATTATAGACAATTTAAGTTAAAATTAAGATTTCAGATGCCGAAAATATATCCATGGTAATAAGCGCGATAAACGATAACATTATAAAATAGACGGTTGAGGCCACAAACATTACCAATCCTAATATCTTAGCTAGTTATTTAAAGAATAAATTATACAAGTCTCATCAAGACGTTGCCAATTCTGTAGCTGCTAGCACTTCCAGTAATATCACCCATAACCAGAGTTACAAACAGACTCTTCTGAAAAGCGAAAAGAAATATATAAGTTGTAGGGCAAGTGTTTGTAAACAGAAAAAATAAAGTTTTTAATTTTTGTGCAAAAAAAGTCATGTTCAAAAAATTTGCTTAAAAAAAAAGAATAAAATATTTCAAACAAAAGTAATAGTAAACCAGAAAGCAACAAAGCAATTAGAAATCCTACAAAATTGGAAAACATCTTGCTAATTAATGATGTGACTAATTTTCCTAAATTCTATAAAGAAATAAAAATAAATTGAATTAATGTTAACGCCTTTATAGATTTTGACAGTGATTGTTCAGTTCTAGCAACTTCTCTTGCACAAGATCTTAATTTAAATATTAATAATCTTGACAACCCTATAACCTTATCTGGGCTTTTTAGGCATTGGTATAAACGTTACACATTTTGTCCAGGCTTTCACTGATATAGATGGTGTAAAGGTAAACACAAAATATTACATAACACGTAATGACTCATTATGCTCTAATACTATTATCGGTTGCAATTTCATTGAAAATAAAAACAGTCTATTATCGCGTTGATGACAAGCTAACATTTATGTACAAAAACGAAATGTCACACTGGGCCGAAAATATCATACATAGAACGTTGTCGTATACTGAGACGCAAACTCTAAAAAAAAAAACTAACAGATTATTACCTTTCCAAATTTAAACAATCTCGACAAAGCTCATTCTGTTATGCCAACGATCGAATTAACTACTAATAAACCTGTTACCCATCGAACATACAGAGTGGCAAAAAAAAAGATTAAACAATTGTAAGAAATATCATTAAAAAATTGTTAGATGCAAAAAATTTTTGGGATAGTAGATCATCCTATGCCAGCCCTGCACTATTACTCAACAAAAGAACTAAGAAAAAAAGATTCGTTGTTGATTATCGTTCTTTAAATAAAACAACAGTAGTAAGAAATTAATTTCCAATGCCAGTTATTTAAGAAATTATCGATAACTTAGGTGGTTACAAATATTTCACCTACCTACTCGGCTTAGCGTCAGGATATCTCCAAATAACCAGAATGAATACCAATTACTGCACTTTAACACCCGAACGGCAATACGAATATGTATGTGTTCCATTTGATCTTCGTAACGCTCCTGCTGTCTTTCAAAAATTCATGAACGAAATATTTCAATTTCTTCGTTCTTATAATATAATAATTATAATGTGATCATAATAATAATAATAATTAATAATCATAATAATATTTTATGAACCATTTTTAATACTTTGGTATATATGGCATGTCAAGATATAATGTATTTAATATGAGACAAACTTATTACGTGACAAACAACAAAACCATAGTTGGATGTTATTTTACTACCTTTCCGCATTATAAGTGAGGGTCTATGTCTTTTGCATGAAATCCTAGAGATAATCAAATATTACGGGTTAAATGTTAAAATTACAAAATTTTTGTTTCTGATGAGTAATGTCACTTATGTGGGTTATGAAATTATCGAAAATCTAATCAAACCAAGTGATTTAAAACAAGGGCGGTGCAAAATTTTCCATGCTGAGGAACCAACATCAGTTGAGTAAACTTTTGTATTTAGTTGGATATTTTCGGATAATTACTCCGGAACAACACATTTGTCAAAAAAAATGATTCTGTTGGGTATAGACAAAAGGTCACACTGAAATAATCTCGGAAATAATAAATTATTAAAAAAAAAAATAGAATATCATCTAAGCTCATTCTAACTATTTTTAATCCAAAATTGCCCTTGACTTTTTATACTGACGCAAGTCGCATTTTTCAGCAAACGCAAAAATGATCAAGAAAAAAATATAATTCTTTTGAATTAGAATTTTTGCAATTATAAAGACGTTAGAACGATTCAGATATACGTTACAGGGGATAATTTTACAATTATGACCGACTGTAATGCAGTGAATGGTGCCTTGAGTAAACAAAGTATTATCCCTCGAATTGCTCGATGGATGTTACCCTTGCAAAATTTTTCATTTCGTATTGAGCACAAATCTGCCTCACAGATGCAACATGTTGATGCATTGAGCAGAAATGTTTAAAAATTCGAACAACCAAACTTTGTTATGATAATTCAGGAAACAGATTATTTATGTGAAGCCCAAAGTCAGGACAAAACAATAATCGAAATAAAGAAAAAATTCTTCTGAGCGGAGACCAGGAAAATAATAAAAGTATTTTTAAAGAATATGATTTATGTGGGAATAAAGTTTCTAGGTAACGCCAAACGGCCGAAAGTAGGTCGTACCAAAAAAAAAAATGAATTGTCGCTTGAAAGTGATTAAATCTAATGACGACATTGGTCACTTTGCTTTGCTGAGAAAACTCTGAAACGATTAAAGAAGAATTATTGGTATCCAAAAATGCGCCGTTTTGTAAAAAGTATATAAAAGCGTGTTTACTATGTCTATATCATAAAGAAAATGGAGGTAAAAAACCAGATTACTTCCACTCCATTCCCAAGTACGCCAGACCACATCATACCTTTGACCACTTATTCCCATTTGTGGAAACGTTGAGTGTAAACAAGTATCTACTGGTTATGATCGATGATTTTTCAAAATTTGTCCACTTAAACCCAGTACCTGATACATCAGGAAACACGTAAAATTAGAGTAAATGTTTACAACATTTGGCAACCCTATACGGACTATGACGAATCCAGGGTCGACGTTCACGTCTAATGAGCTTAAGAAAAAAATAATATTAAGTTATTTATAGCAGTGGTAGGTTTGCCTAGCGGTAACAGTCAAGCAGAGAGAACTAATAGAACTGTACTTGCTGCGCTAGCCACTACAGGAGCTAGCACAACAGCAAACAACTGGGATGCAAAGGAGGCAAAAATCCAACAAACTTAATAGCACGAAACACTGAGTGACGCAAAACACGCCTGCGGAAATACAGTTTGATGTTCAGTTCAATATGGATGGCAACAGCAGCCCCTTGATGGCAATTGCAGCCCTTCGATGACAATTGTAGCCCTTTGATGGAAATAGCAGCCCTTTGATGGCAATTGTAGCCCTTTGATGGCAATTGTAGCCCTTTGATGGCAATAGCAGCCCTCTGATGGCAATTGTAGCCCTTTGATGGCAATAGCAGTCCTTTGATGGCAATTGTAGCCCTTTGATGGCAATTGTAGCCCTTTGATGGCAATAGCAGCCCTTTGATGGCAATAGCAGCCTTTTGATGGCAATGAAGATCTTGGATGGCAATGGTAGCCTGACGGCAGTTATAGTTATCCCATGTTGGCAATGGCTGCCCTTCGATGGCACTGCTTCTTAGTAAGGTGGCAGCCCTCGGGTGGCAGTGATTGGCCTTAATGATATTAGCGTTCTAACCTCTTTAAAAACAAGCCTAGTACAGATACCACTGCACAACCAATTTCAAAATATACATACAGTAGTCATACGCAATTAATAAATATTTTATCATTACAGCACCAAGATATACCATATCGTCCGAGGACAGACGAATTACAGGATGGCCGTGCTGCAGTATTATGCAAAAACACTGGTATCGCTCTAGATATTGATTAATGATTCATCGTTTACCTTTATGTAATATGGATATAGAACTATTAGTACATTGTAAGCTGTCGTTTAATAAACACACTCTCTTTCGAAGTCTCGTGTTTAAATTATAAATCATAATATTCCGGTAAATACTACACATATAAGGCTGGACCATATTGTTTTAATAGCTTATCTCGAACTGTTTAAAAGTCAAGATACTACACAAAAACGAGAGAATTGCTTGATGCCGGCTCTAAAATTCTGCACTATCCAAGACCTCCCGCTACAGGCGACAAATCAAAGAAGAATTGCCTCGACGCATAACATCCTCAAGAGGCATTGTGACTTAAGCACAAACATACTTTTAATACTAAATTTCTACTGCGATGACGCATATTCTGCCGACCTTCAATCGCATATAGCAGTGTCGTATTTTGTTCACACGCATTTATCTACAGATTCGGAAAATAGAATAGAATAGAATAGAATAGAATTTTATTGCGTAACGGTGACAACAATTTTACAATTTATGTTTGTTACATGTCCAGAAATTTACAAGAATTCAAATAATGATAATAGCTTAACTTAGTAAAAATATTATTGTTAAGTAAATGTTGTTTCATTCACTTCCTCTAAAGTGTAAGGTTCTGCAAGTATTAAGAATTTTTTTACTGTATTTTTGAAAATATTTACAGATGTAATTTTTTTCAGTTGAGTGGGCAACAAGTTATAATAATACAAACATTTATAAAAGCAGCCTTTTTCGAGAATTGTTGTATTATGAATTGGGTATGAGAGAGTGTCTTTACATCTTGTATCATAGCTGTGATCTCTGATATTGTCTTTAAACTCGTTCATATGCTTGAAAATGAAACAAAGACATTCATAAACAAAAAGACCTGGAGCTGTTAATAATTTGAGTGCATACACTTCTTGATATAGGGAATAAACTTCAATTTAATTGGGCTATTCAAATCAGAATGCGTGGGGTCGACGCGGTCAAGCGGTGTTGGTATGAATGAATACCAATACCCTGCGTTGATCTTTCGGACAAGGCGTGGTTTACCTGCGCAGATACACATTTACATATCACGAACTTCAATTTCCGAATCTGTATATTGGCATTCCATTTATAATGTATAGTTCAGTGTGCTTTAAACTTATAAGAGTGACATTTTTTTATTACTTCGACGGAGCGTCGCGCGCCGCCGCTAAAACAACTGCAGATATTCGATCCAATAAACATTTCATCGATCGCTACTACAAAGAGAAGAAAATATCGTAAACTCTTCACTTAATTTTTAAGCCATCTAACTCCCTAATTATCAGAATTATTTACCTGACCTGCAAAAGTATACCATGCTTCGTGGTATATATTTTCATACTGAACAAATACCATTGACATGGCGTTGAAAAGTTGAATACACTTTTGAACTTTCCTGTGTCTCATGACCTATCAAAATAATATTTAAAAAATGATTAAAATAGATCAAACAAATTATGATTATTTACAGGCGGGTTATTCAGTATTTTTTGACCCACCTTAGCTCTTTTGTTTTTAGCGTTTAAAAAAAAAAAATTGAATACAAAAGTTGTAGGTTGCATCTGTATTTTTTTAAATATAACTAAAAAAACAATAACCTGGATAGGTCACGCGACATAAAAACTAAGGTGATATTTTAAACGGAACACCCTATTTATCCTTACATTTTCTTTTATATCTCTTTTACTTGATTTCAAATATAAATGGTTTGACAGGTCTAGCAGCAATATATTTTTACTTATACCGGACATTAAATATGCTCCAGATATGCGTATGTATGTGCATAGTTGCTAAAAATTCCAGATAATTTCGATAATATAATAAGTAATTGTAACGGTCACGTTTTGTAAGAACACTCAGTACCTTAAATTAGATAAAGCGCGCGACTATTATATTCATTATTTTAAATTTAAATTATACGCGTTTAAATTTTATCGGCTAGTCATGGCAAATGCTTGACCAATAGCGAGTAGCTTGTGGTACGCAGGCATATTCCTACGCCAAGGGACTGGCTAGAAGAAAGATGCGTTGAAAAGATGGCGTAAAGTCGGTTGCCCATGTGTGGCCGTAAGAATTAAAAAGCCGCCATTTATTGTAAATAGCTGTATATAGTGATTAATAAAGAATCAGTAAAGTAGTTATTATAGTTTATATGTTCTGTGTTATTGTGCTCCATTGCCCATAACTATATTAATGCAATGTTGTTGTCGAATTAGCTGTAAGTACAGACTTTTATATTATTACGCCTTTCGTGATGCTAATTTTCCGGTTTGAAGCCGATTGCGAAAACGCCGTGTGTTTTGGGCATAAAAACATAGTGTTCAACCAAAAATATGCGCCTATCTGGAGTATATTTAATGACCGATACTTAAATAAAAAAATGTTGCAGCTAGACCTATCAAACCACATATGTTAGAAATAAGAGAAAAAAGAAAATGTAAGAATAAACAATCACCTAAAATTTTGTATCACGTGACCTATACAGGCTAGTGCCTTTTAAGTTGTATTTTTTTAAATTAATGTAGATGCAACTCTGCTACTACAAGAAATAAAAGAGTTATGGGGGTGGGCCAAAATATAATTAATAACAACACTAATCAGGATCCTCGTAAATTCTGGGCAAACATCAACAATATGAAAGGAATGACAAAAATCTCTAAAAATATGTATTATAATGACGAACATCTCGACAATCCAGAGGATAATGTTAACGCTTACGATAAACTTTTTGAGAAATCGTAAGTGAACCAGCAAACATAAATTCAGATGATAATAGTTTAAATAACAATAACATCAATTTAGTTTCTCTTTCTGAAGAAGACGATCTAGAAGCATTAAAAAGAAATGAAACCGAAGCTCACTATGGGGCCGGATGGCATTCTTGCATTTTTGTTGAAAGATTGTATTATAATATATTCGCCCATCCACTTAAAACTTATTTAATTTGGCTATAAAATGCTGTTCTATTCCTGATATCTGGAAGTACTCTAAAGTGTGTCCAGTTTATAAAAAGGGCAACAAAAATGATATGACAAATTTTATACAAATTATTACATTATATTATTACAAAATTATACAACTCCGCTCTCTTGATATTTTTCACCAAAGTGCATAATTTTGGCTGAAAATCTAAAAGAGGCGCAAAAGTCTCTTTATATAATATATCTTTCGCGCCCTCTAGCGACGAAACTATGCGTAATTCGGACAAAACGTAGAAACAAAATTTGCTCTCCTGACATTTTTCACCAAAATGCATAGTTTTTCCGCAAAATAGAGAGACAGGCGAAAAGGCGCTAAAATTCATAATTATGTATATATTTTTCGAAAACCACTCTTTGTTAGAACTGCGGGAGGTGAAAATTATGTTTAGACAACCCAAATGTTTTACTGTTTACAGGTCTCATAGCTGTGGGAATTTTTCCATGAAACAGCGATTTTTTGATTAATTTGAAGGGACTATATGTATGTATTTTTTTCTCTCTTTATTGTAAGTAAATTCAACTATCTGTTCTCTGTAATATTTATATTGTTCCATGGTGCTATAAGTATCTTTATTGAAATGTATATTAATAAATTTGTCATTTTTGTATGATGTATGTGTTGTTTCCCATCTTGTAAATGGTCTTGTACTGTTAGATGGTGTATGATTAGAATAAAATGAAATAACATATTAAAAATTATATGATACTTAGGCTGAAAAAGAAGCAATTATGATTATGAGGAAATATTTGGAGCCGCACACAAATAATCAGCATGATCGTAGTTGGCCTGAAAAAGTCTCTTACTGTGTGTGCTTTAAAATTTTATAGAAAATATAGTAGGTCTAGGTAACATACTTCTATGACTAATACAAAAAAATATTATAAATAGCACTTCTACGCTGCATACGGTGAAAAAGAAAACTTTTCCTCGGATTTGTAATTAAAAGTCAAGATATAACATATAAGCTCTTCAAAAATGTAATGGAAATGAAAGAGTCAAACAGTGCTCTGAATTTTACAAAAATAATAAACAATACCACACATCTACTCTCATGTTGAATATGCAAATAGGGTGGTTCTTTATGGTTTTTGCAATGGGAATGCCCGTGCTGCGGTTGAAAGATATCAACAGCTATTTCCACACGGAGTTCTGAGTAGAAACGTTATTGTCACGATACACATCTGCAACCGGAAGATTATGCTTGATGCATGTAATTTACAAGTGAATAAATGCTAATTGTTACTTAGTTCCTTGTATACTCTTTTCCAATGAAGCCACAATCATCCGTAATGGCATCAATAACAGCCGTAAGTATCATCGATGGTATGATGGAAATCCACATGCAATAGTAGAAACAACTTTTTAGCATCGTTTTTCAATTAATGTATGGTGTGGTTTTGTTGATAATTAGAGAAAATTAGTAAAATATTACCACTATATTTACAGAATGTTGTGACTATAGTTTTGGCAGTTACGGCATTAAAATACAGTGATACAAAATAGAAAAGAAAGATTTCCATTTTGAATCATTGTTTAACATTGAGATAACTTTCGAAGCTGGAGTCACAAGAAGGTTTATACATATCATGCTGCAAAATAATGTTTGTCGTCGAGCTTTTTTATACCTATGTACCAACAAAATGATCCAAAGTAATACAATCCTGATAACTTTTTTGATTTTTTTAGTGATAGTTTTAGAGATGGGAAAGGCACAGCGATTTTTAAGCGATTCTTCGAAAGCGTTAAAAAATGCTTTCATTTGGCACCCCACACGATGACCTTGAAAACAACATTTCTTAGTTTTCCATTTTATTGGGTCACAACTTCCTACAACTGTACCTACTGTGCCAACGGACGACAGACAGCAAGGTGATTCGGTAAGGGTTCTTTTTGCCAATTTTGGTACGAAACACTAGAAAGGTTGGGTATTTAAACAGAATAGACGTAATATAGAACCGTTCCTGTGAATGAGGTAAATTTTACATCCAAGGAAAAGATCTTACACGTGTTTGTGTTTTGAAAATCTCCATAGGTTCTTCAATTCTCTTATAAAAGTGTCGTATCCACATGATTCTACCACTAACGGGTGGCATATTTCTTGGTAGCATAGGGTTTTGTCTTTCTTCATTGTATCGGTCTCTTAATTTCTCAATTTCTCCTTGGAACATTACCATGGCTTCCAAGTATCTTTCCTCTAAATGAAGACATTCTAAATCCAATTTTGCAAAGCTAAAAATTTTGTTTCACTATTAAAAATATTTTTAATTTTACATATTGTAGTCCAGTTTACAAAGAAATAATATTCTAGGAGCTAGTATCACTAATGTGAAAAATTTATCAAATTACTAACCGAAGTGATTTGACGATAGTATTCGTCCAAACCAGCACTTGTCTCTTATGAATGTGGCCTTAAGGGCCGCAATTTATAGTGCGGACCTGTGAAAAATTGAATATATATCATCGTAATTAAACCACTAGGTTCTTCGGTTTGACTGTGGTTGTAGGTGAAAGGATTGCATTGATACAGTCGGTGAGAGTTTTCTCATTGAGCGTTGGGGTGCGCACTCAGAAAGAAAAACCCAAATCGCGTTGTAATCACACCGGTCAAAATTTGTGGCAAATGTTTTCAATTGTCCAAAAAATTAAAGAAATACAATTGGCTGGAATTTTGAAAGAGGGGAGGAAGAGTTATTGGGGCAATTATGAGCATAGAATCCAGGTTTACACTGTAAATGCCAAACAAGGAATTCAAGCTAAAAACCACAGACAGTCTGTGCTAAAAACTATCGCCTAAATTTTTACATACTATAAAACATTCTATTATCATCGGCGATAATTGTTAATGATATGATAATAATTAATCTGTAGCTCTGCAATTTTAAAATGTGTCAACGTATAGACTATTCAAATGTTAACAAAACGGAGCTTAATATTAAACATGCTGCTTGGGATCACAATTGTTTTGTATGTAAGCAGAACATTGACGAACTAAAATCTAAATTGTCTTCCGCATAGCTACTAGGTGAGATAAGCACACCATTAAATGATACACCTACACTTAATCTAAACTTACCTACTCAAGTAGCTTCCGTGTCCATACTACCTGTAATAGAAATTTATTATCAGAATGTACGCGGTCTAAATACAAAGTTGCAAGAAACACACACAATTGCATATACATGTCATTATGATATATATATATATATGCGTTCACGGAGACTTGGTTACATTCGCACGTCCTAAATGCAGAAATTCTGTCCCCCATTATAATACTGTACGATGTGATCGTAAATTTGCGGAAGTGAACAAAAGTAAAGGCGGCGGTACATTTATTGCGGTACATAAAAAACACATGAAGAACTAGATCTCAACTTTATACGGGATTCTCTTCCTCGCATTGAAATTGTAGGTATTAAAATATCAATTAATTTTCAAACTGTTTTTATTTTAATAATTTATATACCACCAAATAAACCCAGCGACTCCTATATATCTCTGTTCGAGATGATTGAATCACTAAACTATCTAAATGATGGTGATGTTTATATTATAGGCGATTTTAATATTCCAGAATACAATAACGTTAACATTGCTCCAAGCACACAGCAAATTCTCTGCGGCAGTTCTCGGAATATCTTGATATAACGCAATTTAACACTGTTGAAAATGTCAATAACGTTACTTTAGATTTAGTTTTGTCAAACAGAAACTATCAGGTATCAAGATCCGTAGAATGTTTACTAACTGAAGATCTACCATCTACCTTTGGATATATCAATAACAATAAATACGTCTCAGTCTAGAAATTTCCGTATAAATCAACAGAAACTTATAATTTTAAAAATGCAGATTGTCCTCTTCTATACGACATTTTATTCAATACAGACTGGTCTTTCCTAAATGAGCAAAAGGATGTTAACATCGCGTGTTCTAAGTTTTATTCAAAATTATAACTTACTTATTTACTGCTTATTATTTCTCAAAAACTTAACCACGAATAGAGCAATGAGACTCACTCAGAGCGTAAGTTCTCCTTGACCCTGGCAGCAGACTTATTGTCACTTACCCTAATTATTGTACTGCACTGGCATCAACACATATTTAACGTAATTGGGGCAGGGCTAGCAAAAAAACACGACCTAAAGATAAAAGGAACCACCCTATCTCGGTGTGACGAAAACTAATAATTATTAAAATAAAACTCGATATAACTAATGCGAACAAGACAAAGGAAACTCCTTGTTATCTTAATTTCGAGCATCCCAAGAATCAACAACGTTAATAAATAAACAATATATTAAACCACTGGGTCATCATTTGAACATAATACATTATCATTAAAACAAATTATATTTCCTAAAATGAAATTTAACATCTAAAAAACACGAATCAGGCCTGATCAAAGAAATCAAAAACAGCATTAGCATTACTATTCAGTTACGTTTGTAACATAACTGGGTCAAGTTAATAACATTTAAAACTACGAATGCAGAAAACAGTACAAAACAATATAAAAGATAGTTACACAATATTTTACAATTTACTGAACTGCAGCAAACAATATACGACAAGAAAAAAATAACGAAATCACTAAAGACGGGTGAAACCCGGAATAAAGGTCTGTTCTGTAAGCCCGCGCGAAAACTTTCTGAAAACAAATTGTCAAATAGCACGCACTTAATTCAATAGTGTGTTTCAACTAGCTAGGGAATGTCCAATTAACTCAGCAAACTTGACTCATGCATTAGGCAATTAACCCTCGTTATAATCAGGAAATAAATAAAACACGTTTTAAGTCCCAGGTTAACCTCACTGTCAATGTACCTGAAGTTTCGAACGTTCACTCGAACGAACCTCAAATGAAAAGGAGAAAACCAGCATCAACTGCAAATCGACTGTTCTGACTTTATTTCTCCACAACACTTATAAGTTCTTTTTATTCAGTAGAAAATATTAAAAAAGTCACTGATAATTTACTTTAGTTTCTACACAAAACCTGTTCACAGCCAAGGGAACAATAATGCCTCGCTAGGTTCACAAATTTAACATATTTTCTCTTAATTAAATCTTTTAAACAGACAGTTTGTTGCACAATACCAGATCAAAAGCACTTTATTCTTTATTGGTATTCAGTAATCCTCTCGCACCAACCTAGTACACATAGGTTTCTCCAAAGATACTCTAGAATTTTTAGCCAACAATTCAAGTAAAATCAAATCATCTTTACTTCACAAAACTACCTCACTCGCCAAGTCTTAGCTCTGGAATGTCCCGAATCTCTTCTAACAAACAACCGACAGTTTTTTATACATGCTTCGCTGACGGGAACGGCAACGGTTAACTAACCCAACTGAAAACATTGGCGTTAGTCTATTTTAATAATAAAACCTCCTTTCCGACGTGAAATAATATTTAAGGATTTTAACTGAATTTTAAAACAACAATGCTGGGTTCGCCAAAACTAAGGTATTCCTCAATTTACTTATTCCCTTAGGCCATTAACCGACAAATAAAAACTATTTTATAATAAAAAACTTACTATATCGTACAGGGTGTCCCTGTAAAAACGTGACCGTTACAAAATTGACAGAAATTTTTGATACAGCTGTTCCCAAATATGTTCCCAGACCATCTAAATATCCACCGTGGTAAACGAACAACATCATACGAGACAAATAAAAAAGTGTCTGGAAAAAATACAAACAAACAAAGAATGACAATATTTATAGAGTTTAGAGACAAGGAAAAAGATAAAAGATGATTTGAGACAGTTGCATGAGAGTTATCTACTGAAAATACAAGAAACCATAACAAATGATCCCTAAAAATTCTGGTCCTACATTAATCGTAAAAGATGAGGCAGTTCCATCCCTGATAATATTACTTACAATGATATTCAATGCACAAATCCCCAGGATATTGTCAACGCTTTTGCTAATTTTTTTCAAACTGCATACTTGACACCTAACCATGACGAAGAAAAATATCATTCTCACGAAGACATCAGTAGTAATGGTACCAATTTACCATTAACGTCCTTTTCTGAGATAGAAGTACTTAAATCGTTAAAGAAAATCAGACCCAAGTTTATTAACGGACCAAAAGACATCCCTGCTTTTATGGTCAAAGACTGCCATCTTTGCTGGTTCTCTCACAACAATATTTAATTTGTCACTAAAAACATGTACATTTCCCGATGTATGGAAATATTCTCGCCTATGTCCTGTTTTTAAAAAAAGACAAGGGGATGGCTGAAAATTATAGGCCCATTACAATTATTTGCAATTTTGCTAAAGTTTTCAAGATCACTTTGCATACGTTAGATAATCACGTACATAGTCAAATTATATCTAATCAACATGACTTTGTTCCCGATAAATCCACGGAGACCAAACTCGCATATATCACACAATACATTTCCAAGGAACATGACGCAAACAGGCAAATTGATATCGTTTGCACGAATATCTCCAAGGCGTTCGACCGCCTGGATCACGATATTCTATTAGAGCAATTCAATAAGCTTGAATTGTCAGTGATTTAATTAGATTTCTTCTCTTCATATCTAAAGAACAGACGTCAGTATGTGGAATACCGTGGTCACAGGTCATTTGACGTTCTGGCCACTTCTGGTGTTCACCACGGTTCTGTAATAGGCCCACAGGTTTGTTGTTTTCATAAATGATATTGTAGCTAATCTCAATGTAGAAATCCTCTTATATGCTGATTTGAAAATATATTGCGTAATAGAAAACGAAAAATACTGAAAATCTTTAGAATAACCTGAATATCGTTAATGAATATCCAATAGTTTGCCTCTTACCATATCCAAATGTAACATACTGACCTTCTCTAAAATAAGTCATCCCATCAATTACAACTATCATATAAACGGTCAAATTTTGCAGAGACCTGATACCCTAAAGGATCTTGGAGTTATTTTTGATAAGTGCCTTAGGTTTAAGGAGCATATTACTTTCACCATCGCGTTAGGTTTTATAATAAGAAACTGTAAAGGATTCAGCAACACTGATATTATGATATATTCATTTGCACGATCAAAATTGGAATACTGCTCGTTGATATGGTCCCCAGAATATACTATTTACATAAATAATGTTAAGGATATTCAGCGCCGTTTTGTTAAGTATTTGTGCTTTGTTGAAAATGGTACCTACCCAATAACTGGTTATTCGCAAAATATTATACTGGACAGATTTCACGTGTCTAACTTGGAAAATAGAAGAATAATACATTCAATCGTCTTTCTTTACAAAATTATGCATAACATGTTTGATTGCCCTCTCATTTTAGAACAGATAAATATTCATATACCTCATATAACAAGTCAGTAGGTATACAAAGCCGGTTCTGCGCCACTTCCGTCAGTAGAATAGCTGTGCGGGTAGGACGATGGCATGTGTCCATCCGGAGCGACCAAGAGATGAGGTGGGGTTCGAAGAGGCTAGTGAAGAAGTACCCAGAGGCTGCTGAAGAAGTGATCGTCGACAATGACCAGAAGAGGATGGGGTAGGTACAAAAATTTACTAAGAAAAAGTTACTAGATCTGGAGGTTGGTACACTTGTGTGTAATGAGGGGGGCGGAGGGGGTGGAGGCGTAGCGGTGACGTACTGTAGGCCTGATAGGTGGAGAGTGAGGATTGTGATGTACTACAAAGATGATTGGTGGTGGGTGGGGATATAGTAGTCTGAAACGTAAACAAGAGCAACTTGAACAAAATGGCTGCCACGGAAAAAAAGATGGCGGGTGGGTGTGATGATGGTACTTTGTTATAGGAGAGAGCATGTACACAGACCTGTCAGGACTTGTCTAATAAACGTCATCAGCGATTATCTTATTTATGAGTGTTGATAATCGTGAGAACGTGACTGAAATGTAAACAAACTGATAGCATGGGTAGAGACGGTCTCTCTTTGATGGTTCATACTTTTAAAATAAACAGATCGTAAAAAAATAAGATGATTCATATGCACCTGTGGATATCGAATGATTATAAAGGTTCAATCATTTTTTAATCTAATTGTCATTTTATTGTGTAATTTTTTAAAATAATATCGTAACTGTTCCTAGAGGAAATCATTCGAGAATATTTAGGATAATAAAACAAGGAGTTGGAACATATATTTTTGTATTTTTCATCACACAAAAATAAGGGTATGACATAATTGCAACATGCAGAGGATATTAATTTACTTCACCAGTCAGAATTTGAGCGATAACATCTTCACAGGAAAACAATGCGGCATGTTCATATAATTGTTCATGGAGATCACACTCTTCTAACAATGCACAAAATTTCTTCATGGAGATGCAATTATTGAGATAAAGGCAGCAGTATTTAATTCCACTTTCATATTTTTTCAAGTCTTGGAAACAGCACCAAATAGCAATTTCTTGAAGTTGTCGAGTAACGGTGTGTCTGTTACATCGTAATTGAAAACGTAAAGAGTCGATAGCCTGTTCTATAGATGTAATGAAATCTATTTCACTCATGATATTAAAAAAATACACTTTTTCTACTTTCAAATAATTCTAGGAATAAAGTGGCGTACGGTAGCTGGTAGCAGTATAGACTTGCAACTGTATGTACTCTCAGCAGTATACATGTATTAAAATCTGTAGGTAAAGAAGAGCATGCGCAATGAGGCAATCTGCACAAGCCAAAAAGTCCTGAAGGAGCGGAAAAATAAAGCAAAAAATCCCTCCCGCACAACTCCTCATCCCAGGCAGCCTACTATCCTATATCAAAGTTTCAACTTAAGGTAAAAAACAAAAGAGTGACGTCATCATCACAACACATTTTCTCCTATAATTCAAGAACAGTATAAGATATAAAAAATCTAAAACTTATACTCGTTTACTGAAGAAATATATAGAAAAACAGTAGTATAATCATTAGAGAAAAAGCGCAGTGGAGACTTTTAGGAAAAAAATATCTGTCGTTAAAGAAAATCATGCGCTGTGGAGATTTATAGGAAAAACGAACATCATAGACATTGTGAGAATTCTTGGGGAAAAAAATCGTGTGTATATATAGAAAAAGCATACATACGCAGTAGGAATCTTTAATATTCTCTATCTCTGACGTCAGACTATAGAATTCCTGATATTATAGCAAACAATTGTAAACATATAATAAAATAGCCACCTAATGATGTATACTATATTAGCGTAATCAAACAAATATTTCTGCGTCATTGTCATAAACCGACTTCATCGCAATACACTGAGGTGACCTCTACATTACGTTTAAAAACAAAATGTCAGGTACAATAATCAGAAAGCGCAAAGTTCTATAATCTATAGGTACTTACCGCATCACTGTTAGCCGATACTTCAAGGTTACACTTCTAAGAAAAGAGTATCCACAACTGTCATAAGCGGGTTACATATACCTTACATATTATCATAATTAATAGAAGAATTATGAAACGTAGGTGTGTAATATCTTAATTTACAATTCTCACGATTCCTATATTAAATATTTGCACATTACTGATTATCCTACGTGACTAATTGCTTATTTCATTTAACATAACTGTGGCGGTACTACAATTGTTATTTTCAAGAAGCTATAAATTAATTTTTTTCAGCTCATTTCTTATAATCACGATACCGAAAACATTTTTCAATAGATGCTGAATTTGCGATTCTCACGATTTCTGTATTAAATATTTGTACATTACTGAATATCCTACGTGACTAATGGGCTTGTTCAGCATTTTTTTTTATTTCATAAATCGAAAGTGCAAGTATAAATTAATGGATCTGCAAAAAATCAGAATCTTTTTCGCACGTTTAGTATCTTAAAAACTATTACAAATCTCCATCTCGCGAAAATGGGGCATGGCCAGGCGCTACGTCAATATACGCATAGACTCGGCGATCTCAATAGACTTGATGCTCCTTACGTGTTATAATTATAAGTGTTTTCGAAGTATTGTTTGTTTTGCTTACTACTTGACAGTAGGGGAGTACAACTTGGTGAAATGTCAAAAAATTACAATTTTCTCTCGCTCCTGCCGGGACGAATTTTCGATTTTAACCCTGCAATTTACGAATAGAATTCATCGCCGACCTTCTCCTTTCCGTAGAGACATAGAACGAACTTCCACTTGACGTATTTATTTAGTTACCAGGGTTTAAAAATTTCATGTTTTTCGACTTTTCAGGTTAAATTTGAAAGGTCCCAGAAAGCCATTTTTCTTACGTCACTTGCGTATAGTGACGTCACAAATGCGCGCTCGGTTTTTGCAACTATTACTAATTTCAACTCCTTATATCTCGAGAACGGAAAAAGTTAATAATACGAAATTTTAAGTGTATAATGAGAATATCGAGTACTATATGAAAAAGTATAAAAACTATATAAAATGAATATCATGGAACAAGCCCATTGCTTATTTCATTTTACTTTCACGGGATAATATTGCACATGCATATGAACCATCATTATTTATTTTTTAGAATCCCTTTATTTTCAGTTTGTTTAGTCTACTACAGAGGCGGGATGATGCATACTTTAACCATGAAGGAAAAAAATATCATCAACAACCATAAACCAGATAGCCGCTGATGACATTTATTAGACAAGTCCTCACGAGACAATTGTAAAAGTTTCGTTAAACAAAAATTAATCAGCAACCGCGCCACATATATGAAATCCTTTTTTATTTTAACTTCAAGTTTTACGCGAGCAAGATGTTGCACTCCTAGTTATTGAACAGTTTCGAAGTGCGTTTCGAGAAGTAAATTTATTTATTTTTTTTATTATTTCATGTAATTTACAATATACTTTTTTTTTTTTTTAGTGAATTCGATAATGATGCCATCGATAATTATTGGTTGCATTTGGCTCAAATTACTAATCGATATACGCCTCCCATAGATTCTGAAGCATATTTCAGAGAAAAGTAAGTTATTTTTTTAATTTTCGATTCGGTGTTCATATTTACAGTGATTTTAATTTGAGTGATCTGGATGACGTAGATGATGATCTACCGCCACCCCTCATTCCATTGAGTTCACGTACAGCTTCAGATAGCACCACCACCAGCCTCTCTCCTAGTCCTAACTATTCACCTACGCCACCGGCTTACTGGTAAGTTAAAAAATTTCAATTCAATGTTTCAATTATAATTATATTTACAGTGATTTTAATTGGAACGATGTGGATGACTTAGACGAGGATCTACCTCCGCCGCTCATTCCCTTGAGAGATATCCTCCCACCGGCTTCGATTCTAGATAGGGACAACATATCTCCTAGCTATTCACCTACTCCACCGGCTTACTAGTAAGTTAAAAACAATTTCTTTATTTCATTTCAGTGTTTCAACGGACTAATACACCAATTTCCATTAACTACGTTATCAGATAGTATTTGATAAAAGCGACTTATGGAATTTTTCTCGATTTTTTTTTCTTTACCATTTAGCCGGAAAAAATTAATAAAGCTGAAAAACTTTTCACTCTGACGTCAATTTGCCCGTGACGTCACGATATGAAGCCGGCAACAGTGCATTGTCCTGATGCCTAAATTTGTATTTTAGTTTAATTTTTCAGTATTTCAATTTATAATAAGTCTCTCAGAGTTAAATTCAATGTCAGTTGACAGCTGTCAGTGTTAACGAGATTATGATAATCAGTCATATTTTTCGATTTTTTTCGTGTTAAAATACACTAACTTTGGGCCTGTATTAATTCAATTCAAATTTTAAAATATGGAAACAAAATCATGTTTTGTGCCATGTGCCAGTCTTTTACGCAAAAATTGGAGAGACAAAACTAAATATTAAAATGTAAGGTTACATTAAAGTAGTTCAAATAGTTCAATGTCACAGAATTTATTGCGATGTTGTCAATTCTTGTAATTGATAAAAATTTAATAATTTAAAACCCAATTATTTGCCTTATTTGTAAATTATTTTGATATCAATAGAAAGTAAATGCATAAAAACTTCATAGAGATTATGTTTATTATAGGATAATTGTAATTAAATGGCAATTTAATGCAGGTAGAATTACCGGGGATAATGACGTCACGACCACCAATTTATTTAATTTTTATCTAATCCAGGTATTAAAAAATTGGGGTAATAATTATTTTGGTATTATTCAGACCTTACCAATGGGTTCATATAATTAAAATATTTAAAAATCTTAAGTATATTAGTCCATTATAATTATATTTACAGCGCTGGAAACCTAGACGTTGTTGACTTGGTGTCCGATGACGAGGAGGATCTGGAGACAGGTTATTCGTCCGACGGTGATATGTTGGGCTGGTCGTCAATGAATTTTTTAAGAGTATTATTATTATTATTATTACCTAATTATTTCATTATTTTAATACATATTTTTTTATTCAATAAATGATTTTGTTGCTGTAATGTTAACCTACTTGTGTTTTATTTTTCTCTCTCTCTCTTTCTTTCTCTCTCTCTCTATCTCTCTCTCTGTCCTATAACAAAGTACCGCAATCACACCCGCCTATCATCTTTTTTTCCGTGGCAGCCATTTGGTTCAGCTTGCTCTTGTTTACATTTCAGACTACTATATCCCCGCCCACCACCAATCATCTCTGTGGTACGTCACAATCCCCACCCTACACCTATCAGGCCTATAGTACGTCACCGATACGCCTCCACCCCCTCCGCCCCCCTCATTACACATGGGTGTACCATCCTCCAGATCTAGTAACTTTTTCTTAGTAACTTTTTGTACCAATCCCATCCTCTTCTGGTCATTGTCGACGATCGCTTCTTCAGCAGCCCCTGGGTACTTCTTCACCAGCCTCTGGACACCTCTTCGAACCCCACCCCATCTCTTGGCCGCTCCGGGTGGACACATGCCATCCTCCTATCCGCACAGCTATTCTACTGACGGAAGTGGCGCAGAACCGACTTTGTATACCTACTCAAGTCGGAATCGTGATACTTTCTATCTTCCTACCCCTCGAACAAACTTATTAAAATTTTCACCTTTATATTTCATGCGTAACAATCATAATCTACTGCAAGATCAGCTTGATATATTTAAGTGTAGTATTAATTCTATTAAACAACTTAATTTATAATTTATAACCTTCTCTTTTTGTACTTCTCCTATAATTATCTTCATATCTCTATTTTATTATAATATTTTTACATCGTTGCAATGTTTTATGTTTGAATTTAGTTAGTTTTAGAATGGATGTGTTTTGGAAAATCCTTTTTCTTTGGTTTAATCAACTTTTTCATTCAAGTCCGCTCGTCATAGAAAACTCAAGAAATAATCTATTATGTTTCTAGTTCAAAAACTATATTCTCTAAAAAAATGTATTAAAATTAATCCTTTGTTGTAATTACCCATGATAATAATATTCACATTCTATTAATTTTTCCTATTTTCTGGGAAAACCGAACGAAAATAATAATTTTCAAACTTCGTATACATAAGAAAACCGACTTCGAGTACATAAGAAAACTGGTAGTTCGAATATTTAGATACAAACCGCGTCGTTACAATTTTTTAACATAGATTCTTATACGTGGAAAAATTGGTTAATAAGTTTTCCTGAGCGTACCGTTGGAAAATTAGAGTATAGGACTAGAAAATTTCGATAGGAATTTTCTCGATTATTCTTTTTACCTATTTGATGTTTTACTTCACAACGCATATTTTATGAGATCTTAGCGACTTTATAAAAAAAAAATCGGAGTATATAAAAATTTTTGGATAGTACAGCTTTTTTTGAGGGTAAGTACCATTGAATAATCAAGAATAAAATGACACTAGAGATTTCTGCTCAAAAAATGCTCGAAATTGCAATAGACGGCAATATAGTTAACGTTACCACGATTCAACCCCACTGGGATAGTTTTGGAGTGGTTCATTTTAATAAATATTCTCACCGATGATAATATAATGTTTTACAGGGTGTTTGGAGTATGAAATGAAAATTTAGGCGATAGTTTTTAGCTTGAATTCCTTGTTTGACGGCATTTACAGTGTAAACCTAGATTTTATGCTCATAATTGCCCCAATAACTCTTCCTCCCCTCTTTCAAAATTCCCGCCAATTGTATTTCTTTCATTTTTTGGACAATTGAAAACATTTGAAACTTTGGACGGTTTGATACAATGCGATTCGGGTTTTTTTTTTCTGAATGCACGCACCGCAACGCTCAATGAGAAAACTCTCGCCGACTGTATCAATGCAATCCTTTTACCTACAACTACAATCAAACCGAAGAACCCAGTGGTTTGATTACGATGAAATTTCAGTTCAATTTTTCACAGGCTCGCACTATAAATTTCCGGCCCTTAAGGCCCATATTCACAAGAGACAAGTTGGCTTGTTTGGACGAATACTATCATCAAACTACTTCAGTTAGTGGTTTGATAAATTTTTCAATTTTTGACACTAGCTCCTAGAATATAACGGCAAAAGCTGAAAAATAAAGGATGAAATAATCCTCATGTGACTACAAAGTGGGCAGGCGGCATCTTTACCGATTCAATGACTCATTTGGCGGAAATTTTTTATGTTCCTTACACAAATGGAGGCAACTATAATATAATAGACTTCCTGCCACACGTATTTTTTTTCTTTTTAAGCGGTGCTCGGGGAATCTACAAAATATCACAATTAACCAGTATGTTACTGGTAAATAACCTCTTCGCCTGTGAATTTTACATCAAAGGATCAGTTAGAGGTTGCGTTTTTTTTTTAAATAAATACCACAAATAAGTATAAAAACTTGAAATTAAATATTTCGCCGACGTTTCGGAAATCATCTCCTTCCTTTTTCAAGGCTTTTTTGATTTTTTTTTTGCTGTGTTTGATAAATACATAGCTCTAAGATGTTTGTTATATTGCAAAAAAAAATTAAAAAAGCCTTGGAAAAAAATATTTAATTTCAAGTTTTTATACTTATTTGTGTTATTTATTTAAAAAAAGAACGCAACCTCTAACCGATCCTTTGACGTAAAAGTCACAGGCGTAGAGGTTATTTACTAGTGACATACTGGTTAATTGTAATATTTTGTAGATTCCCCGAGCATCGCTTAAAAAGAAAAAAATACTTGTGGCAGGAAATCCCAAAAAATTAGGAATGAAAATTAAGATAATGCCACAAATAACATTTAGACAATATAAATGTTAACTGAGGTACCCTGATTATTTTATAATCTCAAACAAAGTAATCATATGAGTATAGTAGATTACAAAAGTAATCGATTACGAACAACTGTTACTTACTTACCGATTTAATAATCTTAACACATTATCGACATCGGTCATATTGTCCAGCGAAGCTCCAACAAATTCTTCCAATTCCCATTCTGTATCTACAACGTATTGTCTGAATTCTTTGTAATCACCATCAAAATGTGGAAGACGATGATTTAAAGCATCGTATTTCTGGGAAGATATTTTCTTAAAATACTGGACAAACTTATTGGCGTAAACATCTATTCCTTCTATAGTGCTACTTTGCAGAATTGAATACTTTATGGTGGTAGTTAATACATACACAATCTAAAATGTATATTTTGAAGGTTTCGATATATTCAGCATACGCACTCACTTACCTGTTCCAGTCTTTTTTTGAACGTTTCAAATTTACCGAAAACGTACATTTCGGAACATTCAAATGGTTTTTCTCCAGCTTCTTCCATATGCCTTTGTGTGCGTTTAAAACACTGATAATATTTTAAATATAGGTCAAGAATTTTCTAAAATGAGAACATGAATAATTTATTAGTAGAAGGGTTCGATCTTTACTTGCTCCAATTCATGTCCTTCTATTATATAGCTAAACAAATGAAACAATACACTGTTTTTAAATGTTCACAAATGCAGTAAGTCAACATGATAATTGTTATGCGAGACTGTAATAGAATCCCGTAAGTAAATGTTTAATGATTACACAGGCACACAAAAAAAGTCATGAACCTTAAGAAATTGATATTAATAATCAGTAAAAATCTTAATTACGGGGGATTAGAGAAAAATCCTGACGTTATGGAGCAATTTTGACGGATTCAGCGGTTCAAAATGATATTTTTTGTGATATTTTTTTAAATGTAATAACTTGTTCAAACTATAAGCTAGGTGGTAAGTATTTTTCTTTGACAAATTGAAGCGGCATGGCAGTGTTTTCTTTTTTTTTGAACAGCTTTGTTTCAGTCAGTAATAACATATCATTCCGCACCTCTGCAGTTTGTAGCAGAGGTACTGAACTATCTTTAATTATGCAAAGTAGATGCCAAAATGGAGTTTTCGTGCAATAACTCGTTTTCTATCGATCTTACGCTTCAAATGATCGAAGGTTCCAAAGATAATCAAGTTTTCTATAAATAAAGAGATTATAGACATTTTTTCCCGCATATTAATAGTTTCCGAGCAATAGTCACGTAAAGTTGCCAACGTTGACAGTGTTAGCACGTAATGGCAAGGAACAGTCGCAGTTGTATGGGAACCGGATAAAGCGCCGAAATTTTCTTTCGCCGTCAATTCGGAGTTAATAGTGCATTATTTGGATTGGTGGAGAGGAAGGGATAGAGTGATTGGATGTTTGCTATTTTTATTTGGTGGTAGCCTAATTTTTATCTCATGAAAGGAGTGTTGATAACTTTATATACCTACAGCCGTATTCACCAAGAAGTGATTAAAAACTCATTTGCTAAAAGCTCGTTAAATTTTAAATAGCCGATAGTGCTATATTATGTATTCACCAAATGAAATATTAGAATACCTATTTAACAAACGGTTATTTAAATAGGAATTTTCAATGTTTTCCTGACGGGTAGTAGCGCATGCGCTCAAATGGAAATAAATTTATTATATTTGCTTTTGTATTGATGTCGGTAGTTTTGTTTGAATGCTTGAAAACAGGGATTCAAAGAAAATTAGATCAAAAAATTTTACCGAACGTGAGAAAGAAAATTTGCTCAATATTGTGCAAGATATTTTCCATATTGGGGAAAATAAGAAAATAATTTATTACACATAAAAATATGCAGGCACTTATGGGTATGGATATCAGTGTTGTGATACGCTTTACTGTTTGTTAACGAACAAAAATATCCAAATTATTCCAAATCAAATTATTGTAGCTCTTTTTTGTAGCGAAAAAATAACATAACCTCAACCTCAAAACGTTAAAGAGCCGTTAGTTGCCTACCCGATATTCGTCAATCAAGTTAGCGAACCACTTACAGACGCGTTAAACGCTAACTAAGGTCGATGAATACATAGAGATTAACTTATTAATCCGTTATCAATTTAACGAACCGTTCTCTATTTAACTAGCATTGGTGAATACGGCTGTAAGCAACAGTAAAAAAATCAACTGTTAGTAATAACAATAACTTTTATGACCTCGTTATTTGGACACGTTGGGAGTGGGGGACGTTGCGGTCAAACCATCCATTTTGTAGGACAAACGTTTTTTCGAGTTTCTTATCAATTATCTCAAGGTTTAACTAAAAAACTAACTGTTTGGAATAAAATTTGGGCAATCACATAATCGACATGTTTTACGCCTACATCTCATCAAAACAAAGCTACTCACGAAGATTCAGCCTGTTAGTAATCATTAATAAAAAAGGGTCCTGTACTGTGGACTATTAGGTCCTTCAATGTAAAGATTACAGTCATAGAGATTATTTTTCAATTATTTAGACATTATTTTTGAAAGGAAATGCCATAAGCTAGGAAATCTCAGAATGAAAATTAAAAAAAGAATAGAAATTAAGTGAATAGGTGGCACAACTAACACTTAAGTTGTATCTTTGTATAGGTAATTTGGTAATATTGGACATAGGTACTACGAAAAGTTAAGAGTCATGTTAAGTTACCTTTATCTTGTCTAGAACCACTGTTTTATATTGATTCCAAACTGTCTTCGTCCCGTCGCAGTTCAAGTAACTCCTACATTTTATTATCATCTGATTTGAAACTTTAACTAATAACGCAGTAACATTGGCAGTGCTGTTGTAGTATCTTGAAGTGGTAAACGCCATTCGAATTGCATTCAGAAGAGCAGGTATATGCTTTTGTAATTCTGGAGGGTCTAGTCTATAAAATGGTTCCCAATATTTTTCCATTGAATATAAGAATTTAACATTATCAGAACATTCGTTTTTGGTATCATAGGCAGCATCTACATGTTTTTTCCAAATCTAAAAGCAATTATTTATGTAGAATAGACACTATAAGCATGCGCAGAGAAAAATATGTATAGCATTTATTTTTATCCTAATAGTCCGGTCATCTTGTCAGAAATTTAAAACGGCAATTTTATTTACTACTCTTATAGAAAAAATTGCGCTGAACACGATGGTGGCATTAAAAAATTTATAAAACGCCGACTCCATTGTTAAAAACAATGGGTTTTAGCGAAAATTCTCATATTTTGACGTTTCTTGACTTTTTAACGAAAACGGTGCGTCGGTCAATAAAAGTCTAGATATAAAAAAAATAAGAATTTATCAATATGCGTCGTTTGAGATGACCTTTGATCTTTAACCGTTCAATTGTTATAAACAAGTTAAGGGTCCTAAATTAACAATTCCTTTTCTGTTCAACAAATGGTACCTACGGATATTTTACTGTAATCAAAATGTTGCATTTTGTTCTTAGAATTTACAGTTTCTTTTTTGTGTCGATGTCTCACGTATTTTGCAATTGTTTAAACGAGTAAGCTAATTTGTTTATGAAGGATTTTCGACTTTCCATGGGAATTGTCGCACTCTCCTAGTCGAGATATAATGTTTAAATCTCAAATATGTCAGAAACAATCAGTATGATGTTAAAAATATTAATAATAGAAATTAAAGGGCTAGAAGTACTCTTTTATGGGATTTTCTTATATCCGTACAGCTTGAAAGATAACAATGTTAATGTTACGTTTTGTGCAAAACAATGAGTGCTTTGTAATTTTTTTGAAGAAGAAATTTAGGATTTTCTTGCTATCATTGGCCATATAATGGAAATTCAACAAATCTGTATCAGTTTTTATTAATATATAGCATTCCTAATATGCTCAAATTTTTTGTCATTTTTAAAGCAGTCGTTTTTTAAATTATACCTTCTTTAAATTAAGAAAAATTTTACGATTTTGCTGAAAAAAATCCTCTTTTTGTAAATGAGTTTTAAATTTTAGAGCATTATTGTTTAACCAATACTCAACAAACTATATATCGTTGCATTCAGCAATAAATTCTACACGTTTTTTGTTTAAACTGTTTTTCCATATAATTTACTGTTTTTCAAATAAAAAATATTCAAAGAAGTTAGAAAATCAAAATTTTACTATCTTTGCAACATTTTTAGTTAAATATTAAATATTCTTAGATTTGTATTTTATATAGTAAAACATATACTTTTTGAAGTATTTCCTCTTTTAGAAATAAAAGATCAGACAACTACGACGGGAGATACGATTTTTTTTCAAATAGCCCTATCCGCCATCTTGATTTGTATATTACTGGAGAACAATCCATTTTCAGAAATACCAAGATGTAATTCGGTGATCCAGTAGACCTAAATAATGAGAAAATAAAGAGTTTTGAAACTTGGCATGACATCGACGTGAGCGGACCCTATGATACTTGACTATATACTCTCCTTGATTCTTGGACCATTCATCATGAAATTGTATATTAGTGTACAGTACAAATATAATTGCGCAGGACTACCAGCTTTGTATCAATCCTATTTATTTTATAAAACCTAAACTCAAATTAAATGAATTTGAGTTTAGTTTTTTGGCTAAGGCTTTTTTACAATATAATACAGAAACCTATACCTTCATTATTCTGTGATTTCCGATATATTCTAGAAATTCTATATATCCTTTACATTGCAGTGTTTCAAGAAATTCTACAACGCAAGTAAATCTGGCCAACTGCCTCCTCCAGTATTCGATTTCCACGACAGGACCAACAAATTCGTTTTCTCTTCTAAGTTGTCTGTATTGTACCAGGCACTGAAATTATATTTGTATTTAAGAACTAATACATTATGGTTAAACTATACTATAAATCATCGAATAATACAGGGTGTTTGGTGCATCGTGTGCCAAATTGAAATGGCCGACAGAAAGGCATGGGCGTAATTTCAGTTTTTTAACTGAGGTGGCAAGGTGTACCGGGTCCAGGGGTCTGGGGAGTATGGAATGCCCCTATGTGTAAGGGGCCGTTGATTTTAAAAAACTACAATTATATTGTTAGTTTTTTAATCTTTTTCAGATTATTTTCACCACAAAATAAGTGCTAACATTCTCTATTTAACCTAAAAATGCATTGTTAATTACTTTAATTAATAGCTAAACTATTTCTATTTAACATTATAATATACAAGTTCCAATAAACATTTAATTTTTCTGTGCTAAATAATGAAAACAGAAAATGCCGAGCTTGTAAAATTTTATTTTACAATTGTTTGAAATTATTGATATTTTTACTTCAGAATTCTGGGGTGGAAAAATACTGGGTTAAACAATTCTGGGGTGGCAACTGCCACCCCTTGCCACCCCCGAATTACGCCACTGCAGAAAGGGTTATTTGCTATCCTTTCAGGCCCCTTAACACTTCTCATGCCCTGCGGGATTTTTCATATCGACCTTCTATCTTTTTAATGAAAAAAATTCCAAATTCTACATTTAAATTCAAATTATAAAAAAAGTAATAGGCGTAGACTGCAAATTTCATTTTTATTTTGAGCAACCGGGATCTTCCAACTCCCTCAAAAATTCTCTAGTCTATCCTCTTGCTAATGATGTGCCACATGTCATAAAAATCTTTTAATAACATCGTGAATTCGCTAAATTAATGAATCGGGTCACATAAGGCTAATATTCAAAATTTCGAATCAAAAATTATATTTGCTTAAATTATGCATGGCAAACAGGTAAAATCTGTTACCTCACTCTTGCGAAGTAAAATCTATCTAGTGTTGGTCTCTGTTGCGAATGCAGGCCCGACATCTGCTTCGTATTTCGACAGTTGTTGTATGAAGTCGTATTTCCTCCCTAATTGTACCGAAAGCCGTTTCTATGCGTTGGACAAGAGGACACGTTCCTCCCTAGTCGCAACCTCCGTCGTGTACATGAGCACTTTGGCACGTCCCAAGACATAAAAATCCAACGAAGTTAGGTCTGGGGAACGTGGAGGCCATTGAATAGGGCCATCCCGCCCAATCCACGCATTTGGGAACACATTGTCTAGATATTGTCTTACAATCAATCGCCAGTGCGCGGGACAGCTGTCATTTTGAAAAACTATAGGCGTATGCGTAGACTGGGCGGGATGGCCCTATTCAATGGTCTCCACGTTCCCCAGACCTAACTCCGTTGGATTTTATGTCCGAGGTCGTGCCAAAGTGCTCGTGTACGCGACGGAGGTTGTGACTAGGGAGGAACTTGTCCTCTTGTCCAACGCATAGAAACGGCTTTCGGTACAATTAGGGAGGAAATACGACTTCATACAACAACTGTCGAAATACGAAGCAGATGTCGGGCCTGCATTCGCAACAGAGACCAACACTTTGAGCAAGGTTTTTAAATTTTTTTAATAAATGATAAAAATGTAACTGCTTCTTTATTTCAAGAAAACCAATGAACAGAAAGAGATAGAAGATAGATGTTACTTCGCAAGACTGAGGTAACAGATTTTACCTGTTTTCCATGCATAATTTAAGCAAATATAATTTTTGATTCGAAATTTTGAATATTAGCCTTATGTGACCCGATTCATTAATTTAGCGAATTCACGATGTTATTAAAAGATTTTTATGACATGTGGCACATCATTAGCAAGAGGATAGACTAGAGAATTTTTGAGGGAGTTGGAAGATCCCGGTTGCTCTGAGTTTTTTTTTTATAGCCGTCTAAAGTCTAAGTTTAGATTTAAATTTTACCTATTCCGAAAGTTTGCGAGTGAATAAAAAAACAACTAGATGACTAATGCCAGTAATTTTGGATTTAAAAGAACCCTTTAACAATATACATCAAAATAAAAATGAAATTCGCAGTCTACGCCTAATACTTTTTTTATAATTTGAATTTAAATGTAGAATTTGGGATTTTTTTCATTAAAAAGTAAAAAAGGTCGATATGAAAAATCCCACAGGGCATGGGAAGTATTAAGGGGCCTGAAAGGATAGCAGATAACCCTTTCTGTCGGCCATTTCCATTTGGCACACGATGCACCAAACACCCTGTATAATATGAAAGTAGTTTTACAAAAGATAGATTTGGCAAATTTTGTATAATTATCCTGAACAATATACAACGTTTGATATCTCGTAGCACCTCTTGGCGTGCCATATTAGCAAAATGAAAAGAAAATTAGTTTTATTCACAATCACATTTTCCAATACCCCGAATACTTCAATTTGCAAAGAAGCAACATTTCTACAATTCATACTTAAAACTTGTTTTGTCAAACTAGTTATTTTCAAATTATAGAACAGACAACTGAAATATATACGGGGTGACCGTGATCGTTTGAAATTTGAAAGAAGGTTGAGGTAACAATTGTAAATCAATAGTAGCATATAATCTATAATATTGATACCTATACTAATTACTAGGTACAATCTATAAAATTATGCAATAAATACTTTTTTGTCGTCGAAGTAGAGGGAACGGGCTAGAATATGTTTACCCCCCCCCTGTTCCGAGGGTGCTGAACACGATGGTGACAATAAGAATTCTTCAACACCTATGGTCAAGAAATCACTTTTTATGGGTTTTCTCTAGAGTCGTGTGTGGAGTTGTTAAACCGTGATTTTCACAAGGAATAGCGTGGGCAACATTACAAGAGAGTTGGCCGAGGCTCGACGTCATGCGCGAGGGGGTGAAAAATTAATGTATTTGTTGTTGTTTTTGGCACGGGATTGGGTGGGGAGTCAACTGGATTTGAAGCACTTGAAGGGTTGAAAGGGTGAAACAACCCTTCAAAGGGCTATTTTAAATAGAATGTAGTGGAGAATTGTTAAAGTAGTTTTCACCGCAAGTTTCGATCCTTTAAGGCTTAAAATATCCTTACATAGGGCTGCAAAATGAACTTTTTTTGGCAGGAAGGGTTGATTAGAGTCAGCTATGGTGGTGCATAAGAATTTTATCCGATTATGATCTTCAATTCATCAGGATGATTTTCCAAAACAGTAATTATTTTATACAACATTCATATATATTTATTTATAATTATATTACATTTATATATACCTATATAGGTATATCCACGCATCAAATATATAATGTAGCGTATTTCCACCTCTTAGGAAACGCCCTGTATGAATTCGTGGGTTCTAAATAATTTCAACGAGATAAACCACTAACACGTTATTTAATAATTTACTGACTTTACAATACTTCAAAATAACTTTTTACACTTTGTTTACTTGATATTTAACCTCACTTTCGAACGTCAGTTTCCTCAAACTTCTTCACTTTTATAAACATCTTCCCCTCGCCGTGGAATCTCGCCTTATATACCCTGAAATTGCCTCTAGAGTCATCTAGAACATAATCGAGAATCTTCTCCTACCACACTCTAGAAAACTCTACAAGTTTCCAGTCACTATTAGGCATAGGCCTATCATCTCCAGTTTCAAGGGGGTGTAATACATAACAATAATATAGATTTAGGTGTATATAATACAGGTATGTACATGTATGCATGCAAGCGGCGCGTAGGATTAATTGTACATAGGTTAAGAAAACTCGTTTCGTAATAAAATTATTTATTTATAACGTCAAATTTAAATTTATGAATTAAATAAGACACTGCTAATATCATGTCAAAGAAAAAAATCAACGTCAATACTCCTTTGAAAGGTCGTGTTAAGCCCTATAAAGGGCCGAAATTCGCCGTAAGAACTATCCCAACAACTTCCTATTACATTCCCTATCAAAAACAGAAAGACCTCAATTTTTCAACCCTTCAAGCGCTAAAATTCCTAGCAGAGACAATTCTAGTCGATTCCCCATCTAATCTCGTGCCCAGAACAACAACAAGGCAATCAGTTTTCCACCCCCTTGTAGGGTGACTCCACCTCATCGTGCATGAGGGTTGGACCTTGGCCAACTTTATTGCGACATTACCTACGATATCACTTGCGAAAATCCCATTCCAACAACTCCATACACGCCTATAGCAGGTAACTCATAAAAAGGGGTTCTTTGATCATGGGGGTGAAGAATTCTTATTATCACCATCGTGTTCGACATCCTCGAAAACGTGGAGGAGGCGAGGGAGACAAACTATTTTAGCCTGTTCCCTATACTTCGACGAAATTCGATTGAACTAATAGGTAAGAAGGTAGAAGCAATGGTGACGGAGATAATTGCAAATTTTGATGAACGCCCCAAGTAACATTTTGAGTTATAATTTTTAGTTTACATGCCCAGTTAGTCGTACGATGGTCGTAAAATGATTTTCAAAATAATTTTAACGACTATAAGTGGTATGAGTCCTTATAAGGTTATACTCACGATTATCAAAATTCCATGTCGCATCGAGGTTATATGGTATCCATAAGACGAATAATTAGACACTAAAAGTGAATAGTCTTAAAGAGGTCGTTATGAGTTCGTGAAGAAGTTGATATCATCTACAATACACCGCTTAAAACGACCTAGACATGTAGTTGTATAAAGATCGTTAAAAAATAACGTGAACTCATGATGACCTTGAAGGAAGATAGTTATATTAAAATCATTAAAAAGACTTATAAGACTTTAATAGGACCTTAATACGACATAGGACCTAAAATTGATATTGATTTTTAATACGACTTTCATACAAAAAAGTATCGATGCTGCTCAACTACAAGCGGGTTCATTCTTGTCACTGCATCAACATTCCGTTTAACTGCTCTTCTATATGTTCCTGAGTGTATTTACGCCAATCTCTTGTAAAATTCATCTTTAAATTTTATAGGACTATGGGAGTAAGACACGTTCACTCTCGTACTTTTACTAGCAGACCAACAATTTAAAGACCATTAGTTTAAAGCTGCAAAATGACAATTAAGTCACGTGAACGGTGTGAACATGCTAATGGGCATCGATCATTACTACTATATTGTGAATAAGACTCTACTCTATGTTCGTATCTAAAATATTCTAAAATATAAAACTACTGTCTTGTCTGCTTTGCTAGTTTCACATACAAATTTATAACTATTAGGTTGTAAGCAGTGTCGGTCATATTTTCTGTTGGAATTACAACCAAATTTGGCATCATCTTTGACAATCAAAAATATTAAAATTTAAAATTCAGCTTGCAGTCTTCTTGCTTATAAATTTGACTAGAAAATATGTTTTTTTGGTATTTTCTGTTATTCTCTACAAATGTGTATACATTCTAACCCTTTGAAACTAATGTTTAAAAATCCTTTATTTTTTATAAATTCTCAAATTTTCTTGAAATTTCATTATTCTGAGGGTGAGCTGTGTTTTTCGGGGTATCTTCGATACTTTTACAGTAGAAATTAATCCCCAGCGGTTTTGGCATCATGACATTTCTAGAAATCAATTTAAACATTTAACATTTTCTTAAATAACACAAGAGATGAGTTCGTTGAAGGAGTGGGGGTAAGTAGAGGTAAATAGGGAAAATAAGTAAAGCAAACTGTAAAAGTACAGAAACTTGGGATTTGCTGTATATACTCGAAACCAAGGCCATAGATTTCTTTCTAAAATTTTTTATTTTTTTTTGATAACATAAATTGAGATATTCACTTGGAAGTTAGTACATGCATGTATTGTAGTGACATCTGATTGAGGTTATTCCGTTGAAGGGGAGGGAGTGGTCTGCCCCAAATATTATTAAAATTCTATGACCAATAATTTCCACATACTAGAGTGCAAATATAGTCAAGTCCTTTAAAAATTCTGGATGTGGAAGTAGTGATTCCTTAGGCAGCGGTTTTTTAATGAGCTATAATTTCCTTAAACTGAAACAGGTGAAAAGGTTCTTCTCAGAATACAATGATGGATGGCAGCCCTAAATAGAAATATAACAAAGGAAGTTATTTCTGATCTAAATACTTTATACTGTGTGGCCCACTTAAGATAGCAACACCCATGTACACCCATTAATTGATAGTTGATTAATTTCAAGCTTTGGTCGTAAGAAAAGGTGATTCATTGATATGTGATACAAGTCAATGGCGTGCGATTTTAGGGGGGTTTGAAAAGTCTTTTTTTTCAATAAAAAGTATTAGGCGATTTTTTTAGAAAAAAACTATTAAGGTATTAAGGTGTTAAGGTATTAATCGGCACCTTTAGAAACCCCTTTGTACAAAATTGCATCGTAGTGAGTTCAAAGGTGTTTGAGATAGTGGAACTAATTTTTATCTGTTAAACGGATTTTCAAATAAAAAAAATGTATTCTTTATTTTTCGTTTAGATTAATGCAATATACTAGTTTGAATTGATTTTACAACAAAATATTTATTTATTTAATAAGGAAAAAAATCGAATTCGTAAATATCTACAATTCTTCTGACAAATAATCTTCAATAAGGACCTAAGTAAGCCATGAAAACAAAAGTTATTGCAAGTGCCAATTAATTTATTTTTGTTTGTTTTTATTTTTCACTTTTTTTAACATTTTTTAAATTTATTTTGATGTAAAATTAATTAAAGTCTAGTACAATGCATTATTCTGATCAAAAAATTAGGAGTACTTACATTTTTTTGAATTGAGAATCCGTTTTACAGGTAAAAATTAGTTTTGGTTCAAAAAATTGTATTTTTGAAAGCTATTATCTCAAACGCCATGGAACCCACTATGATGCAATCTTATACAAAGAGGTTTCTAAAGCTGCTGATTAAGAATACCTTTCTATTTTTTTCTAAAAAAATCGCTAATACTTGAAGAATTGACTTTTCAAACCCCTTTAAAATCGCACGCCACTGACATGTGTCACATATCACTAAGTTCAAAGCACCACCTCATCGATCTTTTCTTACCATCAAAATTTGAAGTTAATCAAGCATCAATTAGTGGGTGTACAGGTGTGTTGCGATCTTAAGTGGATCACACTATACAAACATTTAAAAAATGCAATGTATGAGCCATTTTGTAGCTATGGTGGCACCGAAATGCTAGCTGAACTATTGAAGGAGCCCTCACGACAATTTTATATTTTAATTCTGCTGAATGTCCAGTGAAGATTTCGAGTTTCTTCTTGGAAAAGTAGAACCGTGTATTTTAAAAAAAGTTACAAATGGGCACAAAATTTCAATACAGCGAATATTCGTTTCCCTTTGATGTGCGTCTATTTACCGACTCGAAGTGGGACCGTGTTCGTGTTCGGACCAAATATCAAATATTTGTGCACGAACACGAACATTCCATCCACACTTGCGTACATTTCTGCAAACAGCAAACATTTGTATGCGAATACCGCATGTGTGGAGCCGGCGTTTATAACAATGTGATTGTTGATCTTTTTTTTCCGTATTGTAAACGAATGAATACAAGACATACGTCTAGGTAAAATATGTACAGTACATACTGACTCGTTGCCTTCTTTTGTCGTGTTTGAACGAAATTCTACAAAATCAGACCAGAAGTTATACCGAAGTCATATCAGATTGTTATGACCTTATAATGACTATATAACAACCTTTATGCGACAATACCACATTCAATTCTTAGGACTATTTGGTCGTATGAAGGTCCTAATAAAGGATGTCATGGCCTTGCTACGACTTCTGTATGACAACCAATTAAGTCATATAAAAGTTGTATGAAATGTCGTGACAACCCTTTTCAAACCGTCGAAATCTGGTCATAAAAAGTTGCAATAAGGTCGTCTTGTCTAAAAGTAAGTTGTATATTAGACGTAACGACGTCGTTACGTTTCTTATAAAACTAAAAATGTTGCTGGGGGCTGTTAATCGTAAAATATTAACAATATAGAAACACTGTCACAATAAAAGTTGCAGCTTTTTATTTTCTGCAATGTTGATAACGTACCATTAATAAAAGAAAGTAATCTATATTTGAATAGTCGTAGTTCAGGTGAAGGATCTAATTCAATTCAGTTCACTTCAAAAAGCTTTTATTTTTATTCAAAACAGGGTTCTTCTGGAACTCATGCCCGACACGACGGAAAAAAGACATCGCGACACAATGCGATGGCAATTGACGGACTGGACATGATGGACCAGATGGCGAAGGATCCAGTGATTTTTAAAAACTCAAACACGGCGCTACAGTGTTGAAAATTAAAAATATATTGTTCAGGATTCAAACTTCACATATTTATTTCGTCAAATTTTAAAGCTACCCGACCATCCGGAAAATTTTCCGTGGCCTGAGCATCATGCAGAACGAGAACAAGACAAGCAAGGCACAAATGAGAAAACTATCAAATTATATAAAAATTATAAGAACTTTATTATACCAAATGCTTACCTTTTCTATTAATTTGTGCCAAACTCTTACTATAGTTTCAACCACTTGAACAATGCTTTTATTAAAGAAAGCTCTCTCTCTTTTATAGTCTTCTGTTATATCGTCTAATATACTTTCATCACAAGTAAAATAAACAACACCATCCAAGTCTAATTTGGTCCCTAAACAGAATAGTACTGATTTCAAAGTATTCATTTAGGTTAATATTCACTTAATATTACAGCAGTTAGTATAGTCGTCTACACATGTTTACTGCACATACAGAAGGCAATAAAAACCAGCATCCAAATATCAAAGACAGGGCTATTACCTGCCGACAAGGTATTACAGAGCCGTGTTTCAAATTTTTCCGTATTAAAATGAACAAAAGAATACATTCGAAATTTTAAAAGCGTATTTTCGGCAGAAACTTAATGACGTTTCTGGTAAATTAAAATGTCTTACACTCTGTTTTGCGTCAATCTTACGCGTTGGAGGACGTATTGCCCGTCCTTCGCGATATTGATAGATAAATTCAAAGTACGGCTCTGCTTATGTGTTCCCTGGGTATGACGTTCTATTTAGGGGTAATTTGCGTAACTGTATATTTCACGAGTAAGAAATTTTAATTAAAAGAGGCTTGTTTCCATTTAATTATTATCTTAATCAAGCCAGAACATACTTTATATAAGAGTAATGATGTTTTATCTATTAATTAATATATTATATTTATTATTTAATGAATTAACAAATGGTCTCCCTTTATATTAGCTTGGTCGACAGCTTTGAGTTTTTTATGTGCAGTAAATATGTGTAGGCAACTATATTCATGGTCATGGGCTTGATTAACAATTATTACACTAATTTTAATTCTTGTTGTATCGTCTATTTTACGTGTACCCGACAAAAACATGTAGATTGATTTTCCCAATTGTCATGCCCAGATATATTGACCCCTCACTTTAACCGCGAATGTTTCAGAAACGGAGTGGAAAAAATTGAAAAAATTGTGTGTTCATTATGTCTCTATTCTAAATCATTCACTGAAACTTGAATAATGTCGTTGGACAGTTTTGAAGTTCTGCTAAGTTGTATTGAAAAATATCCTCCTTTTTAAGGAAATTTTGATCGTACCAATTTTAAATCCATTATATCTTGGAAAATATGGCTAATAAGTAAATAATATTTTAGATGCCGATAAAGCAAGGTATTTTTTGAACGAGGACATTTTTTCATAATTTTTTATTTTAAAATTTTGCAGTTATTCTCATAAAAATGACCTCACGTTTATTCGGTTATCAATTTATTTTTTTTTTAAATGTGATAAAATAGTTAACTATATAAAATATAAGCATTTTCAGAATAAATAATTGGTATATATTGTTATGAATTACACCCTCTTGAAACTGGAGATTGATACGCCTATGCCTAATAATAGTGACTGGAAATTTGTAGAAAGAAATAGTTTTCTAGAGTGTGGTGAGAGAAGATTCTTGATTGTTTCTGGATGGATCTAGAGGTAATTTCAGAGTATATAAGGCGCGATTACCGGCGCAGAAGAAGAAGTTTACTAATGAGAAGTTCTATAAAAGTGACGTTCGGTAAAAAGTGAGGTTAAATATCAAGTAAACAAAGTGTAAAGGTTATTTTGAAGTATTGTATAATGTATAGTCAGTAAATTATTAAATAAAGTGTTAGTGTTTATCTATTGTTGAAATTATTTTAGAACCCACGGATTCATACAGGGTGTTTCTTAAGAGGTGGAAATACGTAACATTGGTGTCAGACGCGGAATTTTAACAAGAAAGAAGAACGGGAAAAAAACGACAAGAAAAAGAACAAAAACGTCAACAGGAAAAAGAACAAGAACAGAAACGTCAAGAAGAATTAAGAAAAATTTTTGAGGATCAAGAACGAAGACGTCAAGAAGAGGAGAAACGACGCCAAGAGGAAAACAAGAAGAGGAGAAACGCCGTCAAAAGGAAAATGACGACTTAAGGAAAGCTATAGAGACACAACAGAATGCCTTGTTTACAGTCGCTGAAGAACTCAAAAATAAGATCGAAGTTCCGGATGATTGGACAACTGAAGCCCGGAGACGAGAACAACTGAACGATGCAGAGATCGGGACTATACTGAGAGCAAAGGAAAAAGGAATTCGACCAGAGTGGAAGGATGTTTCGGACAAAGCAGTTGGATTGAAGGCTTTGTGAGCACAGAGGGACTCACTTAGAGTTATGAACGGGCTGTTAAAGAGAGCATGGGGGAGCCCAGATGGGAAGCAAGTTGTTATGCGTCTAGTGATTCCCAGGTGTCGAGTACCGAAAGTACTTCAGGAAGTGCATAATATGGAGCATCCGGTGGAAACTTCGGCGTTAACAACACCCTGAATAAAGTACCTGAACGATTTTACTGGGTAAATAGTTCTTAAGATGTTGAAGCTTGGTGTCGTAAGTGTAAAATTTGTGCAGCCAGTAAGGGACCACAGACTAGAAGTAGGGGTGCAATGAAGCAATATAACGTCGCAGCTCCTTTTGAGAGGATTGCAATCGATATAGCTGGACCATTCCCAGTAACCAAGGACGGTAACAAGTACATACTGGTTGTCATGGACTATTTTAGTAAGTGGCCGGAGGCCTATGCGATTCCGAACCAGGAAGCGGTCACTGTCGCCAAAGTCTTGGTAGATAACTTGATATGTCGGTTTGGTGTACTTACCCCTGGAGCTGCATTCAGATCAAGGGAGAAACTTTGAGTCAGGGGTTTTTCAGAAAATCTGCAAGTTATTGGGAATACACAAAACACGGACAACAGCCCTTCACCCGCAATCAGATGAAATGGTGGAGCGCCATAACAAGACTATGAAAGAACATCTCTCTAAAGTCGTTCATAAAAATCAACGTGACTGGGATCTCCACATACCGTTTTTCCTCATGGCATATAGAGTTGTTATCCACGAGACTACAAAACAGACTCCGGCTCGTGTAGTATTTGGACATGAGATCAGACTGCCATGTGATTTGATGTTTGGAACACCAGGTGGAGAACGGCTTCCTGTGAACAGCTATGTAGATGAAGTGAGTGAACGGCGAAGGAATGTCCATGAGTTAGTTAGAGACCAAATCACCATAGCCAGTGACAGAATGAAGGCTCGATATGACCGTAAGGGTAGTTCAGAAGGGTTCAAGGCAGGAGACCTGGTTTGGCTGTACAACCCACAGCGAAAGAAAGGAAGGTCACCGAAACTTCAACCACCTTGGGATGGACCGTATACTGTTATTACCCGAATTAATTACGTCGTCTATCGGATTCAACAAAGCAAAAAGTCCAAGATGAAGATCGTGCATTTGGATAGACTGACGAAATACATCGATGATTCTGAGTTGCCTGATCGGGACGTTCAGGCTTAAGGAGGGGGCAGTGTTATGAATTACACCCCCTTGAAACTGGAGATTGATACGCCTATGCTTAATAATAGTGACTGGAAACTTGTATAATAAAATAATTTTCTAGAGTGTGGTGAGAGAAGATTCTTGATTGTTTCTGGATGGATCTAGAGGTAATTTCAGAGTATATAAGGCACGATTACCGGCGCAGAAGAAGAAGTTTACTAATGAGAAGTTCTATAAAAGTGACGTTCGGTAAAAAGTGAGGTTAAATATCAAGTAAACAAACTGTAAAGGTTATTTTGAAGTATTGTATAGACAGTAAATTATTAAATAAATTGTTAGTGTTTATCTCTTGTTGAAATTATTTTAGAACCTACGGATTCATACAGGGTGTTTCCTAAGAGGTGGAAATACGTAACAATATCAAATATTAATTTAGTTATCAAGCGCAATAGATAATATTAATGCAAGCTTGCAATAATATTATCTATTGCGCTTGATAACTGTATTAATATTTGATATATACCATTCGTTTTTCTGAAAATGCTTACATTTTATATTGAGTATATTATCATTTTTTTTAAATACATTGATAAATAACCGAATAAACATGAGGTCGCGTTATTGAGAATAACTGCAAAACATGAGAATATAAAATTATGAAAAAAATTCCTCGTACTAAAAATGCCCTGCTTTATGAGTATCTAAAATATTATTTACATAGTAACATATTTTTCAAGATATAATGGATTTAAAACTGGTATGGTCAAAATGTCCCTAAAAGGTTAGACATAGGTATTTCAAGATAACTTAGCAAAACTTCAAAACTGGCCAATGAACATTATTGAAACTTAAGTGAATGATTTAGAATAGAGACATTATGAACATATAATTTTTTCAATTTCTTCCGCCTTCACGTTTCTGAGATATTTGTGGTTAAAGTGAGGGCTCATTACATTTGAATCGTATATTAGGAAACTCGTCTTTACATGATTTTTTTTGTGAGGTAATTCTACCGTATCATTGTCACAGGACTCACTTTTTGTGTACGTACACTTTTTGTGTCTAAAATATATAAAGTGAGATTTCCACAGAGTGTGTGTGCGGCATCAGGAAGCGCAGCCGGAGAGGGCTAAGCTGTAAAAATGGAGTTATAGCATGTGATTGTTACAATTAAGTATATAGTCGAGGAAATATAGCATTCCACTATCGGTTTTTTTTTTTTCAGTAAGACGGATCAAGATGCGGTTTTTTGCATTCACTTCCTGAACTCATCTAGAAAGTTTGTGACCACTTTTGGTCATGTATTTTTGGCAAATTGCATATGTGCATTGAAAAATGCATTGTTATAAGTGCATCTTTTCAGGTGATTGAAAAAAAAATCATAACTTTGTGAAATATCAACAAATCAGACAAATTTCACTACCTGGGTCTTTTGGGGTCGCCGATCCTGAATATGATGTTCAGATCAACCTCTCAAGAACCTGGAGGTCAGAACAGGGAGTGTAAACGTCATCACCAGGAGTTCCCGGGAAATTCATTGGAAACGAATCGAAACTGGTTACCCGGGGGTTTTTCGGGTCGCTCAACCCGAATCTGCCATTGGCAACCTGCTCCAGACTACCTGATGCGGAGGAAATCAGATGGGAAGAAATGGAAGGGGTGGACGTGCCGCCTTTTACACTGGAGGAATTAAAGACAGCTGGTAACAAGTTGAAAAGCGGGAAAGCTCCGGGTCCCGATGAAGTGCCACCGGAAATCGTGAAGATGACTGTGGAGGAACACCCCGGGGCAATACTGGCGGTGATGAATGGGGCGCTCGCATTGGGAGATTTTCCAACGAGGTGGAAGAAAGCCAGGTTGGTGCTGTTGCTGAAGGGGGACAAACCGATGGAGGAACCTACCTCCTATAGGCCGGTTTGCCTCCTAGACACTATGGGAAAACTCCTCGAATACCTAATCCTGGGGAGATTGGAGGTGGAACTAGAAGCGAAGAACGGGGTGGCCGATAGCCAATTCGGCTTTAGAAAGGGCAAGTCCACGATAAATGTGGTAAGGAGGGTCACAGGAACGGCGAGGGAAGCCGTAGAAGCCAAGAAGATCTGCGTAATAGTGACATTGGATGTGAGAAACGCGTTCAATTCGGCAGGATGGGGGCACTACGGAGAGTGGGTATCTCACCATACCTATTGAAAATAATCAGGAGCTACCTGCAAGACCAGGTCACAGGAATGGAGGTAGAGGGGGGCGTAGAATGGAGGAGGGTGACTTGCGGGGTTCCACAGGGATCGGTGCTGGGTCCGACCCTCCTGTGGAATGTGATGTTTAATGATATCCTGCTAATGCCAATGGCCAGAGGGATCACCATCACCGGGTATGCGGATGACCTGGCCATAACGGCCACGGGAGGTTGGATAGCGTGGATCGAAGAAGATGTCAACGCAACCATCAGAAGTGTGGAAAGGTGGCTCCGAAGTATGCACTTGGAGCTTGCCCCGGAAAAAACCGAGGTCATCGTAGCAACACGGAAGAGGCAGGTGGCACCAATAGTAGTGAGGGTAGGTGGGATAGAGGTCGGACCAAAGGAAAGTCTGAAGTATCTCGAGGTATGGGTGGACCCAAAACTGACGTACAACGAGCACATCAGGAGGACATTGGAAAAAGCGGGGAAGACATCAACCGCTTTCGCCAGGCTGATGTACAACGTAGGAGGACCGAGGGCGAATAAGAGGAGGATGATGTGCAGTGTCGTGCACTCAATAATGCTGTATGCGGCCCCAGTTTGGGAAAGCGCAATGTCGTCCCAGAGGACCAGAAGGAGAATGGAGAGAATTCAACGATGCGCCGCACTAAGGATATGCAGCGCATACCGCACTGTATCCTATGAGGCGGCGCTGGTGGTAGCGGGAGTCCCCCCTCTAGAATTGATGGTCAAAGAGAGAGGAGAGGTATATGCAGGGGTGAACAGGAAGGAGGCTAGGCGGCTGATGCTCCAGAGATGGCAAGACAGGTGGGAAGAGACGACGAAGGGGAGGTGGACCAGGCGCCTCATCCCTGACGTGAAGAAGTGGGTAGAGAGGAGGCACGGGGAGGTGGACTACCATCTTACCCAGTTCCTGACGGGGCATGGTAGTTTCGCCGAGTACCTGTACGACATTGGCAAAACGGTGACCAGGGAATGTGTATACTGCGGGGACATAGACGACCCATAGCACACACTATTCCAGTGCCAGAGATGGAGAATGGAGAGAGCCGTGATGGAGGACCTCACACCGGACAACTTCCTGGAGGAGTTCACTCAATCGGAAGGAAGGTGGGGGGAGATCACAGGGGCATGGAGAACCATTCTGAAAATAAAGGAGGAGGAGGAGAAGGACTTGTATATAAGACCGTAGGATGAATGGCTACCATCGAGAAAAGCAAAATGACCAGTGTCCCGAAGTGAAGCGGAAGCAGTTCCGGGGCACGTGGAAACACTAAGCAGGGGGGTTTTAGTCGGTAAGAGTCCGACACTACCCAGCGCGCTCGATACACAGCGCTGGGTGTCCATGACGGATTCCCCCCCCCCCAAAAAAAAGACTACCTGATGCAAATGACCTGAGTATCAACGTCATGTCTGGGACTGGCGTTCTCATTTTTTCCGTATCCTCTTTCAAATATGTTAAAGTATGAAGAAAGATAATGGAAGGTAAGAAAGTTTTGAGTAATAACTATTATGGAATACTTCAACAAAATGGGCATGTTCTTTCTTTCTCAATGAACTTATTTTATTACAGTAGTTGGAATAGTTAATTTAATTTCGAGTAATTCGAGGTACAAATGGAATAGAAGGTATGGGTGCAAATGTATGCAAATACAACTTCAAAATTATGTTAAAATTATGTTTTTGTTACAAATATATTTACATTTCAAAAATATTTATCGTTACTTAAACAATATCTTCTAATTATTGTCTGGCTCATCATAGCTGACATGTTTATATTCTCTTCATCTACAGTCTCATTTTCGGCCGCAAGTATTCCCTCTGCTCTCTGCAGAATAGTTTTCAACATTGATACAATCAGAGCCTGCACAATTTTTGCAAGCGATCTTGCAAATTAGGCCATTATTTCTACACCCACAGGAATACCCACAATCTACATAATATTTGGTGGGCCAGGCGATTGCGTCATTCTTATGGGGATAAGCGTATTATTTTCGACTATCCATCCCCAATTTGTTGGATCCAAGTCTTGCTCCTCTCCATAAAGCCAATTTTGTACTTGCAAATACCATTTTCAGATGATGTATCAGTGCATCTGCGTAATAAACATATTCAATAGTCGTTTCTCGTGCAATCATTAAACAGGATGAACATATAACGGATGATATTTCACTTCACTGCATTAAGCACTTACTGAGATTGATTACTGAGAACGTTGAATCTCACCTGTCACCGGCCTAGAGACCCCCCACCATAATAGCAGGCCATGCGCAGTAGACGACTTTTGACACCGTGCCTGATATTTTTAAGAGTGTATGTATATATACTCACTCGGTGAATTACTTTGCTATATTGAAATAATGGAAAATAATGTGACGACACAATTTCATTAAAATTCCAAGGGATGACGTTGATACTCAGGTCGTCCGCACCAGGTACTCTGGAGCAGGTTTCCGATGGCAGATTCGGGTTGAGCACCCCGAAAAATACCCGGGTAACCAGTTTCGATTCATTCCCAATGAATTTCCCGAGAACTCCTGGTGGTGACGTTGACACTACCTGTTCTGACCTCCCGGTATCCGAGAGGTTAATTTGAACATCATATTCAGGATCGGCGACCCCAAAAATCTCCGGGTAGTGAGATTTGTTTGATTTGGTTCATATTTGACAAAGTTATGATTTTTTTTTCAATCACCTGAAAAAATACACTTATAAGAATGCATTTTTCAATGCACTGATGCATTGACATAAATACGTGACCAAAAGTGGTCACAAACTTTCTAGATGAGTTCAAGAAGCGAATGCAAAAAACCGCATCTTGATCCGTCTTACTGCAAAAAAAACTGATAGTGAAGGCTATTTTTGTGCTATATTTTCTCGACTAATAAGCTTTTTTGGATTCAGAATACTTATTTAAACATGTTGAACACAGAAAAATATTCCCGGAATGAAATTCCTGTCAGTTAACTATAGCCAGAAAGAAAAATGCTTTCAAATTTTAAAAATATTTAGATTTGTATCGTATATTTCAGAGCTCCAAACTCATTATTACAGATTCTTTCACTTTTTACTAACACGCTCTTTTAGCTTGACCTGTTTGTAATACTGCAATCTTACAACTCACTTTTCACCCGCTTCTACATTTCCTATCGATTTGAAATTTGGCATGTGCATTTGGTTCATATAACAATAGGTAAAATTTGACATTTTTTTTATAGAAAAATCCAAGATAGTGTCTCAAAGATGGCAGATATTTAATATCCGATTCTATTAAAAATTGGTATCTAGGGATTCTTGAGGTCGCAAATTATGTGATCAATACTCAAAAATTCAGAATGGTGGTGTCAATATGGCGGATATGTTTCATCATGTATCATCTGATTCGACCAATAATCGATATCTGAGGGTTATCGAGGCTGCAGATTACAATCATCTGGTTCAATTTTAACAATTCAAAAATTGGCGGCGTCAAAAGGGCGCATGAGTTTTGTAATTTATGGTCTGATTCGTATGAAAATCGATATCTGAGGTTTTCGAGGTCGCAGATTATAAATATTTAGTCGAAATTCAAAAATTCAAAATGTCGGCTTCAGGATGACGAATAGGTTTTGTCATTTATAATTGAATACTGATTGGATTGTATTTAACAATAAAATATGAAGTGTATTTTCTGTAATCGATGATTGAGAACAGGTCTTTTTATAATACATATTTAATTTAAGTTGTTAAATAAGTACAATACAAAATAAAATCCTAAACTCTACATATTAGAAGTTTATTTACTGGGGTGTTGGGGCGCCTCACTGCGCTCTAAAGTGCGCGGCCCTGCACTTTATATAGTATCATTGTATAATAAATATATTTCTAGCTCAATTTAAATAGAAAAACCACTTACTGTCAAGGAAACTGACGAAGGAAGCAAAATCTCCGTCAAAGTTCAATTTTTGCATCCGTCCATTTTCTGTTTTTGGAAGGTCACCCCAATCTGTTGACAACGCCATAAGAGGGACAACCAAATCTGCTAATAGATCATATGCTACTCCTGCTGAATTACCCTTACCAGCGCTCATGTTTAACTGAATAAAAAAAGCATCCTAAAGAAAAAAGTTTGTATTATTATTAAAAGTATTAATACATTACAAACACTCTATTATGAATAATATAACACTAAATTAACATATGATTCAAATGTGTTGAGCTCTCACTTTAATCGCGAATAAGCAAAAGGAGCGGAAAATATTGAAAAAATTATATGTGCATCACGTATCTGTGTAAATAGGTAGAGAACCCGCTGTATAGATTTCCTACGAATAAGATACATGAAAAACTTTGTATGAGTGAGTAAGTACTACCACAGACCTACAGTGAGCCACTTTTCACATAAGCAAATTTTGCCCGCATCATGGAATTTTACCGGAAGTGACGTCAAAATTGGAGGATGCGGGCGAATATGAAGAGGCAGCCTATTTTTTTAATAACTAGAAGGCTTGTACTTACAAACTTACAAAAAATCGTGACCGGAAATGATGTCAGAATTCCAGGTAATTCTGGAGAATAACGGGGCATTGGAATTTTCGAGTAATTTTTTCAGGGTAGACTAATTTGGGGTCGTAGAACACGAATCTGAAGCCGGTTTTCCATGCAAATGCATAGCTTTTCCAAAAAAAAAATTTGAAATTTTCCACCATAACACGAACTTTTTGTCAATGTGTAAACACTAAAAACACCTCGATTTCGGCCGATTCGGATCCCGTATCCACAATGTAGGTGTTTTTTAGAACAATACACTTTTTACACACTGCAAAAAAAATTGCTGTTTCATAACAATAGATAGTATAAATAGTAATATTACTAATAAGAATTCAGAACTCCATTATTTGACAGCCATAATAATTGCCATAAGACTCTCAACCTGGTTATCAGCAATAAGTGGTATCCGAAAAGGTCAAGAAACATTTGCGCCGGCGCAAATGTTCCTTGCCCTTCTCGGATACCATTTATTACTGATAACCAGGTTGAAAGTGAGTAGGTGGTATCCGAGAAGAGTAAGGAGGATTTCCTTTCCTGGCAAGGTATGTGTGATCTCACCTCCCCCTGGTCCTTACTGGGCAATAACAAAACAGGACCATTTCTAAGTAAACCAATTTGGGACACACTATATATTGAATATATTCTTAATAGAACACCAGTATTTGGTACTGGCTACGATGATCATAAAATCATTCTAATTTAAATTATATTTGTTATTTTCTGAATTTTAATAGGTATTTATAAAATGAATTTCTGTGTTGTGCCTTGAGACACCAACTTTTCAGGGTATTTTGACACGCATGCGCGGCAAACTTATGGCACTTACTGGGGGTTTACGAAAATTCACTTTGTGCAATTTACAAGTATCATTCTCTTTTTCTAAATCCTTACAAGTAACAAGGACAGGGATAGAGATCTGAGCACTCTGAGTTAATTTTCGTAAACCCCTACTATGGCTGATCTGGATCTGTCAAATAGTGGAGTTCTGAATTCTTATAATAGTATATTATTCAACGAGCATATAATGATGGCTATTATTCATGAGGGTGAAGTTTAAGACACGAACCGCAGGCGAGTGTCGTAAATCACCAGAGTGAATAATAGCCATTATATGCGAGGAAAATACTATACTTTGTCCACGACTATTAAATATTTAATATTAAATTAAAATTGACCTTCATTTCATTTCTCTATACGAGAAAGATTCATATGTCATCATATATAATTTTTTCGATTTTTCGAGCAACAAGTTTACTGAGGCGATTTCTGCAGCTTTCTTCACTTCTGACGATGTCAAGGAAATCTCGTTTTCACTGTCACTATCGATTTATTTAATTATATTACTCTTTTTGAGTACCTAATATGTAAAATTATTGTAAATAACGTTGGCGTTGAAATCGTACAAATTTTCACGTTTCAAATCAATTACAGAATTACGCTTTGACACATGTCATAGCTTACTATTAAAAAATACAGTTTCCAGGCACCTAGGTGGTTTCAAAAACAGTGTTGGGATTGCGTGTTGATAATCGATGATGCTTTAAAAAAAACTTACTAATGTACTTTTTGAGTGTTCATTAAAGTACCTCTTCGGCATGTACCATTTGAATGCTTCCTAGAAAATTGAGAGAAACAACACTTCTTGTCTTTTGGTTGCTACAATTTTGACATTTTAAATTTTGAGTAAAAAGCCACTAATGTCATTTCTTATAAACAACTGACTGTCCTCATTATTCACTGCAACCAGTGAATAATGAAATCATTATTCACTGCAGGAATAATGGATAGCATTATCCTTGAGGAAACACATACATAACAAGTACATTATTTAATAGTCGTGGACAATAGTATATTATTCAACGAGCATATAATGATGGCTATTATTCACGATGGTGAAGTTTAAGACACGAGCCGCAGGCAAGTGTCGTAAATCACCAGAGTGAATAATAGCCATTATATGCGAGTAGAATACTATACTTTGTCCACGACTAATAAATAAGTATTTAATATTTAATTAATTCATCTTCATTTAATTTCTCCTATTTAAGAAAGATTCATAAGTCACTATATATAATTTTCCGATTTTTCGGGTAACAAGTTTAATGAGGCGATTTTTGCAGCTTCCATTATCTCTGACGGTGTCAAAGAAATCTCGTTTTCACTGTCAGTATCAATTTATTTAATTATATTATTCGTCTTGAGTCTCTAATATGTAAAATTATTGAAAATAACGTTGGCGTTGAAATCGCACAAATTTTGACGTTTCAAATTAATTACAGAATACGCTTTGACACATTGGCATGGCTTACTAATAAAATAATACAGTTTGTAGACAAGTAGCTAAATGGTTTCAAAAACAATGAGGATTGCCGCGTGTTGCTAATAGATGATGCTTTGAAAAAAACTTACTAATGTAGCTTTTGACTGTTCATTAAAGTACCCCTTCTGCATGTACCATTTGAGTGCTTCCTAGAAAACTTAGAAAAACAACACTTGTTTTTTGGTTGCTGCAATTTTGACATTTTAAATTTTTAGTAAAAAGTAACTAATGTCATTTCTTATAAACAACTGACTGTCCTTATTATTCACTGCAATCAGTGAATAATGAAATCATTATTCACTGCAAGGAATAATGGATAGCATTATCCTTGAGAAAACACATACATAATGAGTACATTATTTACTAGTCGTGGACAAATAATATTACTATTTATACTATCTATCATTATGAAACAGCAATTTTTTTGCAGTGCGTAAAAAATGCATTGTTTTAAAAAGCACCTACGTTGTGGATACAGGATCCGAATCGGCCGAAATCGAGGTGTTTTTAATGTTTACACTGATAAAAAATTCGTGTTATGATGGAAAATTTCAATTTTTTTTTTAACTATGCATTTGCATTGAAAACCGGCTTCAGATTCGTGTTCTACGACCCCAAATTAGTCTACCCTGAAAAAATTACGCGAAAATTCCAATGCCCCGTTATTCTCCAGATTTACCGAATTCCATAACGCGGGCAAAATTTGCAAAAATGAAAAGTGGCTCCTTGTATGTCTGCGGTAGTACTTACTCACTCACGGATTTAAGATAAACATTTTGGGGGGTAGTAACAATGAAAAAATCCGACTGTCACGTAATATGCTGATTTTGCTAACACAAGATAAATAATAAATCAAATATATATTATAGTAATATAAAAATTCGTGTTCGTAAAAGAAAAGAAGTCTTACTAAATAAACTTATTTTGTTTTTTGTTTTTTAGCATAATACCCCAAAATCCTTCGGTCTTCGGTCTTTTAACAGGCACCAACGGTTAATAACCTTTTTATAGTCAATACTACTCAACAAATCTTTTTCGGAAGCAAGTAAAAGAAGGGAGTTAAGGCGATCGTCTGCAATTTTTGTTCGGAGGTGATTGGCAATAAGATTTAGCTTACTAAAGCTTCTCTCACTGGAAGCAAGAGAAACTGAGGCGCTTAAAATGTATTCAAATAATAAATTTGTCAAAGGCAAGCTATTTTTTAATTCCCGCAGTTTCTCACCTATCTGATCCATTACGGTCACACTTTCACTTCTATTACCTTCTTCCTTCGTTTTCGGACCTTTTTTTAGTATATAACAAATAATGTCTAGTTCTGCTTTTAGTGCATTACTGTCTACTTTTTTTGGCATTAATTGCACCAGCTTTTCGGCTAAATCATCATTTATAAAATCCTCTGATTTATGTAATATGTTTAGACAGTCGATAAAGGGCTGCAGGATTTTGAACGAGGATTTTAAAAAATCACCAATAAGGCTAATTAATCTGTCTGTCACACATTTAAATTCCTTTCTAAGCCTTGGACGGGACGGGGAAGGACAATTTGATTTGATTGGCCATTGGTGGGATGGTGGAATGGTGAATAGTGGCCGACGGGGCGCATATGAATTGTAATGCAGAATGTAAGAGAAATTAATAATAAGGAAAAAGATTAATATATTTCCCGAATCCCAAATATGACTTTTGAAAGTAAAACAAACTTTTTGCCCCTCTCAGTTCGTCCGTAGGTACTGATAAAGCACAGCTTTCGTATGACGAAACTTTGGCAAAATGTTATAAAATAATTTGGGGCTTTGGCTTCCAGTATACAGGATGAACCAATGAAAACTTCCAGGCGTAAATTTCGGAAAATAATATAGATATTTGAGTTCTGCAAAAGCCAATTGCTAGAATGCGTAAACGGCTTCAGTTTTGGGTACAAATTCCTTTTCAATATGTTAAGATGTAAATGGCGCTATGCTGCTAATTTTTTTCAATGACAGGCACTTTGAAATGGAAGGCATTTAAAAAGCTATAATTTTCAATCAAGTTTTGCTATGTAAAATATTTTCGAAAATTCAAACGTTTTCGAGATATGTTGTAAATTTTTGAAAACTTTTTAGACGCTAAGTCACCGGAAACTTTCTTCATGGAAAGTTAATGCGAATCACAATAAATCAAAATTTTCAACTTTCGGATTAACCGAAAATGACCTTGACTTTAAACTTTTAAATGGGACACTATATTTTATCACAAAATATTGAAGAAAATTGCATTCTAAGAATTATTTCAAATATTTGTAATGGTAGCGATAAATTGTGATAATTTAGTAGTATAGTTTTTTATTGGTCCTCAACCATTTTCCTCTTAAATTAATGCTTAAATTTTACAAATTCTAATTTTTTTGTGTAGTTTTTATGAAATTCGTGACCTTGGCCAATTTTTTAATTCTTTTCAATAAGTTTTAAAGTAAATTAATAATTTATTTAGAGTCATTTTAAATTTAATTCATTAGCTTTTTTTTCTTTGTATCAACTGGTTCCTGATTTACCACTGTTTTCATGTAATAATCTGGACCGACCAGCCCTGGATCAAGCACATGGTAGTTTTGCTAGTGGCTGAACGAAAATTATAATTGGCTGAACATTTCCAACTTCGTGTCATCCTGGAACTTGTTGACTCGGACAAACAATATAAGCCCTCAATCCCAGGTACCTGTGGCCATCTTCAGGAATTGATGCTTGGAACTCCGCACTCGCCACCCAAAGTTACGTAAGCAATTAACTATCATCCCTGCTTTTCTTGGTCAAAAGAAATAACTGTAATCTAGTTGATGTTTTCAATTTTACATTTTTTTTTCACTTCAAATTTTTTTTTTCCTCTTAATAAAATTTTTATTGTTTGTTTTAACTAAATGGTCACTAAGCGTTATATTTTTTTATATTGTAATAAATTTTAGAAGATTTTTCATCAACTCATATTTAATTGTAAAGATTTTGTAAATTTGTTGTAATTTGTTAATATATTGTTTTCTTGTTTAAATTTTGGTTTTGATTATTTCATCCTTAAACAGTTTCAGGAAAATCAGTTGTATGAATACGCTGGCGCCCTCTTTCTTTGTTTAGTTTGTTTAATAACACTCAAATTATTTATTTGAGAAAAAAAATAGATACATAAATAACTCTTCTCGCCACAGAGTAACCCTCGACCAACCCTGAGCTAACCGGTTGCTACTCTTTCATAGCTTCCTCAGCACCCAGCTGAGAATTTGTGGTTGCAATTATTCCTATTTTGACACAAGCAAAACAGAGTAAATTTTTTTAAGTTATCACTGTACCAAGTAAGTATTTCCACTGTTATTGTGTAGAAAAAGTTTAAGTATGGCTCTTTGAGGGCTAACGAGGCAGTGATTTACAATCGGCTTTTATGGCTTTTATTTGCATTAAATATTAGTAGACTATACACTATACAACTTGATTCAGACACATTTTTTTTCATATAAAATAAAGGTTTCTCCAGTATAATTAAATCCAGATGCAAATTCCCTACAGTGTAAGAGTACTCTGAAATAGAATCTGAGGAAATAAATATATTGTTGGAAATCATTCGACAATAGAAGGATATTTTCTAATGTTATTGTTCTAGAGTAATAGTCATTTGTTTTGTTACTATAATAAAATATCGTAAGTGTATGTCAATCTGTTAATTGTCATAGTTAAAATAAAAACGTTTATACATTGAACCAAGTGTCCTCCAGTATTGTTTCTTACCACGACCTCATAATCCAATAGGTTATGGGCCCAGGTACGTGGAGTAATTAGAAAGTTTTTCGATGCCGTCGACAAATTAAACGACATGGGAGTCGAAATTAACAAAGATATGCTTGCAATTTTACTTCTTTATAGCCTACCGAAGAACTTTGAAAACTTTAGGTGTGCTATCGAGTCACGTGATACACTGCCGGAACCAGAGACCCTGCGAATCAAAATTATAGAGGAAAATGATGCTCGTAAGGAAAATTCATACGAAGAAAATGCGGAATGCCATGATGGCGAAGAGAAATTTCAACGGACCGAGGAAATATCAGCAGAATCAAAAGAAAACTGATAAACGACACGGTACCAAAGAAGAGTTCAAATTTAAATGTGATCGTTGTGGAAAACAGGGACATAAAGCTGCAAATTGCTACGCAAAGATCGACAAATACAAATTTGAAAAGGCGGAAACTTCTCAAAAGGCAGAGACAGTTACCTATTATGTTTCCATGGGAATGATGGACAATCAGTCAACATTTTCAGTTGAAAACACTACAAGCAATATTTGGTGCTTGGACAGTGGAAGTACTGCACATATTTGCAAAAGTAAGGAGAGATTCGAAGATCTAGAAACAGAACACGAAGTTCTAAACCTAGCAAGCAATGCGTCAACAAATATTACTGCAAAAGGCAAAGTCACGTTCTCAACAAAAGTAGGAACGGAACAAAAGATTGTAAATCTGAGAGAAACTTTGTATGTGCCCGATTTGCGTGTAAATTTGATGTCTGTAAGCAAAATTACTGACAGAGGTTGTGACGTAATCTTCAAGAAAGATTTAGCTATGGTAATCGATACAAAAGGTAATACTCAAATGATTGCGAAACGAGTTGGTGGATTGTACCAAATACAAGAAGATATGTCATATGTTTGTGGAAAGGCTACCACACCTATCGATTCGTTGTCCAAAATTGACGATTGGCACCAGCGTCTCGGACATTTGAACATAAAAGATCTCCTTAAGGCTGTGTTATCAATGTCAAAATACTGCGTTCACAGTCGTAAATCTTTCAACATATTGTTCTCAAAAACAAACCAACAAAAATCGGATTTGATTTAAATATTAGAACTAGTAAACTTAAATCTAGTACGTATCATATTTTATATTTGAAAACTAAATCAAATTAAATATTTCCTTTGGATTATTACACGCGAACGTGCCACTGTATCGTCCGTAATTCACCATTAATTATTTTATATTCTTTAATGGGACTCAAATATTCAAATAAAATATGATACGTACTAGAATAAATATATTAAATGTAAAAAAAAGTTAAAACTCGGCATAATATTTGCTCCTAAGGGAGATTAATATGTTAGAAAAAATGTATTCAATTTTTCCAATTTAATTGGACGGTTTACTAATAGAGGGCGAAGCAGTAGCTATTCGAAGTACCAACTATGCTTCAAATCACTAAAAACTGCAGGGTCGAACTTTTTGTTTTCTCTACCATTTGAAATATAGCTTAAAATAATTTAAATTTACTTACCAATTGAATTGTTACATTTCTAGTAGCCCGGGAGGCAGCGACAGATTTTTCGCGTTAATATCTATAAAGCTAGATTTTTTTTCAAAGAAAGTTTAGATAGTATCTATAATGAAGGCGCAATTCTACCAAACTCTTAGTTATGCATAAATAAGTAAAAAATTAAATATTTAAAATTTCGTTTTTCGAATTGTCACGAATTGTCAAGAAATGATGATTCGCCTTCGCTCCTGCCGGCCCCAATTTTCGATTTTCACCTCGCGATTCATGTTGTACGGTCATTGCCGACCTTCTCCTCGCCATCGAGATATAGAACGGGTCTCCGATTGCCGTATTTGTTCAGTTCTTACGTTTGAAAAAGTGACTTACGGTCGTGCCAATAGGCGACTATTTTTAAGTGGTTTCCCGAATTCGAATCCTGCCCGGGGATATTTTTTTTTTCATTTTCAATTTTTTGGCACATATTTTTTATTCTATAATTGCGATTTGCTCCGTTCTATTGCATTTTTCGGAGAAGTTTTGCATTTTCCGCCGCGGAATATTAAGATGCTCTATTTGGATCAAAAATCACATTCTACTTCCGGGTGGCTAAATCTTTGGTAGACATTGCAAAAACGGCAATACGTAGTCAAATCAGGACAATTATATTCCTCATTAGTATTAATGAACAGACAGTATTTTTATAGATCTGTTAATAAGCTTTTATTTACTCCATTATGTTATATTATTTTGGTAAGGAAATTTCTAATTTTTAATCGAAATAGTGCAGATTAATATTTCGCGGCGGAAAATGCAAAACTTTTCAGAGAAATGCAATAGAACGGAGCGAATAGCAATTATAGAATAAAAAATATCTGCCAAAAAATTGAAAACGAAAAAAAAAAGTATCCCTGGGCGGGATTCGAACTCGGGAAACCACTTAAAAATAGTCGCCAATTAGCACGACCGTAAGTCAATTTTTCGAACGTAAAAACTGATTAAATACGGCGATCGGAGACCTGTTCTATGTCTCGATGGCGAGGAGAAGACCGGCGATGACCGTACAACGAGAATCGAGAGGTGAAAATCGAAAATTGAGGGCGGCAGGAGCGAAGGCGAATCGTCATTTTTTGACAATTCGTGACAATTCCAAAAACTAAATTTTCGTCCTTCTGTTTTTTTCTTTAATTTTTTACCCATTTATGCACCACCAAGAGTTTGGTAGAATTGCACCTTCATTATAGATGCTATCTAAACTCTCTTTGGAAAAAAATCTAGCTTTATAGAAATGATTTCAGTCGCTGCCTCCCGGGCTATAGTTTATTCTACATCTTCAATAACTTTTTGTTAGTAATATTGCTAATAAATCAGGAGCATATCTAATAATAACATCATTACTGTAAAAAGTAATTTTTATATGGAGTAAATGTACCTATTTGTAATCCAGATTGTGAAAAATCAATGCCACGCGGGATTAAAAAGAACTTTGATCTTGTGGCATATAGACAAACTATCTTTGCATACACTCTAATAGTGTAGATTGTAGATAATCAATTATTATTTTGAAAGAGTAAAATGTCTCTTACTCCCCGAAGGAGAGCTTACATTTTTTCTGGGAGCAAAAATGACACGTTAGTCTTTGAAAATGATAACTAAACTAGCAGTACAGAAATATTGTTTTGAAGAATTCCGATTTTCTCGTTTCCTCAAGCACGCAAAATGTCTTTCCATTGTTTTCCTCTGGTTTTTGTAATTTCCTTTTTCAAACATTATAATTTTATGGTTATTCATTGCTTGTCGTGTGTATGTGTTTTCGTGATATTTCACTTTCGGCGTGAAAGTGATCATCGTCAAGTGACGAAAATTTGATGTTTAAGGAAAAGCCTGCAAAAGTTCGCACCCGCAGTGCGTAGAAAGACGAGAGAAATCGATCGGCGGACACTTGAGTGTTCCATCTGCGTTCTTCTTCTGAATAGGGCCTTCAGAAATTTGAAAATTTGTCACATTTTCCATGTTTAGGTGTTTTTCGTTGAAATTTTCTTTCGGTGTGAAAGTTACCATCATCGGGTGACAAACAATTCGATGTTTTAGGAGAAATTTTAAAAAAACAGGGATACGCAGTAAGCGGAGCAAAATCGAATAGTGGACACCGAAGTTTTCCATCTGTGCTATTTCTCTGAATAGGGGCCTTCGAAACAGTTTCCCAATGGAAAATGTCAAATTTTCCGTGTTTACGAGTTTTTCGTGATATTTTACTTTCGGTGTGGGTAGGGGTAGGTATGAAGGTGAGAGAAATCGAATGGCGCAAACCGCTCTTTATCTCGTTTCGTTTTCGAGATACGATCGCGGGAAGCGATCCTTAGTTTCCGAGATACGGCCGCTCAAAGACTCCGGAAGGTAAATATCGAAGTTTCTCACCTCTTCCCGAGGTCATATCTCGAGAACTAAACGAGATAAAGAGCTGCGGTTTACGCCATTCCATTTCTCTCGCCTACCTAGTTACTAGTCCAAATAGGTAGGTTAGATTTTTTTTTTTTTACTGATAACTTTACCAAGGAGCTCCTTATCAACAGACTCGAAGTCTTGTGAGGACCATGTCTGGATAAGGAGCCCCTAAGGTATAAAATGGAGTACTACAATAGACAGACCTATACTGGTCGCAGTAGGCAAGGCCAATCGCCAACTCCTCCATCTAAAATCTAGGTAGGTTAAATCGCAAAAATGTGACCGGAGGGGATCTCTACAGGAAAAGTTGTATTGAGCTGAGATGTAAAATAAAAAGTCTAATATATTATTAGTCCTACACTTTCCTTAAGGGTACAAAAAGGATGAAATTGTTTATTTTTGCGTATAAATCGAGAACGGTGAGAGATATGGAAAAGGTTTCAGATAAAAAAATGTAGAGCTAATAATTTGGCTTACGAAAGGTCACATGCGTTTACATCCTATTTCTGATTGTTTGGCTGTAAGATCTGTCTGACTTTTAGGGGATGAATGGAATAATAAAAAAATCGTTTAAAATCGAAAAGTTGATGCTTTTTGTTATTTCTTTTCTGAATCCCCTTAAAATAATTTCAACTTTCTTTGCAGAGATAAAGTTCCTCTGTTTGTTTAGATAGAAGTTATAAACATCTGAATTTTTAAATTCACGACTTTTCAGGGCTAAACGCTTTACTTTAATTTTTTTCAAGCAACACTGACCTCTTAATGAAATTTCTTTAAAAAAATTCCATTAGAGTTTTTTTTCTCACGCATTCCAACGTTGATATCCAGATATAATTACTACAATTCCTACGATTTTTATTTCACTCAACGCCACTGCAATATAGTCCTTGTAACTTTTTCTAGAAAATTGATCCCTCTTGTACGCTTAATTGATTGCTGATTAAATTTCCAATCCGATGATTTTCCGGTAATTTTTGCGTGAGATATGGACCGCTAAAGTGAGTCCAGCTTCGAGGACCAATTCTCCCAAACAAAAAATCTTACGAGCTCGATGGCATATTTAGCTATTTAAAATCAAACGAGAAATCGAGTGGCGCAAACCGAAAGTCGCTGCGGTCCTTCGTTTCCGAGATACGGACGCTCAAAGTTAGCGGAGAATGAAAATCAAAGTTTTTCACCGCTTTCACCGAGAACGAAACGGGACACAGAGCTGCGCTTTGCGCCATTCCATTCCTCTCACCTTCCTACGTCCTCCTGAGTTTGTTTAGATTTTTTCTGAAACGCCGAAATTTTGTCACCCGACGATAACCACTGTCATTCCAAAAATCAAATGTAACAAAAAACACCTACTCATGAAAAATGTAACATTCTTTCACGTTCCGAGGGTCCTACCTACATAAAGAACACAGAAAGAGAACGCCACTGTGCTCTATTCGATTTGTCTCCCATTACTGCATACCCCTTAATTTTTTCAGATATTTACTAAAACATCGAAATTTTGTCGCTCGATGATGACCACTTCCATACCGAAAGTGAAATATGACATTATTTCACTTTCCGAGGGTCCTATCCACATAAAGAACGCAGACGGAGAACGCCACTGTGCGCTATTCAATTTCTCTCCCCTTACTGCGTACCTCTGATTTTTTTCAGATTTTTCCTAAAACATCGAAATTTCTCCCGATGATGACCACTTTCATACCGAAAGTGAAATGTCACGAAAAACACCTACACGAAAAATGTGACATTTTTTCACTTTCCGAGGGCCCCATCCACATAAAGAACGCAGACGGGAACGCCACTGAGTGCTATTCGATTTGTCTCCCATTATTGTATACCCCTGATATTTTTCATATTTTTTCTAAAACATCATAATTTTGTCACCCGATGATCACTTTCATACCGAAAGTAAAATGCCACGAAAAACACCTACACATGAAAATGTGACATTGTTTCACTTTCCGAGGGCTCTATCCACATAAAGAACGCAGACGGGAACACCACTGTGCGCTATTCGATTTGTCTCCAGTTATTGCATACCCCTGACTTTTATCATGTTTCTTCTAAAATATCAAAATTTTGTCACCCGATGATGATCACTTTTATACCGAAAGTGAAACGCCACGAAAAACATCTATACACGAGAAATGTGGCATTTTTTTTACTTTCCGAGGCTGAGAACGCCACTGCACGCTATTCGATTTATTTCCCCTTGCTCTGTACCCCTGTTTTTTTTTCAGATTTTTCCTAAAACATATAATTTTTGTCGCCCGATGATGACCACTTTCATACCGAAAGTGAAATGCCACGAAAAACACCTACACACGAAAAATATGACATTTTTTCACTTTCTGAGGGCCCTATCCACATAAAGAATGCAGACGGAGAACGCCACTGTGCGCTATTCGATTTCTTTCCCCTTACTGCGTACCGCTGAATTTTTTTTTTCAGAATTTTCCTAAAACATCGAAAATTTGTCGCCCGATGATGACCACTTTTATAACGAAAGTGAAATTCCATGATAAACACCTACACACGAAAGAAGTGAAACTGTTCTATTTTCCGAGGACCCTACCCGAAGAAAGAACGCAGATGGAGAACTCCGGTGCGCGACATTCGATTTCTCTCCACTTACTGAGTACCACCCCTAATTTTTTCAGATTTTTCCTAAAACATTAAATTTTTGTCACCAGATGATGACCATTTTTACATTGAAAGTGAAATGCCACAAAAAACACCTACACACGAAAATCGATGAATAACCATTACAATTTGAAAAAGAAAATCACAAAAAACAATATCTAACAATAATTGAAACTATTACTGCGTTATTAGATTTTGTAGATAGTTGCGGTGGCTACCGCCTAACGTAACCACGAATTGTTTAATTATTTACAATCATCAAATCCTATTTCAAAAGTTTAATAGGAACTGAATCATTTTTTATTCACTGCTGTAAATCTAGTCAAGGCTTCCAATAGTGTCGGTACGGCCCTGCACAATTCTGTTGCCAACAACTGATGATGAAATCACTACTTATAGCTAGCCAATTTATGATTCCTATTATATCGGCATAACCATTAGTTCGCTTTTTCTATATACGAATTTACTGAGGCGTGCAAACACATTCTTAAAATGAAAAATAATGGTCTTGTACGAGGTCTAAAATTCGAAGATGGAAAAATGCCACAGTGCAAAATTTGCTTAAGGGGCAAATTGACAAGAATGTCATTTCCACGACAATCTACAAGATGTACTGAATTATTAGAGATAATACATACAGATTTGTGTGGACCCATCAGGACCGAATCTAATGGAAAATCGAGATATTTCGTAACGTTTATCGACGATCACTCCAGATGGTGTGAAACTCGTTTCATAAGAAACAAAAATGATGTATTCCAAGCTTTCAAGAACTACAAAATCTTGGTGGAGAAGCAAACGGGACGAAAAATTAAAAGCCTACAATCAGATAATGGCAAAGAATTTTGTAATAAAGAGTTCGATGATTATCTGAAAGAAAACGGAATCAAGAGAAGACTTACTGTTACTTACACGCCAGAATAGAATGGAGTAGCTGAACGTAAGAATCGTACTCTAACCGAAATGGCAAGATGCATGTTGATTCAATCAGGTCTATCTCCATCATTTTGGGCGGAAGCGGTAGCAACTGCAACATACATAAGAAACAGGTGTCCCACGCGAAGTATTAAAGGAAAAACTCCTTTTGAAAAATGGACAGGAAAAATCGCGAATGTGGAACATCTTAAAATATTTGGATCCAAGGTCTTCACTCTGAATAGAAGTCCAACTAAGGGGAAGTTTGAGCCTCGTTCAAAGGAAGGAATCATGGTTGGTTATTCAGAAGAATCCAAAGCTTATCGAGTATGGATACCAGAGGATCGTAGAATTGATATCACTCGAGATGTGAAATTTGAATTTAACCACAAAACCGAATATGATGAAGGATTCGTTACCAAGGAAATTCTTGGGGAAGAAATCAATCGGAAATCACCAAATTTAAATGAGATGACAAATAAACGTCAAACTGAAATAGACGTCATGTCAATAAATGATGTAATTTGGGATAATCGAATTCGAGAAAATTTGATGAATGATGAAGTTTCATCGGAAAACGATTCTGAATCTATACCTTCTGATTACGAGAGACTCGTTCATTTCGATGGAATTGAAAGCGAAGACGAAATCCCAAGAAATAATACAGAAGATAATAGCGTAAATCAACTGATACAACCAGAAAAACAAAAAGGAAATACACCAATTTCAGTGATGAAGAGAGCTCCTGGAAGACCACAAATTAAGAGAACTGGCAGACCAGGACGACCTAGAAAAGTTTACAAAGTGGTAAATGTCACAGGTGCAGAAGAATCGGACGAAGAGGACGAACTGGATAAATATGCGAATTTAGCAGAAATTCCATTAGGAAAAGCAATTTCGAGTCCTGAAGCTCAAGAATGGAAAGGAGCTATCACCGATGAAGTCAAGTCGCTTATCAAGAATGATACTTGGGAAATTGTGAATCGACCAAGAAATCGCGACGTAATTGGTTCTCGAATTGTATTGAGAAACAAACATAAGGCTGATGGTACACTCGAAAGACGAAAAGCGAGAATAGTTGCTAAAGGTTTCACACAGAAACCAGGAATTGACTTTCATGATACATACGCACCAGTAGCTCGATTGGGATCGATAAGACTGATCACTGCATTGGCGGCGCATCATGAAATGAAAATTCATCAACTAGACAACAACGGCCTATCTAAACGGCATTATAGAAGAGGAGATATACATGGAAATGCCAATGATGTTAAAACAATCATTAGAAGCAATATTATCCAACGAGAATGAAGAAGCTGTTAGAAGAAAAGCAAATGCAATGCTACGTCACCTTCGAGGGGGGGATAAAGTATGTCAATTAAAGAGATCCCTATATGGATTGAAACAAGCTGGACGACAATGGCATAAGAGGTTTGATGACAGATTAAGATTTTTGGGACTCAAGCCGACTAATGCAGACCCTTGTGTATATACAAAAGAAGGGGAAGATATATTAATAGTCTCTATTTACGTCGATGACGTTATCATTGCATGTAAAAATATATCCAACATTAATAAATTTAAGAAAAGTTTAAGCCAAGAATTTGAGATAAGGGATTTGGGAGAAATAAATTATTGCTTAGGAATAGAATTCCAGCAAACTGAAGGAGGATATGCCATATCTCAAAAAGGATATATTGAAGATATTTTAGAGAAATTTGGAATGAATGACTGCAAACCAGTATCAACACCGATGGATCCTGGAATTAAATTAATAAAACAGGACAGTGTATCGGAAAGTAATACGAAGAATATACCATATAGAGAGTTAGTTGGAGCGCTAATGTATTTGGCAGTAGCGACTCGACCAGATATAGCATATACAGTAAGTTATCTGAGCCAGTTTAATTTATGCTACGGGGACGAGCATTGGAAGGCAGCAAAACGTGTTATGCGATATCTTAAAGGAACTTCAAATCTCGGAATAATCTACAGAAAGACCAATGAGAACCTAAAAGGATTCGTAGATACTGATTGGGCCAACTGTATATTAGACAGACGTTCTTATACAGGATACGTATTCGTATTGAGTGGAGGAGGCATCAGCTGGGAATCCAGAAAGCAAAGAACAGTAGCACTGTCATCAACCGAAGCGGAGTACATGGGATTGACAGAAGCTGCGAAGGAAGCAATTTCACTACAAAGATTTCTAACAGAAATGGGATTCGAGGAACTTGGGAACGTTAAAATATGTAACGATAATCAGGGACCTCGAAAACTTTCGGAGAATGCTGTTTATCATGCCCGAACCAAACATATAGACGTAAGGCATCATTTCATTCGAGAGGTGCTAAAAGGTGAAAGAATGTCAGTAAATTTCATGGCTACCGAAGACATGCCTGCAGATGCCCTTACCAAAGCAGTGACTAAGCCTAAGCTAGAAAAATGCCGAAGTTGGATTGGTATTGGAAATATAAATTTAACTTAAGAAAATGTCCTTATTTTGAGGGGAAGTGTTGGAAATCATTCGACAAAAGAAGGATATTTTCTAATGTTATTGTTCTAGAGTAATAGTCATTTGTTTTGTTACTATAATAAAATATCATAAGTGTACGTCAATTTGTTAATTGTCATAGTTAAAATAAAAACGTTTATACATTGAACCAAGTGTCCTCCAGTATTGTTTCTTACCACGACCTCATAATCCAATATATATTACTACCAAAAAATACTCGTAATTATTTCAAACTCTAACTAAAGACTTATCATAGATAAGTACAGAAACATATATCTTTCTAAACAAAATACTTTGCTGGCTATATGCCACGAACAACATCGCATTATAAGAAAGAAATATGCACATTACGTAATAATTATTGCATAAATAATTTTTGCCTGATAAATGACTATTCAGTTCATTTTAAACTTTGAAAGAAGTATCCTTGGTATAGGATACTGAGTTCTTTAGTAAGTGTTTTTGTCTTTAGTTGTGTTTTGGATAATTTGAATTTAAAAATAACGTTATTGTGACAGTTACGCTGTACGTAATGTGCATATTTCTTTCTTTTAAATCAATGTTGTTCGTGGCATATAGCCACCAAAGTATTGGCTAGGGTAAGAAGAATTTTATCAAAAAAGAAAATAAGTGTACGTTTTCGAACAGTGAAAAAAATACAACAGTTGCTTCCCTCAAACAAAGACCCCACCCCTAAACTGTCGACGAAAGGTGTTTACCAGTTGGATTGTATATGTGGAAAAAGTTACATCGGACAAACAGGGCGAAGTATTCACTGCAGAATCAAGGAACACCAGAGATATCCTAGACTCGGATACGCAGATAAGTCGGCTGTAGTAGAATATGTTCATCACAATGAAAACCATGAAATAAAATACGGGAACGTTAGGCTATTAGCAGAAATGCACGTTATCACCCAAAAATTATTGGGGAATCACTGGAAATTATGAAAAATAAGAACAATTTTAACAGAAAATGGGTATCGACTAAGCAAGACATGGAGACTGGCTTTGCCAAGTACCAGTAAAGTAATCGGTCACGGTCAACGGAGCACGAGGAATGTGCAACCAAGCGTAGCAGCGCCCAGGTAAGTATATAACGAGGAGCGTAACACAACACTTCAGTCTTTGGAACCCTTCCGAAGAAGCTGACACTGCTGACAGCATGATCAGCGAAACGTCAAGTCAAGTTCGACGACGGGCGCAAAACCCGGAAGAAACTACTTCATTGGACAACGGACGTGAAAACGTGCATTGTACCACCTTTCTCTTACAATATGATTCGGGTATCAGATTCCGTGATTACTATTTTACGTTTTTGCCAACCCCCTCTAGAGGGGGCGGTAACCAACCTCAAGTAAAGAACGGCTATTTTTAAAAGGTAAACTTTTTTGTACTCGGTATTAGAAAGTCAATGCAAGAAAATCCATTTATTATAACTGGCTTCCGTCATTTCTTACTTTTTGTGTCTAATTGCGCTCGACTAATGGTACAGGTAGTTAGATTTTTAATAAGAATATGGGTAACCTAACTTGTCCATTTTTGATATTGAAAAAAATCATAGTAGACCTTGAGTTGAAATTAATCTCTAAATTTTTGATAAAGCAAAAGTTTTGAAAGTTTATATTTTAAGAAAATCCTGTTGAAATCGGACAATAAACACATTTCCATTCAAAATAAGTCGCCTTGTACTTATATACTTATATCTCGGAAAATACATTTGGGCCAAAAGAAAAGTTAAAATATTCTGTCTTAAAATTTAATCTAGTAAAAGAGGTGATGCCACAACGGGAGACAGCGTGTTTACTCAATCTGATTACCTGTGACATGGGGATGGGTGACAAAGACAGGTTAATTGTAATTATTAGGTAATATAATTATATTTTAGTATAACACTATACTTAGTATTTCTTAGCTTCTTACATCATTTATATTTCTCATATCAAGTCCACGAAATGTATGTTTATATACAGCAACAGCTTTATCTATCATGGGTATCGTTTCTCCGTTAGTAACGTATATTCTTCTGATGTTTTCCTTAGCAGCAGCATTATATCGCCCAGTTTCTAAAATTAATTGGCATCAAAGATTGAAACACATAACTGTACCGGGGGTAACAGGATCATGGTATACCCCCCTTTTCTTCTTTAGTTTGAAGATAATTTATTGAAATTTAGGATATACAACAAACATAATAAGCGGTACTTTTTGACATACTTACATCGATTTTTTTTCACTTCCGGTTTCGCCGTAAGTGACATTAACTTTCGATTTTTAAATGGAACACCCTATATTTTATTACATTTTTGAATTCTGCATAGTTTTCTAAATCCAACCATGCCAAATAAGTCACATTTCAAACATCAATTATTTTTATAATATAATTTTTAGTTTTCCATTTAAGTGTGCCATGACGGTTCCGAGTTATTCTGAATGACCGGTGTAATGCCACAAAAGTCAAAATCCCAAAATTGTTTTTGGGGCAAAACTCAATTTTATTTCAAATGGAACCATATCGGTACCGTAGTACCATTTATTAGTACTATTAGTAAGGAATTTATTGGTATGTCGTATTAGAATGTGCGATAAATACAAACAAAATTACAGCTAAAAGAAAATAAGAAAATACAATTTTATTCCAATTACCTGGTTACACATAAGGTGGTTTTGGAATACAAAAACTTAATGTAAAACATTACAACAGTTGTTCAAAATGCTGTCCATTAACGTCAATGCACTTCTGAACTCGCATAGCTGTTTCTCGAAGAACGTTCGCCAATTGCTGGGCCGTTATGCTATTAATTGCTCGTCTTACTCGTAGTTCCAGGTCTTCACGGGTTTTAACGGCGGTTGCATAGACAATATTTTTTAAATGACCCCAAACAAAGAAATCAAGGGGCGTTAAATCAGGTGGCCTTGGAGGCCACCTCACAGTATCATTTGTCGAAATTACGTTTTCTCCGAATCTCCATTGAAGTTAATCAATTACTATCCTTGAATTATGGGGAGGAGCGCCATCTTGTTGGAAATACATTCCCTGCCCTAAAGGTTACCTTTAGATAACTCATCTAAAATGTCCTCAATCTCATTTTCCAGGAATCTCAAGTATCTGGCACTCGGTCAGAAGTCCTTCAAATATTATTGGACCAATGATTCTACTACCGATTATTCCAAGCCAAACATTTAAACCGAACCGCACTTGAAAGTTACCCTCCCGTAATAAATTTTAATTTTCTTGTGACCAATATTTTGTATTTTGTCGGTTAAATAATCCCAAATTTGTAAACCTTGACTCGTCATAAAATACAAACAGTCCCAAAAAATCATTGTTTGGCTGTACGTTATTATACAAAATCCAGTTGCAATATTCCATCCTACGTTCGTAATCACTTTCGTACAAGGTATGTAAAAGATTTATAGTGGTATTTGTGCAAAATTCGGCTTACTATTTGATGACTGATATTTAATTCAAACCCAACTTGCTTTAAAGAAACAATCTTATCAACATCTATTCGAGCCAAAACATTAATTTCCGTTCCTTCGCCAATAATGAAGTTATCTTCGGGATCATTGTTGGGCTCTCTTCGAAATTGGTTTTCAACACGTTTAAAATAATTTTTCGCTTGACATTGTCTATCAGGATATCCTCGGCCATAAAGGTCCATAGGTGCAATTGCATTTTTACTTTCCCCATAAATAATTAACATGTCCACTTTTCATCTCTTGTATAAATTTGCGGCATTTTGAACACAATTAACAGGAATTTTAAACGATTTTTAAATACACAGTAAAAACACAGTTAAACCAACAAATGTTTGACAAGCTAAATATTTCATTTTTTCAAAGCCACCTTAGTTATACTTCTTAACATTTAATTAGAACAAAATTGTATATTCTTATTTTCTTTTAGCTGTAATTTTGTTTGTACTTATCGCACATTTTAATACGACATATGAATAGATTACTTATTAATAGTACTAATAAATGTTACCACACGGTACCGATATTTGAAAAAAATTGAGTTTTGCCCAAAAAACAATTTTGGTGATTTTTATTTGCTCATAAATTACGTCATTTAGTGTTTTTAACGGGATTTCGATTTTTGTAGCATTACACGCATCATTTAGAATAAATCGGAACCGTCATGGCATTTAAATGGAAAACTAAAAACGGCTGTCTAAGGAATCACTACTTCCACATCCAGATTTTTCATCAGTCACTTTAAAGGAAACATCTTGACTAGATTTGCGCTCTAGTATGTGAAAATTATTGGTCATAGAATTTTAATAATATTTGGAGCAGATGTCATAGAAAAGTTTGAGGCGTTGGTTTCTACCAAATACGTTAAAAATGAAGTTTTTAGTTTACTTATTTTCCCCTATTCACAACCTACCACCCACCCCTTCAATGGAATCATCTCAATCAGATGTCCGTGTACTAACTTTCAAGTAAATATCTCAATTTTATGTTATCAAACCCATTAATAATGGAGCGGAGATGGTGGTGTTTGAAAAATATTAGAAACAAATCTGGGGCCTTGGTTTCTAGTATATACACCAAATTCCATATTTATGTACTCTTACCAGCATGATATACTTATTTTCCCTTATTTACTCCTATTCAACCCTCAACCCTTCAACGGAATCATCTTAAAATATAATCTAGTTCCAGATGTCGTTATAATACATACGTGTCCCAAATTTCAAGTGAACATCTCGATTTCATTTTATCAACCCCTCTAATAATGGATTAAGTTTCTGTGCCTTTACCAGCTTGCTTTACTTATTTTTCCCTATTTACCACCAACTACCCCCACTCGTTCAACGCAATCATGTCAAAATATAATCCAGTTTAAGATATCGTTATATGTCTAACAAATTTCAAGTGAAAATCTAAATTTAATTTTATCAACTCCTTTAATAAGGGAGTGGGGGTAATGGGAGGATGGAAAATATTATGGAAAAATCTGAGGTCATCGCCTCTAGTATATACACCAAATCACAAATTTGTATACTCTTACCAGCTTGCTTTACTTAGTTTCCCCTATCTACCACTATTTAACCCCCAACCCTACAACGGAATCATCTCAAAATATAATCTAGTTCCAGATGTCGTTATAATACATGCGTGTACTAAATTTCAAGTGAATATTTCAGTTTTATTTTATCAACCCCTTTGATAATGGAGAAGGGGTGGTGGGGGTTGAAAAATAATATAAATAACCTGAGACCTTGACTTTTAGTACATACACCGAATTTCAAGTTTTTGTACTCTTATCAGCTTGCTTTACTTATTTTCCCCTATTTACCCCTATTTAACCCCCAACCCTTCTACGGAATCATCTCAAAATATAATCTAGTTCCAGATGTCGTTATAATACACACATGTACCAAATTTCAAATGAATATCTCAATTTTATTTTATCAACCCGTTTAATAATGGAGTAGGGATGGTGGGGGGGCTGAACAATATTTTTTTTTTAAATTGAGTCGTTAACTTCTAGTATATACACCGAATTTCAAGTTTCTGTACTCATACCAGCTTGCTTTACTTAGTTTCCCCTATTTTACCATATTTAACCCCCAACCCTTCAACGGTAGCTTCTCAAAATATAATCTAGTTCCAGATGTCCTTATAATACATACGTGTACCAAATTTTAAGTGAATATTTCAATTTTATTTTATCAGCCCCTTTAATAATGGAGTAGGGGTGGTCGGCGTTGAAAAATAATATAACTAATCTGAGACCTTGGCTTTTGGCACATACACAGAATTTCAAGTTTCTGTACTCTTACCAGCTTGCTTTACTTATTTTCCCCTATTTAACCCCCAACCTTTCAACGGAATCATTTGAAAATATAATCTAGTTCCAAATGTCGTTATAATAAATACGTTTACCAAATTTCAAATGAATATCTCAATTTTATTTTATCAACCCCTTTATTAATGAAGAAGGGGTGATGGGGGGGGGGGGGTTGAAAAATATTATAAAAAAATCAGAGGCCTTATAGCTTGTAGTACATACATCAAATTTCAAGTTTCTGTACTCTTACCAGCTTGCTTTACATATTTTCCCATATTTAACCCTATTTACCCCCCAACCCTTCACCGGATATCTTCAAAAAACAATCCAGTTCCAGATCTCATTATAATATATATGCGTACAAAGTTTGAAGTCAATATCTTAAACCGTTCCGGACATAAAAAGTTAGACAGACCGACAGACAGATAAACCGACAGACAGACAGAAATTTTTTTTTCGCTCAAATTTAAAATCTCGACGTTTCATGACATTCTAAACCGATTTCAAGAAAAAAAAAAATTGAATTTTTTTTACGATTACTATTATACTTCCAATCCACTACGTGGATGTGGAAGTAAAATTATATTATAAAAAACTTGATGTTTGAAATGTCACTTATTTGGCATCGTTGGATTCAGAAAATTATGCAGAATTCAAAAATGCAATAATATATAGGATGTTCCATTTAAATATCGAAAGTTAGTGTCACTTCCGGCGAAACCGGAAGTGAAAAAAAAATAGTTGTACGTCAAAAAGTGCCGCTTATTACGCATGTAGTATATCCAAAATTCCAATTCTTAAAAACTAAAGGAGAAAAGGGGGTATATCATGATTCTGTTACACCCGGTATAGTACCTACCTATTGGATATGGCGGGCCTTCCTGCGAGTAAAATATAACAGCCCTAATTTTTTCTTTTTCTGTTAAATTGGTCAGTAGTTCTACAGATTCTTGACAATCTATAACTCCTTCCATAACCTCGTTAGGTTCTATTCCTAAATACATTGCTACCATGTCACATATGTGTCTGTGTGGTAACTGTAGCTCTGAATAGCGAATACTACGTGCTTCCTTTGCTTTTTGCTGAAATATTATAAAATATAATATACAGGTTGTTTTATAAGTAAGCCACCTCATACGAGTAGATTGCTATAAGAGCAATCAGATCATTCGGCTGAACACCACTCTTGTGTAGGACATTTTTAAATATGACGTAGAGATATAAGATACAATCTCCAATGGGCTTATTACCAATAATGTTTTTTTCATTATTTTTTATGGCATTCAATAGTATTCGATCATCTAGATAAGCTGTTCAAGTTTCAGCTTCATGAGTATATCCAATCCTTAGATATTCAATGTTAAAGATTGGGTTTCAGTAAGCAACTGCCCACCCAATATTTTGAAAGAGCATTAAATTGTTTAGAGCAAATCTGTCGAATTCCAAAATTTTTCCGGAAAAAAATAACAAGTATGACAATTATGCCATTCAAGTCAAAGGTTTTCAATACAATTAGGCAGGGGCGGATTAAAACTTTGTGAGGCCTCTGGCTAAATTTTGAGCGGGGCCTTTCTCGTAAAACCACATACAGGTGAGTTAAACACCGGATGCCCGGGGGAAAGCGAGTTCAATACTCGTAAATCGCAGACAGGCGACTTAAACCCCAGATGCCCGGGGGATAGCGAGTTCAATAGTCATAAAATCATAGGCTACTATAATATAGTATGCTTTAAGGTCTAATAGGTTTAGGGTTTCTTTTCTAGGTGAACGGTTTGCTTAGGGTGTTTTACTAATTTTTATACCAGTTTCGAAAACCTGAGTTCGGTTGAGTTTCTCAAAGTGAACAGACGCAGACGCTTTGAAGAAAGCCCTCGAGAGAAGCTTAGAAACATAGGTTAAAACACCGCTAATTTATATAAAATTTAGGCCATCGATAGGTCAAGAAATTCTGAGTGTTGTGAAGTGAAATAGTTAATAAACAAAGTTTATATGGAATTAATATTTGATTATTTCTAGTACAGGGCTTTCTGTAATATAAGAAACAAGTAATATAAAGAGTCCGGTGTGTTAAGATAGGCCTATCTGTACCCAAAAAGGCCTCTTGAAGTGATTAGTGCTCAAGACCAGGGTAATAAACATTCAGTGTCAAGTAATATTTATAGACGTTGGGACCAACATAAAACCCCAATGCTTTCTTGGAAAGTGTAAATAAACAATTCGTATGAAGTGGAGGTTATGAGATGCAACAGACACCACCAGCAATCCACAAGAAAGAAAGATAAGCTATATAATTATTTAATTGACTGATTAATTATTTAATTAATTCATAATTCATAATTTATTATTTCTGTTTATCTGTCTATTTTTAGTATTATTTTTACTTTACTTTTATAATATCTTATTTTATTCCCATTTGGGAAACGGCAGTTTGAATTAGACACTACAAAAATCAAAACAATATACAGGGTGTGCGGAGGTTTCTCTCGGGCCGCTTTCTCATTTGCAACTCGCTGTAAAAAGTTATTTTACCGTGATGCAGATAACATAATAAAAAGTCTCTTACAGAAAGCTAATATTGGTTTTGAAAAACAAGGCAAATAAAATGGACACACTAATACAGGACGTTGAAACGAGAACACATCAATTACTGGTACAAAAAATCGACGGCGACGGAAACTGCCTATATGGAGCATTAAGCCATCAACTAGAGGGAGAAAATATAACATCACGCGCACATGCCAATGCAACGAGGGCCCTACGAAAACAAGTAAGTAGCTGATTATATTGAAAATCACTTAGACCATTTCATGCCATTCATGCAGGCATCCATCCATGAACTAGCACCCCGTTACAATAGATACAACTCTAATACGGGAAAAATAATTGCGTTCATTCGAGATCTGAGAAGAGAAGGATTTTGGGGAGCAGGAAACAATTGCTGCAACAGCAAATATGAAAAACAGGACAATAATAGTACATCAAAAAGAAGGAGAGCATATAATCTTCCATACTACTAACCAACAGGGGAGAGAGAACACACCACTAGAGATAGTATATAGGAAGTACGGAAACGAAAGAAATCACTACGATAGCGTGATTATTGCACAAGAAAAACATGAAGCAGAACAATCAGAAGAAACATAGGCTCGAACTGGTGCAATAACACCCCGCCCAGAATTAGAGGAAGCAACGCACATAAATATGTACCAAATATCACAAAGAACAGAGGAAGCCAACAGTCAAGAATTACAACACGATGACATCATTCTGGCGACATGGAATGTCGGCTCTTATAATGAAACACATACACGTTGCATGCATACAAGAGACACACATGATAGACGGAACCGCAGTTACTCAAAACTACAAATGGCATCTAAGCGGAGGGGACAAAGAAAAAACCAGCAGAGGAGTCGCATGGACAATAAGACGGAACCCCCCTATCCAGATAAAGACAAGAAAAGTAAACGAAAACATAACCATGGCAGACTTACAAATTGGAAAGGAAAACATGCATATTAGGAGTACATGTGCCCTCCGACAAACGGGCAGGACGAGTATTCAGACAGATCACCCAAGAGACTAGAAGAAATAGGAATAGAAAAATGAACATAATAATACCAGGAGACTTCAACGCGCATGTAGGAAAGGACGACCAAACACATGAAGACAAGAATATCATAGGAAAAACCTTACCTCACACATGGACAAACGATAATGGAAGCTCGCTAAAAAACTTGGCACATCTGTTCGATCTAACAGTTAGAAACACATGGAGCAAGAACCTAACCTGCCTTAATACCTGGAGTAAAGGAAACATCAACTCTCAAATAGACCATGTCCTAGTGGATAGAAAAATCAGGGACAGGGTTAAAAACATTAAGGCAAAACAAGCAACAAACGTCAAGACAGATCATAAAATATTGTATGGAACACTAGTAATAAAGAAACAAGAAGCACAAAAAAGATACAACAAAACAGCAAATGACACATGGAACATCTCACTGCTACAGAACGAAGAAATGAAAAAGAAATACCAGGAGGAGATAGAAACACAGTTAACAGGAAAGGAACTAAATTGGTCAATAATGAGTTTAAAAATCAAAATAGCGGCGAGGAAAACGTTGAAAAGGAACAAATCCCCTATGAGCCCAACAAGAAAAGACTCGAAAAGAAATTACGAAAAACTAAAGAAAATAAAGGCCACAAGAAAAAAAAAGAGACGCAGAGAGGAGGCACGAACAGAAAAAATACAGGGAATTCTTCGAAAACATAGAATCCACTCCAGCAGGGCAGAGATTAAACCAAACTTTTAGACACCTCAAAACATACTGGAGAAACAACAATACGCAGCCAAGAAAATACATACCACTGCAGCATTGGGTCAGGAAACTAGAAGAAGGAAACACAGAGAGAAGTCAAATAGAACCATACAAGAAATGGACCACTGGCCTCTGGGCAAGCCACCGTCAAAAGACGAACTACTAGAAATAATGGCCAGACCTAAAAGAAACACGGCCCCGGGAATAGATAAAATAAATAACGAACTGCTATACTATGGACCGGACAACATAAAGCAGCTAACTCTAGAAATCATCACGAACGCATGGACGGAAACCACACCCCTGCCTGAGGAGTTTAACACAACCATACAGATACCGCTCTCTAAAACCAAATCACCACAAAACGTGGACGATTACAGAAGAATAACACTCTGCAGTGTAGGGTACAAATACTACGCACAATTCCTCCTCAGAGAAATGGAAAAATACATCGGCGAACTACCAGATTATCAAACGGCATTTATCAAGGGTAGATCAATAGACGACCATATGTACACCACCAGACGGATCCTGGAAGAAAAGTGGAAAGAAGGAACAAAACTATATATAGTCTCAATTGACCTCCAAAAGGCATTTGATACCATAAGGCATGAGGCTATAATCAACACACAAATATAGGACTCAAACAAGGATGTCCCCTATCCCCCCGACTATTCACCACAGTCCTGGACCAAGTGATAGAAAGCACCATACAGGAGAATCAGAATTTCAATGGAAACGATGAAACGATAAAGCCCCCCATCGTACTTGCATACGCCGACGATATACTCATCATCACCGAGGAAGAACAAGACATTGTTAAATTTCTAAGAAACATGACACCACATCTGGATTCCTCTTGAATGAAAATAAACTTCAAGAAGAGCCTAATAATGGTCCGAGACCCATTGACAAAAACAAGTCCAACGAGTGGGGAAGAATACAAAATAGGAGACTACACCCTGAGAACCACGAATAGAATGAAATACCTAAGAACATACCTAACGAATCAACTAAAAAGTAAGGGAAAGAATAAAACAGCCCACAGAGTCACAAGAGCTCTATTACCCTTCATTGAGGACAACAAACCACCATGGTGCCTAACCAAAAAGATATACACGACCATCATAATGCCTACGATGATATATGGAGTCAAAAACGCAGCAACGACAAAGGCCAACAGAAGAAGCCTGAGAAGAGCTGAAAGGGACATTATCCAACTGCTAGCAAAAACAGGAAAACCACAAAAACGACAGAAAACGTCAACATTACTAGAGGGAAGAACAATAATCAAAAGAATAGAATCATACGCAATGAAATAGTGGGGACACGTCCAAAGACGAGACACGACACACCTACTAAAGCGCTGCCAATGAACAGCAACAAACTGAAAATAGGGAGGCCATATATGCTACACATGGATAACAACAATCGAGAGGATTATGAATAAGCTAGGAAAGGATTATACACATTGGGAAAAATTGGCTTAACAAAAAATGAAATACAATAAAGAAATATCAAGGATATACACACTGCCAGACTCAGAAACAGAAGAAACAGAAAACTCAGAATAAAATAGGAGAGGAGATGATCACAGACAGAAACTAAGAAGAAACATATCACAAAAACCTGAAAACGTCACAATACGTAAGGTATATGTAGCACACAGAGTAGTCTGTGATATAGCATAAAGTTGAAGAGAATGTTAGTGAATATACCTATGGAACCCTATCATGTGCATGCCCAACATTGTTCTTTGATCGGAGCTCTTGACCGTATAAATATGTGCTATTTTGCTTTGCAATTAGGAAGATGCTCGAGAACTAAAACTGGTATGAATTTTTTTAAATTTCTGATACAGTTAACCCAATCATTCGAAAATAATCAAAGTACTAAAGTACATTTGTGCAATTGGTGAATGATTGATTACACAAACATGAAAAATCGATCTCGAAATTTTTAAAATTTATTCAAATACCATGAGCAGCAGTCCGAATGTTTTCAGTAAACAACTTTTTTTTACTTACAATTTTTTCCTTCCATGTTTCTTGTAGGGCCAAATATGTAGCATTGATTTTAGGTTTCTTTGCACTAGTAGCGATTTGTTTAGCAACTCCAACGATCATATCCAGATCGGTTGCCGTGCCTTCTGCGGGCTGGGCGGCTCCCTCTTCTTCCATTTCTTGTATTTGTTGACACTTAACTCTGCTTTATAACGTTTTTAAAATATCCTTCAAGGTAAGGAGATACAAATTATTAGTAAGAATTACTAAGTGTTTAAAATTTAATTAATTGACATTAATTAAAAATATAGTTTTGACATTTCTCTATTTATTTAATACCATGGTACCCTTACTATACTGGGTGGAATATATTTTTTAATTAATGCGGTGGTTAATTATCTTTATGTTAAAAAATTAAATCTAGTGTCTTCGTATATATGGATTGCATATTTATAAACAGAAACGGAGACAATTAGACTAAAAATAATGTATAATGCAATTGCTGCAATATGGAGAGTAAACCAAGAATGTATTTCCTTACAGTTAATTATTGTGATAATTATTGCCATATCGGAAAAAAAATGTTCATTAATGGCTAAATATCTTATTAAAACATTCGTATTAATTAAAATAAACCATTTTAATTTTACATTATGAAACTATTAGTATAGTTCATTCCATATTTTTACAGCACATAAAAAATTCAAAGCAGCCAACCGACCCACAGTGTGGCAAGATACCTCAAATACCGGCATTAAATACAAAAATAAGGTGTCATAGCAAACAATCTATTGTTACTAGTTAATATCAGCACGAGTTTGTGCATGTTTTCCCCCGCCACTTAAGGTAGAGATTCGTGCTTGCATATCCATCGAACCTGCAGGCCATGATCTTTAGTTGTAGTATCATGCTGCAGGCTATAAACGCCTAATAACTGTTGTTCGCGAGTGCGTTTGTACAGTGAATATGCCCTTAATACATTATTTTGTTTTTTTGTTAAACGCGCGATCATTACTTTGTTTCCAAATGGACCCATCAATACCCTCAGCTATGTAAAGTGAACTTCATATTTCTAAATAAAATAAAAAAATCCCGACAAAGGAGACACCCAACGGCGCGAGACACCCAAAAAAAGCCATAAAACTCGGCCATAAGAGTGCTTGCTCTTTTACAGCATTGTGTATGTGTGTAAAAAATTAAGTAAACAGTAGTGACCGTTAGATTGTAAAATATTTTAGGAGTGAGTGGCGTAATTATTAGAAATTATAACTGATACTGGCGAGTTTTCCTTAATTTCTTATTTTAATCGATGCCCCGCTCTATCCTAGTGGTAATAGGCGGCAAAGCTTTGAAATTTTTTATCTGACTTAGAAATATGAAGTTTACAATACCTCGTTTAATTGTATATAGATGAATATACGTCTTTGCTAGAGGGCATAGTTTTCGAGTTATTCAAGAAAAACGTGAAAAGGGAACCTTTAAACTACCCCCCATCCCCCCGTTCACCATCCGTCGGTCAGGAGTTTTAGTATGTTATACAGCAGGCCTCGATACGAATTATTTCCCCTATATTTTTCCTTCGTTGATTGGACTAAGAATTTTTTTTTCCTTTATTTCTCATCAGTTCCTTGGTGTTAATTTATCGATTATCATCTGGTTTTATCTGAATCATTTAACTTCTATTTTATTTCTCTAGTTGATGCATGTACTCAAAATATGACAAAGGTTGTGGGCAGAGAATTGTTGGAAAAGTTCCTTTAGAGGGTAATCTGTATTCTGTACCTGTACCTGTACCAAGGCATGTGTACTTACTAATAGCCTAAGAGCTGGAGCTACGGAAATTAAAAATAAGGTGCAATGAAAATTTTTTATGTAAAATCCCTCCTTACTAGCTGAAAAGTAGGTACATAGCTCTGCAGCCAGAAGTCCATCCCAGGGAGGGAAACGTGGACGGGCGGTCAAACGCGTTAATTTTTAATCAAAATAAAATCTTTGAGTACAGCTCTGAAATTTTGTGTACCTAGTTATAGTTTTTAACTGTAGAAATTGCGTAAAATTATTGCCAGAAGCCAAAGTCAGGGATTACACGTTGCCAAAAGTCGGTAAAGTTGTAAGAAAATTGTTCAAATTATTAAAATTTGACATTGGTCATGGTGCAGTTCTGGCGATTTTGTATTTATATTTCAAATCTCCCTATTCTTCCGGGTTTTCCGGTTATTAACGCACCAGTACAGAAGACAGGAACTATCCTGTCTTCTGTGGCACCAGTGACATTATAATGAAACAAAAAACAAATCAAATTCGCGAAATGTCAAAAAATGCATTTTTTCGTTCACTTCTGTCGGCTCGAATTTTCGATTTCGCCCATGCAATTAACGATGCCGTGAAAATGCCAATTTCGATCTTTTTGATAATCACGTTAGGAAGCCTTCCTGTTGATGTATTTATTTAGTTATGAACATTTTAAAATGTCGTGTTTTGCTTTTTCCAACGAGACTGATTGAAATTTCAAGTCACCTCGACCCTAACAACGATATTCACAGCGGATTTCTCGGTTCGAACCCTGTGTACTTTTTAAAATTTGTTTTGAACTTTTTGGCTGATATTTCTTATCCTAAAATTACATTGCATTTCTTTATTTGTTTCTATGATTAAAAGCTATAACTATACACAAAATTTCAGAGCTGCACTCAAAATTTTTATTTCAATTAAAAATTAACGCGTTTGACCGCCCGCCCACGCTTCCCTCCCCGGGATGGACTTCTGGCTGCAGAGCTATTGTACTTTTCAGCTATAGTAAGGAGGTTTTTTTTACATAAAAATTCTCACTGCACCTTATCATTTTTAATTTCTGTAGCCAGCTCTCGATGTATAATGCACTTCCGTGTTACTCATCATAATTTCTTCAGCCAATTCCTACAAGAATTTCCTGATTCATGATCAGGGCCGGCGACCATAGTGGTGCTCGCAGGTTCGAGTACCACACGTAAAACAAAGTGGTGGTACTGAGCACCATAACCACACCCTTAGCAGCCACAACTAGATACGTTTTTGAAAAAAATACAATCGTTCTCAAGTGTTACTAAACTTTTATTAGAAAGTGTAGTTTCTAAAATTTACATCGCCTGCGCACAGTGATAGGAAATGCTACCAACATGGACAAAATTTTCTCTGCCCTCCAATTTTTATCGTTTTGTAACACTTTTTTTTAAATACTCCTAAGAAATAGTACTTCAAATGTATCTGCAAGTTTTTTGATATTTTTATTTAGTTTTTAGCAAAAATGAATTTTTCATAGAAAAATTATAAATTCTTACTTAGTAAAATACAGAGGGTGTATTTGCACATCGTTAAAGAATACCCTGTTCCTTATAACGCCGTGCTAATATTTCAGGGTGTGATTGCTTAGGTCATTTTATGAAGAAAAGTTTATGTGAATATATGTCCGCATCGGGATAAATTTTTTGCTACAGGATGTTGAAAATATTTTTTTCATCATTGTTTTTTAAATCTCATAAAGTACTATTTAGATATTATTTTCAATTTTGGTATTAATAGGATATAAAATCCCATATTTTAGTTAGAAAAGTTATTTTATCGTTTCACCAGTGGCGTCCCTGCGAATATGTCCTCTGATATGTTATACCAGAAGGGTGGTACGCCACTGACATTTCTCCATGCGGATTTTCCTGAATAGCTTGGTCAATTCTACATTAAATCTACATTCAAATTGAAACTAATTACACAGGCACACAAAAGAAAGTTGTCGATTCCACATACCAGACTAATCATTTCTGGCGTATTTTGGCTGAATCCGAATCCGGTGTCAGTTTTGCCCCACCACGTCATAATTTGTTTCCATCCTCAAAAAAACAGATAGAAAATTGTAATTAATTTTTATTGCTGTTTTTTGAGGGCAAAAAATTGTCACATGGTGGGGCAAAACTGACACCAGATTCGGATTCAGCAAGCCAAAATACATCGGAAATATGATTGGTCTGGTCTGTGGAATCGATAACGTTTTTTTTGTGTGCCTGTATGTAATTAATTTCAATTTGAATTTAATTGTTTTAATCAAGAACTGTGCGCGTCTGACGAGGAAAACGCAAGAGACCGTTTTCATGTAGAATTGGTCAGTCTATTCAGGAAAAATATCCAAATAGAATAATGAAGTGGCGTAACACATTTTTGGTGAAAAATATCAGAGGATATGTTCGTTAGGAGTGTTAGGACGCCACTGGTGGAGCGATAAAATAACTTTTCTAACTAAAATATGTGGTTTTATTTTTATATCCTATTATCACATACCAAAATTGAAAATATTATCTAAAGTACCTAAAGTATATTAGCACGCCATTAAGGAACACCCTGTATCTTACCAAAAATCTATAATTTCTCTATGAAAAATCCGTTATTGTTACTAAAAACTAAATAAAAAAATCAAAAGACTTGCACATACATTTTGAAATATATACTATTTCTTACGAGAATTAAAAAAAATACAAAACGATAAAAATTGGAGGGCAGAGAGAATTTTGTCTACTTTAGTACCTATCACTTTATATCACTGTGCTGCGTGAGCGTGTAGTGCCGTTTAAAGTTGGTACAGTAGGATCATAAATAAAAGTTATATGTATATAGTATGTATATATTTTCCAAACATCATCTCGGAAAAACGAATGAAAATCGAATTTCGGAGATATGAGTATTACTTTGGCTTTACACCATTTGGAAAACCATACAATTTATTTTAATGATTTTTTAATGATATACTTATATATAGTATATTATTTTTTCTAAAAACCACTATATAGGTATATTCAATTTTATATTTTGTTCCCATTATGTCGTGGTAGTCCGAAAAATATATAGCAATCACTGAAATTTTCTATTTTATGTAAAACAAAATGAAAGTAGCAACAAATAATATCTTGACGTACTAACATATTGTCTACTTTAAATTACATATTTTTGTATTCCGCCACGGCTAATTTGTTAAATTGCCAATCTATAATAAATTAAGCAAACATTTTTTAAGGCAAATATTACGATTTATAAATAGTTGAAAAGCTTTTCATGGCCTTTCAAATCCATTAAAAAAAAGAAAGTAAAGTTCATATCTCCGAAATGCGACTTTCAATTATTTTTCTGAAACGATTTTTGGAAAACGTGAGTTTCTATAACTTTTATTTTTGAATTTTTTTACTCCAAAACTAACGAAGTTAAAAGAGGTTCGAACGTTCTCGCGACCATCCTATTCTTGTATGACAATAATAAATAACTGAAAAAGTCTGCAAAGTTGAGTTACTACTGTGATTGAGTTCTCTTCCGGTATCCTTCTCCTTCCCCCTCTCTCAATATTTAGTACTAAACTGAGCACCACACGTGAAATTGAAAAGATGCCGGCCCTGTTCATGATCATATTTTTGAAGTTATCCAGCTTGATGATTATCTCATTTTTTCAAATGTGAATTAACTGGAATCCAACCAATATTTTAGAAGTAGAAAATATAGTGTTTGTTGCTATTGCAGCAGTAAATTTATTTGTGCTCTTAGGTATGAATATTAATAAATAAAAAGTAAAAACCGTTATTGTGTCCCTTTTCCATTTTCCATTTCGGAAATCACATCTTTCCCGCACTTTCCGTATTATTATTTATTGATCATAGATGCCACTCAGCACAGCGTATTTGTTTTGAAACTGAAAGAAAAGCGAAAAGCTGTCAATTTTGATATTCTGAATTCGTGATCACTGTCAAGGGTTTACCGACTTTTATTCTTTCATCGATTTGTTCTCATAAAATTTGCAGTAAATTTCGTCACACCCTTTAAAACATGTTCTTGTTACCTCTAGAATCCAACCCCGATGTATGTATTATAATTTATATAAATATTAGTAATATAGTAAATAAAACATGTTTTAGGTTATGAATAAGGTAAGTAAAAATAATGTGGGTACTCTTTTTCCCAATATCGGTCATTATTATAGTTCATACACATACTGGGTGTTCCTGAAAAGTGGAATATCGTTGATGTCTATGGCCTGGATAATGACGCACTTCAATGGATCCCGAAACCAGTATTGTCTCTAATATTATTGTTTCCTTGCAGTGAAAAGGTAATAATTTTTTTCGTCCAAGAATTTTAATTTTAAGAAATTTGTTTTTATGTATCTTTAGTTTTATGAACACGCCAAGGAGGAATGTGCAGCACTTAAAGAAAAGGGCCAAGTTATCTCTCCAGAGTTATTCTATATGAAACAGTACGTTTCAAATGCTTGCGGCACCATTGCTCTTATTCACAGCGTTGCAAATAATGTTGAGAGGTAAGTTAGAAACAATTCAGTATAAAAATATTTTCATGTTTTGAAGGTATTGTAAACACAAACTTTTATGAGATTAATTAATACAGTACCTTATCACAGATAGGTATACACTGAAATAATTATGAGGTATTGAACACTTAATATATTATAATATGATATGCAAAGTGTCACTATATACTATTCAATGTAGAAACTCCCCATCACTGTGCTTTCATTACTAACCAGTCGTCTTGGCGAAGGTTGACAATATTATATGCCTAATAAACAGAGGTTGGGATTATCTATCGGATATGTCGTAAAACCAGGGTTGGCTTTAGGTGGTTATGTGTCAGCGCATAAAGATTTGCATGCATGTGTGAAGCAATATCTTACCTTGAAATTTTTGTAGCGAATTCCACATTATGCAAAGCTGATAAAATCAATTTATTATAATATGCACAACTAGGTATTAGTTTTCAGGGCCGATTACAAGAATAAAGGTATATTACTAATATCTGTTCTAAATATTTTGGAGTTAAACTTCGGAGTCTTTCATTGAAAATTTATTTATATTGCGAGAAGGACCGCTCGACGTCGACAGATGTAACTGGGGCATACATAAAATATCTAAATTTTCTCGCAGTCATCACATTCATGCCCGGTGTAGTATAGTCTACTTCTTTGTCATTTAAAAGGTCTATTACACCTGTCATCGTAACAAGTCTGGGATTTTTTTTAAAGCAGTCCGGAATTGCCTTTGTACCCTCGCAGCAATATCTTCCTGTAATTGAAAAATATATTGACAAAGATCGAACACAACGTTTATTGCATCCAGTGTAGTAAATTCTGATGTTGGCTGATATTGAAGGTCCTGTATGGCTAGTGGAATTTGTGAAAAACATCCGTGTATGAACAGTTGGATCCATAAATGGGTGTTGCGCCTGTGAAATAGCAACTGCGTCATTTGGGTTTAACTGCTGCATTACGGATTTCACATTTTCAAAATGACAGTAATAGAACGATACTGCCTTTAGTCAAGTTCGTGGACACAATTTCGTGAAATAACCGTATATGACTTAGTGCTTTAAGAAAAACTTTCTTTACACTAGCGATTAATTTATCAACATTAGGGTAGCACCTCCTAATAGTTTCAGTAATGCTATAAAGCTCATGTGCTAAACATGTTACATGCAGCATATTCCGATACGTTTCCTTCGAAATTCTTCCAGCAGCTTTCATATAATTCACTCCATCGGTAAGAAATAATAAGAACTTGTCCTTATTTTCTGCATATTTGTCACCTCAAAAGTCTTGTAAACTTGAATTTACTGCATCCGCTATAGTGCGAGAATTTGTAGCTTCTAAAACTTTAGAGGTGATCAAGTATCCGCTCTTTGCGCATTTTTCGTCCAATGCACTCACTAAAACATTCGCTACCTTGAACCTGCAAGCATTGATTGTTTCGTCCACGCTAAGCCAGATATACTTCCCATTAAACTCGGAAGAAATCTTCTGTCTAATATTTTCACACTCCATAAATAAATACTTTTTTCTTAGTGTAGATTCCGAAGGCACCTTAACATTGCTATATTTGCCGCAAATACATTTTTCCAAAAATTGTCTGAAAAGTGGATTGTCTAGTTTCGACCACGGTATGTTACATCCTATCATAAATTCCACTAACTGTAAGTTAAAATTACTTTGCGTGCCACTGTAAGTAAAGCCACCTAGTTTATGGGTTTCCGAAGAAATATTTTAATTAATATTTGTCTTGCGTGACCACAAAATTGCTTTGTCACATCTAGGGCAATACAGTTCTCTACCATCAAAATGTAAATCAGCAATATTGCGAATTCAAAAATTTACTGTAGCTTGCGTTTTTAGTACTTACGTCCGAATAAATCTACAGTAAAAGAGACACTGAGGAATCTTGTTAAATGTTGAATTACTCCCCTCCCTGCCTGGGATTGGGTTTCAGGTAAACAGCCAGTAGGTATACCTGCTGCAATTAAAGTAATCTATTGCGCATTTCGTTTTTATTTAATATAGCGTGGTTCTCGATAAAACTAAGTTACGCATTGACATTGTAAAATTAAATAAAATTAATTTAGTATGTTACATGGATTTCTGTTTTTATACTTTGGGAATGTTTCAGTACATGTACAATATATAATATCTGTAAAAGCCACCCCTGGAACTCCGAGCTCCGCTGATAAATGTAAAATTGGCAAAAGTATCAGGCAATGCCGTGTTCTGTCGCCAGCCCTCTTCAGTGAAGTGTTCTGGTCTCTACTTTTTATCATTTAAATTACTGATGAGTTCCATACCAATTCAATTTTTAAACATATTTGTTGATATTTATGTCTTGTAATGTGTATTTTAAAAAATTGTTTTTTTGACGGCCCCTGTCTCAAACACCTTTGAACTCACTTCAATGTAATCTTGTAGAAAGGGATTTCTGAAGGTACCGATTAAGAATATCTTCGTATTAGCATTTTTTTCAAAAAAAAATCGCTAATACTTTTTTTTGAAAATCGACCACTTTTTTCCATTCTAGAATCGGACACCTGTGACTAAAATCAAATATGGTTACATCTAAAAACTCAATTTTTAAGTATATTCACCACCAAAATTTCTAAATATTCGGATACCAGAAGAGCAAGATATGAGATAGGTCCATGAAAAGTGGAACACACTGTATATATGTGATAGTTTTTGTTCAACGATACTGTATAGCAAAATACCAGACAGAAATATGTACAAAAGAAACTATATTACAAAATACACTATATATTACAATTTGCTCAACAGTAAAATAAATTTGAGGTGTTTACAAGAACCAAAATATATTACAAAAGATACGTCTCGTAACTTTTACCTCAATACTAAAATTCATATATTGCAACAAAATTAGGAACTTGAGATTCTTTACCAGAGACAAAATAACTATATTACAAAAAATATGTCTCGCAACAAAATTAACAATATTGAAATATTTGCATATCAAAAGAAGTTACATGTAATTTGTATTACAGAGCATTGGGCAGATGATGAGGAACTTAATAGTATTAATATACCAGGTTTTACTCTGGTGAGTAGTTTTTGCAGGATGAAAAATCATCATGGAGGAGTAGCTATTTTTATAAATAATAATCTTAATGAATTAACCAAACCTAAAAATCTAAAATGCATAGCAAAATACAATCATAAGTCAAATATTGAACTATGTGGTATATTATTATGCTACGATCATGTAAATATTAATATCGTAACGATTTATAGGCCACCAGCAGGTAATTATGAAACATTCTTTACAAATTTATCACACAGTTTACAAACTATTTGTAAACATAATTCAGTTATTATCCTTTGTGGTGATCTCAACATAGATTTCATGAAAAAAAGTGCAGAACGGGACATTTTATCAGATATATTTCATTCTTATAATCTATCCACTTGCTTTAATCAGCCTACTCGTATTGTTACTAATGTAAATAATGTGACCACCAAAACATGTATCGATTACATAGTTACTAATTTATCTAAAAACCAATATTCGGCTTACATATATAATGCATGTATAGCCGATCACTTATCTCAAATAATCTCATGCAAAGATTTACAGGTAACTGATAGTCAACTAAATGTATCTGATATTTATTATGTTAGGAGTTTTTCAGACGACAACTTGGAAAAATTTGCTTACCTTCTAAATAAAGTAGATTGGACTAACATCTACACTGACAATCTAGAAAAATCCTTTGAATATTTTATTGAGCAATTTAATAAATGCTTAGATGAAGGATGTCCTCTACTGGGACATAAAAGGATGAAACAATTTACAAGCAAACCTTGGCTAACACATGAGCTGATTAAAGAAGGGGAGGATTTAAAAAATACCTATTGGTTACTAAATCAGTTAGGGGACTGTAATCTGATAAATCAATATAAGACCAAAAAAAGAACTTACAACAAAAACATTGATAAGGCAAAAAAAGAATATCATGCAAACAGAATTGAACGATCAACTAATAGCACTAAAGAAATCTGGTCATTGGTTAATGCGCAGCTAGGTGGAAAGAATAAAAATAAAATTACATCTATTAAAATTAACGATATGATAATTTCGGATACTCATACAATCTCAGAAGAATTTGCAAAGTATTTCTCTAATGTTGCAAGCGAAAAATTGTCTGAACATTTCAAAACTGTCCCAACTGAATGTACAAATGGCTCACAAATTAGTGACACCATGTTTTTGTACCCTACAGAACCCAAAGAGGTTGAGGAAGTAATAAAGAATTTAAAAGATAAAACATCAGTTGGTATAGACGGTATATCTACCAAAGCTCTTAAATTCGCTGCAGAGACTATTGCAGTACCTCTTTCTTATTTAGTAAATAAATGTTTCGAACTAGGATATTTTCCTTCAGTATTCAAAGTGGCTATTGTTTTGCCCGTACATAAGAAAGGTGAAGAACAAGATAAAGAAAACTATCGCCCAATATCCATTCTTTGTGTTTTGTCAAAAATAATTGAAAGATTGGTTTTCAACAGAGTCATGAATTTCCTAAACAAAAATAAAGTTCTAACTGAATATCAACATGGCTTTCAGCGCAATAAATCTGTTGAGACAGCCACTTGTCAGCTCTTGCAGTTTATATATGATGAAATTGACCAGCGAAAACATGTTATTGGGCTGTTCTTTGATCTAAGCAGAGCCTTTGATACTCTTAATGTTGATTTCATTGTATGTAAGCTGCAGACTTCTGGTATCAGAGGGTCTGCTCTGAATCTGATAAGATCTTTTTTAACAGATCGAAAAATACGTGTGAAAGTATCTAACTCCATTTCAAATGATTATGACATGAATATTGGTGTTCCGCAGGGATCTGTGCTTGGACCACTAATATTTCTGTTGTTCGTCAACGACCTTCCATCGGCCATTAAAGATGCCCTAACTATCATGTTTGCAGACGATACCTCCATTGTGATTTCAGCTCCAAATCCCGAGGAACTTAACACCAAGGTTTCGGTAATTCTGACGACATACAAGGAATGGTGTGCCAAAAATACTCTTATATTAAATATTGACAAAACAGAATGCCTATACTTCTCTAAACGGAGGACACCTCCTAGCGACCTGAATAACATCATGCCTACAGGACAATTTTCTCCATATACAAAATTTTTAGGAACTATAGTAGACGAAAATTTATGTTGGGAACAACACATTGATTACTTGTGTAAAAAAGTTAATTCAGCATACTTTGCTATAAGTCAAGTAAAGAATATATTTGATACAAAATGCCTGGTGAATATATACTATGCATTGGCTTACTGCCATCTTTCATATAATATTATAATCTGGGGATGTGCGGCCAATATAAATAGAGTATTCATACTGCAAAAAAGGCTCATCAGACTCATATTTAACCTAGGTCCTAGAGAAACGTGTAAAGATTGCTTTAGGGATAACAGAATTTTAACGGTTTATTGTATATATATTTTAAAGACCATAATGTTTATTAAAAGAAACCTTCATAAGCTCAATATAAATGCTGATGTCCATTCACATGATACTAGGCATGGAAACTTAATCAGAATAAATAAACATAATTCATCAGCATATGAAAAATCACCTTATTATGCTGGAATTAAATTATATAATAGGTTACCTACAGAAATAAAAAACATAACATCACTGAATAAATTTAATAATGTACTAAAGAAGTTCCTCATCACAAATAGCTTTTATTCCGTTCAGGAATATTTTGTTAGTGTTACATAATCATCTGACATAATACTAATTAAGACTGAGGTTGTGTTTTACATATTTTGTAATTGTATCTTGTGTATTTTTATATCGTATTTTGTGTATTTTTCAAATGTATTTTGTGTATTTTTAAATTGTATTTGTGTACTTTTAGACGATTTTACATTGTGACGTTCATATATGTACCTTGTACATCTACATGATTATAAATAAATAAATAAATAAATAAATAAATATCTCAAAGTTCATAAACTTTAAACACACTCGTTACAACGAAAATTAAACCACGACTTACTATATCACTAACAAAAGTGCATTATAATACTACAATAAAATATTGATCATGAGGAATCACGATAAAAGTAATTACGAAAACAATACTACGAAGAAATATTTGCGACAACGAATTCAAGATATAAGCAACTACGAATTAATATACAACAATGGGTTTAATTATAACAATGGATTTAAAATGTAATATAACCAAAAATATAATAAATTTCGCTTGAATCTAATATTTTAAATTTAGACATTTGGCTCTTATAACCCAACAATCATGTGAAAATAATCCCTTTTACAGGTAACAATCAAAAGTACTTATCTTTTATTTTATCCCGATGAAAAAAATTCCTAGATACGATCCCGTTCTACAATGATTATGGATTTAAAAGTTATGTTTCACATGTGGCTGCCTTAATCCCATTTTGAGGTTATGAAATCGTAGAAACGTTTGTACAAGATTTGTCGTCAAGACAAAATGAAGAAAATCTCTTCGCCCAGAATGTTTTCGTATATTCCAATTCAAAATGTAGTATGGAAAGGTTGACTTCATATGAATATTGCTTGCTTAGTGGAAAACGTAGTAGGTATCGCAATTGAATGGAGATAATCTCAAATCTTGCTCAAAGCAAATAATATAACGTTGAAATACTTCTACATTAAAATCATTAGACGTGAATAAGTTTGATTATTAAGAAATTAATTCTTAGTTTATCAGAATATGAGAAAACTCTATGAGAATTTATAAGAAAAAATCCTATAAGAAAAATTGATGAGAAAAAATCTTATAAGAAAAACCTAAAACAATATTTTAAATTTTAGATGGTATTTACTGATATAAGAATTAAAACCTTACCTCATCACGAGGTTTTCCAAATTCTAATATCCCCATTACAGGTCAAACAAAATTATAAATAAGTCTAATTAGTTCAATGGTTCAACGAGAAAGAGTTTCACCCGGCGTTATTTAATTGAATGATCATACCTGGTGCGCTATCTAGTATTCGCGAGCGTTAACTGCTGACAGATGACGTATGTTCATTATAGTCTAAGGAATAAGTTCACTCTATTAGTACTAGAGTTTGTGGGAATAATATTTCCGATAATTTATAATTTTTCTAATTAATATTAACAGTGTAACGAAGGATGCTCTTGAGCATTCCGCATGTTACAAACGATACATTATTTGAGAATTGTTCACATTTTAGGTTGACATTAAAAGATGGAATTTTTAAAAAATTATTAGAAGAATCCAAGGATAAGACTCCCGAAGAAAGAGGAGAAATGTTAGCTAAAGCTGGCAGCAATGCTAATTCGGAAGCTTTTAAATTGATTACAGCTCATCAAGAGTTAGCAATGGAAGGACAGACTGAGGTATGTTTAACAGTGTGATAAAGATGGGGATGTTATTGCAATTGCTCTAAAATCGAAAATTGAGATAATACCAGATCTTTATATTTTTTTCATAGACTTTTTTATTTTTCAACATAATATCTATCCAATTTTTAACCAAGAGTAGATGTTATGCTGATTTTAATATTATGTCACACTTTACTCTTTTCCATTCATTTTCTATCAAAGGAGTCCTGCGGCGGTGGGATATTTAGATTATTATTATATTTAGGCCCGGTACTTTCACGTAAGTATAAATATACTTTATCCGGCGAATAACTGTTTGACGGATAAGATAACCAGAGATTGCTATCTGTAGGATGTCTTGCATCCGTACTTTCATTCAAGTAATACCCTCGGTTAACAATCCGTTGGATCTGATTCTAGATATTTTCCAGAGTCAGTGTCGCCAACTAAAGATGCAGTAAAGGAAGAGAAACATGCAAAAGCTATATGCTTTGAACAAAAATAGAATTAAACTCCCTATTGCTGCACCATTTGGTTCTGATTCCACAATGTTATTGCCATCCTCAAAATCTTTTTTTTGGTCCACCGCTATATTATGTAAAACTGCGCAAGCTACAATTATCATTTGGGCAACTCAATTTCACACCTTATTCCTATAGATAATACCGGAAATCTTCTTTTCCATATTCCAAAAGGATGCTCTATACTATTCCGTCTTAATTTGCGCCTCATTATATAGATGCTCGGCTTCACTATGAGGTCTATCCAATGGAGTGAGAAGGTATGGCTGTAATGCATAGCCTCGATCAGCTAATAAAACTCCGTTTCCCATCTCTCTATTTTGTAGCGTCATTTTAATACTAGAATTTTTTTAAATATGGATATCGTTAGCGTATGGCCAGCGACTAACCAAATCAATTATTTTTAGTTTTGCACTGCCAACAGCGTAACAATTCAGAGAAAAGTATCCTTTCCGAGTTCGGAAAATCTTAGCATTATCGCCTCCAATAGATATAATCTTCACATGTGTACAATCTACTGCCCCTATAACCATTGGAAAATGAGATAAATTATAAAAATCTATTTTTTCTTGCTGTTGCTCTTCCTCTGTTTGCGTCAGATGGACATTTTGTGGAAATAAATTACATAAAGCATTTATTACATGTTTTATTGTTCTTCCCGCCGTGGTTTTATGTATGCCTGTAAAATCGCCCATAGTTACATAAAAGTCACCACCGGCGAGAAAACGTAAAGTAAGTAGCACTTTATCCAACGTTCTAACAGCACGTGCTAAATTCCTAAAATAAAATAACGGAACGTGTGCATTGTTAATGTACTAAGATTTCACTTAGTTGTTATGCAAAAGAAGACCCCATTTATTGTCTGGTTGCTTTGTACAAAACTGCCAATATTGATGCTTACCTTTCTGTTCAGTTAGGAAGGGCCTCATCAACTTGTAATATAAACGTAACAGTAGCTTTTGAGAAACGAAATCTGTTAAAAAACTGAGCATCATTCCAATAATTAAAATGGTCAATTCTTGGTCTCAAGTTGTATTCTTGTTCGGAATATACCGGGTGACACAAGAGACATGTAACACCCCGTAGCATGTTTATTTAAAAAGATATTATTTTGAAATTTGGTACACTTATATAATGCGTGATTGTCCTTTTTTAAGTACAAACAATTTTTATCCACCACTTCCGGTTTCACCGGAAGTGACATCTACTCTGTTATTTTAAATGGCACCCTGTATATTTTTTTTACCTATCTGATTCGTCCCTAGATTCTCTTTTCAATCATGTATCAGAACATGGCATTTGTTTTTAAAATGACAGTAATATTAATTTTAGTTTGTTAAATCTAGGTGGCCCTGATATGAACCTTGGCAGATATTGATGCTTAGTGTGCCGTGATATCGAAAGACCTCTGGCATGCAACTTTGTGCCTCATATTTTTTTGGGAATATCTAGTAGCTGAACAGACTAGTAAGATCTAACTTATTTAAAAAAAAATATCTGTAAACAACCCATGATATCTTAAAAACCAAGATAGGAACCCCATTTTTTACTTCACCTAGTTAAAAAATACTTATTTATCTTTTATTTTTGTCCAATACAATTGCTGTGCCTATCATATTTTGCTTTCTATCGAATGTTATTGCATAGTAATGAATATTGTACTGCAACAAAAATATTTACTAAGCAGGCAGTAGAAATTAAGAATTAACACAATTAAGAATTGTTTACTTGGCAGCAATTTAAGTATTTTTCATTAAATTGTACCCAAGTTATCACGTTTTTAACTCTATTTTGCCATGTATTCACGAAATGAAAAAGTAGATATGCTACTAATCTATGGCGAATGTAAAAAAAATAGCAGGCAGTCTGCTGACTTATATGAAGAAAGATTTCCCGAAAGAATTCATCCACCAAACAACTATTTTGTAAGAGTTGAACGGCAATTCAGAAGTGAACCAGAAGTACCGGAAAATAATTTCATTATCGATGAAGTGTCGGAAATCAATATACTTGCAATTGTCGAGGTAGATCCCACGATTTCGATAAGACAGATTGAGGACCAAACCGGTGTAAATCGGGAATCAGCTCGACGCATTTTGAAAAAATATAAATTTAAATCATACAAGTACCAAATACATCAGCATTTATACGAAAATGATTTTCAAAGAAGATTGAACTATTGCAATTGGTTTCTGAACTGAGTCTGTGTCGTCATTTGGATAATAATTTTCATGAACAAATTTTATTTTCCGATGAGTCCAGGTTCACTAATTTGGGATTATTTAATCGTAACAACACCCGTTACTGGGCACAAGAAAATCCCAGAAATATGAGAGAAAGTGCATATCAGGAGCGATTTAGTTTTATTGTATGGTTAGGAGTAATTGGCAAAAGAATTATTGGGCCAATAATTTTTGATGCTCCATTAAATGGAGAAAGATATTTGGGATTTTTGCAAAACCAGATACAAGATTTTTTGGAAGAACTGCCACCTAATGTTTACCCAATAATTTTTCAACAGGATGGGGCTCCACCACATAACAGCAGAGTTGTGGTGAATTATTTAAATAAAAGGTTTGGAGAAAGCTGGATGGGAACAAATGGGCCCGTTCGATGGCCTGCAAGGTCACCAGACCTTACGCCGGTTTATTTTTTTTGTATGCGGCCACCTCAAGGAAAACGTTTATAGGACTCCACCAACAAACAGAGAAGACATGGAAATGAGAGCCAGAAGAGCAATCAATGGGATTATTGAATTACAGTTAGATAACGTGCTTACAGCTACCGTCACAAAAACACGATTGTGCAGAGATAATAACGGACAACATTTTGAACATCTGTAGTAAAAAAAATGTTTTGTTTGTAGTACTTCAGTAAATATTTTATTTTAATTTCTTTCATTCGTTGTAAAAATGTATTACATAGTGTAATGGTTTTTCATCAATTTTGTTCAAATGTGTTTTACTGATGTTTCTTATTTATTAAAAAAATCGTTTTACCTACTTTTATTTTGTTTCCACCGCCTGCTTAGTAAATATTTTTGTTGCAGTACAATATTCATTACTATGCAATAACATTCGATACTAATTTTAATGAAGAAAGCAAAATATGATAGGCACAGCAATTGTATTGGACAAAAATAAAAGATAAATAAGTATTTTGTAACTAGGTGAAGTAAAAAAATGGGGTTCCTATCTTGGTTTTTAAGATATCGTGGGTTGTTTAAAGATATTTTTTTTTAAATAAGTTAGATCATATTAGTCTGTTCAGCTACTGGTTATTCCCAAAAAAATATGAGGCACAAAGTTGCATGCCAGAGGTCTTTCAATATCATGGCACACTACGCATCAATATCTGCCAAGGTTCATATCAGGGCCACCAAGACTTAACAAACTAAAATTGATATTAACTGGCATTTTAAAAACAAATGCCAAGTTCCGATACATGGTTGAAAAGAGAATCTAGGGACGAATCAGATAGGTAAAAAAATATACTGGGTGCCATTTAAAATAACAGAGTAGATGTCACAGTGGTGGACATACATTTTTTGTACTTAAAAGAGGACAATCACGCATTATATAAGTGTACCAAATTTCAAAATAATATCTTTTTAAATAAACATGCTACGGGGTGTTACATGTCTCCTGTGTCACCCGGTATATATCTTCAATAAGATTAATTAAGTAACCATCAGGGTCATTGAATAGGTCAAAATCATCAAAAATGTCCATTCTATATGAAATGAAAACCTGATGCTATAATTATCATGATTATCATTTCTCTGATGATATTATTAATAACTATTTAAAAAACCTTACCTAAAATCTTCTTGAAGACACAGCAAAACAAATTTCAAAAATTTGGTTTGAAAGTGGACAATCTTTAAGTTACGAAAACAGAATAACACTGACAATAGCGTTAATTGTCAATCAGAGTGCAACCTCATTGGCGGGGCTTTTATCCTATAGATAAAAGCGTTAATCGTCGGCCTAGGCACCAAATAGTTTATCCTAGGAATAAGCATATTTATCTGACGGATATTGCTATTTGTAGGTGAAAACAACGATTTTTTGCTTATCTTTGAGATAAAACTTATTCTGCAGAATAAATGCTGCTATCTAGAGATGAAAGTAGGTACCGCCCTTAGAATATTATTATACTTATTATTTCACACCCACCCACTCAAAGTGTTCTACTGTCGTGGTTGATGTCAATGTCAGCTTGAGGTTGATAATTTTAAATACTTTGATGAGCAATCTAATGTGTTATAATAATGTTACTCTATTTCTGAGAGTGTGTGTGATTACACTTTCATTTCTTTTCCTCATGATGGTACAAGAAAATTTGTGGTAGATATAAGTAAAAAATTTTCTTTTAAATGAAAGAGATGCTCTCATTATGGAATCAGAATGGTGTGTTTCTTTTCGATTAAGTTAAGATAAAAGTTGTAAATATTTATGGTATCATAGCGAAAAATGCATCAAATTCGCGCCATATGTTTTTTTACTTTTTTATATTTGACTCAAAAATGCGTACGTTTGTTACCATTCTGAGAAAAAAATAACAGAAGAACTATTAAACTTAAATATAATAAGGATTATTATTATGTGATAATAATGTAACTTAAATTTCATGTTAAGAAATTTTGGGGTCAGATCGATCTATAAATACACCATAACATCATTAGCAAACAACAAAATCTCTAAATTTCTTAAGATTCTGTAAAAATTCAAATTGAAGAAAAGTAACAAATGACGTATCTTCCCAAGTTGAACGACTTTATCCACAACGCTCTACTCTCCTCCGTTCATCTATACCACCCCTCCCAAAAACACTGGTCTATTCTGCCGCATCCTGTAGATTAAACAATCTATTTTCTATTACTACTAAACATGTAATTTCGTCCTGCTCGAATAAGCGAAGCAGCGGCGGTTGTGCGGCTTTTGATTGATATTTTTTATCTTTACCCCAAGCCACGGCTCGCAAAATAAACATTAAACACCTGTGCTCGTGCTCTAAAGCTTAATAGGCCAGGCAAATGAAGGCAAATCAGACAGAATTTTTAGATAAATTGGTAGCCACAATGTTTTTGCAGAATGGCTTTGTGAGTGGTAATGGGAGCTTCTCATTTCGTAAATCAAAAAATTTCATTAACATCATCGTTTTTTATCAACAATTAGAACGGAGAATCAGTTTTCTTAAAATACAGGAAAACTATCGAACAGTGAAGAATGGATGATTTGTGCGCATTGTTTATAATAAATAATGTTCAATGAACAACTGCAAAAATGATTCAATAAAAATAAATAAATATCATTTGACTTACGGCTATGCTACTGGCAATACTAAGAATGAACCAGAGCTTATAGATTATACAAGGGACTTGTAATGGTGAACCAGGTAAACAATCGACTACTTTCGTTTGAGGTAAGTATATAATGTATGTGAACTATATTCGTGTACAGATATTGTTTGCAATATTCAGGTATGTGGCCTCGTGTGTTTTCTATCACATCAGGCTTTGTAATGATTTATCCTGGTAGCAATGCTTTAGACTGAATTTCCAAATTAATAATAGAAATACTATACGAAGATTACAAAATAGAGCAATGAGAATCATTCTGAAAGTTAACAGATATACCCATATAACAATAGTAGTCTATGTAATTCAATATTCAATAGATTGTTCAATGGATACAATTTAGAAATGATATTTATTAGTTACAATTTATATAATAATAATAATAATAATAATAACTTTATTGCCGTATCATCTTACAAAGATATTGACAATGTCATTATATATACTTAATTATACAGTTTGTACAGGCACCTAAATGACTAAACATTTGAATGTGCCTAGGAGGTGTTATATTGAGTTATTTACACTTCATTATTTTTTAATTAAATGTATATACTGTAAGTATAAACTTAATCTAATTACTATCTAGATACAATCTACTATCTATACAATCTAGTTACATCTAATGTCAATAGCAATGTGTGGTAAAATATTTCTAGTTTCTTAGAATAAAGTTTTAAAGGAGTCGAGATGATTACTAAGGTGGAGCAAAATTTTTATTTTTTAAACATTTTCGTATACATAGAGGGATGGCGGCCATTTGCATTCAGAATTTTGGAAAAGAAGTTTCAGCTAGAGAAAAATATATTTAGGCGGTGCACAACGATCTTAAAAATATGAGTTTTTTTTAATTATTATTTTCTTATACATAAGCAAAACAAAAGACCTTTGTATTCATAATGATGAAAAACAAATTTGAGCTTGTTCAAAAAATATTACGATGGTTCACAACGACCTCGAACATGTATTGTTACAGAATGCATCCGCATTCGGGAACTGACTTAATAATGAATTATCTGCGTAAAATTAAAATTCCTTATCTCAGTTAGTGGTTATTGGATGTGGTGGAACTGTTGACAATGGTATAAAAGGTGGTGTTGTAAGATTGATAGAAGAAGCTGTGGGCAGACCTTTGCAATGGTGTATTTACTTGTTGTATCGTAACGATTTGCCTTTGAGACACCTTTTACAACATTTAGATAGCCTCACAGCAGGATCGTCCATCTGATTTCTCTGGACCGGTTGGAAAATAGTTGTAAAAACAGCACTGGCGATATTCGAACCAGTTCCAAAAATACTCACAGTTTTGCCAGATATATCAAAAATTAAGGACCTTAGTTGTGATCAAATATATCTATATCTCACTGGGAATTGTGCAGAAGCATTATTATCGAGAAGCTCAGGAAAATTTTCACATGCTCGTTGGTTGACTGCTGCAAACAGAATTATGAGATTATATATTGGAACGCAAAAACCATCTCATAAATTGGTTACTCTAGCGAATTTTGTCGGTCGTGTGTATGCCCCTATGTGGTTCTCCATTAAAAGTCACCCCTCCAGCACCAATGGGGCACGTCACTTGTGGAAAATGATTTCTTTTTCCAGATATCTTGACTCAGATATAAAAAGTGATTGATCCTGTCATTGAAAGAAATTCGTTTTATGCCCACCCAGAAAATGTGCTCCTGGCTGTAATGAAAGTGTGATCAGGAGGAACACAAGCTACTATTGAAAGTTTGCATGTGGTACCAACATTTTAATTTTGAAGCCAAGCAGTATTTAATTAATTGGCAAGGTATTAATGTAACAGAACCTCCTGTAACTAAATTTGTGGCAGATAAGATAACTTTGGAGGTAATTATAAGTGGCATTTGCAGCAACATCAATTTTGCTCGGTTTCCATGCCATACGCAAAGCGTGGAACGTTGTGTCAAGTTGGTAACTGAGGCATCAACTGAAATTTTTGGAATGCAACGCAGAGATGGACTTATCAGATCGAGACTTGCAAGTAGAAAAATAATGCCCAAATTAACATAAAGAAACAATTTTGCACAAAATAATAATCGTTGTGAACCCTCGAGGAATTTTTTTTCGACCTGAAACTTATTTTTCATTAATTTGGATCCAAATACAATCCATAACAAATATGTATTAGAGAAAACATATAAATATTTATTTCTGTTTTACTTGTGAACTTGAGACATTTTTTTATAGAGCTGAAATTTTTTTCCCATTAATTTGAACCCAAATGGCCACCATCTATATATATATTTTTTTTAAATAATGACTTTTTTAACCTTTTTAATGTTTCACTCCACCCTAATGATTACTTATAAAGTTTCTACATTTCTTGTTAAATGTTTTTAGATTTTTTGTTTGTTTGATTTCAGTAGGTAGAAGGCTGTAAAATTTTGGAGCCAAGGATTGAAATATTTTTATTCATAATACGTATATGAAGGTTCTTGTGTATTCTTCCCCTAGTGTTATCCTGATGGGTTATCATTTTTTTTTTGAATTTTCATTCTTATGTAGATAAGAGCAAGAAGAAAGGATATATAGTGATCGCACATTAAAGATATCCTCAGAGTATAACGAATCTGTTACATGCAGCAAAAGAGATTACGGTGCCATTTATATTTAGTTAAAGAATTTATGTAAGTGATAAATAAAATTGGTCCCATGACAGTGCCTTGTGGGACTCCTATGTTAATTTTACTTGGAGAGCTAGTGGTTTCTCTAATCCGGACCATTTGATATATGTATGAAAGATAGCTTTTAAAGAAATTTAACACTGTACCCCGTACACCATAATTATGTAATATATCTAGAAGCTTTTTGTGCGGCACTGTGTCAAATGCCTTAGCTAAGTCCAAAAATACTGCAATGCACTTATTGTTGTTGTTCAGGTTATCAGTTATTTCATTTGTAAGTTGGTTTGTTGCATCACACGTACTAGAGCCTCTTAAGAAGCCATATTGATTTTTGGATAAAATTTGATTACCGTTTAGATAATTAATTAATCTTTCAGGTATTTTTCAAAGATCTTGGCAAAGTTATTTACTAGGCTAATTGGCCTATAGTTGTCTATACTCGTTCTACTGCCTGTTTTATGTACAGGAGTAATAATTGTGTTTTTAAAGTAGCTTGGGACGATTCCAGTTTTGAAAACTAAATTAATGATATGGACTAGTGGCTTAAGAATATATAAGTGACTCTTTTATAATTTCGGATGATATCCCGTCAATACCCAGTGAGCTGTTGTTTTTTAATGAGTGTATATGTTTAATTACTTCGTTTTGTGTAACTGGGTTTAAAAATATGGAGGAGATATTTTTGTAATTCACTTTAGATTCAATCACTGGGGTTATACTGTTATTAGCCATTTCTATTCCCACATTGACAAAATGATTATTACAATAATCCTCCATTTCTTATTTCTTTGTCATTTGATCCAAAGGAACTTGTAAATAAAGTCAATATTACTCTACGGCAGTTCTGCGCATGGTGTAATAAAAATCGCTTAATAATAAATGCTGATAAAACCGTTATCACCCAGTTTCATACAAGATTCCAAAAATCTTAAAATCAGCTTCACATGTGAATATGTGATATTATATTTTAATTAAGAAATTTTAATGACAGTGTTGATTTATTTGTTTTTTTTTTATTGGTGTATTCATTCTTTTATTATATATTCACCATACGGAGAGCGGAGAGGCACAGATTTTTTATCCGATCGTGATCGCCCAATTTCATAATGTATTTTAATCTGCACATGCGGACGCGTATGTATTCAGTTGGCCGATTTACAAAATATGAAGTGCATATCTGTTGTTTTCTACGTAGAATATGGAAATTGACACAGAAACATTCATTAGCTTGGTAGAAGTGCTACCTGAACCATATGGTAAACAATTAAACGACTATAGTGACCGCAGTAAAAATCAAAAACTGTGGCTTGATGTCTGCGAAGCTATGGTTAAAGACTGGGGAGAGCTATCTCAAAAAGAAATATATGTTATGAGAAGCGAGGCAATTATAAGCAGATTATTAAAACTATCTTTGCTCATTCACGTATAATTGAAAAATTTATCAAACCAATTTTACCACTGAACAGAAAATACGAAGTTCAATCTGATCGGCCAACTGCAAAATCGCCCATGCACGTGTAAACCCGTGATCTGGCGATTGTGATCGCATGATTCCGCAATCGTCCATACACGCCTGGCCTAAACATGAGGATTTTGTTAGTGCAATGAATGTATATAACACCCTAATTTGTATATAACCATATAATCGGATTGTGTTCATAACAATTTTTGATTTGCATGACATGAAAAGCAAATTGCAGAGTTTCAGATAATTTGATAGAAAGCCATGGGTGGAGTGGAGTGCTTTTATAGTTATTCGAAATTATCAAAATTGGCAAATTTCAAAATGCTTACTTTTAAAATAAATACATGAGAGATGGTTTTCAGTATTATTAAATAACTCCCCAACCGTTTGAATGCTGAAAAAATGTCTGAGATAAAAATTGTAAGAAATCAAGAACATCATATTTTAAAATTATTTTTAAATGAAACTCCCAACAATTTCTCATATATTTATTTAGATTTGATCCTTAATTCTCTATCCACCAAATGCATTTGCAGCGGTTAAGCGTAAAATCTGCAAAAATCGTATTTTTATTTTGACCGTCGTTGCACTTTGAATATTATGTAGTCCATGTACTAATGTTCAGGCCTCTCAAAGTCAAGTCTATTTCTACATGGTGTTTTCCACGATTATTCAAAGTATTATATTTTTAAACTGCCATAATTCAAATTTTTCAAATGGAGCATCCTGTATGTTTTTACTTACAATGTTTCAACAATTAATTACCTGCACGCTGATATCTATAGTGACTACCTTTTCTAGAACTTGGTTTCTTGAAAAACCGCTAAAAAGAGTCAGTGGGGTATGGAGGAAAATAACAAACAATGTGTCGGATCTTATTTGCACAGGTAATTACTAAAAATTGCTTCTTTCAGGCAAATCCAAATGAACAGGTGAATCACCATTTCGTGGCCTTTGTAGAGAAGAATGGAAATTTGTATGAATTAGATGGAAGAAAGGATTTTCCTATTAACCATGGACCAACAACTCAAGAAACATTTTTAGAGGTAATAAAATACAACCTTTCTTTATTTATTTTTATACCATGTTACTAGATATTCGAATATTAAATTTTGCAATTATTTTTCAATAGGATGCGGCAAGAGTTTGTCGTGCTTTTATGGAGAGAGATTCTGAAGACATTAATTTTACCATCATGGCTCTAACGGCATCAGATTCTTCTTAAATATCATCAAGAAATATTGCACCACAAATGCTTAATTAGGCTGTATTTTATGATAAAAATTTTTGTATTTGAGTTACATTGAATTAACTTATCCCTTTTTTAAGAAGCTAGATTTTCGTTAATTAATTAATTAAGAATTATTTGGCTTGGCTTTAAATGTGCCTTGCTTCATAACCAATATTTTGGACAGTATAAACATATTGTTATGTGATATGTATAATCAAATAAAGTTATTACATCTCAACTCTTACATATAACTGTTTAATTTGGTACGATGCAAAATTTATACTATGAAATACTTCCATTTGTTTAAATAGTTGACGACAATCTTGGTTTTATGCTGTGAAGCGTTTAGCCTGGGAGGCAGTGAACATTTTACCTACATCATTTGATCAAATCTGGAATTCCTCATATTATTAGTTATCCACTTAGTGAAAAGTGAAATTAGTCTTGCCTTCCAACTGAGCGTTGCACAGTGGTCCAGAAAAAAAATTGTCTAGAACTCTTATTTTGCAACCGATTGGGATATTTTCTTGTTTTAAGCATCCGTAATTTAGTTACGAAAAAATCTGTCATGGTCGATTTCTGAAATAAGAAAACTTGAAGGTGCTTAATGTGTCTAAATGGCCATTTTTTGTAAAAATCTGACAGAAATTTTTTTAACCAATTTACATAAATTTTGCTACTCAGGGGTTTTCGAGGTCTCTGATCACGTATCTGGTATCCAAACTGTCGTGAAACAACCTGCAAGATGGCGAAATCGATATGGCGGCTATAGCCCAATAAACAGTTAAACTGCTGTTTCTGGGATGTCTCAAAAACATCAAGCTGGGACGTTTAAAACGTCCCACGGGCATCCCAAAACCGCATAGGGACGTTCCAGGGCAGCCATTTTGGACTGGATGGGCTATCCATGTCACGTCGCAATAACGTCCTTTTAGGTCACATTTGGGACGATGTTAGGATCTAACAAGGACATGCTTTAATCGTTATTTAAAAAAAGAAAAATTCACTTGATATTATTTAATCTTTCGGTTTTATTAATTTTACTTCTCTACTAATTAGGAATACATATAAATAACACTATAACAGAATTTTAAACACCTTAAAATCTGGCTGTGGGATCTGAACCGTGGACCGTACGCTTAGTAGTGCAGCACGCTTCCTCTGGGCTATTATCCTTCGTGTGAATTTTGCTTTAAAGAGCATATTTAAGATTTGCAATTGAGGTTTAAGCATAATATTCCCTTTTAGCCTTAACTATACAATTTGTTCCTTAACAAAACTCAATGCAATAGCTTTCTATACAATACTAATGGTGCAAAAAGTGAATCTTATTCAATTAAGCAATGGATTTTTTGTTCATATGGGTATTAAAAATAAAAATATCCTTTCATGAAAGGTAGTTGGATGTTTTAAAATTAAATTTAAAAAAAATTGTTTTCATTTAATGTAGATATATCGGCACTTCTATTTGCATTATAGTCAAAGAGACTTAATTTTCTAATGTTTGCTACAGTGGTGGTAGAATGCTATTTTAAATTTTAATAATCGTTTTTTGTTTAATTCACCATGCGCTATGAAATACATGTAAATAAATATATAAGTATATAAACGAGATTAGATAATTATATTTATTCTATATGAAAGAGTTTATAAATGTAACACTGGCTCCAATCTAAAAATGTGAATAAAAACATTAAAAATGAGAATAAACTACAAAAACGTAAAATTTGATGTTATGTTAGTCATATGATGCTACTACTCTGTTGTCAAAGATTAAAGAATTAACAAGATAGGACAGCCAGCAGAAAATCTTTGATCTTTTAGTAATAGCGCCATGGATCTCGACATTTACATTAGAGTTATAGAGCAGTTGCTACAATACGTCAATCACACGGAAAAGGTAAAATTAAAGAGAGAGGCCAATAGTGAAAAATCGACATGAACTGTTGCTATGTTCATGTATTAGGTATCTATTTAATTAGTATAGAATTATTCATTGACAAAATAATTTTGAAGCTTTTTTCTATAAAATGAGGAAAAGACAGCCACACGTGGATGCCCTCGAGGCCTGTTGCAGGTTGATTCACGACAATTTGGATATCAGATTAGCGATGAGTGACCTCGAAAACCCCCTCAGATTTTTGTAAATTAGTTTGAAAAAATTCTACAGGATTTTTATAAAAAAATTCCCGTGTAGACACATTAATCGTCTTCAGGTTTTCATATTTAAAAAATCGGCCATGACAGATTTTTTCGTAATTAGTTCAGGAATATTTAAAAAGAATACATCCCAATGGGATACAAAATAAGAGCTCTAGACAATTTTAAAAGAAAATACTTTTTTCTGTGTGTCGGTTGGAAGTTGCTGAGAAAACCAGATATGATATGATCAAATGTGAAATTTTACATACTACATTGTTTACTATATTTTTTTAAATTGCCTGCTAGTCCAGAAAGAGTTCTACAGCCTTGGCAGGCAATCATATACAGCATGTCCCAGCCCTGCATCTTTTGAATATCCTCTCTTATAAAATATATCGAACATTTTCAAAGATGGGGCTGTTGAGAGCATTAAGAGATATAATTTTAAAATATACCGGGTGATCCATTTACGCGTGACCGTTTTTAAACGGTGTAGTATGCAAAATTCCCGCTTTGATTAAATTGCGATAAAAAATGTTCACCGCCTAGTAGACTTATTGATCGTTTTATTCATTTCATGAAATTTTATATTGGTCATTATTAATAAACCATCTTAGCGAATATTATTTTATTTTCAGTTATATACTACACCATCTGTGGCCAATTTGAAAAATAATGGTGGTTTGAATTTCTCTTAAGTTTGTTTATTTATTACAGTTTTACAGATAATTACATTTACTTTAGAATTCATGACTAAAGCACGCATGTGCGAATATACATAAAATAGTATTATTATGAGAAGATGCTTGGGATGGACCTAACATGCGCAAATATTTTTACTAGTGACAGCGTCATCTAGGGTATAAGGATAAATAATTATCGTTATCAAATTTTCGAGGTTGAGGACCTGTGTAATGCAGTAGATTAAAATTCGTCAAACTCGTCCTCGTTCTGATGAAGACATTTTTCACTGAAAGTAAGGTTATATCACTTCATTCAATCTCAAACGACGAACACAACAACACTATAGTGCAGCACAGACCCTGTGTTTATTTCTTATCTTAATCATGCCAGAACTTATTTTACATGAGAGTAATGATGTTTTATCTATTAAGTAATATAATTATATATAATTATTTATTATAGTCTAAAAAAATTTCAGCATGCTCCGATCTCCCTATATATTAGCTCGATCGGCAACTCTAAGTTTTTTTATGTGCCTTAAGGGGGGATTCCCTATAAGCGAGTTGATAAATTGCATATTTTAGGAATTTTTATTGGGAAAACTATTGAACAAATCATTATCAAATTTTGGCAATATATTTATTATACTGTTATGAATTACACCCCTTGGAACTGGCGATGATACGCCTATGCCTACTAATAGTGACTGGAAAGACTCTAGAAAGAGCCATGGACTTGTCTAGAATGTGGTGGAAGAAGATTCTGGTTCAATCTAGAGGTAATTTCAGAGTATATAAGGCGCGATTACCGGCGCAGAAGGAGAAGTTTATTTTAGAAGTGACACGTTCGGGAAAAAGTGAGGTTAAAGTAAACAAAGTGTATTTTCAAGTATTGCATAGTCAGTAAATTATCAAATAAAGTGTTAGTAGTGTTTAATCTCTTGTTAAAATTATTTAGAACCCACGGATTCATACAGGGTGTTTCCAAAAAGGCGAACAAACGCGACAATACGTTAAAGCAACTACATCCAGTTTTTTATGTGATTATAATGAAAATTGTGGCTTTGGTGCCCCTTGAAGCAGTGGCGGCTCGTGATATTGTCTGCAGAGGAGGCTTGATATTCTGAAAGACAACTGATGTGCAATATGACTACAATTTGTACATTTCCCCACCACCCCTGAGGTATTACAACAGCGCGTTACATTTTTTTGCCGTGGGTTGTTCGCCAGGATACCGATTCACGACTTGAGAGAATAGAACTAATAAAAGAATAGAATGAAAAGGAAATAGAAAATATGAGATGAAAAAATCATTCTCATGAAATTCTCGTTCCTACGACTCGAGTATCGGTATCCAAAGGAGTCCTACTATCCCACTTGTAATTAAATTATATAACTTTTAATAAAAATAAAAATAGTTTTGGTAAAAAAATTAAAGTGTTTTTCTACAAACAAAAAATTGTATTCATTATCACTGCCAGGCGTGTAAAATTATAAGTTTTAATAGAAATTAAAATAGTTTTGAGAAAAGTTATAAAAAAAATATAACCGCGGAACTCTATATTATGGAGAATTATAAAAAATATTTCCTAAAGAATAAATAACACAAATAAATATTTTTTCTAAAATAACTACCTATATTAATCTCTGCATTAAAGCCTGAATATTTTTATAAATGAGTGGTAACCTGCGATTTTTGGAACTAGCAAAATGGTTGATTATTTCATCATAAAATGAATCGCGTTTACTCAATTCTGACAAAAAACGTTTTTCTATTGAAATAAGCGATACATTTGAAAGGCGGTCTTGACTCATTTTGTTTGTAGTAAAAATGTTTTTATGTGTTTAAGTGTTGAAAATGATCATTCTACAGAAGCTTACCGGAATTGTCTCAAAAAATAGTGGCGTTATTCAAAAAGTTCTCTAATTTTGGGTCATAAGTTTTTTAAAAATCTACCAGCTCTTTGAAATTTCCTTTATTGCACAATTCTCGTTTTTCGTCATGTCCTCGGAAAGAATTTTCTTGTGAAGATAACTATATAACGGCATCTATTAACCTCTTTAATATTTCCCTATTCTCACGGACCTTTTCGTTAACATTTTCTATTTCTCTCTTATGTGCAGAATCCAAGAAATTTACAATATTTTGTTTACCAAACATTTCGAATTTAATGCAAGATGAAATGTGCTCCTGGGATTTTTCGTGCCTTTCTAAACCTCGCGACAAATTTTGCAAATTATTAAACCCGACCCTGCCCCAAATTGAGGATTGATCATCAGTAAATAATAAACATCTCCAACAATATAATTTGTTTCTAACTGTTGATGCCGTTAACCACTAGACTTTTTTATAATTGTTATCACAAAACCCTCTGTTTTGTTTACCACTTTTAAAAACTAACGAAAGCATTGCTGGTGTAGGCATGGCATTTCTTTTAATTCTTACCTTTTCGTCATAAATAAGAGTAGTAAATCCATTTAATAACAAATAATCCACCACGTCTGGACAACAAGACATGTTGTTGGGAATATGTTCACCTAGAGCACTTATTTCTAGCCCGCCTATCAAATGTTTTATGTATTTATACGTCAAGTTGTTCTTAACCGGTTAAACGCAACTGTCAGACATCAGTTCGTTTTCTTTGTGAATCACCTGACTCTTGAATGACCTGTGCACATGCGCTATACAAACTGAGATCTGAGGCTAGCCTCATACTTGGCTATTCCAAGTGTTCCTATTTTACACAGCGCAAAGAAATTCAAGGTCATTCATGTTATAAGTAAATGCGGTAAAGTTGGAAGCTATTTCGTATTAGCCTTCAGCGAACCGCAGTGTTCATTCAGTAAAAGACCGGCGGGAAATATGCATACAAAGACTATCCGGACTGTAACGTTATAGGTATGTTTGTGGAAAGGAAATGCAAAAATGTTATATATAAACTGAAAATTAATTAATGAATAATAAACAATAAAAAATATTGAAAATTGAGATATACCTAATAGAAATTTCTTAAGATATTACTTTTGAAGATATGGTGGTTCTTCCAAGGGGAGGCTCAGCCTCCCCTGACGAGCGGCCACTGCCTTGAAGTGAGAGGCCTCTCGGTTGCTGACTGACACAATTCCTTCTCTCTAGATCATCTAAAATAGAAAAATCAAATTTCTTTTTACTTCTTGTGAATATAGGTGTGGCATGAACTAAGGAGAATTTCTTTTTTTTTTTTAATGGGGACTCTGTGACATGAAAAAAAAATTACTTTTTTCACTTAAAATGTCGACACATTCTATATGATAATGAAAAAAGTTTTGCGTGTATTTTATTTTCCATATTTTATGAGAAACATAGTTGTGTTCTCGATATATGTGCTAAATTTCAGGGCAATCGGCTTAATAGATATCACGTCGGACGTGATATCTCAAGAATTATTGAGCCAATTGGCCTGAAATTTTATTTATATTTATCACAAAAAATATGACGACATTTTAAGTGAAAAAAGTGTTTTTTTTTCATACGTCGCAGTATCCATTTTTTTTTTTAAAGAAATTCTCTGTAGTTTATACCTATACTCACAAGAAGTAAAAAGAAATTGGATTGATTTTTTTGCTCTAAATAATCTGGAGAGAAGGATTTGTGTCAGCCAGCAATCGAGAAATTTTGGGAGGCGTCTCACCTCAAGGTTCACCAAAGCCACAATTTTCATTATAATCACATAAATATTTGAATGTATTTGCTTTAATGTACAATAAATATATCTCTAAGGTTTGAACATGATTTGTCTAATAGTTTTCCCAATGAAAATTCCTTAAAAAACGCGATTTACCAGCTTGTTTAATGGAACCCCCCACTACTAGATTGGTCCAAACCTTTTTCTTCAATTTGTTAAATTCCAAAAAATGAAAACAATTAATGATTATTTAAATAATACATATATTCCATCAAAATTTTAGAAGAATGTACCTCTAATGGAACTGAATCGTGCCAAATTTCAACTTGAAATGTTGATAGTGACACCTAAGATGTGAAAAAAAGAATGAAAATTGAATCGCCCAGTAGTTCATCAAGTCATACAAAAACATTTTTTTTTCAGATTGTAGTTTTTTTAGTTTAATTATTTTTTAAAAACAAATGCATTTTTCTCATCAATGTTTTGCCCAAAAATAAAAATTGTTAATAATTTTTATTTTATGTACAGACCCCGGCACAAAAGTAGTTATGCCAGAGACTATTTTCACACAGATAAATAATCGTGTTTAGAATCGAGAATCTTATGATTCATATAAATAAATAAATAAACTCTTTATTGTCCAAACAGGTAAGTACCCAATTACAGGACAAAATATGAGGTACATTAATAAGTAAAAACAATTAATATAAAAATGACAAACAGTAGAAGATAATATGAGAAACTAACAATTACGATTAAGATTGAAATTAATACTTGAATTAATACAGGCATGCTTGTGTAAAATACCTAACCAAGACTAGATTGCTAACTTATTTTTTATGGTCTTCTTAAATGTACTGACTGGTTGATGGAAAATATCTGTAGAACTACAAAATTTATTGAAATTATTGCATATAGTGTAAACTGGGGATTTTGCCATTATGTTGGTTCTTGGTGTGGGAAGATAAAAGCAGGCTTCATTTCTGATGTTAGGTCTAGGAATGTGAAAATTTAACTGTGCTAAAAGCTCAGGGCAGTCCGTTAGATTGTTGGTAAGCTTGTATGCAAATAAACAAGAGTAATATATTCTGCGGTTTTCAAGGGATAGAAGACTGAATCTTGTCAGTAATATATCGTTATCAATACCTTGACTTGGGTAAATTCCGTCTAATTTATATGCAACGTATTTCATGAAGACCCGCTGCACTGATTCTAACTGTTGTATGTGTATATTGTAGCAAGGTGACCATATTAATGAACCATATTCAAGTTGTGACCGAACATAGGCTGTATATAAATTTATATAGCAATCTTCGCTTCTGAATTCTTTGCAATTCCTAAATATGAGACCCAACATTCTTTTGGCAGATGATGTTATTTTGTTAATGTGTGGTGAGAAACTGAATTTATGGTCAAACTCAATGCCAAGGTCTTTGATTTGCTCTTGCCGATTCAAAGGTGAGTCATCTATTGAATAATTGAATTCAATGAAGTTTATTTTTAATGTGAAAGATATATATTTACATTTTTGTATGTTTAGTGGTAATTTGTTTGTTAGGCACCAACGGTTTAAGTTATTCAGATCTTTTTGTAGCATCCGACAGTCATTCATAGTTTCGATTGATTTATATATTTTTAAATCATCTGCAAACAAAAGTACGTTACTCTCGAGGTCGTCACCGATATCGTTAATAAAAATAGAAAACAGAAGCGGAGCCAGATTACTGCCTTGGGGTGCACCACTGGTTGCTATAAATTCATATGATTTGTGACCCCTGTATTCTACATACTGAGAGCGATTGCTTAAGTAAGATTGGAAAAAACTTACTAAATTATTATCAAAACCAATATAGCTTAGTTTCGTTAACAATAATGAGTGATCTAATCTATCGAAAGCCTTCGAAAAGTCTGTATAAATAGTATCTATCTGAGAGTGATTGTCTATGGCATTGCTAACTGTTTGCGAGAGGCACATTAAGTTTGTCGTGGTCGATCTTTTACTCATGAATCCATGTTGTTCTGTTCTTATGAGATTTTTCACTTTGGGAGATATTCTACTGTAGACAGACATTTCGAAAGCCTTTGCGAAATTAGAAAGAAGGGTGATTGGTCGATAATTTTCAATTTTGTTTATAGCACCGGATTTGAAGATCGGATGTATTTTTGAAATCCTCCATGCATTTGGAAAAGAATTTGTGCTTAAGGATAGATTAAAAATTTTTTGCAGCGGGTTTGCTAAAACGTGGGCACAGTCTTTGATGAGAAAACTGGGGACGTTATCATGTCCCTGCGTGAGTTTGGGTTTGAGTTGTTTTAATGTGTTGACTACTTCAGATTCGCTTAATGATTCAACAGAAATTTGTGGATAGTTTATGGATGAGGGATTATTTATATGGCTTGGACCCAATGGTGTATAATTGCTTTGAAAAAAGTCCGCAAAAGCATTTACAATTGTGAGAGGGCTGTTATATTCAATGTCCTTGAAATATAAAAGGCCCGGTATGCTAGATGTACCTTTTTTATCATGAATGAAGGACCAGAACCGTTTGGGATCTGATTTAATGCAATTTTCTGTTTTATTTATATACTGGTCATAAGCAATTTTTATTTTACTTTTTATGGATTTTCGCAATGTTTTAAATTGTTGTTTGTAGGTCTCCAAGTTTGTGCTTTTTAATTTATCAAAAACTTTATTTTTCTGTTTAATTTCATTAATAATTTCCTTTGTAAACCAAGGCGGATATTTTCTAACATAATTTTTTGTAAGCGGCACATATAAATCCAGCACTGAGTATAGGGTTAGGTAAAATTGTTCGACAGCTATGTTTAAATCAGTTTGATCGTCAAGAAAGGCCCAGTTTATGTTACTTAGGTGAGCATATAATAGGGGAAAATTGGCTCTGCGAAAGTTGTAGTTTAGGGTTTCGATATTATACGGTATGATTGGATGAGATTTCGGAAATTTTAGTGTTATGTTTAAAGCTGGGTGATATGGATCTTCTGGTGTGAATGGCAGGTCTTCATGAAGTACCTGACAGTCATTATTCGATAGAACTAGATCTAAGAAACGCCTTGAGCAGTTAACTATAGAGTTGAATTGTTTTAAGTCATAGAAGCTAGTTAGTTGTTGTAGGTTAATTAGATTTTGGTTCATGGCATATTCTAGATTATTGGATGCAATAAAATGGGGTTCATTAAAATCTCCTAATATTAATATTCTATTATCATAAAGATTTTCTAAGCTTTCTAGTGTCTCATATAAGTTATAAATTTGAGTGTTATTTGTATTTGGCGGAATGTATAGGACAAATATATAAAATAGTTTGTGCTTATAAATTATTTTACAACCTATTATATCTATGCTATGAAAATTATTGCGATGTGATATGTCTATTTCAGCTGCTGAGCAATCGTTTCTAACACCCAATATTACACCACCACCACGCGAGACAGAGTTGGCCTCTAAGTTTCTATCACTACGAAATACTAGGTAGTTATTGCTGAATAGCTCGGAGCTGTAGATGTTGGATTGTATCCAGGTTTCCGTGATAGCAACTATTTGATATTCTGACGCTGCAGACGACTTGAAGAATTCTACGGTTTTTGTGTTGAGTCCTCTAACATTTTGGTAGTAGCAGCTAACGTTTTCGGTAGAGTTTTGTTTGGACATATATATAAGCAAATAAGTATATTATTTATAGGAAACAAGTACTTTTGCGGTAAGAAATAAAAAGTACGTCATAAAACTCATAAAATAATAAATAAATAATTTATTATTAGAAAGAAGAAATTATTTATTTGGAATAGTTGAGCAAGTAGATGTAAGAGATGTTTACGGAAACTGGTGGATAGAAACACCAGACTTCGAACGCACATTATATATACCTGCAGCTTCAATCTGATTGTCTAACCAAAAACAAAAGACTAGACACTTTAACCGGCATACGCCGCTTGGCCGCTTGAACCTTTTATATCAATTAGGGAAATCTAAACATCTCCTATATGTTTCTTCCCAACTATATTAAACGATTCTTAATTTGAAATATTAGTTTGATCTGTGCACATAATATAAGGCATTATATTTAAAAAAGAGAGAGAATTTTCGACTTTAAAAGTACAGAAAGCACTTGAAATAAAAAAACAGCCCCGGTTTTATAACATTTTTTTGTGTGGTGGACCTATTAAGTGGCAAAAAAGTGAAGTGTTCAGTGCCGGACATAAATCTGCCATCTATAAGAAAATATATTTATTATAAATATGCGCTGATTACATCGGTAAACGTTGAACGATCCTTTTCACAATACAAGTGGATATTTAGTGATAGGCGCCGGAGTTTAACTTCGGATCATTTAGAACAAATGTAAACAATATTTTTATTATTCTAATAAGGCATAGTTACTAAATGTTTGTGTTTGTGCATCCAACAATAAGTGCATCAAAGTATGACTTATAACCCTTTCGGAGCCATTTACCTTTAAATATTAGGAAATTCACTAGATATATACGATTATAAGGTATATTGCATATGCAAATGTTTATATAGTTCATATTGCGCAAAGCCGATTCTGGCTTTTACGTCATAACTGCCTCAGAGCCGGGGTCTGTTTATGTTTTAAAAGTATACAAAAGTAATATAATGTTTGTTTTAGACATTTTTAATTGTTTGTGTTCAATTACAAAACATAAAAAATAAGATATTTTTTAAAATAATTTAAAAAAAATATCTTTATCGATCGATTTTGTTCTAAAACAAGAGGGTTCTTTCTTAAGTTATCGTGCTTACAAAGAATGTGATGGCCGGACATTTTGAAATGTTCAGAATTCGATCGCTAACACAATGATATCAAATTTTTTTCCTCTAATCTTCATTTTCATACTTGTGAAGAGTATAATAATGTGCATATGTTACTGGTTATTTTCACTTTGTAACCATGCAATGTGTATGATTTTATTGATCATTTCTAATTGTTTACTTTGTAAAATTTATTAAATGCTGCTCACTTACAATTTTTGAAAACAAAACTGGAATTATTTGCTTTTTACAATTCATTACTACCCTACATAAATAGACAATACATTTAGTACTTAAGGTGGCCATTCCCTAGAAAGAGACATCCGATAGGGAAATATTTATTATTTTTGCCCATAACTTTTTTTTCTTAGTACGTATATTTAAAAAAAATATAAGAGTTCCTAAGTAGAACTATAACAAGACTATTACTATAAATTTTTACTCAATAATTTCGGTGGTTTGCAAAATAGCTCGATTTAAAACTACGAAACAGGAAGATTAACACAATTTTTAAATTTAAATCGAGCTATTTTGCAAACCACTAAAATTATTGAGTGAAAATTCATAGTAATAGTCTTGTTATAATTCTACTTAGGTACTCTTATAGTTTTTTTAAATATACGTACTAAGAAAAAAAAGTTATAGCTAAAAATAGTAAATATTTCCCTATCGGATGTCTCTTTCTAGGGAATGGCCACCTTAATATATTCTACATATGTTATTGAGATCACTTTCTGGCCGCCATTTCTTTACTTTTTAACAGATTGGGATGAAATTTGGTAAGTGTTGTGTTACCAAAACTACGTTTTCTTTTACCTAGTTTCAACAATTTCTGGTTTTACCACAAGAATCTTTAACTTTTCATTTTTAAATGGGACTCCCTGTATATTTTTACTATATGGAAATTTTTACAGTAAATTTTTAATTTTTAATCTAGTGTGCCATGGCCCACCTTAAATTGTTCTAATGTTTATAAATAATTTAAGAATAGTATATTCTACAACAAGTTCTGAAATAGCCCATATTTCACACAAGCGAAAAGTTTATAGTCTGAGCCAAAGGCAAGTACTACGGTTCGCGAGTGTGGGATATGCCATTCCAAACGTGTTGTAGGCTATACTTTCTCTAACAAGATTTTAGAAAAAAAACTTCAAAACGGTGTAAAACGTCAAACGCGAAGCTAGACATAACCATAGTAACCAAACCACTAAGTGTGACTTAATGGCTTCTGATTTGTCGAAAGCCATGCAGTATTATACCATAACAGTGTGTTGGAATGATACTTGTTCCAACAAAATTTTTAGTTGTGGAATTTGTAGTTTCCGAAATAGTGTTAGAGAAAAATATGGATTGGATCTTTTTGCTTTTACAGAAAGTTCAAAAGTTGCTAAAATCAATTTTTTTAAATTACTCTTCTTAATTTTCAAATGAAGGTACTCATACTGTAACTAATTGTAATTTTTCAATATGAATCTAACAATATGTATACCAACACAACATTGATCCACGTTTTCTTTAGCAATTACCTACTGTTAGATTAAAAATCTGCAAATGTATGAAATATGCCTTGGCAGACTAAATTATTAAAACAAATGAATAATAACGAAAGTTGCCCAATCAACCTGTCACGGCCTAATATTAAATTTACCAAAATTCATACCAGGAAACAGAAAATATGGTTGTATAGAAAAAAAATTCTAAGTCAGACTTGTGTTTCAATGGACGCGATCTAAAGTGGCGAACATAACCTAAAAAATTTGAAAAGTTGAACAAAAAAAACAGTTTTTGGTAAATAGAAAAATGCTGGCGCGGCGCAGCTAACTGCAGCAGGCGAGGCCGCTTTGAAAACCGAGTTCGCTCATTATAAATTGTTTGCGCTTGCAAAATTTTTGATATCTTCCGGACTACGTACCATAATTTTTTCGTACTTAGTATGTGGTAGCTCGACGGGATAAATGTGAATATTATAGTTCATTCATCTGGTAATTATGAAAGTACACAGGTAGTTTATGATATCCTAACTATCTAAGGGTGGGGTTTCTCAGAAATATTAATTACATTTTGGTAGCAGTGAAAAGAGGCGAATATATAATATCTAATTGATCATTTAACAAAATTAAATCATCCTTATTATTGTATTTGCTAGCATAGTGTAGGATTTCCATATTATTAATATCTGGGATGTTATATCCACGTTCTAATATGTGATTAGAAAAAGCAGAATCTGTTTTTTGTAGTCAGAAGGAAGTATCATGAACGAGGTATCTGGTTCTAAAATTACGTCCGGTCAGTCCTATCTATATGCTATTGCACTCTAAGCAATTTAACCTATAGACTCCAGATTTTTAGAACCAGATACCTCGATACCCAGATACCTCGATCATGATAGGTCCTTCAGACTACAAAAAACAGATTCTGCTTTTTCTAATCACATATTAGAAAGTGGACATAACTTCCCAGATATTAATAATATGGAAATCCTACACTATGCTAGCAAAGGTTTGAAACTTAATTTGTTAGAAGCATTGGAAATATACAAATACAATAATAAGGATGATTTAGTTTTGTTAAATGATCAATTAGATATGTATTTGCCTCTTTTCACTGCTACCAAAATGTAATTAATATTTCTGAGAAACCCCACCCTTAGATAGTTAGGAAATAATAAACTACCTGTGTACTTTCATAATTCTCTAATCTGTTTAATTCTAGAAACATATTTAAATAGGGATCAAATCTTTTTGTATTTCATACTTAGTTGATCCACATTTGAAAATGACGTAAAGGATTGAAACTGCAGTCACGTTTAGTGCAAATATAGTGGTAAAAAACATAGTAGTGTTTTGCTCAATTTCATTATAATTATGGATTACCACAGAGTAATGGCTTCCTCAATCAATTTCTGTCAAAACTATTTTTACAACCTAAAAAAATGCAATTATTTAAAGCCATTTATTTACCCTTAAAATTATTAAAAGCATTACAATTCTTTTACAGTATGATAGTACAACTCTTCATAAAGGAAATGAGCCCAAAATCGTTACTGTAGAACCCTCCGTTGAGATAGTCTAGCCGATTTTCGAGAACGTCATTTTTTCGAAAAATCGATATATCTCGAAAAATTAAATATATTTTTAAATATTTCAAAAACGTACTTTTTCGGCTTACCGTGAGCTATAAATACTTACCTGGTTTATAGTAAGTAATTAAAAGTAAATTTGAAAAAGATACATCGAAAACAAGAAAAGTCGATTTTTGACGGCTTTTTCAATATCTCTCGAAAAGTGTTACCGCAATTGATATTTAAAAAATAGCAATGGAAAGATCTTTTTAGCACCTACAACTTTCTCATGCAACTTTTCGATTTAAGTCAGCTTTTTTTGAAAAACTGTTTTTTTCAACTTTTCAAATTTTTCAGATTAAGTTCGCCACTTCAAATCGAAACATACATTTTTCTTAGAATTTTTTTTTTCTATACAACCATATTTCTTGTGTCTGGGTATGAATTTTGGTATACCCTTCTACCAATTGATTGGGCTATTATTAAAACTTGACATTCCAAGTTTCATCTCGATCCGTTAAAAATAAGGAAATGGCGGCCAGAAATTATTATCATCGACTACTAATATACTTTATATCTGACAATATGTAGATTATGTAATTTAATAATTAAGAATTTTAGTATTCTATTTCTAACTAAGAATATATCTGTTTAACGGCACCTCCATCTTCCAGCATTAAAATATTTCTTTGAATGGAAATATATATGCTCACTAATGAAGGCAATCAGCGCTAAAAGAAAACCAGCAGCCAATATAAAGAAAGGCCCTTCCATTTGAACTAGAGAAATTCTGAATAATTTATGTTCTTCTTTGATATATTGTTGATTTGAATAAGTAAATTTTACCATCGAAACAAATTTTTCCATAAACCCACATTCAACTATCCTCTGTAGTGTTCTGTCGAAATAATCATGTAATATGTGATTGCGCTGCATAAAAAAACATGTAGTAAAAGACAATAAGTCGAATATTTGCATAGTATTTTTTAAATTTGGGTACATGATTAATACACCTCTGTCAATAATTGTAGCAAAGTTATCTTTATAGGCTTTGTTTGAGTTTTCTAACAGGTCTATATTTGGTAAAATTTCCATGCGATCTAAAACTCGTTCAGCAATTGGTCCATTAAACATGAATAATACTTTGAGTCCTTCTGGGAATTTGATAGGCACATCCGATTCTAAAAGTTGCTCTAAATTTGTAATTGGTTCCTCGTAAAGTGGGCTGCTTATAAAACTGTAGAGTTTTCCTTGAATTACTGCCGATATTATAAAGGTAAAAATGAAGAGGGACCCTGAAAAAAATTAAATAATAATTTTAATTGTAATTAATTATAGTGTTAGAACAAGCAAATTGTAAAAATGTAGAATGCCATGCCAGTTCTGGGAAATCGTGAATCCACAAGTCTATTGCAGCCTGAGAAGCACTAGACATTTTTGTATACCGCCGACTGTATAATTTCACACTAGGTTTGTAGATTCATATGTACATACATATGACTAGATTTATACTATGGTTTGTAAAACTGCGATCTGGGATGGTCTACCCTTTCCCTTTATTAAATGTTAACGTAAATGCCAATAAATGCCACAGTGTAGGTAAAAGGCGATTTTGAAATGTTTCGCAATTTCTGCGGCGTCGTACAATTAAAGGATATAAAACCGTATAGTAAACAACATAAAAGTACCTCTGTATACTGGAATTTAATGTTGAAACTCGGTCGTGGTAAATTGCCTTTAACACTGCAAGTATAAAAATCAACTATGTTTTTAGGTAATTTTAAAATGAAATAAAATTCACTTTATCACGTGATGCACACGGTACAATAAGGCAGTTTTATACCATTAATCCTTAACTTTGTTTGTTATGTATGATTTAATATACAAAAATGGTATATTTTATTGGGAAAAACGTTTTATGTTACCAGATGTTAATTGGGTTTTCATATCTAATTATTATAAAAATAAACAACATAAACACACCACACATTAAACAGAATAAGAAAGTGTGTGTTTGATTCAAAATTGTCTTTTTATTTGCTAGATATGTTTTACATGTTTCTGTAAGAACTATTACCATTTTTAAGTTAAATTTATTTCCAAAAATGCAATGCAGCTGGCAATAATAAATATTTCACCACTTCGTTGTTTTTCTGATTATTTCAGTAAATGTTTGTAATATAATACTACGTCTATATGAAAGCCGTCTCTGGCACCATGATAAAATTTCCGATCTCTGGTCATGAAACATGAAGATTTTAAATATAAGCGAAAAAAAATTTTTGTAAAACTGTAAAAAAAAATGACATTTTTAATTCATTGATAAGTGAACTAAAAAATTAACTTTTATAATGTACTATTGTACTATATAGTAATATGCATTCTTCTCAACATAATAGAAAGCAGTATTGATAAAATTAGAAGGAATATATTATTTAGAAACAATACATATTTATTCGAACAGTTATAAATTATTTATTTAGAAAGATTAATATTAATATTACAGCCTGAAAAGTTACTTATGTTAATTCCCTGAGAAGTAATTGCGGAGGTATTCAGTTTAACTGCAATTCTTTTGGTGGAGTCACCTGATGACGCTAATATCAAGGTAGAAGAGTTCTCTAAAGCAATTGCAGCATTAGAAGAGGACTGGTGCTGGGAAGAATTCTCTCAGCAATTTTATTTTTATTTGTAATAGAATCCTCGATGTAGCCCTCAGCAACAGCTGAGGATTTCCGGCCACCATGTCATTTTATTGTAATTAAATTAGCTCCCAAATCTGCTAACAAAGATGCCGAAGATCTTCGGAAACAATGGCCAGTAAACTGCTTCGGATCTGGCAGTTTCGGGAATTTGGCAATATTAGTAGGAATATTCCCAAAAGTATTTATATCAACGGGTTGAACAGTACATTTGTTGTTAATATAGAAAAAGCGACGGTGGGTAACGGCGGCTGGCCGTAATACAATATCCAATGTTAATTTACAGACCTCTTCACGACGGCATGCTCCAAATAAACCCTTTTTGGACCCCTCCCTCCCCCTTCGTCATGCTAAGTCACACTTTCAGCGATCCCCCTAACAAATATTACGTCACCAAAGCTAGACCGCCCCCGCCATAAACGATTTCTTGTGATCAAAAATATTTCTTATGACCATATAAGTAAATAAGTAAGTGTATACAATCTGAAACATTAATTTTTGACTATCCATATGTTTATTTGCAGGCAGGGCCGGCGAGAGAAAATCGGGGCCCGAGGGTTTTCAATATAAATTTCGAAGAGCGGGGAGGGCGATGATATTCCCTAAAATTGAAGATTTACCTCACTCGAAATTTAGGGGGGGGGGGGTGATACTCCTTAAAATTATATGTTCCTCAATCGAAATTTTGAAGGCCAGGGGGTGATATTCCTCAAAATTAAATATTTACCATCTCGGCATACCTCTCTTATTTCGTCTGATGCAAGAGGGAGAAACACCCCGCCACCCCTCTCAACAAGGCTTTTAATACTTGCTAATGACTTTCTATCATAATGAAAAAATTTTCAAATTTGTCATGTTGAGAGAAAAGTTAAGATAAAATTGGTTAACTGCGAACATCACATTTCCTTAGGCTCCCCCTTCTCCTTGTCACATCTCGTCACGCTAAGCAACACCCCTCCCTCCCCCTTATTTGCGAACATATTTTATGAACAGCCCCTAATAAATATTTTCCATTTTTTTGGCCTACACTTTTTCGTTTTAAAAACGCTATTAGCTTGTCATACTTGCTTATATCCACATTGTTCTTGATTTACAAATTAGCTTTTATCATACAGAAATTAGACCACAGTGGTGACACCTTCCATAACTTAGATTTTTCTTGGAAGTAAGTCAAAAGTATATTTTCATTGAACTTGTCTACTACTTTCTTCATTTTACACTATTCAATTTTTATATGCTATATCATATTGTTGCCGCGATTTCTGGGGCAACAGATCTAAAGTTGCCCTATTTGCGGCTTCTTCAACATCTAGTGGAATAATGAAATTACTTTCAGTTCACGCATTTTCTTCAAAATCCATTATTTAGCCACAAAATTTACAATATTTAATGACAGCTTCAATTGTAGTTACTAATAAACACTAAACAACTTACAACTGCTTTACTTAGTTACCCTTTATCCAGTACCTGACTTGATATATTTATACACTTTATTGTCACATATAATTGAAACGAGCGGGTGATAGATCGGGAGTTCAACCCCACAGATGGCATTTTTTTTATAGTAAAATATTGTATGATACATTTTTTAAACAAAACGTCACTTTAACACTTGTATCATAAATAACTATTTTTCATAATCTGCTTTGGTCCTGGATATTTTTCAGTGGAAGTCTACCCATTTTTTCGCAATACCTACCAAAGAGTCTAGCATCTTTGCATTTTTCAAAGTGTTTTTTGAGTATAGAAAAAAATTGTGACGTGGTGTGGCAAAAATGACACCGGATTCGGATTCAGCAAGCTAAAATATATTGGAGATAATTGGTCTGGTCCGTGCAATCGACAATTTTTTTTTGTGTGTGCGTCTGTGTAATTAGTTTCAATATGAATTTAGTTGTTTTAATCAAAAACTGCGTCTGACGAGAAAAATGCAAGAGACCGTTTTCATGTAGAATTGATCAGGCTATTCAGGAAATATATCGACATGGAAAAATGTCAGTGGCGTACCACTTTTTGGGAAAAAATATCAGAGCTTGCTTGCAGGGACGCCACTGGTGTAGCGATAAAATATTTTTTCTAATTAAAATATGTGGCTCTATATCCTATTAACACACACCAAAATTGAAAATAATATCTAAAACACTCTGTGGGATATTAAAAAATAACGATTAAGAAAAAAAAATTCAACATCCTGTAGTAAAAAATTTAAGCTGTTGCGGTTCATATGAACTTCTTTTCATAAAATGACCTAAGGAATCACACCCTGAAATATTAGCACGTCATTAAGGAACACCCTGTATATACGATAGCCGACATCATTTCTCCCCATGTAGGAAATATTTCTTGGAATATTTCTTCCCACATTTTTTTTTTTTATATATTAATATCTGCATATTCTTTTAGATTGGTGATGCACAAGGCTGGAGGAGCCTCCACTAATTCGGTAAATCTCTTTATGTCATCTAAAGCTACTCCTTTTGATGTAGATGAGACTGCAAGTACTGCATTTTCTGAATTATTTTCATACATTTTTGCCCGCTCGAGACAGACAACGACAACTAAATAGTTGGCCGTCTACGCACTTCCATTAACAGCAATAGATATTTGTAAGTTGTACGATAGTTGAACGACTAAAATATCATATAGCGTCTCCAACTGCTTTTGACTAAATAATCCGGTGGCTGTTCAGTTGGATTGTGTGCGCACCTACATTTAAGTTCATAACTTTATAGAGAGCAACTAAACTATCATCCAACTATAAATCGACTGTCTGCTGTTGGCCTTACATGAAAACAACAATCACTGAATTGTGCAACAATAAATCTCGTAGTAAAATGATATCGTATATGTATACTAAAGAGAAACGTGTATAGACATGAATTTGAGATTTATAAAATAAACGTATTTTAATTTGTTGCCCATTGAGAGTATGCATAAAGTATATTACGTTTACAGTGAACGCTCGTTACCCTTGATGCATATAAAAAATATATGAATATAAAAAATATGTAGAGTTGAATTAATTGTTCAGGAGTCTTCTATTAGGGAGACTGCATGATGACTGATTAGGAAGATGAATATTAATTTATATATGGTTAGTGATTATATTTTTTTGCACTGTTCTACCCTTATAAAAATTTTGAAAAAAATGTGTTTTAGAGCATAATAGGTGGAATTTTTGGAAAAAATTGGTGGTGGTGTCTCTCGATATACATGAAATTTTTTGTTTTAAAATTTTTAATTTGAGTATTTTAGTATATTACTTACTGCAAATAATCAATAATTTTTTATTTCATACCTCATTTTCATACCAATTGGTTACGTTATTAAAGAGAAAAAAAATATTTTTCAAAATTCGATTAATTTATTTATTTTAAAAACCAGAGGGGTGTAGTATCTTGCAGAATAATTCCTCTTAGTAATGTGATGTCAAGGTGAAAAAATCAGCCCAATTTCCCGAGGCGCATCCGGCCTGTGCTTACCATGCTATACTCTTTCACTGTTCTCCGTCAATTATTTTTTTATAGCGCCAACAAACAGAACACAAACCGACACACTGACAACTGACAGACAAACAATACTTCCCTTTGGTATGCGAGGGAAGTAAAAGAGTTTGAAATGTAACTTAAAGAAAGTATGCATAGAGGTTAAAATATATGGGATTGTTTTTGTAGAATTAAATTTGAAATTTTAACTGAATTTTCTCAAAAATAGTACACATGAAATATGTATGCAGCAGCAGTACGCAGGGAAAAAGGCGTGCGCTGGCTCATAATGCCATAAGTTATCACCTCCTTAAAACTTTCTACTGACATACCAAACGACCAAATAAAGTAATGGGATCAAATTTTAAAAAATAAACAATTATACATCGAAATGTTTATTGTGCTCATTCAAAAATTCAAATCTTTCATTACTTTCACTCTAAATTAACCTTTGTACATCACATCGAATCAATCTGTAATAAAGCTCTTAAAATCCTTGGATATATTAGAAGCCAATGTATAGAATTTATGCCATAAAATCTTTATATAACTCAATAGTTAGATCTCAGCTCGAAAATTGTTCAGTTATTTGGTTTCCATATTATCAGATACATATAGACAAAATTGAAGGAGTGCAAAAAAGATTTCTGCGCTATATAGCATTTAAACTCCAGATTCCCAGTGAGCAAATCTGCTATAATGAAATACTAACTCTTCTCAACATTCAGACTTTACAGCTACGGAGATTTAACTCAGACATTGTCTTGGCATTTAAACTCTGTAACGGAATTATAGACAGTCCAGAACTGCTATCTATGTTAGACTTCTATGTACCCCTAAGACAGCTAAGGGATTCATATACATTTTATATTTCAAATCACCGTTCCTTATACGGTGCAAATTTAGGTATCACCATGATTATGCAAAATGCCAACACTATACAGCTAGATTTGTTCAATGTATCATTATATAAGTTAAGAAACAGTCTGTTATCAAATAATTCTAGGTAATATATACATTCTTTGTTAATTATGTCATTTTACACCAAACCAAACTGTAATATCCACTGTTATATACAATAATAATAATAATTATTATTATTCAAGTAGGAAGAAACTCTAATATACAAACATTTCCTAATCAATAATTATACATATACTTACATAAAAAGAGAAGCAGATTTACCGATAACTATAAGCTAAATATAAATAACAGTATTATTATATTTGCAGTGAACATTACAGTTTGTTGAAAAAATTTGAACATTAATTTACATTTGTAGTTATATATGAAATAATTTTTTGTTTAAAACTGTTCAAGGTATTACAATTTTTAATATTATCAGGTAATTTATTAAATTCATTCAGACCCCTAAAAAATAATGACTTCATCGACTTCTTATGTCTAGTTCTATTTATGTGGAAATTATTTCTTGTTCTTGTTTGATGTTGATGTATAAAATTGTTTCTTATTGTAATTCGGTAACATATTTTTTGAAAGTTTAAAAACAAAAGTCATACACATAAAATATCCTTTGCTCAACAGAAAACCACTGTAACGTTTGAAGCATCCAATTTACAGATGTATATCTATCGCATCTCAAAATTATCCTCATTCCCCTATTTTGTAATTTTTGCAAACATTGAAGTTGGTTTTCATCCAATAGGTATAGAATTGTGGAACAATAATCAACGTGTGGTTGAATAATTGTTCTATAAACTGTAATTCTTGCATACATTGAAAGAAATGAGGAAACTCTTGAGAAAAAGAACAGTTTTTTTTTTAATTTTGATTATTCAAAGTGATTTTTGAATTTTAACATATTGTCAATTATAACCCCTAAATATTTAATTTCTTTTACCCATTGGATTTCCTCGTTATTAATCTTTAGTTGGAGTGCATCTACATTACTTATGCTTAGTTTATATGGTGTATTCAAGACCATAGCCTTAGTTTTCTTAACATTCAGTTTTAATTTATTTATATTCAAATATGTATTTAGTTTATCTAATATCTCAGTCATTCTAGTTACTGTTTCAGTAAGATCTGTTCCACTACATGATATTAACGTATCGTCTGCAAATAAATTAATAAAATCACATTCAATATTATTTATATCATTTAGGTAAATTATGAACAGTAGTGGTCCAAGAATACTTCCCTGTGGTACCCCAATATTATTTGCTATAGGGTCTGATGTTGATTTACCAATCTTTGTTACTTGCAATCTGTTACTGAGGTACTGTTGAAACCATTTATGGACATTACCTTTGATACCATAATATTTTAGTTTATCTAACAATATTTGTCTGTCAATAGTCTCAAATGCCCTCTTAAAGTCGAGAAAAACAGCAACAACAAATTTATTTTCATCAATACTGAGCTGCTGTCTCACATGAGTGGTTCTGCCTAAAACCAGTCTGATATCCCATGAATAAATTATTGTAATTAAAATAATCAAGCAACTGTTCATACACTGATAGTTCCAGCAGTTTCTCAATATCAGGTAGGGTATTAATGGGTCGGAACTCACTCTATACAACAGCTTTTTCAATTTTTTCAATCGGTATAACTATACTAATTTTTAACTCCTCGGGGAAATTTCCATATTCAAGGGAAGTCCATACACATGTACTCATTGGGCTTTCTTGTAAATAAATAAAATAAATAAATAAATAAAATAAATTTATACAAGACAGTATTAGGTATAAACTCGCAAACATTTTTCGTGCTCCCAGCGTGGGAACCGGATATTTACGCAAGGCCTTATTTACACTGTAGTTCATATCTGTTTTTATTTTGCATTTGTTTTGTGAAAGTCTATGTTTTCTTATGTTTGGCTAAATGAAGCATGTATACGCACATAAGTTTATCCGAACCGTACGGTTCCGCAAGGGTCTCCCGCTGCCGTTTTGTGGACTCGACATGTAAAAACCAGTGCCGGAATGAAAGGGTTAAAGTAAAATAAGAATTGACTTGTTTCGTGTTTGAATTCCACTCACACTGATTTATAACTGAATTGGCAAACCTGTTAATGCTTAATGTTATTAATGTTAATTTGTGAAAATTCTGATTCCACTTCAACAACCCTTTATTGCAATTAAGCATTAGGAAAATTCAGTTAACTATGTTGACCTTTGTAATAATCCAATTATGTAAAGAAAAATTCAATTCAGCATTTAACTAATTGCACTTATTTTGAATAACTCGTGATGCCAAATTTCATGCAACAAGTAAATGAGCCTGCGAAATGATTACATCTTTATGGACCATACAATATCGACATAATCCCAGCTGCACTCAAAACTAAGTAAAACATATATTTATTTAAATAAAAGTTATGGGTTAAACTTATTTTTATCACTGCTACATATTTTGCTTGTAGGAGAATACCAAAGAAAAGTGTACATACCTAAAAGTGATCGCATTCTAAAGCTCTTCGGTACTTTGTAGAAGCCAATATTTAGGTACAATGAGAACATATAAAGTAAGTTACTTCTTATTTTACCAAATTTATTTTTATCCACTGTAGTCGAAGCTAGTAAGGTAAGTAAATAGGATAATAGTACATACATTATTAGGAAAATTATCCAATTTATGAGGGAAAAGAATTTGGTTACAGTTTTCCAGTAAGGAATCATTTGAGGTTTTGGTACTATAAAGTAAAGGTTATCATCATGTAATACACTGGTGAATTTAAAGAAATCTATAGCTATAAAACTCACTAGTCCTACAAACACATCTGCATAATCTCTCTCAAATTCCTCAAAGATGGTTTTAAAACTGTACTGAGTACTTAACTCTTCCCTATAAACTTCTGTTTCGGGCATATAGATTACATCAAATTGGCTAGTTTCTTGAAATATGTTCAATATATTTATAAAAATGCCTGGATCCGAATGATTTACATGAAACACCCACGGAGGTACGTTTGACCAGATTATTCTAAAGGGACATTTATAGAAATAAGTTTTCAAATCAGGTGAAAACAAACGTACGTCATATTTGAATTTTCCTTTTGTATACTCATTAATCATTTTTGGTTTTATTACCGTACCACATTTGAAATTATTAAAGTCTATTGTGTACAGTTCTACTTTAGTTTGAGTTGGTAATAATATAACCGATCTATATAGTCTAAAATGCCATAAATATTCACTAATATCTAAGAGATCTGCTTTGGTGTTTGCTATTATTAAATAGTTTATTACATTTGAAGACCAAGGAGAAGTTTTTATTTCTGTTAGAATTTCGTTCAGTTCATTCATGTGTTCGTAACTTATGATGAAACTTCCTGGATTCTGTATATCATGTTTCTTGTATAAAAGGTCATTTAAACTGGTACCGATTTTTACTGGGTATGAGGCAAGAATATCCATTTTTCTTATTTTGCTGTCAATCAGTACATTTGCATGTGTTAAAAAATATATATTAATGATATTTGCAATACAACTGTGAAAAGTATTATCAGTAACAAAATTATCGATACTAAAATTATTTGCGGTTGCTAAATTTAGAAAAAATAAATTTACAATCAGTATGAACATTTTATACGCTTTCATTTTAAGTTTCAAGTTACTGATACAAGCTAAATTTTATATTTAGTTTGAATTGTTGCAGCTTTTATACCTTTAAGTCTTCCAAATTAAGTGCATATGAATATTTGATGTACTAAAAGCATACTATACCAGCTCTAAAAGACTAATAATAATGATAATGTCAAATTTGGTCTTGAAACGACCACTAATAATAATTTCCATGATATTCAAAACTTACTTTATATTCATCATTAGATTCCCGGCAGAGAAATGTAATGTGAATGGTTGTTTGACTACATTACAAGAGAAATGGATTTACCAGAAACTTTTGATTCATGGAGTTACGGTACTCAGTTTTACTTATCTAAAAGCTTATTTTAGAATAGGGAGTAATAATAGTATTAAGACTCCACCTCTAACTCGAATGTTTATTTGAAAATTCCCCCTCTCTACATTTAAGGATAAAAAACTGTTCTTAAAACTTAAAGAGCAAGCATCCTTCAGCAACCACCTACCTGTATTTAACCTTTAAACTGGATAGACTATAGCAGATAATGCTCTAGTACAAATTCAATTTTTAGTGGAAAAGTTTCATTTTAAAAATTTAAAAGTGGAGTAGGTGATAAATAACAGTGCCTCCTTGATTTGAATGGGGTTACACAACAAGTGGACTTAAGATATTGTTATTTATTAGCAATAATTAACATCAACTTTCATCTCCGTTCTTAACAAGAAACTTAGGTTTATCAGCGAAACAAAAAGTGACAAGTTTTATACTACATAAATATAAAACAACAAACACCAGGGCCGGATTTAAATCTAATACTTAATTGGCTATGTGCCCAAATAATGACAAAGTGTAGAAATTGTGAGAGCACGGACTCAGTGCTTTTGTGTAGCACAAAAAGCAACTGCAAAGATTGCTGCGTAACCTTTAAGTGCGATTTTTGTCAGTCAAACACCTGTAAAAAATGTGCCAAACTAAGTACAACTGAGAAACGTTGTATGACACTACGAAGTCGTGTACTACAATACAACTGTAAGGATTGCAAAACTATTACTAAAAATGACCTCCAACAATTGAAACAAGCTAATAAAAAATTAAAAGACAAAAAAAAGTTACAGGAATTGAGGGAATTATGCAAGAAATATACACAGCCAGCCGATTCGTACAAGAATTTACAAGATGCACTGTAAACAAAATTCTCCGAAGTTATAAAAGAACTGTTACAGCAGAATTATCTCAAATGAAGGTAGAGCTGCAGAATGTTAATCTAACACTGATTTGTTAAAACTTATACAAAACCAACCAGCACCGAATAAACCATTGCTTAAATCTACTTACTGTGAAACTGTCACCAGAGGCCTTATACCATACAATAAGGTAGCAAATGCGGAAACTAACAAACGTAAAGTGGAAGACAAGATCAGTGAACAAAATCATATAAATCAAACAACAGAAACAGACGAACACGGGAAACCTGTAAATATGGGTATTTATAACAAAGAAAATCAATGGACAATAATAAAAACAAAGAAATGTAAGAAGTAGGTAGTGCTGAAAAGAATGAAGGGGAAGATGCCGAATTTGAAAGTAGTGAACGAAAAAAAAAATAATCTGGCTGTACATCTCTAAAACAAAAAACAAAGTAACACAACAAATTGTAAAAAGCTGTATCGCAAGGAAATCTAGCACAGACATTAACAATGTTAAATCGTTAGACTTATACAAAAAGGTATAGGATAACAATAGTTTCATGGTCGGACTTAACCCAGTACTCCATGATCTGGTATATGACAGCAAATTTTGGCCATCTGGTATAATGTATGACCGTTTCAACTTCAAAAAGGTGAGCAGGTTGCTTGACAATCCGAAACTACCTAATAAATCGAAGAAGTTATTAATGAGGGTTTTTGAGTCTCCCAGTGTGGGCAAGAACATGTAAAATGCAGTAGAAAGAATGCCCTTTCGGTATTTCATCTTAATGTTCAATCTTTAAGATACAAAGTAAATGAGATAGAGGGGTATTTTGCCCAAACCAAAGAAATGCCGGATATCTTAAGTTTTAGCGAACATTGGCTGAAGCCTGATGAGATAGGTACGGTAAACATACATAACTATACAATGGCCTCATATTATGCCAGAACTACCTCAGCACATGGTGGTAGCATAATTTTTGTAAAGAACGGTATTGATTTTAAAGCTCGTAAGGATATTGTACTGTTGTTACGTGAATCACTATGTGAAATATCAGCAGTAGAAGTTATCAGTGGTAAATACATTATTATTTCACTTTACAGAACGCCTAATAATGATACAAGAAAATTCGAACAATTTATTGATATTGTCTCTACCATTTTAAACAAATTAAAGGTACATACACATAATATCATAATAACTGGTGACTTTAACATACATTTTCATACTCAAGATAAATATGACAAAGAATTTAAATATCTGTTGACCTCTTAAGTTTAACATGTGCATAACAGATGCAACTAGAGAAAACAACTGCTTAGACAACATATTAATAAACTTCTCAGACGAGTACAGGACTGTGGTAAGAGATTTACATATTTCTGATCATAATTCAGTTACAATTTATATAGACCTTCTAGAACCAAAAAATGTAAATATACGAAAAACAGTTAGACCAATAACGGAACAAGGTTTATTCAAATTTTACAACATAATGCAAACAGTTGACTTTTCCTTTGTTAAGTCTGATAGCCTTACAGTTAACGATAAATGGGACATGTTCATAGAGGATATTATAAAAAATACAAAACTTGCTTTTCCAGTAAAAATAATTACTACCTACTAATATACTAAAAAATCATACAGTATCGTTGTTTAATGAACATCTAAAAAATATGAGAGATATTCTTGGATTAGTGCATGATGTATGCAAACAGTCTCCCACTAATGAAAACAAAAACATGTACATGCGGAATTAAAAAGACAATACAAAGCTGAAATTCTAAATACAAGGAAAAGAATAAATAATGAGTATATAAAGTCCAAAAACAACTCTTCTAAATCAATGTGGGAGGTAATTAATAATTGTAGGCCAAAAGCCCCTGCTTCCTCAGACGACACAATAAATCCCACTAATTTTAACAATTACTTCATTAATCAGGCAGAAGTATTAATATCCCAACTGCAAAAAGTAAGGCGTCTACCTGAAGAATTCTTGAACACAAACATTAATAAAACATTCATATTTCGTGAAGTAACATTCAATGAAGTACGGGATGCAATAAATAATCTAAAGAATAAAAACTCTGGATATTTATGGTATAAATGTAAAAATCATAAAACAAATAAAAAATATGATAATATCACCTTTAACACACTTAATAAATTTATCGATAAAGACAGGTGAATTTCCTAATTCTCCAAAAATTGCTAAAGTGGAAACCGCGATGACCCAGGTAATTATAGACCGATATCTTTAGTTTCCTATCATTGCCAAGATAGAATGGCTTTTAGCCAAGCAAATAGCAGAGTACTTCAAAAGTAATAGTTTATTTATTAATGAACAATTGGGTTTCAGACAAAATCGTAATATAGAAATGGCAATTTTAACACTTGTAGATCAAATCTCCAAGGAATTTGATGAAGCGACATATACTGGTAGAACTTTCTGTGACCTGAGCAAGGCTTTTGATTGTGTAGCACATGATATGCTAATTTTGAAACTAAGTTTTTATGAATTTAATCCCTTGAGCACTAAAATGATACTAACTTATCTAACCAACAGACAACAAATGGTCCACTATAATGACATTAAGTCCGATTAAATATGGAGTACCACAAGGATCAATACTGAGACCATTGCTGTTTCTCATCTATGTTAACCATTTAACTAACCGCCTTCCAAATAGCGATCTAGTTTTATATGTAGATGATACGACTACTCTGGATGAACATAACAACTTAAATCATCTTTTAAATTTAATAGATAATACACGATCAGATATGCAACTTCATGGTTTACAGTAAATCAACTACACCTCAATGAAAGTAAAACTATGAAATGCATATTCCCACTAAAACACTGCGAGTTTGATAACCCGCCATTAGTTAAATTTCTTGGAGTGCATCTAGACTCCAGGCTTTCAGTTAAATTTCTTGGAGTACATCTAGACTCCAGGCTTTCATGGGAAACACATGTAGAAAAACTGTCAAAAAACTCTCCAAAAATACTTACGTTTTGAGAAATTTATACCCTGTTGTAGATAGTTCAGTTATATTAACTGCTTACTATGGTCTATTCCACTCTCATATGTGTTATGCAATATTAGCTTAGGGACATTCATCACATGCCGAGCATATTTGTAAATTTCAAATGTGTAGTTAGAGCTATCACAGGATCAGGATATTGTGAAGATGTAAAACAAAAATTTATCGATTTAAAAATTCCCACTTTCTATTGTGTATATGCGCTGAAATGTTTACTATGGATAAGAGACAATATTCATCTATTCAACTATCATAATGATATTCACCACCACGATACGAGAAATAATGCAATGATTGATATAGAGTTTCATTCAGTAAACAAAAGCAAATTCTCTATAAACTATTATGCACCTAAACCTTACAATAAACTTCCAAACCATATTAAATACTTACCTGCTAATCAATATAAGAAGAGAATAAAAGCATACCTTACCAAAAGGACATTACTTATATTCTTTGAATGAACTGTTAAATGATGATTTCCATGTTGATTAATGCACCTATTTTTATACTTTATGTCGGTGGATTTTTAAACTGTAGTGTGTTCTATGTGTTTAGTATTGTTAGTATATTTTCTATTTAAAGTTTTAATCACAATTTTTGTATTTCTAACCAATAACTTTACATATAAATATTAGGTCATGTATCTGTTGTTGTTGATGAATGTAAACGATTTGTGTATTGACATTCTCTTAATAATAAATAAATAAATACACGGTTTATACCAGGCAGGTTTCGAAGGGTGAAACAAAGTCCCTCGAGTGCCTGACTCACTGAGTCCTACCTGAGAGACAACCCCAGCTTCCACGCTGTAGGTTATACAGACATGAGTGGAGCTTGTTGCACCATACTATGCTCATCTACAAATATAAATCACAGAGTAGTACATTATAAAAAGTAAAGGCCCTAAATTATTGCCCTGTGGCACCCCTGATGTGGCAATGAAGTTCCTTGATAGGCTTTTTCCAACTTTAACTCGGTGATCTATTTGCAAGGTAAGATTTCAATAACATATGTGACTTGAAAATCCAAAATTTACAAGTTTATTTAACAGGATTTGGTGGTTGACCTATATCTTTGCAGTCTCTAAAATAACATCTAACAGGGCTTTGCTATCAATGACTTTTGAAACGCTTCTTTTGTATACAAGCATAAGTTTTTAACTGGATTTATCATTAACAGTCATGTTGTTTGCCGGATATTTTATCTATAACATTGTTGTACATATCTTCGTAAAGTAAAGAATAATTTAGAATATTTTAGCCAAAAAATTTAAATATTTGTCGATAGTTTGCTACGTTAACATGGTTACTCAAACTGGAGTGACAACAGCTAATCTAAAAATGCACGTGGTGGGTGCAGCAAGTTATTCCCAAACTTATCAAAAAGATTATACTGGCAACATACCAAAAAATATTTAAAAAATTATACTTATTTATAGTATGATCAAAGCCACTGTGAATATTTAAAATTTCAGTGGTTGATCTAGAGCAGTAACGTCACAGTTTGGGCAAAGATTAGAAAATTAACAAGATAAGATAGCCGCCATAAAACCTTTTATCTTTTAGCAATGGCACCATCGCAGAGTACTCCAGACTGTTTACTTTATTGAAAAGAAATGCCGATTGTTCTATGTCATTTCCACATATTACATTTATCCCCGTCTTTCTTCTTGTAAAGCGGCCGTAGAGGGCGGGATGCTATATGCATATATGCAGTGTGGTGTGTACACAAACTACTTCTGTAGTAGAGTACTTTAGTCCTTGTATGAAAACTAATTTGGTTCTGAATAAGTCTTGTAGATGGCAGTAGTAAGTGTATGTATAGCTGTGGTTCACTAATTAGGTTGTATTATTTGTTGTTTTAGGTATAAAGAAATAAACTTCAGAGAAGTGTGTTTATTTGTCAGTGATTTCAGCTTTTAAATTTTTCAGAATTAATGAACTGTGGCAATAAGCGATAAGTATAGTGAAATTATTATTGTATAAAACACTATTGATATATTCTTTTAATTAGTCGATCAGCTGATTAGGCGAAACGGTCAGGTTTTGAAATGCAACTGTGGCAGTCAATAATTTACAATATGCAAAAACTGGAAATTGTTCATAACATTGAAATATAATATTTGTCTTTCAAATTACGAAAGAAATCGTGCAAACGTTGGTAATTTTCTTACAAAATATATTGTCAACTCTATAAAAATATATATAATTTACTCTTAGTTAATGTTTATTTATATTAATGCAAATAAAACATCTGTTCTTGTTTTTGGTGCACAAGACGCACGGTCCTTAGTATCCGAACAAGTTCATGTAAATGTGAATGGACAGCTAATTGCACCAGTTAACCACGCCAAAAATTTAGGACGTTATTTTGGGAGACACTATGCGTAATTTTTGGGACACTCTGTATATACCCATGACGTCACCTGTTGAAAACCAAAGAACTTTGTTGGAAACAGGCAGACTGTGGCTCCATCTACTGAGATTCCCAGCGTTTTGCAAGTGAGTCCGAAGCGACATCTTCCCTTATTTTATATAAGTAGAGAGAGTGAGTAGAATACAGAATTAAGGGGATACAACATTATTACGGTACTAATTTTTGTGTCGAGTGCTACGTCTGGAGTAGTCTGTGGGCGCCATTGACCTCGACATTTAAATTGGAGTTCTGGCTAGTGATGGGCGATATCGTGATTTTTCAATCACAACGTGAATCGTGACTGTGATTTTCTAATATCAGTGAATTTAAACCGTGATGTGATCACGACTTTTCATAATACGGCGAATAGGAAATATTGTTAATTTTGGTGAATTCGCTACTTTGGTAATCTGTGTAGCCGTAGATATATAATACGTATGATATTTACATATACATACATGTTATTATGATTTGCTTATCCAACTAACCTGAGTAACCTGACATGGATTGGTGATAAAGCCAAAACACTAAAGTTTTAAATAGGACGCCTGTTTGAACTTCGTAATAGCATATGTTTGTAAAGTTATACAAATATGTAAACATTTCGGAAGCATCAATAAACTATTTAGGTTTTAGGTTGCTAGTTATCAATCAGGGATTTTAATTTTTGCTGGGTTATTGTTTATAAGAGTGTTGCAACCTTTTTAATAAAAGCCTCGGATTTTAATAAAAATGTACAAAGTAAATAATGAATATAATGTTTATTTATATAGTTATTCTTATTTGCTATTACTTAATGGGAAACATATTTGATTTAATAAAGTTCAAGTATTTCTCCCATTCAAATATTTATCAAAAATTTGTTACCTACTTCTTCCTTACAATTTTGGTCAACGGCATAAGGCAGCATGTCTAACGTATATATACAAGCTATAACCATTATACTCTTCGCCAACTTACTGTACTTTTTTATTAATTGTTGCACATTCTATATATACCTAGCTATAGGATACTCATCTTCGCAGTTGATTACAAAATTGCAAACCCTTTGAGAAAAGATGATTTCTAGGTACTATGGTGTTAGTCGATGTGTTTTCGATGTAGAAGTTGTGGTTATTTCTCTCCAACAAAAACACAATTATCTAAAACATGTTTTGGAGCTAAGCATTTCACAATTTTAAAAATCAAAAAGAACACAAAATTGTCGAATTCCATATTTTTATTATATGCCATGCCGAGACGTGGATGTTCAATATTTGCAATAAAATTGCTAGTATATTTAATCAAAAAAATATTTTAACGCATGGTTTTAGTAGGTGTTCTTGTAACAGAAATGTTCCCCCACGACCCTACCTTTAATTGCCAGTGAATAAAAAATATAAAAAGATAAGTAAATAAATATCTATATACCCAGATAGCATTTATTATTCCGCGAATGTACATTTTGCATTCCTAATGTTCTAATTGCATACTGTACTAGCCATGTATGTTCCCCCAACATTCTCATATAAATAATATTTTCATATACAATATGAATATACATACGATATGGATCGAACATACACAAAAGTTTATGTTCATAGTCGCATGTACTATGTATACATGTCAGGGAATGTTCTTCGTATATGTGTTCATGTACATCGTATAAACGTTCGTCGATGATTTTATCTGTATGATAGAGGTGTACATTTTGTAGAAATATTTGGATCGCATTTTTTATGCGAACGGTGATTGGTTAGATTTTTGAACTAATAAAAATAAAACTGCATCACAACTGATGAGACTACCTATTGCTACTTTTATATAGTATCTACTTTAACCTTATAATAAAAATAAATACATGTTTCTCTATCCAGATTTGATTTAAGTACATTTATAATCATTCCCTGTCCAGTGGTGAATAACATCCATTTTATAAATTTTAAATCGTTGGCAAAATTGTAGATGTGAAATATTTAAATTTTGAATTCAAACTAGGCTTGTGATCGCGCGCCACGGTCCCTAGGTTAGTGCGCATGCTCAATATTCTCATTCCATTCCGCTAGGGGCGCTAGGCCTCTGCTATGCCTCTGCTGTCAAAATGTCGATTTCAATTTGTTTATGGTTTGTGTTTTGTTTGCCTATGATTATTACTATTTAATTGCATTGCAGTAAGTATTTTACAATAATACAACTACCACATAGTTTAAGGTCTCCTTTATTGTCATTTGCAGATATTTTAATTTATGTTTAGACGCTAAAGTTGAATGTACTTACACTTACACCTATCCCTTTGTACTTTTATCAAAGATTATGTCTAATCTTTGCTTTTATTGTAGGTAATACGAATAATGACGTTTGTAGGCATCGATTTTTGGGGAAAAACGGAGGTGGTTTAATTCGAAGTGACTCGTTCCACGAAAAGGAAGTTTGGTGGTTAAACGGAAACAATTTGATAAATCATTGAAAAACAAGAGAGATCCCATATGAAGCGTGGACACTATAAATCTTGTTTTCAAGAAGGTAGGTTCGATCTATTTCAATATTAAGGAGCTTTTATTTATGTAAATCACAACCATCGGTCTTGATTGCAACATATAAGTTGTCATATTTGTACTAATTTGCTTTATATCTTTTATAGAAGACTATAAGCTGCAGTTAAATTGAAAAGAGCAGAACTCACATCGGATATACAGAGTGAACAAAAACGAATCAAAGGCCTATGTACAAAGCAAATTATTCCTCCCAAAAGATTATTGTCAGATGAAGATAGTGATATCGAAGAACATATTGGAAGGCGTCGACTTCCCAAAGTGAAATAAATTTTGCTGTTACTAGAAGTTGAAAGAAAATATGTTGTTCTTCTAATAACTCTGGTAGGTATTAAAATCACAGTACAAATATTTCCGAATTCCAAAAAAATACCTGTTTTGTAAATTAATGATAACATCAATTAATGATAATATCAATTTGTTTAATTTATTTTTGATTATTTTTATTTTTTTCTGCAAGATGTTTGTAAGATGTTATATTTTTCATCTTTGTTATGGTCAGTTTTTAAAGTGAAACAAATATTCAAATATGCTCTCGTTGTTTCTTTTATAGTTGGAACTAGCATGTGTATCCCCACCTCCTCTAGACAGGAAGAAAATACCTTCTCCGAAAAATTGGAAAAGCCAAAAGAAAGTATTCAACCAATAGGAGCAGTCACAGATCATGTGTTGAGAATGCCAAGTGGAGTTTCGCAATTACAAATATCAGTATCGGCAACATCTAGACACTGGTTTTGGAAATGTAAGCCCTCCAATTTTTACAAATTTTTATTTACTGGCAAAACGTTGGTTATAGCAAAATATGACAGTTCATAAGTAGCAAAGAACAGTTTGTTGTTAACAAAATATCAATTTAAATTCTTGACACAATTGTTTTCTATTATTGCAATTCATTTTTGTATAGTAGACGCAATCGTTATAGTGGCTCAATGCGTGAAAGTATAATAAAGACGGAAGATGTTATTCCTGCCAGTTAAACCTCGTCTTGTGTCTCGCTCGTAGAGTCACTGTAACGATTGCGTCTACTATAACAAAAAATAAAAATATATTTAAAGTAGCACCAACTGTTTTATTTATACCTCTTCCTATTTTATAATTCAAGATGCATAATTGTTACAACAATAATTAGTAGTTAATAGTATAGAATCATGTTTTGCTCTGGACAATCTAAAACGCGATTTGAATTAGATAAAACTTTAAGCTAACATAATATGGTCATCAGAAATAATGTGTTAACTATGATTTTTAGAGTTGAAATTTTCAGTGTTAAATGTTTGATGTATTTTAAAATGATTTTGAACAGATCTTGTATAAACGTAAAACTAATTTTTTTTACATATGATATTTTTGAGCCTTTGTAAAGTACTGTTATAACAAATTCAGCATTTGTGTGCTCTATTCAAACAAAATTTGATCAATAAACCATGATTGACTTTAATTGAAAACTAGTGATAAAAACAAATTTTCTGTGCATACATTCCACATTTACTTACATAATGTTCTTCACGAGGAATGTGTATTGTGGAAAATTGGAATAAGTAATAATTGACTATAACAATTAAATACTAAAATTAGATACTGGATTTATTATATGCAAGTATTTCACTCATACCATGTTTCAGAGTTTAATATAATAATTTATTATTTATTGAAATCATAGATGAGTGGCTGCTTCATCATGAACATACTCAGAATGAAGCAGCGACTCATCTATGATTACAGTAAGTCATAAATTATTGTAGTAATTAAACTCTGAAAAAGATACATGGCATGAGTGAAGTATTTATGGTAGTATGGTACCTACAGTTTAATTCCTACGAAGGTAGTACGCATATACCGTGAACGTGCAGCGTACATTATGAATGCAGCATGGACCTTCCTCCTATATACCTCATGTATCTAGCAATATTTCAATATACCTTTTTGGTTCATATCAAGTACCATTTTGGTTCATGGGAATGTTGTGGGAATCTTATTCGGATGTTGAGAGGCGGTCATCTGTACGTCTCTCTGACATTCAGATTATATACATTACATGCAAAATGAATATTCATTCTTAGTTCCTTGGTACATAAAGTACATTCCGAGCACATGCTCTGAATGCAAAAATGCTATATGGGTAGTATGAGACGCGCTAGATCAATCTATCTTGTGAAACGCGTACCTATACCTAATATCGTTAAGTCACGGAATCGTTTGCTTTACGTGTTATACATATGGTCGCAAACAAGATATTTATATCGTCAAGAATATATTGATATATGGAAAGTCGTGATCACGTCACGCTTTTCTTCCAACTTTATTCACAGTCGTTACTTGTGATTTTTTAATATCAGTGATTAAATCACAGTTCGCGATATATCGCCCATCACTAGTTCTGGCGCAGTTGCCACAATGTAACAATCAGACGGAGAAGGTAACATTAGAAAGAGGAGCCAATAGTGAAAAATGTACAAAACTGCCCTGATAGAACGACCGAACTCAGCTGTCAGTATCCAAGGTCACTAAAAAAAAAAACAGGTTGCTTTGTATTTATTATATGTCACATGAAGTATTTCTATGTTTATATGTAAGGTAATCTATTTGGTTAGGATAGAATTGTACATTGAAAGTATAATTTTGAAACTTTTTCTATAAAATGAGGGAAAAAAACAGCCACACGCAGCTATCATCGAAGTATACGTTACTTAGCACTTGCCGATTCTAAGGAGCAAACATATCTGTTAGTACTGTTAGTAGGCTTGGTCAAATTCATTTAATGCGTACCCGATAAATCCCAAAACCGTTTCCGCTGGATGTCGTGTCCCTTTAAATTGGAGTTCACAACTGTCTTCGTCTATTTCGTCTCCGCCTGACTGTCCTATCTAGGTCGAGTCTTCGAGGGCTATACGTGACGTAACACTTGTCGATTCTAACTAGCCAGCCTATCTTTTACTAATCTTGGTCAAATTCTTTTAATAATTTCAAATCCCCTAGCTTTCTACAAATATATTGCGAAAAAAAGAAAGTTTTTTAAAGTTTTATAAGAAGAGTAGGCGTCTGTCAGAACTGCGTGTCATTTTAAACAATAAATCAGAACAAATACCCATGGTAGAAATTTCTACCATGTAAAAACCGCTCCAAGAAATACGCCATCTGGCGAAGACAGCAAGAACAAGAACACGGCGCTTTCTATTGGTAACACTGGTGCAAAATTAAGGCATCTCTATATCATATTTCTTATAATTAAAATAAAGACCAATACACTCGCTCGTTATGCGTATTTAATAAATAAATCGTTTTTAAAGTTTCATTTGTTAAATCGCACACATGTTGCACAAAATCGCATAGTCATGGAGAGGGAGCGCATAATTTTGTTCTTAACCATTGGCAACACTGGTTTCAAGGGAACAGTCAGCTTGTTTAGTTGTTCCTGTGACAGAATAACAGAGTTTTCACCAGTCGACCAGTCACAGAGTTTTGTCTTTGGTTATCACAGCCATCCGTCATTAAATGAAATCGTTAATTTATATTTATTTACGTAAGCTCTCGAGATCTGTGATTTTTTTGTACAAAAATGATTCGAGCGGTTCTGATAGATTTAAGTGGAACATTACATATTGAAAACAATGCAATTTTCGGTTGCGTCGAAGCATTAAAAAAGTATTGATACCGACAATTTTCTGTGATAGATAATTTATATTATCCTTTAATACGATTTTAGGTTACGACTACACAGAAATATTTACGTAAAATTTGTAACAAATACTACAAAAGAAAGTAATAGAATAATACATGAAAAACTGTTGAAATTAGGCTTTGAAATAGATAAGAAGGATATTATAAGTTCTTTGGGAGCAGCTAATTTTTTAATTCGCAAGAGAAACCTGAAACCAATGCTGTTATTATCTCCTGATGCCCTGGAAGATTTTGAAGGTTTAGCTTGTCCCCCCAATGAAACTCCAGATTCTGTTGTCGTTGGTCTTGCACCAACGGAGTTCCATTATGATAAATTAAACGAGGCATTTAGGTCATTAGCTTATTATTACATATATCTAATATAATATTGACATTTAATTTGAAAATAGGTACTTGCTAGGAGGTGCCCAACTCATTGCAATTCATGCTGCAAAATATTATAAGCGCAGTGATGGTTTAGCTTTGGGACCAGGATGTTTCATTAAAGGTTTAGAATATTCAGCACAGTGTACTGCAGAGCTTGTTGGAAAACCTAATAAAACATTTTTTACCACTGCACTGGGTGATATTCCTCCTGAAAATGCAGTTATGATAGGAGATGTAAGGAAATATTTATTTTTTATAGTAATACTGTAGACAGTGTAGACTAAAATGAAGTGATGCATATGTAGGGTGAGTTACTAGTGTGGTAGTGTGTAATTGGTCAGTATCTCCTAAACCCTCTGAAATTGGAAAAAAATTTCAGATTTAAAAAACTAGATCAATAGTAACATGTTTTACAATTATTTTTAAACCCACAGGGTATCTCATGCACATAGTTGTCAAGCCAATGGATATTTTAAATGGTACACCCAACATATTTGACTCTTAATTCTCTATCGAGGCATGTATCATTTTTAACTTACACTGTAACACATTATTCCACTTTGTTCAATAAAAAATGCATTTGCCGCTGACAAGAAAAAAATTTGCAAATATAGTGACTAGGGAGGGGTCTCTCGCCTATTTTTACTGAATCAGTTCACTGAGAAGAGTCGTTCATCAAGAGCCATTCAATTGAATGACATCCGAACTACGACACTTCATGCATGTACATGTCACTAGCTCACCATGGCATATATAAAAGTGTAGAGAGACAGTCAGACAAAAATAGTTTATACAATTGTATCATTAAAATACTCCGATTAAATAGAGACATATATTAATTCAATAATTTTTAATAATAATTTCTATTACGTGTATCATGATAATGTCTAGGTGGTTATCATTTGCTTCGTCTACAATCGTAATTTTAATTTTGTTATAATTTACACTTAAACCATCATCGGAGCTTATTGTCTGACAGGTGTATAAGCGCATCCTTGTTTACTGCAACTAAGGTGGTAACATCTGTAAATGTCAAATCAGAAATCTTTCTTCTGCTTGTAATAGGTACTCGACCCCGGGGGTCTATTCTCGAATCTCTAATAAAATTATTGACCACAACAATTGTCGCTTACTTTTTTAACACGTTGACTGCGGTAATGGACCCAGGAGACCGATAATGGATATGTTTTACTGACGGCACCCTATATTTGAAAATTTGACACAATTAACGAAGCTCCTAAACTTTGCTCTCAGTTGAGATAAATCAATTTCAAAACTAGTCAACGATAGCCTATGGTCAACCTAATTTTTTATGCCTATATCTTTGGATCAGACTTCCAGGTCTGATGCCGTCTTAAAATCATAAACATAATGTTATGACGATATCGGACCTTCACGTCCAACACAAATAAACACGTTCAGAAATGTTTAGGGCAATCTGTTGGAACGCTTAAAGACAAAGCGGTCTGAAACAAATGCAGGGAATGCTACAAAGAATTGAGGGCAAGTCTATCCAGCACGAAGCCAACAAGAAAGTTAGAAAGGTGATAGGTTTTTGCGAAGACTGTGAAGGACAGCCTGGATTTTGCCTACCATGTTTCAATGCATTTCATACGTAGACAAAAACTATAAATCCAGAATGCAGTTTTCAGTTTTCATTTGTTTTTAACCAAAAACATTATTTATAATTTTGTTAATTCAAAATTACAAATTTAAAACAAAAGTTTTGCGTTTGCATGTTTTCAATAAATTTTTACAATTATATTTACTTATTTATAACATTTTACAAAATACTCTCAAATAAATTATTTATTTCCTAGAAAACAATGAAAAATTCAACACTAAAAATGGCATTGGACCTTGGAGTCCGATACGGCTTCAAGGGAACTGTAATACAAATGTATATTAGAAATCGCTACCCTAGGAATACACTTATGTTTTAGCATTAAGCCGATAGATGGCAAAATCTGTGACCAAGTTCATGAGGTCTCCAACGACCAACGTCATAAAATAATAAGTTAACCATTATACTGGGCCAAAAACAAGCACTTTACATCCTTAGTGCAGAAATTATTATTATTAACAAAGCACAATCTTACCTTCATTTTTACACCTAGTTCGGAATCTCACGTTTGCCATTATATAAATGATCTAACCAATTCTATTAGATTTTATTCCCAAATCTTTACCTAAACACTTTTTTTGTGCCGATCGTTGAGTTCAAACAAATTATAATTTCTTATATTTTCATCTATATTGCCCTATATTGCTCTGCATCCATGAAATCCTATGTTTCTAACTGTAGCAAGCATATTTGTTTCATTAGCCATTCTACAAAACTTAGCTATGTCATTATTTCACATGCGACATACAATGTCATGTGGTATTTACCCACTCTTTGAACATCCTACTGTAGAACTGTAGAATGTGACATTCGAGAATGCATTTTTCCGAGTTGTGCAAATTTTGGTAAACATTTTCCCACGGTAGCATAGTAAGTGAGTAAGTAAGTTTATCTACTCATATTAAATTATATATTAATTAATAAACTGCTTTTCAATAAGTAATAGTATCCATAAAGTGATTTATAATAACTCATAAGTGATTTATTATAAATCACTGAGTACAGCCAATCATCTTTAATTTCATGCCTAGCCTGTCTAATCGATGTAACGCGCAAAATAAAATAGAATAGGTCCATTATTATTGAGGGGAGGAAGGTGATTTGACATGTTTGAATAGTTTCGACGTTGTCAAATCAAGTAATAATTGTGCAAAAAATGATGAATTTGGATAGTGAAGACGGGGCTGCACGTGCGAGGGCTTGATGGATAGGAATTTTTTCTCTCACTTTCAAGTAGAGCAATATTGACTATTAACTACCTGACCCGACCCCAAGGGTTAAAGCCACCCCCACCCTCAAAACCGAAATACCTTCAAATAGTTCAAATCGAACGGAAATGAGTATACCCCCATTTCCTCACATTCGACCCGAAACACCGGAAAAGGGAGTGATTTTTGCATTTAGGGGGGATTGATGAGGTTGAGGTAAAAAATATTGTCACCATCGTCTTCCTCATCTTCGAAAACGGAAGGGGAAAGGCCTTTTGCTGTGTTCGCAATCCTTTCGGGGTCTTTGTATTTCCACAAGGTACTATGATATTCAACCCTAAAATCGGGACAGTTCTCATGTAGGGGTAGTTTTTTCGAAAATCCAAAGATTTGCTCATCTTGGAATTTCCCAAGGATCATTTTGCGACCAGCAAGATTGATTTTGACTCATTCCTCCGCTCGCAATCAAGTGCCTAAAAACAGGCGGTTTGTGGGCCTTTTTGCAGTCACTCTTTACAGGATTATAAATTTACAAATCGAGTGAGATTCACTACCATCCAAGACGCTACTTGTCTCCATATACCTGATCTATAATAATAATCACTTTTAAAAGGGTGTATATTTTTTATGTATATAGTGGAGTCAAACAAGCATCAAATTTTAGTGAAAAAGAAATTGTCTCAAAAATTTTTTCTAACATGTTAGTTACATCGAATACTATACGAAATGGACATTGGACGTCGGCCATTTTGTGAATAATCGACCATTTTGGTCGTCCTTTCTAAATATAGATGAGTATATCTCAGTATGTGTAGGTCCAAAAAAATCTAAAAAAATTGAAGCTGCTCGTTATGATATAGGCTATCAGCGGTTACAACATGAAATTTTTATCTGCACAACATAACCTTAAAAAAAATATGACAAAAAACTGCTAAATTTTTGGATGTTTTAAGTGAAATTTTCAGAAATTATACTTTATAATATGAACAATAACTGGTCAAAATATTTAACAAGTCTCAAAAATTGACTTCTAATTTGAAAATTGATTGGCCAATAACTTTTGTGCATCGCATCATATGAGTTTCTGTTTTTTTAAACGTAGGTTTTTTACGCACTTCATGATGGTGAACAAGACAAAAAATTTAAACTTGAAAAAAAGTGAAAAAAATCAATTTTTTGCATTTTTTCATCAATTTTTTCGAAAAATTTCATTTTTTTTTTTTTTTTTTAAACTTATTTATACATTTACGTAATTTTTAAATATTGAATGAATAATACATAATAATTTATAATTTATCAGCTTAATTGAATAACAATATTAATTTATTGCAAGGCAATAATAAACAATTCCACGAGGCCACTCAGTTAAAAATCTAAAAACAACAGACAGAGAAAAATCTTTCGATATGTTTGAATTATGGCGGTTTATTTGATTTAAATTGTTTTTCAAATGCTGTTCAGTGCCGACAATTTTGAATGTCTAATCATGATAAATATTCATTTTTTTAATTGTTTAATTTTGCTATTTGTACAGAATATAAACAAAATTGAAAAGTTATCATCAGCATATGTCAACATTAATTATTAATAAAAAAATACAAAAAAATCGAATCTTTTCATATATATGCTTAATATATTTTTTTTATACATAATTGATTTTTTAAGAATTAGATCATAAATTGTTAAACATTAATTAATAATACAAAAAAGAGTATTATCAAAGAAAAGTGAAATTTTTCGGAAGAATTGAGAATTTTTTTCAAGTTTAAAATTTTTTTCTTGTTCACCATCATGAAGTGCGTAAAGGAACCTACATTTAAAAAAAAAAGAACCTCATACGATGCTATGCATAAAAGTTATTGGCCAATCAATTTTCAAATTTGAAGTCATTTTTTGAGACTGGCATTAGATATTTTGCCTTGAAATTTTAACCAGTTATTGTTCACATTATACAGTACAATTTCTGAAAAGTTCATCAAATTTCACTTGAAACATGCGAAGTTATAACCAAAAAACCAACATTTTTCAGTTTTTATTTTCTTTTAAGGGTTATGTGTGCAGATAAAAATTTCATATTGTAACTGCTGATAGCCTATATCATAATAGCCTCAATTTTTTTCGCTTTTTTTTTGACCTACACATACCGAGATATACTCATCTATATTTAGAAAGAACGACCAAAATGGCAGTTTTTTCACAAAATGGCCGATAACTTGTGTAGCGGTGGTTGCTAGAGGTAGAAAATGTCCATTTCGTATAGTATTCGATGTACTAACATGTTAAAAAAAGAAATTTGAGACTGGAAATAATTCCTTATGTTTTGCTTGTCTGACTCTACTAATACTTAGTAAAGGAGATGAAGATAAGGAAAAGAAATAATGGTATTCATCTAGTAATTAATATCATATGTTTATTTCTTTTAGGATGTGACAGATGACATTCTAGGTGCAATACGTGCAGGGATGAAGGGATATTTGGTTAAAACTGGTAAATATATTGAAGGAGATGAATTAAAAATATCACCTTCTCCAAGTGGAGTCTTTCCAAGTTTTGTCGAAGCTGTAGATAAAATTTTAACTGAAATATAATAATACAAAGAGGATTTAGTAAAAATATATTTATTTGCATTATATGGCTAGTATTATTAATATGTCGTTATTATATTTTTTGTCATAAATTATGTTTTTTTTTTAAATTTCAATATATATTATATAGAGTTAACATCAATATATTAATAAATACAAAATACATAAATAAATCACTAAACAGCGGGATATAAAAAACAGTATTACAACAGTCGTGTATTTTCTCACTTCGCGCTCCTCCTGCAACAAAATTATTATTTATAGGCTAACAGAACTTGAAAAATCTCAAAAGCAAAACAGGGGAAATAGTGGAATAATTTCCAATTTGTGAAGATTTTGTACATCTACTTTTTAGTTAATGCAGTGGCAACAGGAAGGAATATAAGCACTTGTATCTAAGATAAATTAAAAAAAAAGCACTTGTATAGTCAAAACTTTCATCCTACAAATTTTGATTGTGACCTAGTGATTTTATATTCGATTAGATTTTGTAACAAATTCAAACAAATGTCGTCCAATTACCTTGGAAATCTAATCACCAGAGCTTGGAATTACCTATCGGATTCCAGGGATGGCTTTTACAGATATTATATATTGTAAACATGTACTGAAAGATTCCCAAAGTATAAAAACAGAAAGTCATGTAACATACTAAATTAATTTTATTTAATTTTACAATGTTAATGCGTAACTTAGTTTTATCGAAACGCACTATATTAAATAAAAACGAAATGTGTAATAGATTCTTTTAAATTGCAGCAGGTATACCTACTGGTTGTTTACCTGATACCCAGTCCCAGGCAGGGAGGGGAGTAATTTAACATTTAACAAAATTACACAGTGTCTCTCTTACTGTAGATTTATTCGGACGTAAGTAAGCAAGCTACAGTAAATTTTTGGATTCGCGATATTGCCGATTTACATTTTGATGGTAGGATGGTAGAGAACTGTAATTGCACTAGATGTGACAAAGCAATCCCGTTGTCATGCAAAACAAATATTAATTCACATATTTCTTAGGAAAACTTGGTGGCTTTACTTAGAGTGACACGCAACGTAATTTTAACTTAGAGTTAGTAGAATTTATGATAGGATGTAACATACCGTGGTCGAAACTAGTCAATCCACTTTTCAGACAATTTTTGGAAAAATGTATTAGTGGCAAATAATAAGTGAAACTTGGCTTACAGCCGTTACACCTAATTCATGTATATCAGTGCCTGGATACAATTTGTATCGCAGGGACAGAGAGGGTCGAGGAGGGGGTGTTGCCTTATATGTGAATAGTAGTTTCAAAAGCTTGAGAATTGATCCCCCTAATGAATTAAACAATAGCAGGGTTCAGAATCATATGGAAAACCTGGAGAACCTGGAAAAGTCTTTAAAAAAACCTGGAAATATCAGGGAATTTTATAAATTGTATAAAAAATCAGGGCATTCTGCATCTCGATATGGAAACCCATAAGAGTTTTTAAGAATTTTCACTGATCCAATTCAATTCATGGAATTATTTTGTCAAATAAAAAATTACTTCACTAAAAAACATATGGAAATAAATATTTTTGGTTATGGAAAACCTGGAAAATTCAGGGAATTTTTTCCGCTTCGCAAAGTCTGAACCCTGAATAGTCAATTAGAGCAACTTTGGGTAAAAATAAGTACAACTAAAGAGGTAAAATTAGTTCTAGGAGTAATTTATAGGGCACCAAATCAAATGGTGGAATGCCTGGTGGAAATGGAAAACATGATTCAACACTTATATTACAATGGTTTTAAGGAAATAGTTATCTTAGGGGATTTAAACATAAATCTGCTAAATAAAACATGCGAATCTCAGTACTTAAACACAATAATTAATGATTTACTACTTACACAAATCTTAAAGGACCCCACTTGGGTGACTTCGCAGTCTCATACTCTGATCGATGTAATTATAGTAAATAAGGATTTAGATGTGAAAGATGTAGGAGTAGACGCATGCAATATCTCAGATCATAACATAATACATTACACGTTAGGTATATCAACAAATAAAGAATCATATTACAAAGTAATAAGAGACTACAGCAGTTTCGACCTGGAAAATTTTAATAAGGACGACTTGATAATTGAGTAGGACTCGATCTATATGATGGAAAATATCGTCAAAAAGTACACTTCTTTAATGCAGCCTTGGAGTATCTATTTAATAAACATGCACCATATAAAACCATAATTGTTAATAACAATAAAACATCAAAACCTTGGTATAGCGATACCTTAAAACGTAAATTCGTAAATTAAAACAAAGGGCTTGGGGGTAATTTTTAAAAAATCGGTAAAGGTATTTACACAGAACTTCCCTCGTTATTTGTGCATGGCGGTCACTCTAAAAAATTAATAATTACGAAATGACATTGAGAATAATAATCGGAATAGAGTTATTGCTATTATTACAAAGAAAACTTGATAAGTTTTGGTCAAAAAAATATACAGATTGCTCATCCAACAGCAAAAGTTCAATACTAAATAGCAGGTGCCACATATGGCAGGCTTGCGAAAATACCTTTACAAATGTCCACCATGACTGAATTATTTCTTGGGATGACCACCCTGCACATTTTACAATAAAAGTATAATAGGTGCATATGCCAGATATTATTGCCATCTGTCACATTTTCAATCCAACATTCACGTAATGGAGTGGAAGTATAGTGGTGGTTAAAAAATTTCATTTTTTTTTTAATTTTTCAAAAGATGTTGGTAAAATAATTTTCAAATTTTTTTCTTCTGAAATAGGTTTAAAATGTCAAACGTAGAAATTTTAAATTTGAGCAAAAAGGAAAGTTTCCTTATATTCTATAGTAATGCTAAAAAAAGTTTAAAAATTAAAAATTATATATTTTTTAAAATAGGTTTAGAATGCTATGAAACGTGAAAATTTTAAATTTGAGCAAATAAAAAAAAATTCGATCTATTTTAGTGGTAAAAACTTTTTGAAAAATGTTGGTGGAAAAAATTTTCAAAATTTTTTTTCTGAAATACCTAGGTTTAGAATGTCATTTAAATTTGAGCATTCTAGTGTTAAATTTTTTTCCAAACTGGTAACGAAATGATGCAATTTTTTTTTCCGAAATTGATTTGGAATATCATGAAACGTGGAAATTTTAAATTTAAGCAAAAACATTTTTTCGTCTGTTCTATAGTAGTGATACATAAATGGATTAAAAATGTTTTCAAATTTTTTAAAAAATTCTTCAAAAACATTTTTAAATTTGTTTGAATAATTTTAGAATGTCATGGAAACGTGGATAGTTAAAATCTGAACAAAAAAAAAATAAATCTATCTTAGTGGCAAAATTTTTTAAAAATAGTAAGAAAAATTTCTAATTTATCTTTTAAATAGATTTAGAACGCTATGAAACATGGAAATTTGAAATTTGAAGAAACAAAAAAAATTCCATCTATTTTAGTAAATAAATTTTCAAAAATGGTAAAAAAAATTTTCAAAATTTTTTTTTTGCATCGGGCTTAGAATGCTACGGAAGCGTAGAAGGGCCACCAAATTTTATTTTTTATTTTTCCGAATTGTAAGTCGAAAGTTCCGAGTTACAAATCAGAAAAATATAATTCGGACTTCTAACTAGGAATTTTCGAGTTCTAAGTCGGAATTTTCCAGTTATAAGTCAGAAAAATATAATTTCGACTTCTAAGTCAGAATTTCCGAGTTATAAGTAAGAAATATAGAATTCTGACTTCTAAGTCGGAATTTCCGAGTTACAAGTCAGAAAAATATAATTCCGATTTCTAAGTCGGAAAAAAGTCATTTCAGTTATATAGTAGTTCAGTAGGTATAGTTTTTTATAAAATAGCCGGGCTATACTATTGCTCTCCTTTTTAGAAAATATTGCGTTATAATTTTGCGCCTTTGCGTGGGGCTTTGTGTTAATATTCGTTAAGGCTTTTGTTTTCTTGGTCTATATCAGTTGTAGCGTAAATACTGCGTTATAACAGTAATTTTATTATTATACCTCGTTGATTGAATGAAAAATGTGAATTATAATCAGACAAAATTATTAATAATGGTAGAAAAAAGTTTTGCACAGAAATCAAGTTCATCCACACGCTGAACTCAAATATCGAATAAAAAATGTATGTGTGTTGTGTAGAACGTTTTTTTACATACGATGATTTTAGGCGTTGCTGACTGGGAAAATTTTTTGTAATAAAAATAGGGAATATGTAAGGTGTACACTTAACCTCAATGACGCCAAGTAAAAATGAAGCTCACCGTATTCGAGCAAGATGTAAATTAAGTAGGTATTCTTAGTCGGCTACACCCGTCTGTCACTTCTACACATTACTATTAACGAAGTTCTCTATAGTGTACTGTGTTGTATATATACTGTACATGGTGAATGATAACTGAAAAATCTGAAATATTTCGTTGAAGGAAAAAAAAATGGTGTAGTGTTCTAACACTAAAAAATGTCACATTTATGTTCATGGCAATAAAAATCAAGTTCCAGTGTTTCATATAGACATCCAGTGTATCATGATTCTTTTACATAGATTGTATAATTATGTGACACCACCTGCGACATAAATCCTCGTTGAGCACCACATTGAATGGTCATTTCAAAAGATTTAACATTGAGTATATAAGGGTACTATACGAGGCGATAGATTCGAAAAACGCAGGGTTAAACAACTGAACCGAGTGAACAAAAGAGGAACAATGGTTGTCAAAATTACTACAGAAGAACGCAGAGGTGGTTCAAAGAGCATTAATAACAATAAAAATAACATTGTTAGTACTATTTGATCACCGCTGCATTTTTCGGCGACAATTTTGACAGCCAGTTTTCCTCTTATCTATTCAGCCACTCAACGATTAATCAACTACTTTATATTTCCTTCTTGTATAAAATTACAAATCGTTCGTCATCCTAGAGTCGGCTCTGTTTACTTGGGTAGTATTAAGGAAGAATTAAAATAAATTATATTTAGGTAAACATCAAACACTTTATTAATAAAAATCCTGACACAAAGAAAAAAAAGTAGATACCACTGTAGGTAGCTGCCACGTCTACTGAAGAAGAAATAAGTAAGCAATTTTTTTATACTTAGGTATACAATATAATATAATTAAACAAATAAGTATACTTAGGTATACTTATTTGTTTAATTATATTATATTGTATTGTAGGCAAATAAATGTTTCATCTCCCTTCTTAGCACTTGATACAACTCGACTGCATGGTATGGATCATTTTTATGAGAAATATTGTTTTCGATCATTAACATATTACATAAATTATAAAAATCTTCATCACAAGGATATTTGTTAAATGTACAATTTGCACTCAAGGCGTCGCGTCGAAAGCAAAAGTTCTTCTATAAGGTAACTTCTTGTTTCATACAACTCGGAAATTCCGATTTAGAAGTCGGAATTATATTCTTCTGACTTGTAACTCGGAAATTCCGGTTTTGAACTCGGAAATTCCGACTTGGAAGTCGGAATTATATTTTTCTGACTTGTAACTCGGAAATTCCGAGTTAGAACTCGAAAATATCTAGTTAGAAGTCCGAATTATATTTTTCTGATTTGTAACTCGGAATTTCTGACTTACAATTCGGAAAAATAAAAAATAAAATTTGGTGGCCCTTCTACGCTTCCGTAGAATGCCATGAAACGTGGAAATTTTAAATTTGAAGAAAGAAAAAAAAATTATTTCATTTTAGTAGTAAAAATTTCTTCAAAAATATTGGTGAATAAATTTTTTTTTTCCTGAAATAGGTTAAGCGTGTCATGAAACGTAGAAATTTTAAATTTGAGCAAAAAAAAATTTTTTCATCTTGGTAAAAATTTTTTCAAAAATGTTTGAAAAAAATTTTCAAATTTTTTTTTCTGAAATTGGTTAAGCGTGTCATGAAACGTAGAAATTTTAAATTTGAGTAAAAAAAATTTTTTTTCATCCTGGTAAAAATTTTTTCAAAAATGTTTGAAAAAAATTTTCAAAATTTTTTTTTTTCTGAAATTGGTTAAGCGTGTCATGAAACGTAGAAATTTTAAATTTGAGTAAAAAAATTTTTTTTTCATCTTGGTAAAAATTTTTTCAAAAATTTTTTTTTTCTGAAATAAGTTTAGCGCGTCATGAAACGTGGAAATTTTAAATTTGAGCAAAAAAAAATTTTTTTCACTATTTATTCCGTTTAGACGGTCCACCCTGTATATTTTTCAGTGAAAATTCTACCAGTTCTTCGCTGACAGTAGCGTCAACTACCTACCAAATTTGACTGCTCTCCGTCAAGTAGTTTTTTAGTAAATGCACCAACAGACAGACAGACAGACAGACAGACTGACGGAATTGAAAAACCTATATTTTCGGAATCTACGTGTTCTGAAACGTCAGAATCCGAAAAAATCTCGGAGGGTGATTTTTTCTCGAATACAATACTTCCCTTCGGTATGCGAGGGAAGTAAAACCAGATCGCCTGATCACAGACGATATTCTTGTGACCTAAGACAATATTATAATGATGCTTTAGAAGCTCAAAAGAACGCATTCTTTCAGCATTTTATGAATAGATACCCCAACAACCAAAAGGCACATTGGGCACATTTTAAAAAATGGGCAGCTGTTAAGTGCAAGAAGTCAGAACTACCAGACGAGTCAAAAAATGCTGCTAATTTCAGTGAGCAGTTCATTAATTCAGAACCTGTGATGCCAACTAGCGCTGAAGTAGTTCGATAGTTTGGTAAAAATTACCTCAATAGAAATGTTATATTCAACTAGTCCAGTAGATTGTAATGAAATAAAAATTTTGATAAATAAGCAGAAACCCCAGAACATGGGAGTTAATATATCAGCTAAAATATTACAAATAGCGATAGAGTTTTGCATACAGCCGTTAACTCATATTATAAACTATTCTTTAGAATTAGGCATAATTCCCACTATTTGGAAAACGTCACTTGGTAAGCCTATTCCAAAAACAATCTCCATCTACTTATTCAGATTATAGAATAGTGAGTATGTTATGCATTGCATCTAAGCTAGCAGAAACAGTAGTACACAGTCAATTAATAAAGTTCTTAAATGACAACAATATTTTAGCACCCTTCCAGTCGGGATTTCGTAAACAGCATAGCACCTCTACTATGCTGTTAGAGCTTGTAGATGACGTCTTGAAAGAACAAGATAACGATAATGTAACCTCGTTGACATTACTTGACTTGTCAAAAGCATTTGACTGTGTTGATATTCCATGTGTCATTGCTATACTAAAATATATAGGACTATCAGAAAATTGTATCTTATGGTTTGAATCATATTTATACAATAGAAAAATAATTTCAGTTAATCAGAACAATGTATCAAAACCAGAGCAAACAAAAGCAAATAGGGACTTGCTCACAATCGCAGAATGGTGTGGGAATAGAGAGCTATAGTTAAATACCTTATAATATGATAATAATGTTGTTTAAGATACCCTTTCTGAGCCCTATACAATATAAATATTTCATTGGCGATTTATTATTGTTGACAATATAATTTGAAATCGTTGACATATTTAATACAATAAATGCGCCTGGGAATACCGCATGCCATTACACATCATTTTAAACAAACCTGTGGGGCCATATACCTATTAACTATATACTGGTAACACTCTATAAGCCACTATGTACGGAATTGAGGCTAGAGAAGGAGATAGTTTTGTATCTCTACGGGGAACTTGGGACGCAACGCACACGCTCTGACGACACGATCTGATGAAGGAGTAAGGAAGCGCACTATATTATATATTATATAATTTCTCCAATTAGATTGTGACCATTTACCTTCTATATTCAGTTGAACTGTCAATCTCGCGTCACCAAGGCATGTGCACCATACCCAAAGATAGAGAGGATAGAAAGACAGGCTTTCCTTGGCATCAAGTTCCGAACGAAACTCACAGTATATAGTTAATATGTATATGTGTGGAACTATCTGAAACTTCGTGGATGCTCGAACATCTGAAACGACCCCGCCGGGTGGGCGCAACAGATGATGCAACGTTGCCAGAGTAAAAACAATTTCTGTAAGTTTACTTAAAGGTTTCTGATTATTGCAGAACCTTCTGTAAAATTTACTACTGTTTTTACACTTTAACAGACTATCTATAATGGATATTAGATTTGGTTTTCTTGAGAATATCTGCATTTTCATATTACCTTACCTTATCCCATCTTGGTACAACTCTCTGTAAATTCAGGTAATTGTCGAATGTAACAGAATAAGTTAATATTAGTAGAATGAATCAATTCTATAGTAGATGCGTTTGTTTCCGAAAATGCAGACTTGTTTAAGGTTCTGCAATGATATACACATGGCAACATTGCAAACACCAGTAGTTTTATAGTATTTCTAAAAACAAAGTATTTGTTCTAAAGGCAAAAAATTTATAAAACGGAAGCGCGCAAAAATATATCCACAAACATACATGTATAATGTCAGTAAAATTGTCCTGGCAAGAAAATTTGACTGTAGAAAAGCGTTCAACGCAATGTCTTTTTCGAGAATAAAAGTACCTATATACAGCCTTCAATGTCGCCATTAGTAAGTATAGCTATATTTGGAACACTCAACTTAAAAATCAATTTTGTCGTCGAGGCAAATGAAAATAGGAAATGTTATTTTATTCATGATAACTAACCAAACACCTAAAACAAAAATATCCTCACCGACACAAAATTGGTTATTGCAAAATAATTTTAAGACTGGTATAAAATGATTTTATTAATATTTTATTACCACCTTATAAACGTTTTCAAATTCAGTAATAAAATTTTAAAATAATGTTTATATAACTATTTTAAAATTGTCCTACATAACACATAATTATTATTTAGGTAGGATATCGCCAACATAAAATTTTTATAAAACTGTTGTATAAAGCTTTTATAAAATACTCAAAACCGATTCATAATTGTTATCTGTGCTCCTAATATAACTTTCAATAAATACAATTATTTTATAAATTGGGCCTTTTCCGTGTATATAGGGGTCATATAAGAGTTTACAAAATACTTTCAAAATAAGACAGTTATATTATAAACTGTTATATAGCAGTGTACATAGCCATTATAAACATATCTGTGCTACTTGGGATAGGATCATGTGCCGAAAGCAGCATGGAAGTATCGTCTGCAAACATTACAACTAATCCTTCTTGGAGAATTGCAGGCAGATCATTGACAAATAATAGGAATATTAATGGTCCCAGCACTGAGCCCTGTGAAACCCCTTGGTTAACATCGTGACTTTCAGATGTATAGCCATATATTTTTATATGTAATTTTCGACCTGTTATGAAAGATTTAATAAGATCCCATGCCAGCCCTCTAATTCCTAATCTTTGCAACTTGTACACGAAGAATTCAATATTCAATATGTCAAATGCTTTGCTTAGATCAAAGAATAAACCCATGATGTGATTTCTCTTGTCCATCTCACCAGATACAAACTGCAAGAGTTGGATAGTGGCTGTTTCGATAGATTTACCTAGTTGAAAGCCATGTTAATATTTTGTTATTAACTTATGCTTGTTTAAAAATGACATAATCCTGTTGAAAATGATCCTTTCTGTACTACTTGGGATAGGATCATGTGCCGAAAGCAGCATGGAAGTATCGTCTGCAAACATTACAACTAATCCTTCTTGGAGAATTGCAGGCAGATCATTGACAAATAATAGGAATATTAATGGTCCCAGCACTGAGCCCTGTGAAACCCCTTGGTTAACATCGTGACTTTCAGATGTATAGCCATATATTTTTATATGTAATTTTCGACCTGTTATGAAAGATTTAATAAGATCCAATGCCAGCCCTCTAATTCCTAATCTTTGCAACTTGTACACGAAGAAGTCAATATTCAATATGTCAAATGCTTTGCTTAGATCAAAGAATAAACCCATGATGTGATTTCTCTTGTCCATCTCACCAAATACAAACTGCAAGAGTTGGATAGTGGCTGTTTCGATAGATTTACCTAGTTGAAAGCCATGTTAATATTTTGTTATTAACTTATGCTTGTTTAAAAATGACATAAATCCTGTTGAAAATGATCCTTTCTATAACTTTTGAATTTACACATAATAGGTATATAGATATAGGTCTGTAATTTTCATCTCATTCATCTTCATTTCAGCTCATCACCTTTCTTGAACACTGGCAGAACCAATGCAATTTTGAAGATCTCGAGAAAAGTACCTTGCTCAAAGCATTAGTTGATTAGATATGTCAGAGGGACTGAAATTATTTCACAAGCAAATTTCAGGGCTGTAGCTGATACCATCTACACCCGTAGCAGGCTGACTAGTATTATTGTAACACATGTAATACTTCGACAAAATGTTACTTTTTAATGTCCAATTGGTTTTATATCATTTACTTTTGCCAATAAGTTATAGCCACTTATGTACAGCCCGCACGCTCCCGCAAGCCTATTCCAGCTTAAGAGTACGGCCGACATACTACGGCTTGGAGCTTTAGTTAACAAATTACTACTCGCTCAACTGTAATTCGACAAACACATGTCATATATGTTTTTTTCGTAAAATTTTCTGTTCTTTCCAATGGTGCTGACAGTTTTTTCATACAAATTGAATTTAAACAGTTATTCATGTAATATCGTATTTTTGCACCTAAATTGTTTAATAAAAAAAATTTCCACGCAATTTCTCATGGTGGCATTTTGATATTTTGTTCTCAGCATCTTTCTAAACACGTTTCAACAAAAATCATTGATCAAGGAATTTTTCGGAAGTGAAAATCTAATTTGACTCCCCCGTTAGTCCGCTGAATGTGCCCATTACTATGCAATGGTTTTTAATATAATCAAATACAACAGACTGTTAGATGCCTATGCAGAGACAACCATGAGACGGTCGAGTACCATACGGAAACTGGGTCGCTTTTTTCTGGAGCAACCAACAAAATAATTATATACTTACATCCTTGTTGTACATGCTGCTTTCGCATCAAGCCATCCTTGTCTCGCAGATGAGGAAGGTGGAGTTAGATGGCGCTAGCAGCACCGTGTTCCTATTGGACATATACCTATTAACTATTGGACGAAATCATCTGTCATGTCGCCATATTTGTTGTTTTGATTTTGTATTTTATCTATGGTTTTGATAATGAATTTGTAAAGTTTGTGCCTATTGTAATTATTTTTGTGCAAAATTGTGGTTATTGCCGATTTGTGAACTGTAAATCATTTCCTACTTTTGTATAAATTATTTCATTGGGACCTTTTAGTGTAGCGGTATTAGGTTAGGTTGGTTTTGTTTATTGTTTTCTTTTTAAATCAATTTCATGTAAAATTGTGGGTGTTAGGTAATAATTTTAGTGCAGAATTGTGTACAACGTACGTTACTTTTATAAATGTTCGGATTTTGTATTAGTGTAGTGTTAGGTTAGTTAGGGTTATTCGTATAGTGTTAGCTGTTGATATTCTAATGCCCCAAAAACACTGTCTTGTTTTTGGATTCAGTGTACATGAGGTGGACACAACATTACATAAATTATGTGCAGCATTCTATTAATAAATGATTTATTTTATCTGTTTGTTTCATTTTCTTCCTAAAATTTAATTGAAAATAATATAATAATTAATAAATAGATACAGAAAGGTATGCCGCGCATTTTTAAATTGCCTCTAAGAGACATGCACGCCATCTATGCTCACCTTCCTATATAGCGAACCAGTGCAATATTGGCGATACCAAATTTTACATGGAGTTGGGCGTCTCGTGGTTGTCTCTGGCCTATGGATAATTTATCATTTACTATTGTAAAAGTGTGCATTAAAAAGAAACTTTTCCCACTACTTATGATTACATTCTAAATGGAATTTATTGCATTACACTCATCAGTAGTAAATTGCAAACGAAACCACATTTCACAGGAAATGAGAATTTAATGGAGAAAGAAATGTTCATGAAGTAAAAGCTTTGCACCATTTACTTGTGTGAAAGCAGAACTTACCTTATTAATACTGGTAAATTAGATACTTTGGCTCCATTAACTTCCTTAACGCATTTGTTTGGCACATTCATTTTAACAACTTCACTTAAAGGTACATTTTCTTTGACTTCCATTTTATTAATATTACCTACTTTACTACTATCATTACTCCTCACTGGTAGATTATCATTATCTTTAAAATTTTCTTCTCTATTCCTAATTTTAGTACATGTATCACGATCATCCAATTTTATCAATATTCTCGTCGCTGACGCTACTCTCCCAGAGGAAACATTGCTTTTACTGCAATTGGAATATATGCTTTGTACACTATCTGATTTACTTTTCTTCATATTCATTTTTTCGTCACCCTTTTTACTTCCTTTAAAACAAATTGGTATTTTACTCACTTCTTGTGGCCCTATATTGAGACTTCTTCGTTTTAAAATTTTATTATTGTTAATAGTAGGAGCTACATCTGTGGGAAATACACACGAGTATCTTTTGTTTCTTCTTTTTACCCCATCTGTAGGTAATTTACTTATATTCATTCCTTTGGATAAGCTTAATTTTTGAATGTTAGCTTTGACATCATCAGTAATATTAGTCGTTAAGGTTTCCAGTTCCTTTAAATCTTCGTCGGACATATTTTCAACATCTGTATTTTTCACAGAGACAGTGGATACCACCATTTCATCATCCATTAATTCCTTACTGATATTATTTTGTTCACGATTATTTAGTACTAAATCTCTCATGTTTTCTTCAATTCTAATAATATCGTCCTCCAGTGAGATTCTCTTTGTGTTGATTTTTTCAGGTAGAGCGACTCCAGCATCTATATAGAAGTGTTGGCCTAAGAAGCTCATGTCGCTAAAAAAAAGTAAAGCATTAAGCAGACCAGAACAATAGATTTTGTCATAATTTACCTTATTGAAGGTGAGGGTGATGAACTTATTGAGGATTTGGACGCTGCGTTTGTCCTGGATAACAGGAGTTGGGCTGGAGTTGTACGTGCACCAGGTCCGGTAGATTGAGGGCCGCCCATAGCGTTATTACCTAAAAACACATAATAATTATTTATATAGTAAGGTGCTTTCAAAATCATCCATCATTTAACAAGTCAAAATTAAACCATAGTGCCACAGATAATAATTGTAGTAAACAGTCTTTTAAATTAAACATAGGTCATGTAAATACTCGGAAAAAAACAAAATTAAATTAACACAGGAAGTTACATATAATTTGTATTACAGATCACTTGGCAGATGATGAGCAACTTAATAGTCTTAATTAATACGCCAGATTTTACTCCGGTGAGTAATTTTTGCAGGATGAAAAATTCATCACAGAGTAGTAGCTATTTTTGTAAATAAGAAGTAGAGGAAGCAATAAAGAACTTAAAGGATAAAACATCAGTTGAAATATCCACCAAAGCTCAAATCTGCTGGGGAAATTACTACAGTTCCTCTGTCTTATTTAGTAATAATATATTTTATTCCTTTCATTTAAATGTATAATATACACTACAATAAAGGAAAAAGTATTAACGAAAAATAAGTATATAGCTATAGAAGGTATCTTAGATAGAAATAAATATGCATACACATATTGTCGCTCTGGAAGAAAAGTGACGACTCAAAAAACATAGTTTTGCAGAAAAGATTATTTAAAATAGTTAACATTCTAAAAACTTTGCTGAATAAGCTGTAATAAAAGAGATATAACTACTTGTTTTTTTATATCACTGCTATTAAAACAAATCTATTGATTTAATGTAGTGCATTCAGTTCAGAGACACGACTCGAGTAAATTTATGACGTTATTCAAGATTGACAACACTATAATCGTGATGGGGGAACGACAAACGTAAGTGGCGCAATTAAGGCATTTTATTTATGACCTTTTCCTAAGGACATCTCTATCGTATTTGTGAACTTTTTGTGCAAGAAAGCCAAAACACAAATATTGAATTATGTCACATTTCTTCCCGAGCGACGATATGTAAATATAACAGGCTTACCACTATACTCTTCGCTTATTTATTGCACTTTTTATATAATTGTTGCACATTCTATAGAATACTCTTCTCAGTTTTTTTTTTGTAAATAATACTGGTTGTAGACATTTTTAGTTTAATTACAAAACATGAAAAATTTTTTTTTTTTAAATTAATAACAAATTTTTTATTTATTGATAGATTTTGTTCCAAAACAATAGGATTTTTCTTCTAGCTAACAGTAACTTACTGTCCAAATTTCAATACAATCAGACTTTTCATTCTTAAGTTATCGTGCTTACAAGAAACGTGACGGACAGACATTTTGAAAGTTGTTCAGAATTCTATCACCAATACAGTGATATGAAATTTTTTTCTCTACGAGCAATATTACTGGTTTTAGAAATGTGCCGATCAGATGCAATATACTCTTCTTTTGTATTTGCGAAGAGTATAATAATATGCCTACACAGGTCGATTTTTATATTTAAATGTGCATCTTGATATATATACAAGGTGATCCAAAAATGAATAATAAGGGAGATATACTCCTTAAAAGGGACAAAAAAAAATTCAGTTTATCTGCAATATCTTGCGACTCCTTAAAATATCAAATTCATATTTTAAACTTAGTCATAGGCCATCTGGACACCAGTTTACATGGTATCAGTCAAACCTCTTCTATTTAAGGTGTAGTTTTAAGAGGTGTAGGTTTAGGGGGTTTTGGGGAGTATTTTCCTCATAACTTTTATTTTGAATTTCTCAAATTATTGTAAAACTAATTTGCAAATCATTAGACATAAAAAAGATATTCTTATTGCATTTCGATAAACCAAGCCATTCTTGAGTAATTTGTGTTTAAAAAACAATGTGCATTTACAACATTTTATTAATAAATTCTTTTACACATAAAGAAAGCCAGAAACATATCATTGTGTATTATAAACATATGTTATGCAAAGTTTAAGTGGTGTTTTGTGCCAAGATACAAAAATACATCCGAAAACGTACCTGGAAGAGTTTTAGAGGCAGTACCAAAACGCTTTTACAGCACGTAAATTTCCAGAAGTAGTTTTTACCAACCCCCTCTTAGGCATTACTTATTAGGGAGATTTTAGACCACTTAAATTTGCTAATATGTTAAATGCAAAATAGTCGGCTGTCAAATGTACAAAAACAGGCTCCCGTGGGCTCCTTGATGATGCAAGTTTGGGAGTGGTCTCAATCTCTTCGTTTGACCTTGGCAAAACACAATTTCGATGGTAGCACTCTCGAAAATGGTGCGTTCGGGTGCTGCACGCGATAAACAAAATGGCCGTCATCGCAAATACTTTTCCGATTTATCTAAGTAACCGTCCGTTGTATCAAAAAATTTATTATACAAAAAATGTTTATTCTTTAATTATACACAAAAAAGGTTATTACATATTTTTATGTAGGACATACCATTTTCTCTAAAAATGAATTTTTAAGGTTTCTCTATGATATTTCCTGAACATTTCTTTTGAATAGATTAGTGGTGGAAATCACCCCATAACTTGCTTAATTTTGCTACACAATTTACATTTATTATGTTTTTAAAAATGTCTAAACCAATAAGCCCATGGTAGCCTGTCATAACTTTTTCTATTGTTTCAGAGTAGTGGGTAAATAGACTCAAAATGGAGCCTGTGTTTGATGCTAAATTGAAGAAGAAAAGAAAGGCAGACAATAAACCATGCTGTTTGATTTGTAATTCTCAATCATCCGAGGGATGTGTCTCACAGCCTTCAAATGACAGTTATGAGAAAATTGTTGATTGCCTTACGAAGCGAGCAAAATATGGCGAAGAAAACAGTAACAGAATCGTTAAAAATTTCGGCATTGACTTTAATGTTGAGACACTGAAGCATAACAATGTGAAGTGGCATCGATCGTGTTACCAATCTTTTACTCACAAAAAATTAATGGAAAGACTTCAAAAAGATACGAGTTTCCTCCGTCAACGTGTGAAGATCAAAGGTCCTCTACAGAGTGCATACAACCTGAGAGAAATTCAACCTCTACACAGAGTGCCAAGTTTACTAGATCACAAACTGTGGCTTATGAAAAGGACAAGTGCTTCTTTTGTGATCAGCCAGCCCCCAGGAAAGAAAAACTAAGGAAGGTTTCAACCGATAAAGCTGGTAGACCTGACATAGATTTAAAGTCCAATTTGAGTAATCATTACAAACACACCCTGCCCAAGAAAATGTTGATCATAATGGCACAGGCCCTGCAAATTTAGAAGGGCATGAAGAACTACAGGAGAAAGCTGCCATAGTAGATGGCATGGCACTTCTTCATACCTACCACAAACCTAACTCAGTGAAAACATGCCGTGACCTCGGTGTAAGCTTCAGTAAATGGATTGGTCAGAAATTCAGCAATTATAGTGAGGTTCACGTGGTTTTCGACTCTTACAAAGAGAACTCTTTGAAAACAGAGATGAGAGTAATTCGGCAAAAAGGCTCAGATCCAATCCAGTATAAAATCGGACCAGAAACAATAATTGGAAGTACACCAATGAATAAACTACTGGCTCTTGATAAGACAAAGGATGAACTGACAGAGTTCCTTTCTGACCAGATTCTTCAATTCGGTGTGACCTATGGGAAGAAGTTCGTGGTCAGTTGGAAGGACAAAGCAGGTTCATCACATGGTGCTGATGTATCGAGTCTTTCAAGTACCCAGGAGGAGGCGGACACGAAGATCATACTACATGCTGCGTACTTAGCACAGAGAGGAATCAAAAACACTCATGTGTTTTCACCTGATACTGATGTTGTGGTTTTACTACTAAGGCGATATCCCCAACTTACACCAAAGTTTGTAATTTTCCTTGGTCATGGTATGAAAAGGTTTGTTCAGCTAGCTTCAGTTTACAAAGTACTGGGGCCAGGGAGAAATTTATTTTTATTGTTTACACTGTTAATAGATGACTTGAGTGAGATTACTGTTCACAGAGCAACTTTTAATTTTTGTACCCCTATCTCATTTGAAAACCCTAAAAGTAAACTTTCTGAGAAAATGGTACGTCCTACATAAAAATATGTAATAACCTTTTTTGTGTATAATTAAAGAATAAACATTTTTTGTATAATACATTTTTTGATACAACGGACGGTTACTTAGATAAATGGGAAAAGTATTTGCGATGACGGCCATTTTGTTTATCGCGTGCAGCACACGAACGCACCATTTTCGAGAGTGCCACCATCGAAATTGTGTTTCGCCAAGGTCAAACGAAGAGATTGAGACCACTCCCACACTTGCATCATCAAGGAGCCCACGGATGTACATTTGAGAGCAGACTAAAATGTTATACTGAGCATGCACATTAGCTCGAAAATAAGAGATTCCTATATTAACGTTTTGACATGTTTTGAGTTTTTGAAACCATTATACTTTCTTGACTTTAAGTGATGTACCTAAACAATGTAGACACTTTCCGTTTACTTTGTAAGATTTTTGGTTTCAAGTCTATGTTATAATGGCAGGAATATTTCTTTTCAAGCGTATAATATGATAAACAAATATGAAAAAGTCAGATATTATTTTCAATTTTGGTATGTGTTAATAGAATATAAAATTACAAATTTTAGTTACAAAAGTTATTTTATTGCTCTACCATGCCACTGGTGACATGTCTGATATTGTTTACAAAAAAAAGTGGTACGCCACTGATATTTTTCCATGTGGATATTTTTCCTAACTGGCCTGGTCTCGGGCCTGGTTAATTCTACATAAAAACAGTCTCTTGCATTTTTCCCGTCAGACGCTATTGTACGCTATTTAATACCATTTTTTTAACACCCTAAAGAGTAAAATACAGCGGGTTTTAAAAAAATTTAGATAAAACCTCGTTGAAATACTCCGTTTTGCAAGAAATTGTCGCCTTAGAATTTTCGTCATATGCTTAGAGATATTACGCATTTTCGATATTTTTCCATCATAACTCTTAAAGTAGGCCATGGATTTTAAATATCTATAAATCATTTTGTCGCTTATAATAATCGGCACAATTTTCTTAGAAACAATTTTTTTGCACGACCTATATTAAGTGAAATATTCTCGAGGGCCCTGATAAGACAGACAGCCTGTATAGTATTTATCAAATATTACTCACCTAGGGCACCAAATCTAGGACTTGTTGGCAATCTTCCAAGTTGAACTTTATCCTCCTCATCAAGCCTCCTTTTTTCTTCTGCCAATGCATCCTGTTTACTAACTTGAGGTGTTCTCATCTCTTTTAATTTACACTTAAGAGTCGCCATCACATCCTTATCTACTTCCATAGCTTCCATTTTTGAGATCGCATTCTCCAGCTTTATTTGCAAAGCACGATCTAGTGGTAGAATTAGCATACGTTTCAGTACAGGACCTAGCTTTATGACACAGAGCCTCACTGTTGATATAGGATCTTCTACAAATAATAAAATATGTTTTGTGTTAAGTTATTTTATAATGATTAAGTGACATTCAGCATACATGTACCATAAATGTATGTTTTCATTTTCTAATAATGGTATGATGTATCCCTTTTGTAACTGATAACAGCTGTTCTATGTAAAAGCAGAACGATTATTAAATATATTTCCAAAGAGCATTGCAATGAATTATAATTCACTGTCGGAGCTGTGACCAGTACTCAATGAAAGTACTGGCAGTAACCAGTAAGCAGTATCAAACAATTTTTGCTTTACTTGCAATATTTTACAGTACTTTTCAAAAATACTTGAAATATTCAGTAATGTACTTAAAATCAAATAATAAGTAATCTTCAGTATTTTCAGTATTCTAAATACTTAGGAGTGTTTTATAAATACTTGCGGTACTTTCAAGTACTGCCGTAAATGGCCTAGGTTGGAGATAGAGGGTGGACTGGACAGATGTGCTCAAACGTTTAATCAAGAGATTGGACCCCTTTATTCCTGAGGAAGGAGGTGGAGTCTTTTTTTTCCATGATGCAGAATGCCAAAATTAATTTTCATAAGTCTGCCTATTCAAATAGGGCAGAAAAATATGTCATCTCATCAGCTCTTAGCTTGCTTGTAGCATTTATAATGAATTTAAAAATCTATTGCTTTTCCAGTAACAAGCAACACCAATTTTCAAAATTGTTCATCGTGTACTATTTTCACTGATAATTATTCAGAAGATGAACTTGCCGATTCAAATTTGATTACACTGTATTTTACCATCGCCCACCCCGGTGCAGTGGCCAAACATGTCACAACAGGATTTTGCGAAAATTATTTGATTTGTTAAAATAAAATACTCTTTTTCTTAAGTACTTGAAGTAAGTAGTTTATATTTTTACAGTGTTTATTATCACTGAGATTGCTTTGTAATACTGGGAGTACTTACATAAAGTACTTGAAGTAGATTATATGATTTCACAGTACTTTTTTAAGTAACAAGTAATACTTCGTAAGGAATTGTAAAAGTACCCAGTACAAGTACATTGCAAACATGTACTGTAAATTTACAATACCAATACAGAAATGTTAAAAGTACTTAAAGTACCTAAACCACTGCAATACATTTTTGTACTGAAGTACTCAGCTCTGTTGACTCTTATAATTTTCATTTGATCTGTGTTATCATTCAAGGGTTGCCATGTTGGGATACACACATTACACACCAGTGACAATTTTAGTATTAATATTGACTTGGCAAATGAAAATTTATTCAGAATTCTACTCAGTTACTTTCAGCATGTTAAGCTTAATAGTAGTGGGTGTTAATTTTGTTGAGTTTAGCCAGTTAGGTGAAATACCGAATCTGAAGATGTAGTGTCCAACTCAATATCTGTTAATGCCTTGGGATTCCGGCATGGTAGTGCAGTGGGCTAAAGTGTCTTGGTGGTGAGCGCGCTTAGTCACAATGTCTACCATGACCTGAATGACACCAAAGATTAGGGAATTAACAAGATAGGACAGCTGGCGGAAATCCTTTTATCTTAGCAATGGCGCCATTGACCTCGACATTTAAATTGGAGTACTCGAACAGTTGCCACAATGTGGCAATCAGACGGAGAGGATAACATTAGAAAGGGAGACCAATAGTGAAAAATGGACAAGACTGCCCTGATAGAACTACCGAACTGAGCTGACTGTCAGTAGCTATGCAGTCATTAAAAAACAGGTTGCTTTGTAATATATGTCACATGAAGTATTTCTATGTTTATATGTAAGGTATCTATTTGGTTAGGATAGGATTGTACAGTGAAAGAATAATTTTGAAATTTTTTTCTATAAAATGAGGAAAAAACAGCCACACACAGCTGTCATCGAGGTCTATACGTGACGTGCACTTGTCGATTTTAATGAGCTAATCTATCTTTTAGTAAGCTTGGTCAAATTCGTTTAATGCGTAACCTCATGTCCCTTTAAATTGGAGTACATAATTGTCTTCGTCTATTTCGTCTTTTCCGTCTGACTGTCATATCTTGTTAGTTCTCTAATGTTTGATGACACTATGAAAGAGAGAAATTGAATAAAGATTATTTGCAAGCTACTAGTATCACCATTGAAGACGAACATGAACCGATTACAATGGCCGCCATATACTGCCCACCGAAACACAACAACAAAAATCACTTTGAAAGATTCTTCAACACACTAGGAAGTAAGTTCTTTGCAGGGGGAGAGTATAATGCAAAACACCCCACATGGGGCTCAAGAACCACAACTACAAAAGGAAGAGAACTGGTCAAAGCAATGAAGGCAAACAACCTACAACAGATATCTATGAATGAACCAACATATTGGCTGTCTGATAAAAATAAAGTCCCAGATGCTATAGACTTCTGCATCACGAAGGGTAATAATAACAGTAATAATAACAGTACATACACAAATCATGAATAAAGTAAAACAACCCACCTTGCATAATAACAGAACTGACTGGAATGCATTCAGGCAAAAATTAGACAACCTAATTTCTCTAGAATAAATATTAAGAACGGAACTGGACATTGAGATGGCGGCTGAAAACCTGACAAAGAATATGCAAGAAGCAGAGTGGTGGGCTACCCCTAATTATGAAACACTTCTGGGCAAGAGCAACATACCTCCTTCAGTCAAGGGAAAAATTTGCAGAAAAAAGACGCCTACGAAAACAATGGCAGCAAGCTAGGAAATTTAATAAAGCAACCAAAGAATTGAAAGAACTTATTCCAGAAGATCAAAACCGAGGCGTCCAATATTATCTAGAAAGTCTCACACCAACAGAGGCCACAGATTACTCACTCTGGAAAGCAATAAGTAGATTTAAAAGGCCTGAACTACCTAATCCACCAATCAAAAACGACAATAATACTTGGGCCAGAAACAATAAAGAAAAATCTGCAACTTTCTCGAAACATCTAAAAAATGTGTTCCATTCATTCCACTCAGAGTTATCCACTGAAGAAGAAAAACGAATAACTTTCTCGATGTGCCATTCCAAATGGATTTGTCTCACCACAAATTCACAATAAAAGAAGTTAAACCAGTTATAATGAAAGAAATCAATATAAAAAAGGCTTCCGGATTCAACCTGATCTTCGGCAAAATCCTCCAAGAGTCATCTGAAAAATGTTACAAACTCATAACCTTCATTTTCAATGCAGTGATACAGATAAACTACTTCCCCAGTACCCGGAAGGTTGCACAAATCATTATAATCCTAAAACCCAGGAAAAACCCAGAAGCTGTGTCCTCCTACAGGCCTATAAGCCTACTTCCAATAATTTCCAAAGTTTTTGAAAAATTATACGTCAAGAGGCTCAAAATGATAATAGACGAAATGAAGCTGATCCCAGACCATCAGTTTAGAATCCGTAACAAGCACGGAACAATTAAACAAGTACATAGACTAGTCAACAAAATTAACAAGGACTTAAATGCCAAAAGATACTGCTCCGCAGCCTTTTTAGACATATCTCAAGCCTTTAACAAAGTGTGGCACAGCGGCTTGCAGGTCAAATTAAAGAAAACTGCTTCCCTATCCTCACTATCAACTACTCATGTCATACCTAACTGACAGATACTTCTTTGTGAAACAGGGGAATGAATACACTGATTTATATCCGATATATTCAGGCGTACCTCAAGGTAGCGTACTAGGTCCAATATTATACCTACAGCCGACCTACCAACAAGTACCACTACCATAGCAACATATGCTGACGACACTGCAGTCTTGTCATCTCACACTGACCCAACACTGACTTCACGGAACTTGCAAACAAACCTCAACAGAATCGTACCCTGTTTAAGAACATGGCGAATCAAGGTTAACGAAACAAAATCCACTCATGTGACATTTACACTACGTAGAGAAACATGCCCACCTATAAAGATCAACAGCAACCAACTTCCCCAAACAGAAGATGCTAAATACCTTGACATGCATCTGGACCGACGGTTGACATGGAAAAAACACATCTTCACCAAACGGAGACGGTTAGGTCTCAAACTAAGCCAAATGTACTGGCTGATTGGCCGTATATCAAAACTATCCCTGGACAACAAATTACTACTACACAAAGCTATCCTTAAACCTGTTTGGACTTACAGTATCCAACTTTGGGGTACCTCCAGTGACTCCAACATCGCAATTCTCCAGAGATTCCAAAACAAGGTGATACAAACAATTGTTGATGCCTGTACTATGTCTCCAATAAGATCATTCAACACGACATCCCACTAGAATCAGTCAAGGAAGTCATCCACCAGTTCAGTGTTCGATATAATGATAGAGTGCTATTGCACAATAACGTGTTAGCAAACCAATTAAATGTGCCCAATGCAAATGAAGTGTTAGGATAAAACGACTGCTGCCATCCGAACTGATCACAGGACCCAGATAAGTTTAGACTCTAAGACACACATAACACACAAAGGCAAAAATAAACTCTAGACTAAGATTTTAGATAGATTAAGGGAGGTGATTCACTGGAGTGATACTCTACATGTCATTCATTCTATTGTTATAACAAACGCTTATTGCCACTGTAGTCCATGGAAATTAGAATTTGACCTGGACAAAATTAGTAAAAATCTGAATTTGTGCACGTTCTTTGAGATGTTCCAAACCCAAATCCACAAAAATCACAAAAATCCCAACATGGCTACCCAAGATATTGAAGGTCAAAATTTTGCAAATATCTCGCGTCCTATGCATTGGATGGCCTAAGGTCAATATGGACGTTGTAAAGAATTAAATTATCTGTAAGTTGTCTTTTTAATTTTTTAAATATTTAATATTTTCTAGTAATAATTTCAATTTGTGTCCTTACTTGGTAATTAACGTACACACGACGCGACCTACCCGTTCCTTGGTTTTGTCTGTTGCTTTTGTTCTTTTTGAATTTTGTGCCACTTATGTTAAGATTTATTTTATTGACTTATTGTTCAAGTCGTTAGTACTTGGTTACGTAAGACACTACTTCTCGTTCGTGTTTTTTGTGTTACTTTTTGGATTTTGGACCAAGTTTTGCTCTTTGTTTTCTTTATAAATAAATAAATAAATAAATAAGAAATTTATTATGTGCTTATTAAAGACAAATACAGAGTGAATTATGTTTGTTTTAAATATTTTAGACACAGAATGATAAAAGCATCAATTTTTACTACACATAAAAGGTGAATGTTCATCCATACAGACAATTTTCAACTTCACCCTTTGGCTTTAGTCTCAAATGATAATAGGTATAATTAATACATATAAATACACAAATAATATACACAAATTTAAAACAATAACTAAGTAAAATTCACAGGTTTAAATTATACAGTTCACGTTTTGCATATTTCCTAAATTGATCAATTTTCATATTAAAGCAATTGTTAGGGAGAGCATTAATTATTTTAGTTGCTATGTAAGTAAAGCTTGAATGAAATAAAGTTGTAGTATGCTGTGGAATATCTAAATCATTCCGATGTCTAGTTGTGATATCATGTACATCAGACCTATATCTTAACTTATTGTACAAATATTTAGGCACTTTTTCAGTTACAATTTTAAATACAAAACATAACAAATGAATTTTTTGTCTTTCATCCATCCGTATCCACTTGATTTCGTTTATATGATAACTTGTAGGCTCTCTTCTGGGTAGTTGTAAACAATATCTTATTCCTGCATTTTGTACTCTCTGAATTCTTTTTTTGTTTTTTCCTTTAGGCATGGGTAATATACACAGTCACAATAGTTAAACAATGATAGCACTAATGAGTCAACAAATAGAAGTTTGACGTCCCTAGGTAAAATATTTTTATATTGATAGAAAGCTTTCAGTCTCATGAAAGACACTTGAAATTTACTTTGCACATGTTGTTCAAAATTTAAGTTCTCATCCATTATTAGACCAAGATTCTTTACACTTTTTTTGTACTCTAGAGTTTTACCTTTTATTTTAACTTCATAGTTCAATTTTATTTCATTTAAAAAGTTTTTAGAGCCAAATGCAATTAATTGTGATTTTGTGGGGTTGACTTGAAGGCCAATGTTGGTTATATAGTCCACAAGTTTATTAACGTCTCTGTTTATGACTTCAATGGCCGCTTCTGTGTCTCCCTGTGTAAAACTATAAAGAAGCTGAAAATCGTCAGCATACATATATAGCTTGCAATGTTCTAAAATTACAGAAGCATCAAAAGTAAAGACGTTAAACAATAATGGTCCTAATATTGAGCCCTGAGGTACTCCTGTTTCGACAGTACATGGTTGTGAAAATATATTAACATTCTGTTGTTGAATTCTAGTAATAACCCTTCTTTCATTTAAGTAATCTGAAAACCATAGTAATGCATTTTCTCTAATGCCATTAGACTGTAATTTAGCTAACAGAAGTTCAAAATTCACAGAGTCAAAGGCTTTCGACATGTCCATAAGTATTAGAATAGTTGCCATATTTTTATCTTTTGCTGAAATAATATCATCTACAATACAAGATAATGTTGTTGCAGTGCTAAAACCTTTTCTAAATCCAGACTGTCGAGATGGAAATAAGTCATACATATTTAAATGTTCATATAATTGATTATACACTATTTTTTCTAAGATTTTTGATTCAACAAGTAAAATATTTATTGGGCGTAAGGAAATGAAGATGATGAAGATTAAGGAAATCTCCTTCACTGTATCTAATTTTGGAATTGGCTGAATTATACTTGGTTTCCATTCTTTAGGCATTCTACCCATTTCTAGTGACATGTTTATTATATGAGTTAGGGAAGGCAAGCAATAAGGAAGAATCAGCTGTAGCATATGTGCTGATATCCCATCAATACCAATCGATTTTAATTTAATTTTATACAATGCCTTTTTTATATCTTCTGCTCCAATTATTTCAAAACTAAAATTTGGTATGTCGTCTTTTTCATTATAGTGATCTATTATATCTCTGCTTATTTGAGTTTTTGTCACACTTGTTTGAAAGAAGTTGCTAATAATTTGAGGATCATTTATATTTGGTGGTAACTCCAGATTTGAATCTTTTCTCCTTATTCCAAGTTTTTGTACCTCTGACCATATGTTTGCATTTTTGTTTTGATGCTGTCCAAATCTATGTCCATAATATGCAACCTTTTCTCTATTTATTGCTTTTTTTCACTTCTTTTCTAATCTGTTGATAATAAGCACGTGTTCCATCTGTTTGATTTTTGCAGTATTTCTTTCTCGCTTTTTCTCTTTCTCTCATTAGGCATTTAATATTGAATGTAATCCAAGGTAGGTTTTTTCTTGGTCTTAGTTTACTTGTTTTAAGAGGAGCATGTATATCAAAAATGTTTACAATTTTTTCATTAAGGAGTTTTAACTTATTATCTACATCTTCTGTCATATAAATATCAGTCCAATTAATTTTTTCAGCATCCCCATAAAAATGTTCGATGTCCATATTCCTATAATCTCGATATGTTTTCACTGTCTCCCCCTCTGCATCTCTCTCCATTTTTAATGTGCAGTAAATTAGATCATGATCACATCCCAAGTCTGACATGTCAATTGTTCCCGATTGTAGAGCCTTCGTTGTTATGTCTGTAATTATTAAATCTATAAGAGTACCAGTTGTCTCAGTTGTTCTAGTGGGTTCTGTCACTAACTGGTTTAAATTAAATATTTGCAATATATTGGTAAAGTGTTGTGTGGCAGGTACATTTTTCAACATTGATAACGTTAATTCACAGTTTAGTGTGGTGTTTTAAACCGCAGATTTTGGACATTATGGGAGATTACACTTATCCAGACCTATCCAGAGCATGAACTTACATCCTTATCACTGTCAACGTGTCCAAGCACTAGAACCTCAAGATTTTATAGAGCGAATGCAATTTTGTAGGTGGATTTTAAGAAAACACACGGCAAATGAGGATTTTTTAAACGTTCTGTGTTTCTCCGATGAGTCTGTTTTACCAGAAACGGAGTATTTAATTTTAAAAATATGCACTATTGGGCAGACGAAAATCCACGTGTAATAAGAAGGGCGCATTTTCAACGACAGTTCAGCCATTAATTTGTGGGCAGGAATTTGCGGTCATGAAATAATTGGACCTATACAATTACCCGCTAGATTAAAAGGTGATGTATACTTAAATTTTTTGCAACAAACATTGCCAAATTTGCTGTAAGATGTACCCTTGGCTTCGCGCAGAAAAATGTGGTATTTGCACGATGGCACGCCAGTCCATTTTAGTCTGGCTGTTCGAAATTTTTTGAACAGAAAGTTTCCTCGACGATGGATTGGACGTGGCAGACCAATACCATGGCCTGCTACATCGCCAACTTGAATCCGATGGGCTTTTATTTTTGGGGCATTTTAAATCTCTGGTTTACCGTGATCCAATTGACACTTTACAACAATTGCAACAACGGTGTTTTTTGTTGTGCATAGAAACCATAAAAAATGATCCTAATACACCAGATGTGTTGAACGGAGTGCGTATGTCCTTAGTTCAACGTGTCAAAATGTGTATACGTGGAGATAGCGGTCATTTCGAATAATTTTTGTGAAAAATATCAAAATAATTGTTCAGTTATTGGGAGTTACCTATTTGGCATTAAAGGTATGATTATTATTATTATTAGTATTCGCTGTCTTGTTTTGATCTGTTTATTATACATTGATTTTTATAGAGACCAAAGACTCGATTTTTAGTTTTCGATACCTGATTGGGAAAAATTTTGCGCTCAATTCGTTAAAAAATCAGATTTTTTCCTAACTTAAAATACACAACTATTTTCTATTGTCGTATCTCAGAGGTCTAACTGTTCGTTTTCCAATTTCATAAAATAATTACTTAATTTTAATCATTTAACACAATGTTACAAATGTTAATAAACCACTTTTAAATTTTATAAATTCTTATAAACGACAATAAACTACAATAACTTTGTTCCAAATTAAAAAACACATGTAGATAAATCCTATTTAAACCCTTGCGGCCATGCTATGCTTGCGTTGTGCCTAAAGAGAAGGAATTATTTACATTTTCATAATTAGTGGTATAAAAAGTTCGATACAAGTAATCCCATCAAAGTGCCGCACTTCTTCCGGCGGGAACACAAGTCGGGTATTACAGTTTTTTATTATTTCTAATATTCGGAACTATAACATCCATTGACAGTGATTCTCAAATGTTTCCTAACTTAACAATAAAAATTTAAACCTAGCTCAGTTTTTTTCAAAGTGCCCCTAGAAAAGAAAGTCATGTAGGTTTTTTGTTTGTCTGGTCAGTCCCTATTACCATTTTTTTTTAATGGCATGAAACTAATTACACCCTGTATTTGCAAAAAAAGCTACTTTCGACCTTGAATTTTTCGAAAACGGCGAGGTTTTGGGGGAAAATGAAAAATACCAATCTTGTAGATAATTGGATTCTCTATAACTTTCATATTAACTTCATTACTGTTTGATTTTTTGACACGAGATATTCACGAAAAACCATATTTTTGAAAGTACAACCTTGAACATCTCGAAAAAGGGGGAGAGGGTTGGTAAAAATAAAAAAGACAACTTTACCACAGAGAAATAAAACTTCCTCTGCGGAATGAGGCCGAACAAGCTGAATTTTTGCAGAGACCTTCGTTTTGATGTTCTAATGAAGCACAAAAAAATCTCATATGCCTACCCTTGTGCGTCTTGAGATATCGAAGGTCAAAGTCATGAACATCGGTTTTTCGCGAAAATCTCGCTTCCAGTGCATCTGACGTCGTAAGAACCCATAACAAAACATACGTAAAATAGTATTCTCTACAAAATTGTTGATATAAATTTTTTTCGTATGACCAACCGTTTTCCAGATATAGCATGATAAAGCGGGAGCGCGCATTCGTAATAGGTAATACTGTATTATACTGCAGAGCTATAACTATAAAAGCACTTTTCTTAACTTTTCCCTTTATCATGCTATATCTCGAAAACGGTTGGTCGTACGAAAAAAATATATATAAACAATTTTGTAGAGAATACTATTTTACGTAAGTTTTGTTATGAGTTCTTATGACGTCAGATGCACTGGAAGCGAGATTTTCGCGAAAAACCGATTTTAATGACCGTTGACCTTCGATATCTCAAGACGCACAAGGGTAGGCATATGAGATTTTTGTGTGCTTCATTGGAACATCAAAACGAAGGTCTCTGCAAAAATTCAGCTTGTTCGGCCTCACTCCGCAGATGGCCTTTTTTTTTAACTTATTTCTCTGGAGTGACTTGTAGATAATTTAATTCTCTACAACTCTAACATTAACCTCATGGGCATCTGATGCATAGGACGCGAGATATTTGCAAAAAACTTTGACCTTCAATATGTCGGGTAGCCATGTAGGGATTTTTGAGATTTTTGTGGATTTCGGTTTGGGACACCTCAAAGAACGTCTGTACAAAAATTCAGATTTTTACTCATTTTATTTTTACTGGGCAGATTGCAGAACTCACCAGGAGTAATAATAAAGAAAAAAAAATTAAGGAAATTTATTGCTCCACCACTTCCCCTGTGAGGACATTGCTATAAGACTCATAGAGTGGCCGTTGTAGGGGCAGGACTGTCAGTGATGTCTTTCGTCAAATATAAAAAAAATTAATATCACTCATACACCAAATTAAAATTATATAACACACAGTATCATGATGTATGCCCCTGATTATACAACAAACATCTCTTGTTATAGTAATGAATATTTATGGTTTAAAATATACACTTTCGTAAAAATTTAGCTCTAACCTTGTTAACTGTTAAAAATAACACAATTGACTTATAAGGAATAATTACCTATTAATTTTAGAAGTGGTTCAAAAAAGTGCTCCTTAAAGTATTTACTACTGAATATGTCTATAGCACGAATACACATATTAATAAATATGTGTCTGGTATAGCAGCACCTCGAATTGCCCAACAAATTAATGAGATTGTCACGAATCCATTTTCGATGATTTTCTTTTAAATTGTAACGAAGAAATATTAATACTGTTGCTGCTGCTTGGGAACGCACAGGTCTCGCTCTCTAAAAAAAGTGAAATAAACATATTACACAGTACATGCAAGAAGGTTTTTCTAAAAAGAGATGTTCAATATACAGTGTGATCCATTTATAAGATCGCAACACCCCTGTATACCCGTTAATTGATGCTTGATTATCTTCAAACTATGGTGGTAAGAAAAGATCGATAAGGTGATTCTTTGAACTTAGTAATTAATATATGATACATGTCAGTAAGGGGGTTTGAAAAGTCGATTTTTCAAAAAAAGTATTTGCGATTTTTTTAGAAAAAAACTAATTAGGTATTCCTAATTAGCAACTTTTAGAAACCCCTTTGTACAAGATTACATCGCTAAGAGTTCCAAGGCGTTTGAGATAGTGGCCTCCAAAAAAAAAAAAAATTCTTGAACCAAAACTTATTTTTATCTGTAAAATGGATTCTCAAAGCAAAAAATGTATTCTTCATTTTTTGTTCAGAATAATGCATTGTACTAGACAACTAGACTGAATTGATTTTACAACAAAATAAATAAAAGAAATAATTTAGAAAAGTGAAAAAAGATAAAAAAATTGACACTTGCAATAACTTTTGTTTTCAATTCTTACTTAGGTCTTTATTGAAGATTTTTCATTAGAAAAATTATAGATATGTATGAATTAGAATTTTTGCCTTATTAAATAAATAATTATTTTGTTTTAAAATCAATTCAAACTAGTACAATACATTATTCTGAACAAAAAATAAAGAATACATTTTTTTGATTTGAGAATCCGTTTTACAGATAAAAATTAGTTTTAGTTCAAAAAACTGGTTTTTTTTACGGCCACTGGCTCAAACACCTTTGAACCCACTACGATGCAATCTTGTACAAAGGGGTTTCTAAAGGTGTTGATTAAGAATACTTTGCTAGTTCTCTTCTAAAGAAATCGCTAATACTTTTTTAAAAATCGATTTTTCAAACCCCCTTAATGTTGCACATTACTGACATATCACATATTACTAAGTTCAAAGAATCGCCTTATCGATCTTTTCTTACCACCAAAGTTTGAAGTTAATCAAGTATCAATTAACGGGTATAAAGGGGTGTTGTGATCTAAAGTGGGTCAAACTGTATAAGCGCTCTGAATAAATTTATTCGAACTAAAACTACTGAACTTGTGGTTTTTGTTATTAAATAATAACTGAAAACTACTTAAACAAAAACAGAATTTATAATTTAGAAACATTTTTTCCTCTTCACAAGAATCAATATTATAATTTTCCATTTCCATTTTATTTTTGATGAAATATTACTTAAAAAATTTTACATGTTTTTTTTATTTTACTTCGATTTAGGGGTGGTTTAACCCTCCAAGGGGGTTAATGAATAAATTTCAAAACTTTTTTAGTAATGTTTCATCAAAAATAAAATGAAAATGCAATACAATTTAGGGGTAGGATGGGGGTAATTCTATCCCCTTAAGGGTTGAGAATAATTTACTTTTGCCCGGCAATGTACATTCAACCAAATTTGAAGCAAGTAGAAAAAAAATATTTTATAACAATTTTTTTTAATTTTAAGTCGATATAGGGGTGGTTTTAACCCTCTTTGATGATTTCTAATCATATAATTTGGCTATTTGGGGGAAATTATACAGACAGTTTATGTAATAAATTGCCTAGTAGCTGCTATGGGTTACGATTTATGTCCACAGCATTGTAGCAATGAGATTCTCTTGAGTCTCTACTACGCATATTTTCACTGTCATTTGAGGTAGGGAATCATAAATTGGGGATAGCGTACACATAAACCACATATCCATTCTGCAGAAATATGCCTTGAGAATTATTGCGGGACTAGGATTTCGTGAAAGTGGCGGTATATATTTAAAGATTTTAACTGTAACTAGCTTATATATTTTTGAAGTGGCTGGAAGACCTCGGACGTTAGCCAATTGGAATTTTCAATAAAGCTATATACTACTACTATTTTTGAAGTATGTCTATATGTTTACAAGAATAAGCACAAGTTTCTTGCTAATCAAGTCAACCATGTTCACAATATAAGATTTAAAGGACTACTACAGCCAAACTCTTGTAAGACGGCTTTATATCAAAAAAACTTTTTTTTACAATGGATGTAAATACTTAAACTTTTTATCTGATGACATTAAATCATCAGGGAACATCTGGGTTTTCAAGGCAAAATTGAAAAAATTATTGATAGAAAAAAACTGCTACGAAATTGATGATTTCTTCACATAATTTTTATTGTTTTCTTTCTTTCATTTATGTTTGTTTTCATTTGTAAAGACTGTTTGTTTTGCTTTTTACAATGTGTCCAAGTCCACAACTCTCGCATTTTCAATATAAGCTGTACAACTTGGCGCAAGAAATATGAAAATGTTACTATATTTTTACTACTACGTATGAAGAGGGATCAAACTTTTAATACTTACTGCATCATTTGTTAATTTTAAGATGACAGATGTGAAATGTTGGTGTATGAAATCCGATGGCATACAATTAGGTAGATGTTCAAGCTGTTGCAAGAAAGCCATTTTCCTCCTCCAGTTATTGCATTTAAATAATTCCACCTGGCACTTCAGCAAAGCACGACCAATTTCCAATGTTATCTGACTAGTGTTTTCTCTAGAAAGAATACCAGAAACACAAAGCAGTTCAACAGTAGTACCAACATTTGGTACTAGGGCTTCTATGACTTCTTCCGAGTCATCACGTAATAACTTAATTATATCTGGTACTATATATTTGTTCTGATCACCTAGCAATGATATTACGCAATAAATAATTATTGTCTGAAAGCAAATATAGGAGGATATCCTACTCATGATTTACTTATACATACATAATAAAGGGTGATAGTGATGGTGTTAAAAAAATGTAGTTACTGATAGATGCTGATCTCTTAGACCAGTGTAAATGTTTTTGTATACTAGCATCAATAAATGATTATTATTATTATTTCCTAAAAGAAATAAATGTACAGGAATGGTATAATTGATTGCGCACTATCCCAGTAAAAATTAAAGTCATCTAAAAAAGTATCTGGTAATTAATTATACGTATACAGTTGTGTTAAAGTGTAACCAAAGACTTTTGTAAATACTGTACATAATTCTCACTATAGTCTGTTTTTAAACCAGGAGGAGCGTTTTAAATTTAACGCGCTAAATCATACATCTGTGATTGGATAAGCCTTCGTCAGTTTTACACAAGACAACAGTCGTAAATTTTCACATTGTAAAAATTTTAATTTCATGTCATAAATTATTTGGTTATAATTTCTATTTTATCGTCTGCACATTATATATCAGTTTTTAATCTCTTTTGTATAAATCTGAAGGTAAAAGTGACTAATTACTTCGATTCATTATATAATGTAATAAAATACACACAGAAACACCGTAATCGGGTATTGTTGGTAGCCCAAAACGCCAAAAAGGTTTTAGTGTATTTTCTAGTTACTTTTATGGTGTGAATAGAACCAACACCACCTATAGACAAGGTGGTGTTGATAGAACTTCCATGTTTACTCTTTCTGATTTAAAAACAGACTATAGTTACATTCTTTTGAAAAATACCTAGGGTCAACTTTATCATGAAATATGTCGGTTGACAGTTATTTTTTTAAATATGAGGGAGTTTTGCTTGTACCCACAGTGGATTTTCTGTTATCTAATAAGACAATATATAGTGCTTCTACTTTTCAATATTTCCCTTGACATTTTATTCACATTTGATAATTAAGCATTTTCTAAGTATTAGCCATCCCTTATAGACTATCGGCAGAAAGGCTGAACTTACTATTAGCGCTCATAGCGACCTAGTCAATAATTTAAGTACAGTACCTATTACATATATTAAAAAATGCCGTTTTTTTATTAGCTCGTGCCGAGCCGAATTTCCTATTTCACCAACGCAATTTACAACAAAATGCCAATCTTCCTTTTTCCATAGAGACATCATACGACCTTCCACTTGACATATTTATTTAGATATTGAGGTTTGAAAATTGGATATTTTTGTGATTTTACCATTTCTGTTGAGGTTATATTTAAATTTAAAATTGGGATTCGCGATAGCCGATTACATTAACTGATGACCACCCAAGAGATTTTTCTTGGTTTCGAGTTCCGTTACTGGAGTACTTTAATAAAAAAAACATTTTTACTATTTGGCAGATATTCTTGATTCTAAAATTACCTTCCGCTTATTATTACTCACCTAACTTTTAAAAATATTATCATTTTGCCTTTTTCGGCTATAATTATGGGAATATTTAATTTATTTTTTATTTATTTATGCTGGGGCCACTCAAGTAAAGCTAGTGATCTGCTTGTACCGCAAAAAAGGATTGTAAGAACAATATTATTCAAAACTATGGGTCATTCCTGCAGACAGTTGTTTATTGACTTAAAAATACTAACAGTTCCTTCTCTTTATATATTAGCGTGTTATTCATGTGAAAAAGAATACCTCCTAAGTGACAAATTTTTCAGATAGAAGAATAAATTATAATATGCTTAAAAAATAATTTTCTATTGCCAAATCATCACAACCAATAGGCCCACAATAATGCCTATAAAAATTTATAATCATTTGTCTGACAACAGCAAACAAATATGCAATCTAATTGAATTCAAAAAAGTCACAAAAAATTATCTCGTGGAAAAAACATTCTATTCTGTTGATGAGTACTCTAGATCCAACATAGGAATATTAGAATGAAGTTAATTGTATTACATTCATCGTATAATTTATGTTTTTTGTCATATCGTGTGTTTTACCTATTGTACTTAAATGTTTATTTATGTGCATAGTTTACAGCATCTGTTTTATAGTATCACCATTGTATTATTTTATTCTTACAAATAGGTATCCATTATTATTTATTGTATTAATACTTATTTTATATATTTTTAATGTATTGTTTTCTTGTACTGACATATTATTTTATACATATAAAACATGTCAAATGAAAATAAAGGTATTATTATTATTATTATTATTATTAAACTTTTCAGGAAATATTTTTCATTAAAAAATTACTTAGTTATTATTTCTACTCGACTAGCGTTTAACATTTGTAAAATCTGAACGATAAGCCTCTTTTTTCGGCAATAATTGGTCAAATCCGTGCCACTGTATTCAAAAATGTTAACGTCATACTAAAGGAGCTGCAAACCATAACCTATAAATATAATAATTTCAACGGATTCAACACAATAATATATAATGCTTATGAAAATTGTATTTACTTTGAAAGAAATTGTATGTACTTACGATGAATGATAATTGAAGAAAGAAACGACATGTTCTTTATTCAAGAAAATATAAAAAAAAACAAAAATCACTGCACAATTATATGGAAAAATTCCACACTGCGGCGCTACTAGACATTTTGCCGATAGTTTATAGATAATTTTTTTACACTTCTCAAAACCACCCTCTATATCAATTCTATCTAAATGTCAAAATGAATTTTATTTATTCAGTTACCTAATATCCTGGCAATTTCATGGATACAACCTGCTACAATTTTTCTCACAAGGTAACATGGATCGCCTGCTAAATCTTTAAAAATTGTGTACCAAACCATAATATCTGAGGGCATTTTGTTAACAGCAAAATAAGTTACAGCAGGTAAATTGTAAGCACAAGATTCTCTGCATGTAACACCCTAAAAAAATATTTATAATAGATTCGGTTCATCTTTTATTTAAAAAAAAATTGTTGAATTATTGTTGTCAATTCAAAAATTTTTTTGTGACAAAGTTCACTTTCTATTCTGTAAAATGACTGCTGACTTTTTTATTTAAGAGTATGGGAATAACATATCAACTAGAACATCAACATCTTAGAAGCTGAGATCATCTACATTTTCCAGTTCACCGACTTTAAAGTCTATAAAAAAAATTTAATTTTTAAAGTAGACAAATGTACTGGAAATTAGTGATGATAATATATATAAATAAATAATTGTCGCTTAATATTTTTTTAATCAATATGTTATTCCCTTTAGATGACAAATCCCATGAATATAATACTAATCTTATTCATTTATTTATCACATATTTTAAATAAAGTAGGGTTTTTTGGAGTTCACAGATGACATAATTCTTTCCAGATTTTCGATTCCATTTTAATTGATCAACAAAAATTGTAATGTTACTAACAAACCATGACACAAAACAAGCGTTTCAGAACCCCATTTTTTAATCTTTGGCAGGGGCACAAACTTAACTATCAACTGCACTATATTTTCTTATAACCATTACTTGGTTAGTTTTCAAAATATTGACGAAAAAGCATAAAAAAGCCCATTACTTTATTAGCATTGTTTGAACCTGGAAAAAAAGCGGAGGTGTATAATATCTCACAATAAGTATAGTACTCTAAAATAATTCCATTTTTTTATGACAGTGATCTGTGAAGACCAATGTCAGACACAAATACTTTATATGTTTGCCTTCAGAGTCTGCATTAAAATTTCAGAACAATTAATATTTTGAAAACTGTTTGACTCGACGATCCTGACAAAATAATAATATATATTATGTGTATAGATTTATCGAAGGCTTTCGACTCAGTAAATCATGAACTTCTTTGCAAAAGACTGGAACTGTATGGAGTAAGAGGTATTGCACTGCGGCTTGTAAGATCATATCTAGCAAATCGAATGCAGTATGTGGGAGAAACTGATAAAGATGGAAAGTTACTTAAATCAGAAAAAGTTAGAATAAAAAAAAGTGTACCGCAAGGTTCAATTTTAGGACCCTTATTTTACATAATTTATACCAACTGTATCAAATGAGTATATGGTCTTTATGCCGATGATACTACACTTATTTTTAGCGAAAAAGATCAAAATATCTTATTACAGAAAGTTGTTGATACAGTGAACTTGCTTCAGGAATATTTTTCTGCAAATGATCTTTTACTCGATGTTGGGAAAACACAATTACTTTTTGGCAATAGAAATCACGAAAGCATAACTATACACTATAAAAATGAGCAATTGATATCAAGTGAGAGTGTTTTATTCTTAGGTGTTAATATTGATAGGAGATTAGACTGGAAGCTGCAAATCAACGCACTAGCACAAAATATTGCAAGATATTCTTATGCACTGCGAGTAATAAAAAATAATGTCAGTACAGAAGCTGCGCTCTCTGCATATCATGCTTACAGTCATTCGAGAATTAGATACGGAATAATTTTTTGAGGCAGCTCCAGTGACGTACAAAGAATTTTAATATTACAAAAAAAAGTGTCTAAGATCCATATACAAAATGAAGCAAACTGATAGTTGCAAAGAAGTTTTTATTAATAAATTTTTTTTATCAATAATAGCCATGTACGTTTATGACGCCGTCTAATTTGTTAGTGAAAATAATCTTTTTGAGGATTGTGACACAAAACATGAGTACAATACAAGACTGAAAAATGATTTAATAGCTGATAGATGTAATATGCATATATTCAAAGAAATGTACATTTTAGTATGATAAAAGTATACAATAAATTTCCGATAAATTATAGAAGTCTCAAGAAAGGCAAGCTTAAAATTTTATTAAAAAACTATATTTTCAATAAACCTTACTATACATTACAAGAATTTTATGATGACAGGGAAATAGGTAAAATAATGTTAAATCGACTTAATGTAAAAATGTATTATTTCATAAGTTTTAATAGTCATGATTTGTCTTTTAAGTGTCCTTTTCTTTGTTAGATATAAGTAATGACATTAATTTTTATATGTACAGACAAAAATGTTAATTGTAATGGTATTTTATTTTCTTATTGTGACATGTTCCACACCCGATGAGGTTTTTTTTTATTGTAATTGTTATTATGGGAACTAATAAACGATTATCTATCTATCTATAGGCAATTTCTCACTTATCTTTAGATCTAGAAATTTAGAACCTGAATATGTTATAAGATACATATACATTATACAGTGAGGTCCATAAATAACGGATAAATTCATTATCTACGCAATTTACAATTTATGAGTAGAATCCTCCCCCTTCAACCCCCTTGGAGTGACAGCTACCCCTTTAAAATTTTTAAATGGAACGAGGGTGAGTGTGGTAGCTCTGTTGAAAGGGTTTTTGATTCTCTATCCAGCAATATAAGGTTTTTTGAATTTTGTATATTCTTTATCAAGAAAATTAAATTTGAGAATTTTAAAATATATTTGAAATGTGTCCTAATAGTCTAAGAGTTGGCTACAGAGGTTGGCATGTGTAGTCCAAATTTTACCCAGTACAGGTTCGATTCTTACCGACACAGTAAGAGGTCGGCTGCCAGAAGACAGTCTGGAAGGATAACGGGTGGGTGAATGGTCAAAGATGGAACTTTTTCAAGTAAAAAAATTGATAAAGTGTAGTAATGAAAATTTGCAGAATGACTGAAGACAGTATAAATAAGTAGGGAAAAAATCGTTAGAAGGGTGAGTGGAAGGTAAAAGGCCACCAGAAGGCGCCAAAGTTGCAATTGTGCAATTTTTATGTGATCAAGTGCGTTTCTCACAATTTGCGTACTTATTTTTTGTTTCAAAATCAACTTATGTGCAAAACGCCAGAAGGGTAATTGGAAGAAAAAGAGAGAAAATACCGATAATAAGAGCGTCAGCGCCTTATGCTTATACGATCTACAGATTTATCTTAACTTTTCGGCAGATATAGTAGAATCCATTAATTTAGCAAACTTACATTTAAATCAAGATTTACAACATGTGTATCAATGGGCCACAGATAATTCATTGGTGATAAATCCTATAAAATCTCAGGCAATTATGTTTAGTCGGTCTGGTTTCGACACTAATAATTTCAATATTAAACTGAACAACAATATAATTGAATGGAAAGAATCTGTCTCGAATTTGGGATTGATTATGGACAAAAAGTTAAACTTTGATAAACATGTCAGTAAGGTTTGCCAATCAAGTTTCTTCAAATTAAAAAGTATTTATGAATTTCGGGATAGCCTACCAATATCAACAAAGTTGATGTTATCTGACATGATTGTACTATCCATTGCCAATTACATGGATGTCGTCTATGGACCTTACTTAACAGGTTTTAATACATATAGATTACAAAAAATACAGAATTCTTGCATAAGATTTGTGATGTCTTTACCAAGACGAGAGCATACCAGTCAACATATCAGAGCATCGTGTTGGCTTACAATGGAACAGAGAAGACTTTTACATCTGAGCTGCCTGATACATAAAATATTGAAAACTAATAGTCCGACATACCTACGAGAACTAATGATACGTCGTAGAGAATTGCATAATGTAGAAGTTAGAAACAACAACATGCTGTCTATTCCCCAGCACAAGACAGAGTTTTTTAAAAACAGTTTTAGTTATCAGGCAGCTCATATTTTTAATAAAATGACATGCTTACAGAATGATACAGTCAGCGCTGTCACTCTCAAAAGGCAGGTCAAAGACTTCTTATGTGACAGCCAGTGAATGTTGTAATGTTTTATTATTCGACGCTATAATAATATATACTATTTTATTTATTTTTGTTCTTTTAACTGTCCTATTATATATTAATATTAAGTAAATGTAAATTAGGTGTAAGTGAAAACACGCTATGCGGTATCTTCCACCTTTTGTCTGTAAAAATTTGTTTTTTTTCTGGCAATAAATGTTTATTTATTTATTTATTTATTTATTCGATCAACCACTTTTCTCTGTATTTTCACAATTTACATCATCCAGTGTACTCCTGGCGGTTTGTCGAGATAATTTGGATTTGTTTGATGTTTATGAAACTATTCGTCAACTGCCAGAAGTCAATTAGGAAGACATAATTATTATTTTTATTTACAACAAACTTCTCTAATACAGAGCCTTCATTAATGACCGTAAGACACGTGACCAGTTAATTTGAATTTTATCTTTGTCATGTTTATGTCAGGTTTTCTAGGGATTTATCATGAATTTGTTGAATCCTACGTAGATCGCTCATTGCATCTTTACAGAGCCTAAGAAGCAAGCAGCGTCGCCCGATTTGACAATTCTCGAGCAGTCTCTAAAATATTAATCTGTGACATGACATCTAGTTATTTTCTAGTGCATAGACGTACGCACGGAAAGTGTTTATTTCGTTATTTACAGTCCTTTTTCATTTCCAAGTGTCTTTAATTATTTTTACTATTGTAATTTGCGTATTTATCAGTTCTATTCCGAACTACCTAATATACAAATAAATTTGCTATTTTTGGTGGTAAGTAATAATAAAGAGAATGATAATTTTAGGTTAAGTGTATTTCTAATGTTTCAGAATGGCTTTTACGCCGAAACAAGATGCCTTTATTTTAATGGCCCATTTTCGAAGTGGATCTCGCAACGCAGATGGATCGTGGATATATTCATTTCAATCGTGCATTGATCAATTTAGGGAAGAATTTCCTAATGCAAATATTCTATATGACACATTGGCCCATCGTAAGCACATAGTCCTTAAACGTTTTGCAGAAAAACACTGCATTTGCATGGGAAAGCCAACTGGGAGGAAAACTATTTTAACTGAGGTGGTTATGAATGACGTTCGGGAAAGAATGGATCAAAGCCCAACAAAGTCTGTATCAAAGTTATCTGCTCAAACAGGTAATTTATCTCTGACTTTTTTGTCAATTTGATTACCTACATTAAGTTACTGATAGCTAAAACTTTTGCTTTACACGTCATGGAATCATAGTTTGAATAAAAATAAATTAGTGGGATTCTCTCAATAGTCGAAGAGCTCACGATATTTTCCCAATGTCATTTCAGCATAGGTAAGGACAACTCGGAATTTTTACTGTTACGTTAAAGTTGGCGATTACATTTCACAGTTTGCCGATGAGGAATACGAAACTTGCACATTTTTTTTATTGCATAAAAATATTCAAATATGTAAGAAAATGAGATATGTAAAATATGAGGCTTTAAATGTGAGTAAATAATTAAAGTGTTAAGCTTCAGCTGGTCATTTGAAACAGTTCAGATGTGTGTGACGTTACACTGTACGTAGAAGGCAACGATATAAGGCCTGTACAAATTTCTGCTGTTTGATTTTTATTGTTTTTAATACATCTAGGTATATGAAAAAAAAACCAGCAGATATTTTTATTACATATTTTTCAATATTTAACAAAAATTGCAGTTTTGTGAAAATTCGGTCTTTCAAAGTGCTGCCACACTTGTACAAAACCACTTGCGTGTCTGCCAAACATATTTTCCCATCCCTCTGATGAGCCCCAAGATAGCTAACAAGGTTTTGAGCAGTTACCGGGACCTGTCGCCTCAATTCATGTAACAGTATCGGGTAAAATTCCAAAGTGATGGTTTTTCGGACATATCTCTGAATCGCAACCACTTGCGAGGGTCAGACTTTGCAGGAGGTATGTTCAGAATCATATCTACTGATATATCAAAACGGCAGACAGTTACCGGACCTGTCATAAACCGACTGTACTTCAAAGCCCCCACTACCCCGGGAAGGTGCCACGTAGAAATTTGAAAATCTTGAGTAGGTGACTTGGGGCACTACCAACAATTATATTTGATGGTCAGCAGACAGTCCCATTACCTGTCGCAAAAAGATATAGGCAGCTCTCTGACTATCATACTCACACATAATCTTGCCTTCTGTAATGATTTATTTTTGTATTAACGTTGTTTAATAAATAGAAATAGCTTCAAAACGTTTAACAATTTTTTTGTGCTGATGGCTTTAGGGATGAGTTGTTGTACCTCTAATAAATAGTAAGTTGGTGGAAAAATTATAAATTATTTTTGCTCAATTGACATTGAAAAAAATATCGCTGACTTTTCGACTATAAAATGACCTACTACAAACAACAAATCAATGAATTTGAACTTTTTCAGGTCTTTCAGTTGGTACAGCCCATAAAGCTTTGAAAAAAGCTACATTACATTTACATCCCTACAAGGTAACAGTTGTGCAAGAACTACTACCCCTTGACTTTGGTAAACGAGAAAGATATTGTCGTTGGTTTAACGAAAATTTAAATGATGATGATGTGCTGGATTTGACCTTCTTCACTGACGAAGCATGGTTCCACCTAAGTGGTTATATCAATAGCCAAAATTATAGGACATGGGCTACAGAAAACCCTCACCGTTATGTGGAAACAAGTTTACATCCGTTAAAAATAGGTATATGGGTCGCAATATCCAGGAGAAGAATAATAGGCCCAATATTTTTTCAACAGACCGTAAATGGAGAAAGGTATCGAAATCTAATTTTAGAACCCTTTCTGAATCAGCTACATATATGATGAATTGCAACTTGGTGACTTCCAACAGGATGGTGCTGCTGCCCATACAGTAAGAGCTACTATGCAATTTTTAGAGGAATTCTATGATGATAGATTAATCAGCCAGGGACTTTGGCCTGCACGTTCTCCAGATTTGACACCCCTTGATTATTTTTTATTAGGACACTTAAAGAGCAACGTTTTTAAAAATCGATTGCATGATCTTGACGAACTACAACAAGCAGTGGAAAGGGAAATTCGCAGTATAACAGTTGACCAGTTGAAAAATGTATTTGATAATGTGAAGCGAAGAGTGCATATATTATGTCAAAATGCTCAAGGCCATCATTTTGAACAGTTATTGTAATTTTTTCATAATCGATCTGTATTAAAATTTATTTATCATCTTCTAAATTAGTACTTTTAGTTCTGTACACTATAAAAAGGCAATAGAATTCTCATGAAATATTTTTTACCAAATAACTGTTTTTACCTACTATCCGAGTTGTGTGATTCATATATTCAACCCATTGGTTGTTAACGTAGATTCAATACTTGTAATTTTATGTAGTTTATTATTGTTTTTGAACATGTTTTATTATCTCATAGTATTAATTAATCTTATTAAATATTATAACTTGATAAATCTTATAAAAGTTTGTGGAATTAAAGGTTAGTAATTTATTCTGAATTCTATATAATAAATTCATTCTTACGAGTACATTTTTGTTGACATTTATACGGGTCTTGAAAGCCATTTGTTGACAAATCTGCAAATAATTTACTGTATCTTTTGTAGACTATGGCAAGTTTCAAAAAATTGCGTATTAATAGAATTATGAAACATACGACATAAGACTTATTCCCCTCTTTACGTTGTTTTTTTTTTCATTGACATAAAAGGCATTACCATTTTACTTTATTATTAATGTCAAAAACATATCGTTTGGTACAGAAGCCAGCATGCAATTACCCGACCGTTTGTAACAGCTAGAAACATGGTTATTCCTTAAAGCATGGCGGACAAGAAAAGCGATATAAGAATGTTTCTTATATTGTCTATAATTGTTTATTTGTGGAACATTCAGATTTTCTTACTTTTTGTTGGGTATTTTGCCACTGAAAATATTTGAAAATTTTAGTGAAAAAACCTCCGCCAAACGGATCAGATAGAAGTTGTTTCTTGAGTACTTGTTTATCACAAAATGTCTCGCACCTAAAAATATATAAACTAGAACAATGTTATAAACTAAAAAAATGAATATGAAAGCTAAAGTCAGTTAACGTTTCGGAAGATTGTCTACATCCGTTCTCAAAACTTTTGGCTTAAAGGTTTAGTTTTTGATAAAACCGATCTTAGCATGGAGCCCGCTTGAAAAACCATTCGTATGGAAAACATTCGTACGGAAAACATCTTCCCAACTTTTCGTAATTTATCCGATAAACCATGTAGGTATATATGGAATTGTTGCCATAGGCCTAAAGATCTCAGGTAAGTAAGAAAAAAGAAAAGAATGTTTCTTAGTGGTGTAAACTTAATTTATAAATGAAATTAATTATTTAACGAAAAATCAGCTTGACATTTACTAATCATGCATAAAAAGTACACCCCTTGCTGGTTCAACATATCTCAGAACTCCACTAACTGCGTAAGTCAATCGTATGTTTGTAAATATTAAGTGGTAATTAATCGACCACAAAGAAATTAGATGATATTTCTTTGTCACTCCTAGTGACTTAGCTTGTAGGTTTAGAACGTCTGTCACTGGACCTCCAGTAACCGGGATGTATACCAGTTGTATTTTGTGTTCACTAAGTGGCAAGTAATCGATAAAAAAATATTTGCTTAAAACAAATACTTGCACCAATTGGAAAAGACATTTCAAGTTATTTACTGAAGTTTCTACCATTAAGAAAATGTATCTTATTACTTTTGTTGTCTGCTAAACTTTAACGAACAAGATTAATGTCTTTAGCGGTTACAAATGTGTCAGGTAATTGCATGCGGTTTCTGTACCAGTGATGTTACTTCTTTTCCTAAATTCGGTAGATAAATTAGTGACACATGAAGATTATCACATGAAAAACTGAAAATTTCGAAACCAGTCTGCAAATAAAAACACAAAATCATATCCCATAACCTCAAATTATACGTGTTTGTTAGTTTATTCTCATATTTTTAGATTAGAACCAGTTTAACATTAACAAACTCTTTTAGTTAAAATTCATATCATTTTTCAATATTGTTGAATATTGATTCTAACTCAATGTTGAAAATAGACCGCTAATTATAGGTTAGATTTCCAACTTGTAAATATGAGTACTTACATCTTTAAAATTCAATAAGATTAATAAATTATATGTATTTATCTAAGAGAGTTTATTAATGTTACACTGGTTATAATTTAGCAATGAGAATAAAGTTACAAAAACGTAAATATTGGGTTTAATTAAATTTATCCAACAGTAAACTTTCAAGTCGACGCCACTGGATTTGGGGATTTTTGTTAAACAGGCGCGCCAACGGTGTTTAGTGGGTTGCATACATTTTGCGGTCACGTGTCTTACGGTCATTAATGAAGGCCCTGTATTATAGAGATAGGCGATTCAAAATAAGTACTAACTAAACTACTTTGTGTGAGATGACAACTGAAAACTTTCATTGTTTGCTTGTTTCATAATTGTTTTGCGTTGTTTTTATTGTGGATTGGATTCAATTAAAATTGAAAACAATATGAATCAATATTGTTTAGTTCCTCAGTGTTCGTCTTGGGCAAAAAAGCCCAAACTTAAGCTTCCATTTGTTTCCCGAAGCCGGCAAACACTGCGTGATGCGATGGATAACGTTAACGATAACGATAAGTTTTGGGGGGAAGGATTTTGTGGACTCTCAGCACTTAGGGACATGTTTTAGCTAAAATAAACATTGATTATTAATAAAATATGAATATAATAGTTATTTTAAGGACTAAATCACATTATGAAAAAGGAAATAACAATATCCTAACCTAACATAATACGTACCGTGTTCGTGAATTCACGCTGAAAAATTACGGTAAATGCACCCAAGTCCTAAAATATCGCTTAAATACATAATAAAATCAATTGCTATACATATATTTTCATTGAAATTTATTTATAAAACACCTTTTTATAGCAAGCAAAATCACCAAAAATACAAAGATTTGAATGTAAACGAAATACTTATCACACAGGAATTAGTTACGAAGTCAGGCTCAGAGGCGCTGCAATCTTAATTTCAGACGCGTATAGAATATTAGTCGAAGAGTGTAGACGTGTCTTTTCACGAGCAGCTATTTTTGTGTTATTCTAATGAGTTATTTTGTTCATTAAAAGACAAATTCGCTGATTTATTACGAAACAAACAAACTGTGTGAAAAATTAAACTACATCTGGAAGAAATAACATTAAAAATGTAATTTTAAATCATAAATAAATTTTTAAAATGCATCATCGTGTTTAAAGGATCACCACCTGAAAGGAAAGTTTAGATTAATGTTTGACTACATAAATTAAGAATGATCAGGTGCAGTGAAAATGTCTATGTAAAGATCCTCCTTGCTAGCTGAAAAGTACATAGCTTTACAGCAAGAGTCGCTCCCAGGGTGGGAAGAGTGGGTGGGCGATCAGACGCGTTAATTTTTAATGAAAATAAAATCTTTGATTGCAGCTCTGATATTTTGTGTAGTTGTTGTTTTTAACTGTAGAAATTGCGTAAGACATAAAATGTAATTTTCGAATAAATATCAGTCAAAAAGTTCAAAACAAATTAAAAAAGTACACTCGTACTTCATTATTTGCACGGGCGAAACCGAAAATTCGAGCCAACATAAGTGAACGAAGTAGCATTTTTTAACATTGCGCGAATTCAATTTGTTACGTAAAGTCACCGGTACGTTAATAACTGGAAAACCCGGAAGAATAGAGAGATTTTAAATACAACAACAAAATCGCTTGAACTGCACCTTGGCATTAAAATTTAAATACATTTTTTACAACTTTACCGACTTCTGGCATCGTTTAATCCCTGTCCTCGACTTTTGGCAATAATTTTACGCAATTTTTACAGTTAAAAACTGTACCGTCTGTACCTACACAAAATTTCAGAGCTGCAATCAAAGATTTTATTTTCATTAAAAATTAACGCGTTTGACCGCCCGCCCATGCTTCCCACCACGGGAGCGACTTCTTGCTGTAGAGCTATGTACTGTTCAGCCAGTAAGGAGGGTCTTTACATACAAATTTTCACTGCACCTTATCATTTTTAATTTATGTAGCCAGCTATTAATGTAAACTTTAATAATAATAAGGTTTTATATATTGAATAGGAAATCCTAATATACAAATTCACTTTCTAATGTATTTACAAAGAATAATAATAATAATTTATACCTAAACAGATAATACATGCACTTACACATCAAACTGATATATACACAATTATACAAAACTACTTTCATGTGGTGATCCTTTAAACACGATGATGTATTTTTTTAATTTATTTACAATTTAAAATTACATTTTTAATGTTATTTCTTCCAGATTTAGTTTAATTTTTAACACAGTTTGTTTTCTTTTTCCTTCTTCAATTCTATGGGACTTCCTGCCACATGTATGGTTTTTTTTTAAGCGGTGCTAGGGGAATCTACAAAATATATCACAATTAACCAGTATGATACTGGTAAAAAACCTCTACGCCTGTGACGTTTACGTCAAAGGATCAGTTAGAGGCTGGTTTTTTAAAGTAAACAACACAAATAAGTATAAAAACAGATACGTCTACACTTTTCAACTAATATTCTATCTCTATAATTTTAGAGAAGTTTGTTGTAAGAAAAAATAATAAGTGTTTTCTTAATTGACTTCTGGCAGTGGACGTATAGTTTCCTGAACATCTCCAAATTATGTCGACAAATCGTCAGGAGTACACTTGATGTAAATTTTGAAAATACAGAGAAAAGTGGTCAATCGAATAAGACACTGACGCTCTCATCATCGGTATTTTCTCTCTCTTTTTCTTCCACTTAGCCTTCTGGCGTTTTGCACATAAGTTCATTTTGAAAAAAAATAATAAGTATACAAATTGTTAGAAGTGCATTTGATCACATAAAAATTCCGAAATTTTTGCAACTTTGGCGCCTTCCGGCGGCCTTTTACTTTCCACTCACCCTTCTGGTGAGTCTGTCCCTACTTATTTATACTGTCTTTAATCATTCTGCAAATTTTCATTACCACACCTTATCAATTTTTTTACTTGAAAAAATTCTATCTTTGACCATCCAACCACCCATTATCCTTCCAGACTGCCCTCTGGCAGCCGGCCACTATGTCGGTAAAAATCGAACCTATTCTGGGCAAAATTTCGACTACACTGAGTCGCATGTCAACCTCATTTTTCAATAAAAGAATTAGAGACATTTTAAAAAATCCCATATTGCTGGATAGAGAATTAAAAACCCTTTCAAATGAGTTATCACACCCTCGTTACATTTAAACACTTTAAAGGGGTAGCTGTCATTCCAAGGGGGTTGAAGGGGGAGGTATATAACATTATTTTGTTTAGTGTCTTGCAAAGTTTAAATCGGATAAAATATTCTTGAATTTTTTTAGCTAACCACTAGAATAAAAGAAAACATGTTTACTTACTAAACCTGGATCAACGTCCACTTCTTCAGGAGTAACAACAAGCCCTTTCTTAGAGAGCTGCTTGTAAAAATTAAGAAACCACACACTTTCTGAATTTGATGATTGTAACTGTAGGTTATTTAACAACATTCCAAATACTCTTGCTATCACAGGAAATGTTAAATCTCGATCTTTGGTACTTTGTGTACAAAGTTGTTTTACTAACGGCAAAATAGTAATTTTTATTGTTTCTACAAAAATAAAAGTATATAAATGTATCTACTACATATTCTCCACAATTTTATAATATTCGACAAAAAGATGGCAAACAAGTTTTTTTTAAATTTTATTTACAATTTGGTGACACTTATGCTCTTAGTTACCTCAGCAAGATTATAATTAAAATCAGTACAAATAAATTTAGGCCTTTTTGTTTTTGATAGTAGCCTTAATAGTTTTTCCAAGGATATAACAAAATGTTCATGATCTCCATTTGGAGATCTATACAGACAGTTAATATTTACTTTTTCTCAAGAGTGCTCTATTTTTAGAGCCGAGGCGATAGCCATCCATGAAGCCCTTAAGTTTATACAAACCTCAGAATTTCCGAAAACTGTTATTTCATAGTTTCTTTAAATATACGTACTAAGAAAAAAATGTTATGGCCAAAAATAATAAATATTTCCCTATCAGCTGTCTCTTTCCCGGAAATGGCCACCTTAAGTAAAAATCACTGATCTTTCAAAGGTTTTAAGCAAATTACTCAAAAAGGATTACATTTTCAAAAAAGTTTGTCATAAAAAAAAGTTAGCTCAAGAATTAACAAAAATAATCCATGAAATAAACATTTGTTTAGGCTCATCGTTGCCGAAATACAGTTAATATTAGGTGCATCTGAACGAAGCCCTGACAAGGTCACGCATAACTTTGGTTTAAGAGAATCTTTCAATATGTACCTTCAACCAAATTAAAGCTTATTACAGAAGCTTAAAATTGTCTTTTTGCAAATTTTGATATCTGCAAAATTAAGAATGATACAGGGGAAATAAAGGCCAAATTTTGATATTTTACACAAAGTGCCCGTTTTTTGGTTCCAGTAAATTCCAAATTTGGGAAAAAAATTCCAAATCATGTTTTTTGTTGATCCTAAAGTTAAATAACTTAGCAGGAAAGCATCTTAGCTTGTTACTAAAACAGATAATTATGGCAATAAACTGAGGAAAATGGTGTTTTTTTTTATTTTTGTGATAAAGATAATAGCTTAGGAGACAAAAGTGTTTGAAATTAAAAAGGTGGGCACGCTTAAAAAATTAAGTCAGACCTAGTAAAAACATTTTTTATATGAAAGACTAATGCATAAAGAGGATCTAAAACTTATTTGTAAACATAACAAATTTAAGGTGTTATGTCATGTAAATGGTCTGATCTTACTATATTCATAGAAAACGAGGGCGCGGCGTTTACAAAAATTAAGTCTGACATAGTAAAAACAGTTTTTCGATAACAGACCAATTTTAATCCATAAAGGAGGTTTATGACTTTATTTTAAATATTACATAAATAAGTTGTTATGTGATGCCAATGGTCGGAATTTTAATTTATCTCATGGGTGAATGCTGCTCAAATAAAAGTCAGACATAGTAAAAATCGTTTTTTCATTGTCAGACCAATCTTAATAGATAGAGGAGGATAGAGGATCTTAGGCTTCATTAAAAAAGCAGGCATGTTATGGGATGTATTTTCCGTGAAAAAATTGAGGTATTAAAAGAGGTCTAACAGGTGTTAATTAAAAAAAGCGGTCAGACACAGTTTTTCAAATAGTAAATAGTAAAAATTTCAAATTGGTGTTTTCATTAATTGTAAATATATTTTATTTTAGTCGATTTCAAAACGTAAAAAAAAATTGAAAATAACAAATGAAACATAGTCTGACGTGCTTACAATTTTTTAGCAGGTTTTCCTATCATTCTCATATGTTTAGTGTTTTATAAGATACAAATTAGTGTTATGGGAGTTTGGACTATGTGTCCACGGAAATTAGCCAAAAAAAGGGGGAAACCTGGACAAAATTAGTAGAAATCTGAATTTTTGCACAGACGTTCTTCGAGGTGTACTAAACTCAAATTCACAAAAATCCCAACATGCCCATGAGGTCAATGTGAAAGTTGTAGAAAATTAAATTATTTACAAGTGGTCTTTTTTATTTTTCCCAACCTTCCCCTCCTCCCAATCGAGATACTCAAGGTCAAAGCTTCAAAAACATGATCTCGCGTCAAAAAATCAAACAGAAATAAAGTTAACATGAAAGTTATAGAGAATTCAATCATCTGATGCATAGGACACGAGATATTTGCAAAAAACTTTGATCAATATCTTGGATAGCCATGTTGGGATTTTTATGATTTTTGTGGATTTGGGTTTGGGACACCTCAAATAATGTTTGCAAGAATTTAGATTTTTACTAATTTTACTAATTTCCGTGGATTATATGGGTCAATTGGAATAAATTGGAATAGTCGTGGCATGCTTAAATGGAAAACTAAAAAATAAATTAAAATAAATATTGACGTTTAAAAATACAAAATTAGTGTCATTTTCGGTGAAACCGGAAGTGAAAAATCATTGATATATCAAAAAGTGACGTTTATTGAGTATATAGGATATTCCTTTCAATATTAGATGGTCACTATAACCATAAGTGAAAATTTCTTAAATATTAGTTTTCCTGGGCAATTTTTTCCAACACCTAGAACAGAAGTTAATTAAGAACTTTAACATATTTTCACTTATTTGGTTATAGTGACCACCTCATAAGCAAATCTGAATTATTTCATATTTTAGGGATTTGAAGACAAACATTTTTTTTAAGTACCTATAGTTTTTCCACTTTGAAATGCTACCTGTAGACACATAATATCTTTAATGAATATAGAATTTACATACCTTGATTTACATAAGGAATTAATAAAACTACTGCATCCACAGCTGCTGCTCTAACCGACATATTCTCATCAGAAGATAATTCTACCAAGCCAGGCAGCAGACTCGACTTAACTAGCATCTCACTTCCTAAACCTTTAAAAATTGATTAAACTAAAATATCACTTATACCAGGAATATAAGGCAACATAAGGAGCAAACTTCGAAATGGGAGGGAATAAGCTATAAATTTGTATAAACCTTTGTTTTGACATTCTAAAGACTGGTAGAAAAGTCTCATATAATCTTGTGTCTGAGCTTGAAATGAAAACTGTAGATAATTTTATAATGTACAAGTGTTATAATAACCATAAATGACGTATTTCGCATAGGAAACAAGATAATTGCGAAAAGCCAATTTTCGTGACCTTTGACCATGAATATCTTGGGACGCGAGATTATATGAGACTTTTCTACCAGCGTTCAGAATGCCAAAACAATGCTTTATACAAATTTACAGCTTAATCCCTCCCATTCCGAGGTTGAATCCTTATTTTAATGGAGTATTAACTATGTATGAATAGGTTTAGTTACCTTTGGCAATCTTAGGCAATTCCGAGCACATAGCTGCTCTGACCTCATAAAAACAATCTTGACATAAACTTTGAACCAATGGTAAAATATTTTTCTTTACACTAAAATATATACCCAAATTAATAAGTTAATATTAAAAAAATGTGTCCCTAAATGAACTGAGTGAGTTGGTATCGTACACATTTTAGTCGCTTAGTTTCAATACCAGATATATAACTTTTTCTAAAGTTGAAATTTAGTCATCTTTAGCAAGTCTAAAGTTCTCTCAATGTTTGTCACAAATTTTGCATTTCAAATCCAAATACTTTCAATTCATTTCATCACTTCTAACTGACTTACCAAAATGTGAACATTTGTATTCTCCATCCACGTTTTTCATGATTTCTGTATTTGGTTTTGATGTATCTGATTTTGAAACTAAACAATTCATTTGGAATATTGGATTTTAAAGGCAATTTAATGATTAAATAGTTTTATTTGATAAGGTGAACTCTGCTTGTATTGCTCATATCTTAAGTATAATATTTAACAACGTTTATAAATACAAGCATAGTACACATAAATAACATAACCATTTACTAAGCCAATTACTATTAGTCGTATTTAATTTATGTGGAAGAGGCAATTTTTTTACTAGAACACGTTTGTTGTTTTATTTTAAGTACTCGATCCCTTGGTGGAAATTCGTGTGACCCAAAAGTGTACATCAGACTTCCTTCAATAATTTCAAAACAATAAAAGCTAGCAAAAATATAACGTAAAAAGTGGACAATGTGCACGTTCCCTACTTTGTAGTGAAATTGGCACTCAGCGAACTGGTAAAATTCGTACAACGGCGCAGTGACGTGATAATGTTATTGAACTCTCTAGAATGCTCTATTCAAAAATAAATAAAATCTCTAAGGGTTGGTTTTTCAATGTCCAGTTAAATAGCTTAACTGTCAGAAAAAATTTATCTGGCAGGTAAACTGTTTTTAATGTGCAGATAAAATTTACCGGAGGGTTAGGCTCAATATCTGAAAGTAAATTTAACAGAGAGTTGAATGTGCCAGTTAAGGATTTATTCTACTGTTAGTGGCATTGCACATGCGCAGTTGATCCAGTTTCTGACAATTCTATAACAGTCTAACCTAAAAACTAATGTGATTGAACGATATATTCGTTTTTATTTGTGACTTATATTAAATATATTATTGCCAATAATATTCTGGATATGAGTGATGATGACGATGATATTATACAGTTTATAGAGTATGAAAGGAGATATCCCATAAGGGAAAGAGGAAATAATTTTGAGAATTATGATGATAAAGATTTTTTTATAAGATTTCGACTGTGTTAAGGAACTGTTTTACATATCTGATAGATAATAATAATAATAATCTTTATTAATCACGTTGGCTGTCTCATAAGAACAGATGATAGAGGAAGAAATTTAAATCTTTTCCATTTTACGCTCTCCATTGCAATTATTGCTGATTCAAAAATGCACGTAATCAAAAACAGAACTTACAAAACATCAATCAATACGCAACACAAGGCAATTAATTTTGTGTTAAATTTTAGATAAATTAGATAAACTGTCACCAAAACACGCGTGCAATTTAAATTAAACCAATTAAAAGAAACTTCCGGTGGAATCAGTAGCGCCAACATAGCTAAGAAATAATTGAACTTATGGATTTGTAGCTGGCAGTTAAATTACTGTTGATAAACAGTACCATAGATATAACCATAGATATAACTGCTAGCTAAGCGTAACCAGCAGCTACCACTTTTAAGGGAACATTGATAAACCGGCCCTAAGAAAAATTCAAAATGCCACGAAATTTACATAAGAAATTAACTTAACTAAATTTTTCCCTCGCGAAAGACTGGCCCTTCGGCACCGTCTTTCGTCGAAAACACGATAAAAATAATTTTATTAAAAATTCAATAAAAAATGACATTCGAAAGTACACAATTTTCGAAAGTATAAAATTTTACAATTAAAAATAACTTTCGACACTACCCTAAAGTCTGTTCAACAAAACTGAAATCTCAGTTAGGATGTAGTAAGTAGCTATTTCAAAAGGCAAGATTTAAGAAAAAATCAATAAGACTGTTTTTCCAATAAAAACCGTAAATCAGATTCTTTTATTCTGAAAGTGGTGGAGAATACTCCGAGTCCGAACTACAAGAACGTCCATTAAAAATAGTCTCAAAAAGTCGATGAATCGATACCGACGGACCTAAAGTATCTCATAAAAAGGCCTAGGCAAGTATCGCCATAGGGGTCGCTCCAGTGCGGCTGGACACCAAAACGGTATCTTTGGGTTCAATGGTGTTAGTTCGTGTTTTCAAGCTGGAAAACCATTGGACTCATATATATTGCTTCTCGAAGCATCCTGACGAATGATTCATTCATCAAGACAGATTACAAGCATAAAGCGAATATAAAATTTTTAGAGAGTTATAAAAAGTGAATAATTTTTCAAAAAGTTCGACATACATTTTAATAGCATATCAGACTGGGAATCTGAATCTTTTTGTACAGTCGACTGCTACAAAACTCTCGCCACTGTATGAGTTACAAACATAACGTTTTGCCAAGTGTGGTGCTCTCTAACAAGTTGTTACATATAGAATTAGCTTAGACTTGAATATTTCTATTTTTTGTATTTGTTTGTATTTGAATTTTATTTTAATAAATGAAAATATATTTTGAATTTGATTCACTAAAACCTGCGTGCGATTCTATGGCTTGAATCTACTTACCACGGGTCAACTCCAATCCCGTTAAGTTTGTGTAGCGATCTGGATACTCTCAGAATCTATTGATAGTCCTAATAGTCTAAGAAATGTTTCTAAAAAAGTGCTTGTTTATAAGATCTGATCAGAAGTGCACCGCTAGACATCAGAGTACAACGGAGAGCAGAGCGGAGAGCAGACTGTAGCAATCACAGTAAATATAATCTTATTTATTTTCATTTCATTTCATTTCAGACATTCGACGTTCATCTACAATAAATAACATGTACCTCAAGGTGTCATGCATTTCATCAATACAAGATCTATCAATATCTTAATAATATTTGTGAAAAAACTTGATAAGGTGTGAAAAATTGTGAAATTTTTGTGAAAATGTCTGAAATGTGTCAATATCTTAATAAAAAAAAAAAAAAAAAACTCTAAGTTTAAACTGCACACAGGAATTGGAGCTGGAATACATAGTAAAAGGCCAAGGGCAAATATAAGACTTTCCCTCGGACAACACTCCACTGAAATCGGTCAGAAATTTTAGCTATACCTTATTCCTAACCTATCCTAACCATAAGCTCTCACTTACCGAAAGTAGCCCATTATATGTCTGTATAAAACTCTACAACCATCTTCCAAATTATATAAAAGTCAACGAACCATTTAATAAAATAAAAAAACCACTTCTATCATTACTTTGTGAATTAGAACTCTACACAGTTAATGAGTTTTTAAATAATAGGATTGAATAGCAATATTGGTATAGTCTCCTTATTTGTTTCTTTTTTTATTTTATTATTATTGCTGTTAGTATTTTAAACTACAAACAGTAAGTTTTAATTGTAATAACTGTATAGTATTTTTAAGATTTTTTCTTTTATTGCGATATTTTAACTTGTATACAGTACCTATAAGTAATTAGTAATATAAGTACATGATATTTTTTCTTCATTCTGTTGACTGGCTTATACAACTGTCTGTAATGTCTGTATTAAGTGCAATAAATTATTATTATTATTATTATTATTTTTTCTTTCACAACTTACGTTGGTGGTATAACTTCTGACTGATTCGGGGCCCCTAGAGCCCCGAATTATTATTATTATTATTATTATTATTGAATGTATGCATGAGAATGTAAATCGAGAATTAGTTAACCAGCAGATCTCCATTGCATCAGACATTCAGGTGGCACTACGGCAAAGATTAAAGAATTAACAAGATAGGATAGTCGGTGAAAAACCTTTTATTTTTTAGCAATTGTGCCACTGACCTTGACATTTATATTAAAGTTATAGCACAGTTGCCAAAATGCTTCAATCACACAGAAAAATTAGAGAGAAAGGCAGTGTCGGGACTTCAATGGAAGGGGCTCGTGTTCCAGGAATATTTATGAGGCCTAATAGGTGCAAAAAACTATTTAGAAAATTAGGTACAGGAATGATAAAAAGAACTAATTATCTTAAAACAGTCATATATTCTGATGTTGGTGGGCTCGCTTGAGTTGGGGGACTCCTGTTGTTTGAACACTCAGAACACCTTTTAGTTCCGCCACTGGAGAGAGGCCACTAGTGAAAAATCGACAATACTGTCCTAACAAAATGACCGAACTCAGCTGACTGTCAGAACCCTAGGCCACTAAAGAAATAGGTTATTTCGTAACATACCATACCATAGCCACCAGTATTTATATGTTCATATATTAGGTATTTATTTAATTAGATTAGAATTATTCATGGACAGAGTAGTTTTGAAACTTTTTTCTATAATCTATTTTATAAAATGAAGAAAATCATCGAGGGCTACATCTGATGTAGCACTTGCATATTCTAACGAGCCAACCTGTCTTATAGTAAGCTTGGTCAAATTTATCTAATGCGTACCCAATAAATCCCGAAACCATTTCCGCTGGATGTTGTGTCCCTTTATTTTGGAGTTAACAACGATCCTGGTCTATTTCGTCGTCTCTGTCTGACTGTCTTATTTTGTTAATTCTCTAATCTTTGACTCAGATCATTAGCCTCTAATAAGGTGTCATCTCAACTGATATGGGACTGCCACGAAGAACTGAAAATTCTCAGTGAGCAGAATAAAATCAAACTATTTTGGATTCATTCCAGAATAGACAGCAATGCAAAAGCTGATGAACTTGCTAGACAAGGAGCTGCTAATATATTCTTCAGTCCAGGACCCATGCTGAACATTACCAAAAGCTCAGCCAGAGAGGTGATTAACATCTCAACCAATAGGAGAGCTAAAACGCCATGATCTAAGGTCATGTGCTGTATAGTGGGAAATGCATCCCTCCAAAATGTGAGTTTCTATGACATGCAAAATCATTTTAATATGTATATTTTGTAAAACTGAAATAATTTCCCGCTGGACTAGGCATAATGACATCAAAAGTTTTCTCCAATCCGATGAATGACGCCCTAAAATATCTTTTGACTGAGTGGGTGGAAAAACAACAACCTATGTGGTAAATTAACAAATCAGTTCACAGATGCCAAAAACCGCAGAAAAGGATAACAACCACTTTAAATGCTGCCCTTGGAGACTATAATAAAATTTCAGAGTAATGGCGAGAAATATGTAATATAATAGTTTGTATATAACCTAACTTATATAATATATTGTATAATATCTCAAGTAAGTTCTTTATTCAGTCATTATAAAAGCCGTATCAATTATTTTGGAGCATCTTTAGCAATCTCTTAGTACCTCATTGGAAATTACTAAATCAGCAACATCCATCACCCTTAATTCCCACACTTTAACAACACAAAACTTGCCATTTGAACATACATAGAAAAACTCAAATTAACAAATATCAGGCCACTAATGAAATGACAGTTCGCCTAAAAGTGAGATTATACTTTCATTCTAACATGCATGAACAGCCCAGTTCCCTCACAATTTACCAAGAGAAGCAAATTCCTCAGTTTTTGGTTTAATGTGAACACTCCTGCATTTGCAGAATATGCTAATGTCTCCAAATCACATCGATAAAAAACAACAAAACAGTCATCCAACACTAAGTCACTCCTTAGCGACCCATATGCATTGTTTATCCCCTGCACCCATTCAAAGAGTGAAATATCCAATTGTCTGCAACTTGCTATCCCTTTAAGCTATTAGGTTTGTGCATATATTAAAACCTTCGTGATTCAAAGGAAAAAATTTCTTACCATATAATATATCGATTTCCTTCCTTCTCTTGCAAAAAACATACTTTTTCAAAAATATCTAGAAAATCGATATATGGAATAATGAAACTTTTTATTTTCCTTTAAATTTCATTCAAATATGTTAATATTCGAATGAAACTGATAGTTTAAAGGGTTGCCGAGTTACAAACAATTGAATATTTCGTAGAGGGAGTGAACGACTGATATTTGGGTTGATCAAGAAGCGACTTAATATTGTATATTAGACTTCCTATCAGATGAAATAGGTTGCTTGCTTTCATTGCTTCACTCACATCTCTGAGATGGTGTGTCCCTCCTACCTTTTAATAATTTACCTTGCCTTAGACCATTGCCAGTTTAGACATAATCATACCTAAATGAGCTAAAAATGTTTGAAAAAGGATGTAACTAACTCATAGCGAAAGCGATTTTTATTTTTTAAGTCACTGGTCGGATCCCATGGGTTACGAAAATGCTATTCATTGTGATCGGAAGTAGCCGCTCCACTGTCTAGACCCACTTAAGCACAAAATGGCTGCCATGCCTGGTTTTTTCTAACTACTTTTTTAAATATCTCTGGTTCTATTGATCCTATCTATATTTAATAAAATTAAATAAAACAGCAAAAAAACTAAACATAAGGGGCACGCACAATAAACCAAAAATAAGGATTACTAATTTAAAGATAAACTATAAAAATTCATATATAACCTATAAAGCAACTATGTGCTCAAGACAAAATTAACTCTTTTATCAAAAAAAAAGAGTTGTTCTCAATGCAAAAATAGTACTTCTAATTCAAAACCTTTATACAAATGTGATTTGTGCCAGAAAACAGTATGCAACGAGTGCTCATCATTAACATGTACCGAAGATAGATGTATGAATCTGGCTAAAAGAAGATTAAAATTCTTCTGCTCTGAATGTGACTTTAAAGAGCTTGAGTATGAAAAACGTTTGAAATTAAACAAACAGTTGTTATTGGAAAATTAGAAGGTGCAAAACCAAAACCAAGAACTATCCAAACTAAGTCCCGACACAAAGTGCTTGAATAAAAATACTTACACCGATTTAAGAGAAAAAATAATTCAATTGGAAGAAGCAAATAAAAACTTGATGAAATTAAAATAAATTTCACTAATACTGTAAAAGACCTTATTAAAACTGAAATAGCTCAGATAAAACAGGAGGTAACGGACCTTAGGGAAAGCAATAAAGAAATGGTTAAGCTCTTTACGGATGCTCCACCAGACGTCACTATAAAACCAGCCAAACTCTTCAGTACCGCTTTAAAGGGATACCAAGACAAAAACAAAGTAAACAAACCAAATAAAATACACTCAGCAGACTATAATGACATATAAACCAAAAAGGACAATCACAATATAGGAATCGGAGAAGTACAACGCCCACCAACAAAACAAGTACAATCTCAAATACAATGCACAAATGAAGATTTTCATGAAGTAAGAAGGAAGCGTAGAAAACCACACTTTGGTACCGCTGAAACTATGTATGGAAGTCATTCAGAAAAAGAATTGGAGGGCAGACAGGCAGCAACAAATAATGATAAAAAATATGGCTTTTCATGTCCAGAGCAAAAAGCCATGTAACTGAAGAAAATGTTATAAACTATATTACTAGAAAGACTAAGGCAGACAAACAAAACGTGTCAGTAAAACTACTCAATACATGGCACAAAACAGATAATAATAATTGCTTCTTGGTTGGACTTGATCCATGCCTGAAAGATACTGTATATGATGTAAATTTCTGGCCTAAGGGAGCAGCTTTTGACAGAATCAATTTCAATAGAGGACAGCGGTTTCTGGACAAACCTCGCAGCACACGATACGAAAACAAAAGAGATACTGACAGCAATCAACAAGATACGGATTTTTTAACCCTAAACAATCATCACTCACCATAATGCATTTTAATATACAGGGATTGGAAAATAAATGTGATATGCTAAACATAGATCTTTCTACACATAAAATTGATATATTATGTTTGTCAGAACACTGGCTAAAACAAAATGAATTACAATCTACAAGTATTGTAAACTACAAACTTGTAAATTGTTATACACGCATTAAAATTCAGAGAGGGGGAGTATGTATTTTTGCCAGAAATGGTATTGATATTGAACCATTTGAATATGACTGTTGTATTGAAAAACACTTTGAAATATTTATAGGTGTAATAACATCTAAGAAAGGAGGAAAAGTCTACATAATTTCTGTGTACAGAACACCAGACAGCAATTTTACAGAATTTATCCACCATTTAGAAATACTATTTCATAAAATATACAACAAAAAACATAGCTATATTTTGGCTGGCGATGTAAATGTGAATTTTCTTAAAACTGCTCTGAAAAACCTAGCCTCATAAAAAAATTTTCATCTTATAATATGATACATCACATAGACTGTGCCACTAGAATAACGAGATATAGTAATACATGTATAGATAACATTTTCTCAAATTGTCAAATGAATAATGTAGATGTACTTAATTCATATTTATCAGACCATACATACCAGGTTTGTGAATTTTTAATAACTCTTAAGGAACAAAATAATTCTAGTTGTGTTTATAGAAGAAATTTTAATGATAGCAATTTACAAACTTTTCAAAATTTGATTGCTAGAGAAAACTGGCAAGAGGTATATAATGCCAACAGTTTTAACGCAAAATTCGAAATATTTAACTCCACATTCACTTATTATTTCGATTGCGCATTTCCAATAACGAAGGTTAAAACGAAAAACACAAATAAAAAATGGTTTACACCTCATATAAAAAGTTTACATGATCAATTGTGTGAAATGGAAAAACTTGAAAAACAACTGCAAAACCCTATATACACAGCTAGATATAAAGAGTTTAAAATATTATACAAGTTAATAGTAAATGATTATAAAACAAAAATCAATGATGACAGGATAGCTTGCGCTGATAATGTTATGAAAGAAAGCTGGAAAATAATAAGTGAACATAACAAAGGTCATGGCGAGACAAGAAGTTTTTGCTTATCAAAAAATAACCAACTAATTACAAACCCGCTAGATGTTCCTAACCTCTTTAATGATTATTTTAGCAATCAGAACAAATCTTGTCGCAAACCCAATCCTGATAATATAAAAATAAAAAACCACCTGCATAGTTTTTATCTGCTACCCACAAATGCTGAAGAAATTGAAAGAAATATTAATAAAAACAACTGCTAAATCAGCAGCGGGGATTGACGGTATTAATGGTAAGGTGTTTAAATCGGTAGGTCAGTTGATATCTACAGTTTTATCTTATTTAATAAATGAATCACTAAAAATATCAAAGTGCATACCTATATATAAAAATAAAGGGTCAAAACAAGATGTGGCCAATTACAGGTTAATTCAACTTCAAAGTCAATTAGCTAAAATCTTTGAGCTGGCATACTGTAATAGATTTACAAATTTTGTAGAAACGACTAACCTACTTAATGTTGCACAAAATGGTTTTAGAAAAAATAAATCTACAACTACAGCCATTCATGAACTTGTTGAAATGATCTAGGAAGCACTTAATTACAAAAGACATTCAGTAGCTTTATTTTATGACCTGAGTCGTGCCTTTGATACTGTGGATCATAAACTCCTCCTAAATAAATTATACGGTATTGGAATTCATGGTGTAGCGCACAACTGGACCGCCTCTTATCTGTCAAATAGATTTCAAAATTTTGTTGTGAAAGGAATAAAGTCAGTTTCAACAAACATTGAGCTAGGTATTATAATAATAATAATAATCGTTTATTATCCAAAAGACCACATTGGTATAGGATTAGTCACAAAAAAATTGAGCAACTTACTAGTGAATCGTGCTCTCATTATTGTTTAAAACTAGGTACAAAACAGAAAAAAAGAGACATGTCATAAATGTAAATATGTGTAAAGTTATATAGCATAATATAGCATATCTAAACAATTAGAACCACCTACTAATTTTCCAAATATTCATCAACCGAATAAAAACATTTAGCTGTTAGGTATTTTTTTGTTTCGTTTTTAAATGTATTTTCGATACTTTTTAAGATACCTCAAGGCACAATTTTGGGCCCTTTGTTTTTTATATTTATTAATGACCTTACTGATTATTGCATTGCCTCTGACAAAACCATTCTTTATGCCGATGATACAAACTTCCTAATGCGTCATAATAACATCAACACCCTTGCACAGAATTGTAATACAGCATCTACACAACTTGATGATTAGTGTAATAAAAATGGACTTGTGCTTAACGCAAACAAAACATTTCATATGAAATTTTATACGAAAAATATTACTCCAGATTATAACATGTTAATAAATTATGTGACAAATCCATACCTAGTGCTGATAACATAAAATTTCTTGGCTTAACTATTGACCATAAACTTACATGGGAAGTTCATATAAATAATGTCTGCTCTAAGCTTAGCAACATCTGTTACATTATCAGAACCCTAAGAGAAATGGTCCCCATTGCTATTTTAAAAACCTTGTATTACGGTCTAGTACAGTCAACCCTGCAGTATTCTTTAATTTTTTGGGGTTCATCGGCCTATCTAGAAAGGGCTTTCATAATTCAAAAGAAGATACTCAGATGTATGGTCAACGCTCATCCATTAACAAGTTGTAGGACAATTTTCAAGAAACTCAACATGTTAATGTTGCCATGCCTATATATTTCACAGCTTGTCCTGCACATTAGAGCAAACGAAAATAATTTTGTGAGAAATCATGAGATACACTCTCATAATACTAGAATTAATCAACTAATGCGCCAACCCTTCTCAAGGCTCAATATAGGACAAAATCTCCTAACTATATTTGAATAAAATGCTACAATAAAATAAACTTTTTTAAAACTACTGACAGTATGAATGTCTGCAAAAATAAATTAAATGAATTTCTTATATCAAATTGTTTTTATTCGGTGGATGAATTCTTGGAATATCAGTAATGTTTTTTAACTATTTTTAATAATGTGTTTGTATTAAGCTTTAATGTTTCTTTTTTCTTTGAATGATTTGTTTTCTCAACTATTTGTAAACTGTTTGTAACTTTGACTAGTCAGATAAGTTGGAATGCCTGTAGTGTATTAACTTTTTATGACAAATAAATTATTATTATTATTATTATAGACAACCTAGCTCAAATAGTAAACACTCCAAAACTTTTCTATGCGAATGATTTGAAGATTTTTAATACAAAATCCACACACCAGGACTGCCTAGTTATACAAAACTGCATCAATAATATAACCCAGCCAGAGGTGCAATAAAAATAACTTACACTTAAACATATCTAAATGCTCCATAACATCATTCACTAAAAAAATTGAACATATTGAATATCAATACCAAATTAACGATATCGTCATTACCAGATCCCTTGAGATCAAAGATCATGGCATATTCTTCGATCGAAAGTTTAATTTTATTACACATGTAAATAATATAGTGTCATTGGCTAATAGAATCTTGGGATTTGTTATAAGAAATTGTAGACATTTTCATAATCCTCTGTCATTAAAGTTATTGTTTTTTGCCTATGTCAGGTCTAGATTAGAATACGGCACCCTGATATGATATCCATTGTATCAATGCCATATCAATGCAATAGAATCGGTACAGAGAAAATGTTTGAAGTATTTATCTTACAAGGTAAGTGGTACCTATCCGGAAATGGGAATTGAATACTCATTACTGCTTAACCGGCATCAACTTATATCTTTAAAATCAATGTCCAATAATTATAACGCTATTTCAGAGGTATGCGATATTAATACCAACTCCGGCAACTCCTTAAATCATATTTGACAACTTTTGGTTGAGAACAATTCATAAAAGAATGACATGTATTCTGGGAAGTTTTACTGGTCTTGTAAATTAGCTTTTTTTTTCTTTCATACAGTGCTACCTTATATTATTTTATTATTTACAATGTTAGTCATTTATTGTGTTAAAGTTTGTCTCATACATGAATTTATTATATATGATGTTACCATGTGTTTCTTGTAAATGGGTGTAACCTGTTGGAAATAAAGATCTGTTATATTATAAAGATCTATTATATATCAGAGCTGGTAAGGTCTCAGAAAATATGTTACCTTAAAGGTTCTAATAGCATGTAACTTTGACAGATTGTCATTTCTAAATGAGATATCGGCAGAACTTTCTTTCACAATTTTTTTTTTTTTTTCTTTCAAATGAGATGAATGAAAACTCTCTACAGCTAGTCATTCCAAAATGGCGGCTATCTTTCTGGAAAAGTACCCATTCTTAATAAATTCGTAAAAAGTGTTCATTGATCGGCGGTAGTACGGCCAAGTTTCAAACTGTCTTTTAAAATGTTTTTGAAACAACTGAAACCTGATAATGTCTAAGTCATTATTTTTCCGTGGGTCACCGTATATTGCTTCGACACATTTTTTTCCAGCCACAAATAATTAGGTGTTTTCACAAATTTTAAATTCGCTTTCACTGTGAAGATTATGCTTTATTATAGTTAAAGACACTTGAATTTTGAGAAACAGTCGAATAATACCTTAAAATAAGCCATTTTAATTTTGTATTAAAATTTTTTCGCCAAAAACACTACATCAATTCACTATGCACTGATGGCGTCATCAGTTATATTGTCAGTGTCATTTTGTGTTATAAACACGTTATTTTGCATATAAATTTCCTAAAGTAACTTTTACAAATCCCGTATTAGGTAGGCGTTACTTATTTGGTCACATGTAAAACGTAAATAAAGTGAATAAAATGCCGTGTTTAATAATTTTTAAACGCGATATAAGAAACTAATATAACCGATGACGTCACGGCGTGTTTTGCGTCCTCGTTCAATTACTAAAACTTTATGTTATTTATTTGTTGAAATTTTAATTTGATGGACGATGAAATGCTGTTTAAATATCAATAAGTGCTTTAGTATAACAAGTACATCATTTTAATAATATCAGAAAAGCAAATTTGCACATAGTGAAAACACCTAATTCCGTTTTTGTAGCGTCAGGGTGGTAAAATATTTGAATACCCATCTTGTATTGAAGTGACCCTAGACAGTGGAACGGTGACATTCTAATGAATATCATTTTCGTAGCCCATGGGACCTGATTAATGACTTAAAAAACAAAAATCGCTTTTATCAGCTACATCTTTTTTCAAAAAATTTTAGCTTGATATGCCTCCACTAATACAATTTTCAACATATACGCAATAGACTTTTTTATTCTACTTTAAATTACGAAACATTTGCGGCCAGAACCAATGCCATAGCTCAAAGGATTGCCTCCCTATCAGATGAAGTGAGTCGCTTACTTTCATCACTCCAAATGCATGACCGAGTACACATCATATAGTACATCATATTTAAATTTCTTTTCATTTTTTACAGGCCTCCACTGTGTGTTTGAAAAAATTTAAAAGAGGCACGTCAAGTATCCAAACATGTACACCTAAATTTGTGGGAATACCCTATTATATAATATATGCGACATATTTTAACAATTTTGTCAATAGACCATTTTTGGTTGACGTCACACTGTTGGCGTGGAGGGCACACAATTCGTTGTTTTGTTTTATAGAGATGGATAAAAGCTATTATTTTTTAATAACAGGTTTAAACTGCATCTGCTAGCAACTCCTCTAATTGTTTTCATTTGCATTCCTGTGATTGGATCACATTTGTGTGCCCTCCAGATGACTGTGTCAAAATCAGGTGACCAAAAATGGTCAATTGGCATAACATTTGGAATATAATATTTAGCACTCGTTAGTGCTGACAAATAAATATGACAATGGAACTTACTCTAAGGGTGCCATTTTTTGATGAATGGAAATCTGACCCAACATCTTGCAACTCGCTACTCTGTAGTACACTGCCCTATTTAATTGTGTCATCGTAACAGCAGAAGGTAATACCTAAAATTAATTTTTATAAAAACTGAAGTTTTAAGCCAGTTTTTCAATATTAAATTGATTTTAAAATGCACATGAAAAATATATATAATTTTATTTTTATTTAAGTACACTCATTTTGTTAGCAGTTTTATAACATTTTGTTTTAATTGCTCATTAGTCCTACTCACAATTTTGTAGTTTGAATTCCTTAAGAGGCACAATGAAACATCTAATCTGTGACAGGTACATCACATATTTAATCAAAAGTTGTAATAATATTTCGAAAATTTAACAAGTATTAGAAACACAACAAACAAGAATATGTTTGATGCATTGAGGAACAAGATTTACAGTCTTGATGCCGGTGTCTGTTCTAGGTGGACAACACAGATTCCTATCAGGGGCGGCAAATCTAAGAGGCAGCATTTTGGCTGTGAGCCGGCTGTATACATTTCCTATGAATAAGATACATGAAAATCTTTATGTGAGTGAGTAAGTACTACCACAGACTACAGGGAGCCACTTTTCATTTTTGCAAATTTTGCCCGCGTCATGGAATTCTGTCACTTCCGGTCACGATTTTTTGTGTCATCGAATACATGAATAAAAATAACATCAAAATGTAACTTTTGAGGTATACAATGAGACTGTAGTGGGCCGTCAGGCTTAATTTGCCCGCAACCCTGAGACACCCTCGATTAAAGTATTCTTTTTTCTGCTTTCTTAAGTCATCGAATAAATGAATTATTATTTTTTTAAGTTAAAGTATAAGCCTTCTAGTTATTAAAAAAAATAGGCTGCTTCTTCTTATTTGCCTGCATCCTCCCATTTTGACGTCACTTCCGGTAAAATTCCATGACGCGGGCAAAATTTGCAAAAATGAAAAGTGGCTCCTTGTATGTCTGTAGTAGTACTTACTTACTCATAGAAAATTTTTCATGTATCTTATTCATAGGAAATCTATACAGCGGGCTCTCTACCTATAAATAAATACCCAATTAATCGATATTTATACATTTTAATTTGTTTAGTTAAAATTCCCATGCAATTTACATTTCATATTTGTTGTTTTGCCTAAAAGTGAAAAAAGTATTTGTAATCCTTATTATGAAAAAAGTAACCATAAAAAAGGGGCATACTTAATTAAAACAACAGTAAAAACGTTTACGATAGTGTGGTACCTCATCCGGGAATACACTATGTAACCTATCGATCTGTGACAAAAAAAAATCATGCATCTTCCTCATTAGGCCATACATTTCGAAATGTTTGCCTTGGATATCTCTTGATGTTTTATTTTTTATTCAGGTTACAGTTCATATATTATTTAAGTACATATTTCAACAATTATTTTTTTTTTGTTATAGGTACGTATGTCAAATTACTATTTTATTTAACTTATCCAATATCATTCCTTGCAATAATGCAAAGAATAAATAGATTATTATTAATTAAAATAAAAAGATACATGCTAGAAAAAAAAGATTTCCAAAATTAAAGTCTTTTTGTCAAAAAGAACAAAGCATATCGGAGCTTTGGAAAGTCATGTGAAGCAAATTAGTTGCTCAAATTGATATAATATGTATTTATATAAAAATTGCGAATTCTTATTGAGAGGGTGTGAAGAACAACAATTAAGGCTGATTATACTTCATTAAGCATGGTTATTCTCCATATTGATGTTAATATCAAGCACACCAACGTTAAGAGTTCAAGAAAATATGTCCACTTGCAGATTGTGTTTGCGTCGTCGTTAAGCATATGTTGACAGCTTTCAATGTCACTATGTACTTATAATTTATCTCTATGGTGACATAAGTTATTTATTAAATCGAAAGGTAAATACAAAATGCTATAATAAAAATAATACGATGGACAACATTAACCCAAAATAAGCAAACTCCTCAAAAGCCAATAGAAATTATTTCCTGCACTGTACAAAACACATGACGATAAAAGGTGGTCATCTTTTATGGAAGTATCTATCAGTGGCGGCCCGTCAGGGATGGCATGGTAAGCAGTGCCCGCCCAATTATCTAAGAGCGCCAAGGCCAACCCGTAGTTAGTCATAAAATTTTATTAATTAATTATAATAGAAAAATTGTAAAATTAAAGTTATTATTATTTGATATTTTTAATATTTTACTACATATTAATCCACCTCCGCCAAGTTTACATACGAATCCGCTTAATCTTAATACCGGGTCGCTTGCCACTAATATTTTATGCACATGAGCCGGAACTCTACCCACTAATAACCAGGGTGGGCAGTGGACACTAAAATTATGTTATATTACGTATATGCATTCCCATGCCTAGAGAAAACTTAATAAACTAATGAATAATGAATATTGAATTATTGAATAGAATATATTTACATTTGACAATATATCAAAATCAAACTGGAAAATGAAAAATTACTATGTGTTCAAATTGATTAATTAATTTCCTTATGAGAATATCGAGAATATCAAATAGAATATTAATTGTGTACCTAATTTCTAATTTGATATTTGATAAATAATACAAAAAAAAAAGTTAGTGTGAAATTAATTATGATTATTATTATTATGAAAATAATATTATTTGTAAATGATCAAATGCAAACTCAAATAGATACCGGGCTTTGTAGTTTGTGGGTGGATTGTGGACACTGCCTGCCTCATCCCTTCCCTTTTTTTACAATCCTAATTTCTCGCCAAACATCGTTTCATTTCAGAAGTATGTAACGTATTTATTACGATTTGTTAATTGTTTGTGTTTGTGCAAGTGCCCACACACAGCTAAAAGCCACAGGTCCCCACTGATTTCTATCAGTGTTGCATTGTTACTACAAATGTTTCTGCAAAAGTACATATGTTGACATTCATGTAGGTATCATATTTTTAATGAGGAGCAACCATGATGAATAACGAACCATAAATCAACCTTTACTAAACAAAATGTTATTAACTCAAAAACTACAAATAAATTGCAGTTGTTACTAAGTAAACTTGATACAACTTTTAATATTCCCTTCGCAGCTATGAAAACCTACAGTAATTATTAGCTTTGTTATAAAAAGAAATCTAGAAGCAGCGATAAATTTCAGAAACGACTTTTATATACAAACAATATAATGTAACCATATTGTGTGAAACTATTCCCATTGTAAACTGATAAGAAAATTTTTGCGAGTAACTTTAGCTAACCAATAGTAGGTCTAGTAAGTTGCAGTAAATTCTCCCACTATACCAACACTAGTAAGGCCAGGTAGACGCGAAAACGAAGAATGAAGTTGGTTATTGTATATGAAGGAACACTTATTTTCAATTCAATATAATACAATATTCAATATAAATACATTAATATGTTTTTGACATATTTAAGACTGTTAGTGAATAAGAAGAAATACACCGAAAAAAAAATTCTACGAGTTTCTTAGAAAGAAGAAAAAATCTTTTTATTGGATATAATGAATGAATAAATAAAATAAATTTATTGCATGTAAGAATTCATTGAAAATGATAAATACAAAATATTAACCAAAAAGTATAGCCTGCCTGAAATATAATTACTCATATTTCTGTTTTATATGAGTCGAAAATATACACTAAATTCAATTGGGGGAAGGTTTAAAGTAGCTAAGGCTACTATAATGAATTTAGTGAATCCTTGTATGTGATAAATAATAAATTAAAGAATAAATATAAATTCTGGCCAAACACTGAATAAGTGCACCATATAGTTTCTGCTTCCATCTCTAAGATAATAATAATGATAATAATAACATTGGTTTATTGATCTTAATACACTGGATGCGTACATAAGTCTCTGGATTAGTAATTAATACAACACAAAGTTTGAACTTGGATAGAAAGATAAAACTGAACAAAGGACAAAAACTAGAGACTAAAAATGAGATCCTGAAAATTCTTCTGGAGGTATTCCTCAAAGGTGCAAAACACTTTTCTTTTTTTTAAATAAGCTTTTAGCTTCGTTTTGAACTGGTTTATATTTGTTTTATTGCCTCTAGCGAGACATTGAAAAATATTAGGCACTGATAACCGGTACCGTCTCTGGTTCCTGACAGCCTGTGTATTGTTATTTCTTGTTTCATAATTGTGGACATCACTATGTTTGTTGAGTAAATGTTCATTTTTCTTTGTATGTATAAGGGTTTCTAGTATAAAAATGTATGATAGCGTAAGTATACTGAGTCTTTTGAAAGTTTGCCGACAGCAATATCGGTATTTCAATTTATCTATAATTCTGATGCATCTCCTTTGTAGTCCAAATATTCTTGATGTGTGGGCGGAGTGTCCCCAGTTAAGGATGGCATAACTTATATCTGAGTGTATGTGACCATAGTATGCTGTTATCAGAACTTCTTGGCTGACTGTATTCGCTAGGTTCTTGACTAAATAAATGCTTCTCGAAATCTTTGTTGAGAGGTTATCCATATGCTTTTCCTCAGTCAGCATAGGATTTAGGTGGATGCCTAAAAATTTTACTGACTCGTTTTTTGTCTTTTTGTTGTGGTTTTTTTGTAGGTTGTAAGCTAAATGTAAGATGTTGTGTCTTGCTATCATTTATTCCTAGTGTGTTTAGCAGTATACCAGGTTTTTATATTTGATTGTTCATATAGATTTAGTCTCGACAAACTCAAGTGATAAATCTTGTACTTCAGTTGTATCATCTGCAAATAAAATTAGATTTGCATTGGGATCACAGTTGGGCAAATCGTTAATATAAATTATGAAAAGAGCGGGACCTAGCACAGAGCCCTGCAGAATTCCATGTAGGACAGTTTTTTCATTAGAATGTGTGTTATTGTATGTCACATATTGACACCTTTCTGTGAGGTTTGATTTAACAAGATTTAAGCTGTCCTTGTCAAAACCATATGCAAATAAGTTCCTTATAAGTGTAGCATGAGACACACTGTCAAATGCTTTTGTCAAATTGGGAACCCATTTTGGCATGGACTGAATAGATTGTTGTTCTCAAAAAATTCCACTATTTGTGTTTTTAAAAGACTCAAAAATTTTAGAGAAAATAAGTACCATGGAAATCGGTCTGTAATTTGATGGTTCTTCGTAGAACCCCTTCTTGTAAATAGGAACCACTCTTGTTATTTTTAAGCTATTTGGAAATTTATTGGCTTTTATACATAGATTTATTAGTTTTGTCATTGATATATGTATTAAGTTTGCCAAAATTTGACAATTTTGACTGTAACGCCATAATGATTTTTGCTCTTGCTATTTTTTAACTTACTAATGCTCGCCCTTACTTCATTATAGATTACTGATTTTTCATTTGTTTTAATGTAGTCTAACGGGTCTTTATTTACTTCTGGGACACCCTTGATTACCTCGTCAGCTATGTTTATAAAAAAATTATTAAAATCGTTGGCACTTAATTCTCTGCATCGAGAGGAATTTGGTCTTTGACTGTTACTTTTAAAGATATCCCACGTGGCACGTTGTGAGTTGCTAGAGTTCCTGATATATTCATCGTGTGCTCTGCGTTTGGAGGTGTTTATCTCTGTATGGTAGCTATTCTTGTATTTTATTACTGTTTCTTTTGTTATTATTTCAGGATTTGATTTGTTCGCTTAATTTAAAAAGTTTAATCGCGCATTTGCCTTAGGTTTTCATTACACCATTCAACCAAAAGTGCTAGCAGACTTAGTTCTCACAGGAATGGTTACCTCAACAGCTTCTATTATTAAGTTTATAAATATGTCTAATTTTTCATCACAGTTTACATCTGGGTCATTGAGAAAGTCCCAGTCGATGTTTTCAATATTTCAATTTGGTTATAGAGCTGAAGTAGTCCATAGTCCGTGATTAGCCTATAGCTTACTCTCGCGTTACTTTTAGCTGTTTTCTTTGCCATGTCGAAATGAATAGAAATATTTAGGTGGTCCGACAGGTTTGTGTCAACAATTTTAGCAGAATAGCTGTTCGTTGGAAGGTTTGTAAATATATTATCAAAGCATGAGTTGTCTTGTATTTTCATTTATTGTTTGGTGCAGTGCATAGGAGTCCAAAAGGTTACAAAGTTGCAAAGCCTTTAGGTCACCTGTATTGAATTTTATGTTAAAATCACCTGTTAGAATAATCCGTATAGTACTGTCAAGTTTGTCTAGCAAGGCACTTATTTTTTCTAAAACATTAGTCACCCATAGGTGATCTATATATAGTGATTATCTGCATATTTCCAAGTACAATACCTGATATTTCACAGTGTAGCTCTACTGATGAGATATTCCTAATTCATTCAGATGTTGCCTATTATAAACGAACTACCCCAAACAAAAAACAAACATAACTTTATTAAATGAGTTGACATTTGACCATCGTTTGACATTCATCAAAAACAATATAACCAGAAGTACTTAACTCCCCCTGAATTAGGTTACTCGAAGTATGATTTAAGTATCAGTTCGTGATGTCATATGTTGACGTCATACGTATTCTCCTGCCTTACTATACGTTCACAAAAACAATGCAGTATGCTTTGTCCCTACTGCACACTAGAACTTACCAAGTTACTCGCGAAAATTTTGTTAATGAAATGATAAAATATTTACACATATTATGTAGTCAATGGTTTCTTTATAAAAAGTGGAACAAAAAATTAAAGGTTTTTATCAATTAGACAGATTGTAATTATGAAAAAAAATTTCTTCCGTCAGCGAGCAGGTAGTTATATACTTATCAATTTATAAACTTCTTTACGTTCAACTTAATACACGCCTGTTAAAAATTGTTGCCTGTCGCAATGTGTTATTATCAAGTGCCCAATAGCAATACACATAGATATAAAAAACGTAAAAATAAAACAAGTTTCCTCCTTGATAATGGCTTCAACTACATGCCAAATATTATTTTACTTTGTCAAATCGGCATTTAGATATAGCACTAAAAGAAAGACAATAGGCAAACTGATCTTACATCCAACCTTGGCTTTGCCGTCAATTACCACTGCCTCTTGATCTCTGGTTATACAGAAACATATACGTACGTCATTTTTTATAGCAACTTCGCTTAAATTAGGTATTACTTCTAATAAAGTTTCGATCCAAGCACTAGAAACAATAGGGTCTTTACTTTCAATTCCCTGCAAAACTGGTTTTAATAAATTTATGGGCAGATTCATTTCCATAAGATTTTTGAATATCTTGCTTGCAGCAATATGAAACTCGGAAGACGAGTTTGGAAGCTCTTGCTGAATTTTCGGAATAATTCTGGAAATTGTTGCATTATTATCTGTTTGTAGTAATTCCGGTAGAGTTTGTATAACGCTAAGTTTTTGTAAATCATCGCCTTTCCTGGAAAGAATAACAATTATACATCGAACTTTTAGGTTACCTATCCATATCTTAAAATTACATGTATACATCTTCCCAAATGTTATAATATTGGTCAACCGGCTCTGTGTCAATTTCAAAATCCATTGTTTGTTATTATTACTTAAAATTTTAAATATAACATGGTAATTGTTTACATTTTTACTATTTTTTTTGTCCCTTGAGTTTTGACAACTAAATGACAAAATTCCTTTCAGACAGAATTTATTCTTTATGGCGGCAATTTTAAAAAACTTACGTGAGTATATAAAGACTTCTCTCTATAGGTTTGGTATCATATTGTGGATCTACAGTATGCTTCTGAATTTGCTGAGCAGACTAAAAACATTTTAGTGTTAATTAGTTTTATGTTATCATTGTCAAATAATAATGGCTACTTTTCCAGCAGTTGGTTTGTCCAATTGTAAACTCTGCAATTCCTCATCAAGTTTCATAGCAAATAGAAAAAAATATATAAAAAATTAAAACATAACAAAAAAAATCGTAATGACACAACTGACTTTCAAGGGTATTCTGATAAGGAGGTATGTTCAACAAAGCTGTACTATCAAAAAAAAAAAGAAGAAAATTAAATGCATAAATAAAATTAGGTACTTTATTGTCGTCATAATATGAAAAATATTACAGAGGTAAAAATATACAATAAAGGATTAAATTTTTTTCTTTGAAATACTATTTGTGTTTTATCTCATTTATTATATCTTCCAAAGACAAACAGTGTACTTCGTTTTGACCCTCTCGTATTTTGAAGAATATTTGGACCCTGAGAACATAAGTTGACTGGAAGGAATTGTCTAAAACAAAGAAAAAAATAGATTGTAGTGAATTATTTTAATTTCAACATTTATATGGTGGCGTAATCAGCCTTTTGGAGCAGCTGGGACAATCTGTACATACAGTATGTCCCCAGATGGGGCACCAAACCGAAGAAAAGTTTAAATATGGAGTTCAAGAAAAATCTCTTCAATAAAAAATAACACTTCACTAAAAGAAAACATTTTATTAAACTAAGTTGAGAACTTTTCAACATGGAAATCTCTTACTATAGTGCAGTAAAAGAACACCAGAAAAATAATGAGATATGCATAGTTTTGTAACGGCAAAATTATGATGTCATATCTTCTGGCATATCACCAGGAGTATATAATATTTGAGTTTTGCACTTCCAAAGTTTTTTTTATAAAGAATTTTATTTTTTGGACAGGGTTTTCTTAGGTAAAAGGGTGAATATCTCCAGTTGTAGAGGTCCAATCGGGACAAACAAAAAACCAAAATCTCCACAATTAAAATTCCAACAAAATCTGTGTTGGTTTTGGGTCATTTGAGTACGTATATATCATAGAAAATTGAATAAACTAGCTAAAAAGCGTTTTTTTTTCCTTCATTTTAACGCCCAGGTACGTCAAGAGCTCCGATCGGCCTCAAACTTTCAGAAAATATACCTTTTGTTGAAGACAAAGCACCCTGAAATTTTGGTGCCCAAATATTGAACCTTGTGGATACAAATGAATTTGAAGTATAGAGCAATTGGATATTTTTTGTTATTTAGATGTTCATATATATTTCACATAGTTCTGTTATGGCAGTTTCTGTAGATTTCTTATGTCTGAAACCATGTCGACAGTTTGGTAATAGATTTTTTTTGTTCTAGGAAAGAACTTACTCTGATGTTATAAGCATAGTCAATAACTTTTGCAATTGCAAACATAGATTTCTCTAATTGCTTACGTCATTTTTGGAGCCTTTGTTTTTAAATATAGGAATGATTTAGACACTTTTAGTATTTCAGGATATTTTCCTGTATAAAAACTGACATTTATTATGTGAGATAGTGGAGTATTAATCAAATCATGTGCCACTTTGAGTGACTGTCCATGAATGCCATCGATACCCGCAGCAGTTTTTTTTGTAGTTTTACTAATAATTTTGCTTATCTCAATTGGAGTGATTGGATTCAGAAAAAAGGTTGAAGCTACGATAGGGGTTAATATTAAATTGTTCTTATTTGGCCTAATAGTTGTTATGTTTATGAAGAACTCATTAAAATACTCACAGGTTTGTATCTTATTTATGCTTAATTCAATGGGTGTATTAATTTTAGATCCTTTTTTTTCTCATTAATTATTTTCCAGCTTTCTTTGCTGATATTGGAGGCAATACTTGTTATTATTATAATTTGATTTACTTAATTTACTGAATTCTTATAGGGAATTTTTCACTGCCCTAATCTTTCGATCATATATTCATTTTTTGTGGATTTTGCTATTTTAGTCATTTCACATATGGTTTGATGTAATTGTTTTATCTCAGTGCTGAACCACGGTTTCCTGTTTTTATTGATTATAATTTTCTTGAGAGGAAACGTGTTGTGAAAATGATATTTAAAAATGGAATAAAGCGAGTCAAATGCTTTATTTACATCATCTAATCTGTAGATTTCTGTCCAACTCTCAGATGCTATTAAATTTCTAAATGTTGTCCGGTTTTCATCTGAATAATCACGCCTGTAAAACATGTTCAGTACCTCTGAGTCAGTTTTTGGTAGGTCAAAGACATAATTGAAATGTGTGATCTGATAGGTGTGTATCAATGACATGAATTTCATCTACGATTATATATGATAAAATTGCGTCAATGCCTGTTTTTGATGTGTTTGTTATATGTGTTGGTTGGTTTATATGATTTATCATTCCAAAGTCATTAAATAGATTTGTTATTTTTTTAAGGTCGTTAGTGACAATTAATGAGTCTATGTTTATATCGCCACATCCAATGTAATAGCAGTTGCTTTTATAAATGTCACACAACAGATCACTCATTTTTTGAAGAAAAGTATTGACACTACCCTTTGGTGTTCGGTATACCACAATTATAAATAATGTGGAGTTGCAATATGAAATTTCATATGTGGCTATGGTTGGTGAAAAATATATGGTTTAAGACACATTTCGGTTTTGCAAAAATGCGCAAACTCCTTCATGAATGCAACTAGTGCGACAAACACTATTTATTAGTGTGTAGTTATTTATATTTAAATGCTTGATTTCTGTTTGTGTGAACCAGTGTTCTGAGAAACATACAATATCAGCCGGGTAAAATTCGAGTAGTACTTCTAACTGCAATGTTTTTCCATTGATTCCTCTGATGTTAAGATGCAATATATTTAGTTTATTTTTTACCATTTGTCTCCTGCACGATGCGTCAGGATTTAAGTCTTGCTTTTTTCTGTTTAATTCTTCTGTCCTGTTATGTCTAAAAAAATCTATTCTATCTTCAGCTTCTCATGTAATCACATGTTGAATTTGGCATTTTTCATAATAACATTTCAAGTCAAACCTTTTAAATCTGACTCCCATGAGCCAGGAGCTTGAGGTTATAGAACTCATTTTTATGTTTAATATCTGCAGCAACCATAAATTCCTTAAATTTGGTACCGTGCAGTGTTCTTAATTCCTTTACAATTAATTTGTCTTGTTCGATTCCGGTCTTTCCTCTTAAGTAATTTCTAATATCTTGTTCAGTGACATCTTGTTTTACCTTGTGTATGAACATCCATATTCTGGGGTTTTCTCCCTTAAACATGCATGTGTCATCTTCATTTTCTCCTTTGTGTTGTATTTTATGTTTCTGTTTCCTTCTGACCTCTCTCCATTCTTCATTGGGCCTCTTATCGTTGTCGTCTATTATAGTTTCATTTTCTGTCATTTCAATACTAGGATTGAGGAACTTCTGTTTTTTATTCTGGTTATCTTTAGTGTCATTTGTTCTTAATACTTCTGAATTCTTGGAGCCAGATCCTCTTAATGTGTCATTTTGTTGTTTTGTTATAGCTAGATTTTTTTGTTGGGTGTTTTTCTTAGGTGTACCTTTATGTTTTGAGTCATTTTTTTCTTCGCCTATTTTATTTAAATTCGGGTTTTGATTGTTATTATTATTAATACTTTCCAAGTATTAACAGATTCCATAATTTGGTGATAATTATGATCACAAGATTGTTTCAGGGAATTGAATTTCTCATTTAAGTTCTGATCTGCTGTGCCTTGCTTTTTTTGGTTCAGGTAGTGGCCATTTCTTAGACTGGCGATTTCCGCTTCCATCTTTTCAATTTTTTCCCTGAGTAGCATGTTGTTCTCTTTTAATTCTGCATTTAATTCTTTTAATGGGCTTTTATTATTAAGATTTACCTTTTTTTAACTTTGTATCAGCACCGATTCCAATAAAAACACATTTAAAGAATAAACAAATTTATTTAATGAAATGTATCTGGTATGGAAATATTATATATGGTGATTAGAATGTACACAAGTTACAACAACTTAAAACTAAATAAAATTTTATACATGCATATAGGCCTTTTATTTATTATGTTTTGAAAGCTTTTTAAAAAAGAAATGAAATCGATTTACCTAGGATTTTCTCTGTATGTATTTTTACCTTTCGAGTTTTTTTTTGTCGTTCGGATAAATGTGTGCTCGATTTTAGCATTATTATAGATTAATGATAAAAACTGTTATGTCATGACATTTTAAATCTAATTCCGAACAATTTAATATGCCACACATAGGGCTTCTTTGAATTTTAAATATTTTTCATTTACCATAAACTTTTACAAATTCTTATTTTAATCCTAATTTAATACATGTAAATCACATACCAGATCAAATAGAGACTTACACTAATATTTCGATATCTAAAACATATGCTTTCCATGTGTTTTAACAATATTAATAACTAAAACAATTTTTAGCTTCGCTTCGTTGGTTCACCAACAAGGATCCTCAACAACTCAACAAATACAAATTGTTTATAATAACTAATAACATGCAAGCAATAACAGGATTGTACTCCTTCAATATAAAGAAAAACTTAATCTAAAACACCTTTATTCTGTCAAATATGAGTGATTATACACCAAGCTATGCACTACCTCTTCTTATTTTGGGACAGCCATTTTCTAAGTTTGTTCCCAAGTTTTTATGTGATAATCATTCATAAAGTAAGTATCTATAACATTTGTATAATTTTTATTGACTATGAATCACTTTTATGAAGAATTTTATAATTTTTACATCTGCGGTCGCAGTTTACGCTACCTTCTGTGTACATCTCTGTGCACACTGTTTTAACATTTTATTATGAAAACAGCTTGTTAGGGCCTATTATTCTCATATTTTCATATTTACAAGTTTATTTTTCTTAAAATTAATAATAATTTTCCTTTTTGTTTCAGATATACAGTGGTATAGATGTCTGTATGAACTTAAATCATCTTTCTGATTGTCATATTTTACATAATGGTCCTTTATACACCACATCAGTTTATGAAAATGAATTTCATCACAGGTAACATGTAAATAAGGTTTATTTATTTACGGTAGGTTTTCTTAAAATCACATTTACCAATAATATTTGCAATTACATTGTCAATGTGATGACCAATGTTAATTATATAATAATAATAAATTCGTCTTTTATTTGGAATCATGCTTCTTGAATATTATTATGTACCTATGCTAGCGTCTATCTTGTTAAAGTTCAAAATTTATTATTTAAGTTATTTAGACACAATTATATCTGCTTGTACACTGTGTATAACTCTAAACAAGGTTTGTCATCGCAATATATAAAATAAAAACATTCATAGCTATACTTTGTATGGTCCATATCATGAGTACATTCTAATTCTTCAAGAGTATAACCTTGGGTATCAACTACTATTAAAAGGGAAGGTTCTTCAAGGTTTCTTATTCATTTTGTTAGAAGGGTAACAAATAAAACACAAGGATGACAGTTAAAACCAACATTGAAAAAATGAAACTACATTTAAATTATCAAAGTGTAACAGAAACGAAAGAAGCAAAATAAACCTGATCTGATTTTGCATAAGCTGATATGAATTTATTTCTTCAAAACCTGTACCTACATTTTTAAGTTAAATATTTTGTAGAAGTTTAATTCCGATGTATAAGTAAGAATATGTATTTATTCATATATTTATAACTAAATATCTTACTCTTGTCACAATCGTGTTGTTTTTATCAGCAGAGGATGCAAAACAAAAAAAAAACAAAAATTACCATACCTAATTATGACGTTTATGAAAACTGTTTTAGATAAACTATTAATAAGTCATATGACCTCAAGCTTGAGGTTATTAGATAGCAGTAGTGTCTAGAATCGACTAATATTTATTTTACTTGGATATAACGAACTATTACTGGATCTCCATGATAATTCGTGATATCCTAGTTTTACTGTATACAATAACTGTACCAATACTTACTATCACTTGTTTTTAGTAGCATCAATGAATTAACATCAAATATTTCTTTAAATGTGTTATAACCAATTAACGGTAACGTTGAACTGTAATTGTTGCCGGCATTTTCTTTCCTGAATGAAGGCTGTGTTAAAATACTTAACAAGGTGTTTGCTGCCTTGGGACGAATTCTTATGGAATTTGGTACTGATTCCTTATTAACAGATTTACAATAAATTTGTATTAATTCAATTCTAAAACAAGAAAAAAAAAAATTATATTAATTATATTCACAACAAGTTCAAGACAATTTAATATAAATATAATTTTGATCCTAAATGGTAAAGTAGAAAAAATGTATGTTTTTACAGGATATAATGATTTTAAAACCCGGACTCATAAGGCTGATAGTTACATTTTCTTCTTGTCAATGGTTTTTGAGATATTACAAAAAAAAGTATATACGAATTATGCATATAAATATCGCTATATTCCTGTTTTCATTTCTTCGATAAAAGTTGCAGGGAGAATTATGATTATTCGTTACTTTTTCGCAACTCTATATTTCATACAGGGTGAATCAGATATTATCGAAAAAGGGCATACATATACCCCCTTAAAAATGGAATTGTACTGTCGTGAGTAAAAAAAAAATAGGACAAGTCTTATACAACGTATTTTTTCTAAAATCTAGTTGTGTACATCTAACTTTAATTTATGTGACACTAATTTGTCCCATATAAGCGATTTAGTTAAAGCTGGAGTTATTGCTAAAGCAGAAGATGGATGGTCAATGAGACAAATTGCACTGCGTTATAACATTAACAAAAAATCTGTTTAACATTTTAAAAAAGTGGAGAATAAATGGTACGATTAGTAGAAATTCTGGATCAGGCCGACGAAGGATATCAATTCAACAGCAAGATTTGCAATTGGTAAATAAATTAGTAGACAATCCATTTCACTCAGTAATTCAGGCTGCTAAAGAAACAAATTTTCCTGGATCGAGTAGTACTGGTCGCCGGCGAGTAAGAGAATCGGAGCTACACTGTCATTCAGCAGCAAAGAAATACCTACTTAAAGCTGAACATAAAGATACTCGACTCGGATTTGTGCTTGAATTTTTAGTGCATGATGTAAATTTTTGGAACAATGTAATCTTTACAGATGAAAAAACTTCAGTCTACACACAGTGGTCGTATTCGTGTTTACCGACCTCCAAATACTCGATTCGATGAGAAGTATATATCTAAAAATGACAAAAGTGATTTTCCGTTAACATGTGGGCTTGGATATCGGCACGTGGTCCTGGCGTTTTGTGGCATATTGAGGAACGATTTAATAGTGAAACGTATATTAGGATTTTAGACAATATTATGCTCCATGTGTCACAATTAAAAGACATTTGTTTTAATCGCTATATAGCCAGAACCGAGAACAATCTCGTTAACAACCCTAAACATTTCTGGTCCTACTTCAAAAACAAAAGAAATCAGTATAATCTACCTACAGTTATGCACTACGATGATGCATCTGCTGAGAATACTAATGATATTGTTAATTTGTTTGCATCTTTTTTCTCCTCAGTTTATGGCATCAAACAGGTAACTCAAATTCCTAATTATGACCACTTACAAAATCATGTGGACATTACCTATTACACAGTTACCTTAACTGAAATAATAGATAGAGTTCTCCAAGCACCCTATAAATTATCATTTGGGCCTGATGGCATTCCACTGTACGTTCTAAAAAAATGTATATTTACATTAGCGATACCACTACATAAAATCTATAACTTGTCACTGCACACCGGCATTTTCCCTGAGTTCTGGAAAAATAGTTTTTTATCACCAATTCACAAATCTGGTCCAAAAGATGACATCAAGAACTATCGAGCCATTTGCATTCAATCCGAGATACCCAAGCTTCTTGATTACTTGATTACTACTAAAATATCATGGGATACTGCACATATTATCAGCAATGAGCAGCACGGTTTTATGCGTAAAAAGAGCACCTCAACTAATCTACTTCTTTATGAACATTTTATTCTCAATGCTTTTGAACATCGATCACAGGTAGATTCAATTTACACTTGACTTCACGAAGGCATTTGATCGTGTTGATCGCGTATTACTCATAGCCAAACTCAAGGCATTGGGTGTTGAGGGTTGCATGCTTGAATGGATTCATAGTTATTTATATAACCGAACACAGTTTGTCAGATGCTCAGGAGCCGTATCATCTTCTATTAAAGTTACTTCCGGCATTCCTCAAGGATCGCATATTGGTCCATTATTATTTAACTTATTTGTTAATGATATTAGCGAGGAACTTATTAACAGTAATTATTTAATGTTTGCTGACGATTTGAAGCTGTTTAGAATCGTTGACAACTCTTACGATGCCTCTCTTTTGCAAAGTGATCTCGATAATTTAGTTCGTTGGTGTGACATCAATCTATTAAAACTTAACCCTGCCAAGTGCAATCAAATTTCTTTCACAAGAGGCAATAATCCTGTAATATTCGACTACCATCTAAATAATGCTACTTTAAACAAGGTAAAGTCCATAAAAGATCTTGGTGTAATATTCGATTCAAGGATGACATTCAAACCTCATATATCAAATATCACAGCACAAGCACTGAAAGTGTTAGGTTGCATCAATAGGGACTCTACCTTTTTTTCTATTGACATATATAAATTGCTCTACTGTTCTCTGATAAGGAGTCTGCTAGAATATGGCTGTGTGATATGGAATCCAGCATATGTTGTCGATAAACAATCCATTGAGAATGTCCAATCTAGATTCCTTAGACAATGTGCATTCAAGATGGGTCATCCAATAGGCGAATATTCCTACATTGATATCTTACACGAACTCAACCTTCTATCACTTGAGTGTAGAAGAGTGCAACTCAATTTATGCTTTTTGCATAAATTGATTAATTGTAATATAAACTGTCCAGAGTTACTTCAGTTGATCAGCTTCAACTTAAACGATCGCAGAACTAGAAATTCAGAACTCTTTAAAGTACCTTTTTATGTTACAAATTATGGTCAAAATGAGCCCATATGCAGATTACTCCATACAGCAAACTCTTTCCATAAAAATATGGAACTCTTTGGCTCGTCACTATATACATTTAAAAACCAAGTTAAATCTTGTATAAGTAATTAAAGCTTGTCTAAGACATGGTGTAGCATAATATTGATTTTATTGTATTTACAAAAATTTTATTTGTCTTGTTTTATTCATTATTCCATACTATTTTAATTATGTTCCTATTTATTGAATTGTAAAATGAAAATGGCTCTGCCGTATAATAATAAATAAATAAATAAAATAAATAAATGAATAAATTATTTCCTAATAATGAATTCATATTTCAACAAGATAATTGTTCAGTTCATACTGCTTATACCGTGACTAACTGGTTTCAAGATAACAACATTAATGTTCTTAACTGGCCCAGTCATAGTCCATGTCTTAACCCTGTGGAAGACGTATGGGGACTACTCATAAGAAGTATCCAAAAATGAAATGTGAGACCACGGAATGCCCAAGAATTATTGGAAGTAGTAAATGCATGGGAAAATATTATTACCAATGATTATGGTATAAGTTTATCTAATTCTATGCCAAACAGAAGAAGTTAGAAATAGAAGTTATAAATAGAAATGGTGCAATAACAAAATATTAATAGTTGGTTTCTTGTTAAGTTGGATATCCTTTGTTGCCCTGATCCAGGATTTCTACTAATTGTATCGTTTATTCTCCACTTTTTTAAAATGTTAAACACAGAATTTTTGTTAATGTTATAATGCTGTGCAATATGTCTCATTGACAATCCATCTTCTGCTTTGGCAATAACTACAGCATTACAATAAATAATATAATAAAAGTGCTAACTGCTTTATTTCGGCTACTCATTACATATTTAAATAGAGACAGATTTACATTAGAACACAACAGTTATCCTATTTTTTTTACTCACGACAGTACCACTAAAAAAATTATATATAAAAATTATAATTATTATTATTTGGATATCTGTGGCTAGCACAGATCAGTTCTATATATGCACACCGCTATAGCCCAGTAAAATTGTCATATTGCAACAAGTCATTAAGGTTACAGCATATCGATGAAGACTTTTGAGAAATTGTTAAAATAGCAATATCTCGTTGCATGCACAAATCCAGCGAAATGGAAATTTTTCCGCTGATTAATCCATTTTTAGTCTGTTTTGACTGTGGTACTATGTGACTATAGGTTAGATGTTGAGGGATTTTGATTGGATATTTGACCCATAGGAGAGATTATTGTTGGAATCGCTTCTATTTAAGGTGTAGTTGCACACCCCAAGTTTGCTTACAAATTAGTGAACCATTTGAAGATGGTGTGTATGTTGTTCCGATAATGTACAAAAAATTTCAGCAAGATCGGATTTATTACTTTTTGAGTAATTAACGATCAATTTGTTTTTAATCCTTAATTAATAATATTTTTTGTAAAATCCATTTATAATTGGAAAACTCATTTAGAAAATTCAAAAAACTATTGAAAAATGATATCCCGCCGGAATTTTTGAAAAATCACAATTTTGGCCGATTTTATGAGATTTTCTACATGTGAACCATTTTATGCGAGACATAAATAAACAAATATCTTGTTATATTTTAACTTTAGAGAATCCGCTCTTGCATATCTAAAAAGCTGCTATTTTTGTATAAATTAAAAAAAAAAGTTTCTCCTAGCAACAATTTTTCTATTCTATGTGCAGTTGTTTTCGAGTAAAGAAATAATGAAAATAACGTGTTTTGAAAGCTTTGGAAGCCATTTGCATGTTAACAATTGCACCTAGTGACCTCTATCGGTGCTCATTTTTTAGAGAATTTTATAGCGAACAATTTTCCTAATGCATATGTGATACTAAAAGTTAGCAGGAACGGAGATATTTAGAGAAATATAGAAAAATGGCCTATTTTACTCACTAACTGATAATTATATAATCAAGCTATTTGTAAGCAAACTACACCCTAAAACGAAGCGATTCCAACAATAATCTCGCCTATGGGCCAAAGATCTATTTTTTAGTATTTTTTCCTCCCTGCCATCTAGTCTACTAATACAGTCATCCAGATCCCAGTGGAGCACAAGTAAATATTTTTAAACGGTTTTGAAATTTTTTAATAATTCTTTTTCATGCTATCGTATTTGTGTGGATCCATTGTACATTCTCTAAAATTTATTCGAACAAGATCTGAAACACCCTGTATATTACTTATATACATACCTTTCATGAAATTTCATATCTGCTAAACTGGTGTCTCCCAAACGAAGTGCATCGATGACATGTAAACTATATTTGTAACTTTCTTCTTCAGGATCTATTGGTACATTCTTCCTATGAATTTGTTTTTCCTTTACAAACTCCCCATACAACAATGTGCCTTTTACTAACTGTAAGTTTTTGACTTTCACCCATTTATTCTGTTGAAGCCTACATACTTTCATGGATCCAACACCTATATTTTAATTCAATTAATTTAAGTCGGAAAAATGTGCTCAGAACATCTATATCACTGGTGACATTTCGAACAATTTATTTAAAAAGACCAAGTCAACAAATTTTACACAAACTACATAAAAAATTATAGAAGAAAAGACACATTGACATATCTAACAAATAAAAAAAATCTTAGAAAGAATTTGAGAAAAATTCATCTATATTATGCCTCGAAGAACATATTTATTCAGTGCCTTTTTGAATGTGAAGTAAGTAGGCTGTAGATTCTGGTGCCAGTATCTATTGGCCCTCTTAGAGTTAAGTTTAAATTATTTTTCCTGTATGAAAGTTCAAGCTGGTCTCAAAATATAAACTATATGTGGGAAGTTTTATATTAACAGATTACACCAGTCATTAATACATTGAAAAAGTATTCTAGGTTTAATCCATGTGGTAGAAGCGAAATGCTAGCTAAATATGCCACGAACTAAATTCTATAGGAAAGTTTCTAATGTTACGCGTTACCCTCCCTAGGGGCTGGCACTGATAGCTCATGAGTAATAGCTGGAATTAGGTAGCAATGGTGAAAGGCAACTGCAATACCATGTTTCCACAACTGGATTCATGCACGCCATCTCTAAGACACTAGTAGTAAGGTTCCTAGAAGCTAGAGACTTTACTAGAAATGTATAGAAGTTGATGGAAGATTTCTAGATGCCTGTTGTAGTGTATATAAGCCAATGTAAACACGCGGAAAGGAAGTCTTTAAATGAATTGAGGTTAGATAATTCAGAAGTGATACAAAGTGAACAGTAGAGTGTAAATATCTACTAATAAATATTGTTAAAGATTATTTTAGTCAGTAAACGTGTATTTTACTTAATCAAAGTATTGGGAAGTTTTCAGTAACTTATTCAATAAAGTGTGATAGTGTTTATCTCTTGTTATAATTTTCGGAATCCACAGGCTTTGGAAGGGCGTTTCCCAAGGAGTGGAAACGTGTGACACTGTCAAACAATCCTGCTTATATAATACTGCTATATATAATATACTATACCTGCATAGAAATAGCAGTTGTTTGAGTTCTTAGTACAATACATGGAACAATAATGCCAGTCTCCAATATCAGAAGTTGTTAAGTTAAAATTGTCTATGGTGTTGATTTCTCTAGGCTGGGCCAAGAGGATTTCTAAAACATTAACACTTAATAAAGTATCTTTGATAGCATCTTATGATTATTAAAATCTTTATTAAAGCTTGTATTATTTTTTGCACAACTGAACAATATCACATATTTACTAACTTTAACTTGATGGTGTTACTGGAAAACGATCCAACCACCATTATGAAGTTTTGAGTAAAAGAACTCTGCACAAACCTTATGGGAATTGGGTTTCGGTAAAATCGTCTAAATTTTTGATTATAGCTTTTATCCTGAGCAAAAGCCATGATACTCCATATTCGGTATTTTGGCTCCTATGGGGCACCAAAGCTCCATAGCTCCATCATATGTTACTATTTCGAGTAGTTTTATAACATTTATATAACGCATATTTTGATTATTGAAACACCTAACTTTATGTTTTTGAGGTTGCTGAATTCAAATCTAATGTCAAATAGACGATATTGGTAGTTGGCAGCTGTCAATCAGCTGTCAATTACCAAGGAACTACCAGGTGATTTTTTTTAACCTGAAACTATCAAATATCTCGAGAATAAGCACTCTACGAAAAAATGTTTCAAACAAAAGTTGTAGAATTGACCATTTTCGGTGACCTGATTTTGACACAGTCTGGAGAGCAGACAAACCTCATCCAATCACAAAGGAATACAAATGTAAACAATTAGGGATGAATTGCTAGCAGAAGCAGTTTAAGCTTGTTATTAAAAAATAACAGCTTTTACCCATCTCTAAAAAACAAAACAATAAGTTGTGTGCCCTCCACGCCACTAGCATGACGTCAACCAAAAATGGTCCATTGGATGGAGGCAGTTCGGTGGTATATGTCACTTTGAATTTGGATGGAAGGGTTAAGGTCATTCAAATTCGGTTTTTTAAATGGAAATCCCTATTCTTTATTGCAAAATCGGATTGTCTTACTAAAAATAGACTACTTTTGTTCGAAACATTTTTTCTGAAATTATCGTTTTTTTAGTTATCCGACGAGGAAAAATCTAAATTTTAGAACTTTGCGATTTTTTTACTCGAAAGAGAAGTTTGAAAAAAAATTGCAAGAGACAAAAAGATAAAAAACCTACTAACCTAACCTAAAGAAATCGTAGAAAAGAATTTGTGAAAAAATATACTGATCGTTACAAAATTAAAGAAAGAAAATTCAGCGGGCGTAGGAGTTTGATCCCAGGACCTTTCGCACCATAAGCAAGAGCATTACCTATGCGCTAATCATCCAGCCAACGAGTAACACTGGGGGCAAAGAATAAATAGTCAGATGAATGATATCACGTTCCGCGTGTGGTCGAAGCTCTGCAAAATTGGTGTACCTAGACGCTTTTATGCTATTTGGGTTTCACTCTCAGGAGCTGATATTTTGCGTAGTGCTTGTCCATTACATGCTGCTCAAAAGCAGCGGAAGCGAAACCCAAACTGCATTTAAAAAGTGTGGAGCCCGCGGACCCCGCACTCTTTAAATGCAATATAATTTGAGTTAAACACTCGCTAGTGACAATGACACTTTATGCTCGAATTACATACATAATTTTATCTACCATCATTTTAAATATCAAAATAAAAAAATAATTAAGTTGAATTCTTTACTGAAAACAACGATTCGTCAACATTTTAGCACACTGATAAAATGTTATATCGGCAATATTACCAAGCAGGAAGCAAGGAACGCCATCCAATCCTGCAGAATTTTTTACCGAAACTGCTTTTAACAGTGCAAATGTCTCATCGTTAGTAATTGGAGTTAAGTACATAGAGTGGCAGCTAGCCCCAATGTTTGCATTTAATATTAATTTTGATTCAGTATCATAACTTTTGGTGTTACTGTCAAAGCCAGAGGTAGTCTGGTTGGGCGGGTTTAGAAAAAGTGCATTAAATTTTTGAGCTGCAGTTTGGTAGACCTGTATCATATTCCCTTGCTCATTTTTAAAAGATGTAGGATAGGATTCAGTTCGGATAGAGTTTACATAATTTCTTATTATCCTCCACGCGCATTTTGTTTTATTTTTAGCATTAGCGCACAAGTTATCATTGTACGCTTTCTTACTGTTTTTAGCAGCTTGTCTATGTTCCTTTATTAATAGAGATCTATACTTATTATTTAAATCTATATCAGTGTTGTTGATTTTAACTATTGTGGATAACTGTCTAAGTGTTTCACCACGCTTAACAATTCATTAATCCAAGGTTTATCGGTGAACTTCTTATTCCTATCAGCCTTTGAGGGTACTAAGGGAAAGGATATTACCAATATCTCAAGAAATCTAGTCAAGAATTTATCAAACATATCAGATGCGTCCCTCCCTAAGAGAATACTCTCCCAGGATTTAGAGCCTAAATAATATCTAAAATTAATATTATTTGCTGGATCCTTGAAGTTCCTGGTGTATTTAAATACAGGGCTCTCATGTGCTGACACACTACAGGGGAATGAGACCATTTGCATGAAGTGGTCGAAAAGATGATTTCCAACATTTGAGACTGTTAACAAACTTGAGTCAAGGTTACAAAAAATATTATCAATAATTGTACGAGAATTTCCAATTATTCTAGAATAATATCTAATACATGAAAAAAGTCCATAGCTACCTAAAATATTAGTGATAGACATAGCATGAGGATTATTAATTTCCGAATCAAAATTTGTGTTGAAGTCGCCACATATAATAAGAGGCTTATTGTTATTACTAGTAATTTTATAAACATAAGTGTCCAAGTTTCGTAAGAACACAGACATATCGGCACTTGGGGCCCTGTTATTTTAAATTCACTGAACTCCGATCGTTATAACCGATTTGTGTTTTATAGTATTGTAATAATTTTTTGTGGATTATAATAAAACCAATTATTATTATTAATAATAAATTTAAGTCAGTTGGTGTAGTTAATTCAAAATTTCAATTTTGGCGCTTGGATCGTTTTCCAGTAACTCCATCCAATTATGACAATAATAAGTATGCAAATTGCTGTAAGCAATTATTTATAGTACAGGAGCTAGCGTACAATTACCTGACACATTTGTATCAGCTAGAGACATTTTCAACCCTGTTCCTTAGAGTATGGCAGACAATGAAAGTCACGATAAATTTTCTTATCAGTAGAAACTTCACTAAATGACTAAATATCATTAACAGTTGGTGCAAGTATTCGTATCAAGCGAATTTTATTTTATCTATGACTTATTAGTGGAGATCCAGAGGCAGAAATTCTAAACCTGCAAGCTATGTCACAAGGCATGACAAACAAGTATCAAACTAATTTTTTTCTTATCTATTAATTACCACTTCGTAATTACAAAAAGTATGATCAGCATAGATCTCAGTGGAAGTCCACAGGCAGATATTTTGAACCTGAAAAATGTCTATAAGCCATAACTAATATGCATCCAGCTAATTAATTTAGATTAAGTCCGTTTCCACTGATAAGAAGTAAGCAAACAGCATTATTAATTATACCACAGCATCCCATTATTAGAGTTGCATTTTATAAAAGGTAGCAATAACTTGATTTTTGCAACAGAATAAAATTCCTGTCAAATTTTAATTTCTCTTTTATAAATTCTATTGATTATTGATCATTTTATGCAATTGTGCACAAAACAGAGTAAGCCTTACAGCCCTTAAGTGCTCTACCAACAGACCCGTTTCTAGAGAAAATTCGAACCCCCCCCCTCGAAAAGAAAAAAACTTACCTACAACTTACTAGAACCACGAAAAACGAAAACTTCTATTAACCAGATTATTGTATGAATAATTAAAAGTCAAATAAGAAGTTAAGGTAATTACGGTTTTATTGCATTAGTATATGAAAATAATGATTTTTTACATGGTCTTCATGTGAAGTTTACTCTTCTAGACTTCAATGCCGCAAATGAAGCTATTGCATTTTTATAATCAATGTTGGAAGAAACATCATTTTCTATAGATAAACTAGCTAACGAGGATAGTCGAAGAGCTATCCATATGTTTGGAAACAATCCATGCATTTGTGATTTATTGATATGCTGTGACACTTCCAGTGGTGACGCGGATGATTTGTGTGCAATACTGGGCTGTATTTCCTTTAATTCATCTGACAACTGGGCTCCATCGATGTCTGAATCTGATTTCTTGATTCGGTTTCACCAAAGTGTAAGTTCTAAGTTTATGCAGAGTTTGAGAAGTTGTTCTTCCTCTGGTAAAGCCCTTATTTTGTACAGGAATCCCCAAGTTTTCTTGTGAGTTCATAGCTGATTAAATCGTGTTTCTAATGATCCTATGTTATCTACAAGAGGATAAAACACTGTAGACATGTAGTTTTCTTCTGCATTTTGCAGAATTTCATCAGCTGATTCATAATCAAACATTCGCTTCTTCTTGCTAAGCCGATTGGATGCTTTGAATATACTGTCAACTCCTATAATACTTGACGCTATTTCTTTTGCTGTTATAACAGCAGAAACATAGCCGAAAGTTCGATATTCCTTTACAAATGTTAAAAGTTGTTCAAAAGACGGGTACATTCAGTGAGATCCATACCTTTTTATTGCATTGACTTGCTGACTAGGTTCATTGGAATAGTAGATCGTACCAACTTTCCTCCGAGGAAAATACGGGATCATTAATATTCTCTTCAACGCTAAGAAGAGCTTCGTGTATCTCAACAAACTGGTATCTTACAGCTTTAAGGGCCAGTTTATCAATGCGGGGATAAGTTACCCAATGGTTAAATCACAGTTTAAGTAGGGTTACATCCACGCGTCGACAGCAGGTATAAGGCTAGTGACCCTACTGTATTATAAGCTGTGCCCTAACTATAGGACAACTTGTTATCCTCACACTGATAAACCGGCCCTAAGAGCATCAACTCTACACTCCCACTTGTTTCACAGACCTTTTTCACTGTTAAACTTTTTACATGGTCACTAACAATGCACCAGCGTCTTGTAGAGGCTGCAAAGAGAGTGTACAGTCTCTGAAGTGCTCCACAGAGGAAAACTGATTTCATGGAAAACTTTGATGCATCTCCTATGACCAAGTTGGCTGTGGCAACCACAAACATTGCTCGAGGGTAAAATAGCGGAATCAACAATTTTAGTACTAAATAAATGAACATTGAATTTCCATAATAAAAATATTATCCTGAAAATGTCTGACCTAGCAAGCAGAATTTGCGCCCCCATAACCGTGCGCCCTGGGTGGTTGCCCTTCTCGCCCGCCCTTAGAAACGGGCCTGCCCACCAGTTTAGATGATATTAGAGATCTTAATTGGGTCTCAATCTCCAAAATAATTCTCAATCGGTGGGAAGCACTTACTGCCTTAATACTTAAATAACTATACCTGGTTTATCCATAGCTAAACTCAATAACTGATCCACTGAAAATATGATCTGAGGAACTCTTGTGACATCTGGAATCTGCCAAAAATTAAGGCACTGTCTACGAAGATCCTCCTGTCTTTCTTCAACTAAACCTGGATTGCGACAGAAGATTGCCAATTTCTGAAGTCCCACAATTTGCCGGTTACCTAAACTAAAATAAATATACAAATAAAAATGTTTTCATTAAGAGTTGAAAAATCCCAGAGTTTACAATATATAAGGCTTTCATCGTGGAAGTCGAAGAAAGAATTTAGATAACGTAGAAAGAGAAGGTTGTCTCAGGTTTGTGTACATTTAATTCTATCCTCTCTTTTTACCTTACCCAAATTCTTAATAACATTGAGCACTGTTTAATAATGGCGTATCCAACTACTGTCAGTAATTGGGTACTTACAAATATAAATCATTTGAAATGAATAAGGAGATGTACTACGTCCCACTGCCGATTTATTGCAAACTTGGTATTCATAAAGGGGGTGGGCAAAGATCGGCCATTTTTCGCCTATCACAATCATAAAATAAGCAGTTTTCATATTTATTTTTAGTTCCAGTGTTCAACACTATGTTTAAATAAAATTGATATAAAATATCCTACAAGTTGCAAAAAAACAAGCGCGCATTTTCGACATTTTTTCGAGCTTTCAATGAAATTTCATTATAAAGTGCACCATGAACCACTACAATTTTTTTTCTTATAATAGTAGAGTTTAGAAGCTTTTTTCTAAGGGTGAATTAATTGTGGTTCGTTGAGAGCATTATAATGAAATAGTCACTGAAATTTTGACAAACGCCGAAAATATCAGAAAACTATGGCAAGCCGTTCTGGTTTTTATTCGATATTAAGGCTGGACTATAATTTTAATCAGTATTCATAACATAAGTACATTTGTTAATAAAAATTAAAGCATTTTCCTTAACAAAAATTATAATTTCAACAAATAAATTGCATAAAATTTCAACGTATGGTGACATCATCAGTTTCATGAATGATTGAAATCGTGTTTAACAAGTGGTAAACATTACAATTTACCTATTGTATTTTATCTGTAATTAAATAAGTAATGGCTAAAACGGAAGTCGTAATAGATATTTCTATAAAATCAGTCATGGACATGTTTATGATCGCCGAATTTATGGAAAAAGAACATTTCAACATAGTATAGGTAAAGGGCTCTAAAACTGGAACGAAAGTACTTTATTTTTATGTGTTCATCCACTATTACCTTAAAGTGATACATTGATACCTATATTAATATTGTACATAGTTCCTCAATATAATATTATACATACATACAAAGTTGATATAAGATAAATATAACATATACATGTTGCTCATAAACCTGTAATGTAAACAAAGAATGTTCAGAAAAATACATTCTATTTAATTATTTCTTTTTTGCACACCAAATTCTATTATTGTAAAATAATGGAACCACTTACAAGTTTTGTTAAAATAAAAAAAGGATTTTCTAGGTAAATTTCCAATATTTTAGCCTATATAATAAAGACGCAAGATTATGAAGTTTTAAATAACTAAGTTTAAAATGATCCTCTCAGCAGCAAAATATTATTGTTGCAGGTAGATTATGTCTGAGATTTTAAACCACTTTATTTTACATTATATTGGTACTTCTACAAAAACTTTTGCAAGTATTTATTTGGAAATTTCAATTCAAATTTAAAAAAGCTTATTTTAAGGTACTAATCGACTGGTTGAAAAAATTCAAGTGCTTTAACAATAATTAAGTATTATCTTCACTGTCAAAGAGAATTAAAAATTTATGAAAACACTGAATTCATACTGTTCCAACGAAATAAATAACAGTCGTGTCGTGTGGTGTCTCAAGGTTCTATTTTTGGCTCAATTTTATTTTTGTTATATGCTAATGACTTGCCTGAAATTGATATTAAAGGAAAGTTCCCATAATTTCTAATGATGCTATTGTATTTTTGCACCACAACACTATATCAAAATGCAACCCTATGCAATCTTGTCGGCAGTACATGCTGACAAGATTGCCAAAGATTCCATATACTTGTGGTTTATTGTCCGAGAAAATATAAAATTTTGTACTATATCCCCATATACTTCTGTAAGACATTTCCTAATGTACCTGAACATTGCTAGAGTCATGTTCTGAAGAATACCACAACAACAGATTTTTATACTCTTCTCAAATACGAAGAGTATATTGCATTCGATAAGCACATTTTTAAAACTGGTAACATTGTTCGTAGAGAAAAAAAATTCACTGTGTTGGTGATCTAATTCTGAACAACTTTCAAAATGTCCATCCGTCTGTCTGTCCGCCAGTCTGTCATGTTTCTTGTAAGCACGATAACTTAAGAACGAAAAGTTAAATTGCATTGAAATTTGGATAGTAAGTTAGTGTTAGCTAGTGGAAGAACCCTATTGTTTTTGAACAAAATCGATCAATAAACAAAAAGGGTATTAATTTTTTAAATAATTTTTTTTAATGTTTTGTAATTAAACTAAAAATGTCTAAAACCAATATTATTTATAAAAAAAAAAAACTGCGAAGAGTATCCTATAGAAGGTGCAACAATTATATAAAAAGTGCAGTAAATCGGCAGAGTATAATGGTTAGTTTGTTGGTTTTGTATTTTGAATTGCTTACAAATTCAATAAATGATTTTTATCACACAATTCATATTTTTATGTCCTGGTGGAGTTTGGCTATAGCTATTCCTCCACTCAGCCAGGACATGTACACATAGACATCAACACAACAACCATTTCATTGCCATCTACTGCAGCTAAGACTCGAACTCAGGAGCGTTAACAACGACTAAACATATCGTGCCACTCAACGGCAGTCTAGCCCACTGCTACTGTCTCGGTAACACATTAAAAACGCCAATAACCATACATACCCTGACCAGGATTTGAACCTGGGGCTCTAAGATCGCAGGCCTAATACATAAGCACTGCGCTCCTGAACCGACATTTCACTTAGTGGCATTTCACATCGTCCCGTATCACCAAAATGTATACTTAAAGGGACAAAATCGCAAGTATCACTATATGTTTTTTTGTTGATGTATTTTTTAAGTCTACTTTAAATTTTGGTTCATGTCTAGGAACGTGTTAACTATTTATGATATGGTCCCGGAACCGCTGGAGTCTTCTGGTACTTTTTTTACTGCTATTCTGGCAGAAGTTGACTATCTTTTCCATGTTTCATTTAATTACTCAATATAAATTTTCTTCAAGCTATATTCTCCAAAGTAGTAAATAAACACTACTGATATTACATATAAAAATTCATAGTTTGCCCATTACTAGCCCTACTACAATAATTTTTATCCACTAATTACAAGTTTGAAATTGGTATCTAAGGGCTCCCATATAGTGTCTGCACGTTTTGATTTCGTATGTAGCCCTAACGTGGAACAAAATAAGGAAAAACATGAGGAATAAACGTAATCAATAATAAACGAGTCATCAGCAGCCTATAAAACTAGTAAACTGACGAATCATAAGAAGGATGACAGAATAAAAATATTTTTTTATATATTTTCTAATATTTCTCAATGTAACTTAAAAGCAATGAAAATTTTGTGGAATTTTCCGAGGGTATTTCTTCCAACTTTTCTAAAGTACCTATCCCCTTTGCGGAATTGATTTTTTTCAAGAAAGTTTGAGAGTTTCGGTGATGTGCCAGATTTCTGACCTATTACCTAAAGGTACTGTCGCAAGAAATAAATGAACAGCAACCTTAGATGTGAATTAGCACGACCACATACTACTTACTTAAAAGAAACTAAGAAATGGGACGTCTTGTAAACATTCATGAAAACCCTAAATTTAAAACAGTAATCTTGCAATTAATTGACTAGTTTTACCTATTATTGCTGTTAACAATATAAGAATAAAATTTTTCGTCTTCTTTAATAATTTCCAGCGGTACAATATCCAAAACACTTATCTCAGAATTGTTTCTAATTTCCCATAATCTTCTAACGATGGTCCACACATATTCCTTTATTTTATCCACGATAAGACCACTCCTCTTATCTGAACATATAAAATATCTTTCAGAGTTTGCAGGTCTTGACGAATTCGGTTTTAAAATCGATACTAAAATTAAAGAAGACATTAGGGGAAATTTTCACCAACATTCTATTTTTACCTTTGTTAAAACATTTATACATTAAATAAAGTAAGCCTACACTAAACGGAGTAAAAACATCAAACAATTTTGTGACGAAATGTCCATGTTCACGTACAATTTTCAGGGCAACTAAACACTGGCAAATGTAGATATTTTTTGATAAAATTTCTTGAATATTTTCATTTCCTTCTACAGAAAACCCCTAGAAATAATATCGATTGTATAAAAATAATAACTGTAATAATAATGGACAAATTATATTGTTAATTCTAATTTATTTATATGTACCCCATCAGACATCATAAAATGTACCCCACGCCCTTCAGTTTCATGCATAATTTTTTCGTTAAAATCCTCTATGTTGTCAGGACAACAAACATTTCCATCGTCTAATTTTCCATAGAGAGGTTGGAAGGTTGCTGAAGATGCGCAAGTGGATTCGTGTAATTTGAAGTCATTTTCATCTTTCAAGGTTAATCCAAAACCTTTAAAACTCCACCCTTTACGCCACAAAATATATTCTGAAAAACCTCCAGGACCTGCACAGACATCAGCAAAGTAAAATGGACCCATGTGTTTATGGTGCACCTAAAAATTATATTTGACTTAAGCATACTAATCGAATAGAAAAAGTTTTATGAAACTAACAAATTATTTTGTTGATACTTTATCACTTGGAGGCCAAAAAGCTGTCAAAAATCAGGTCACGAAACGCCGCAAAAACTCCATAAATCCGTATTATCAGTTTCTTCAGTCCAGCCAACAAAACAATAGCAAAAAAAGCCTCCTTTACCAAACGGGTGATAGAATTTGTTTTATGATACACGACTTTAAAGCAGGGTTCGCTCGATTTAAATCATTTGATTTACATCATGGTTTAAATCGACGATTTTAATCAAGTGATTTTTTTAAATTCATCAATGTATAAACAAAAAAATAAATAAATACCATTTATTTATTTTATTGTATAATAGTCAAAATATAAACGTAAATAAAATTATATTCTTAATAAACAATGACGGATAATAAGCACTTAACAGAGAAACAGAAAAGTTTTTAAAAATTTTAATTATGTAACACTAACAATACATACCTACCTAACTACACTTACACTACCACACTACCAATATTATTATTGTTACATTAACCATTGATATTACTGGTTTTCAATGTTTTCGTTATAGTATTTGTCCAGGAATACTAATTTTCCTGCCTTTTCCACTCCTAATCTATTTCTTAAATTGGAGTGAACAAGCCCAAATGTAGACAATACTATTTCTACTGAAGCTAACAAAGAAACAGCACATAAAAATTGCTTCACGAAAGGAAGAAGTCTAGCCATATCAGGTATGTTCTTTTATGAGACCCACCACTGTAAGGCACTAACATTGCTTATTACCTCTTCTGAAAACGTAACTATGAAAATGGTTCCATTTTGGCTTCAAGTTTTATAATAAGTGGTAGTAATCCTAATTCACTATTTCCAATATTTCCATACATTTCTTGTACGGTATTTAATGCTTGATCTTTTTCTGCACTAGTCAATTTAAATTTGGTTTTGGTTGTATCCAAAATATAAGCCACAAAATAAAAGGGCCTAAGTGCTTGTTTATATCGTTTTCCAAAAATTTGTATTTGAGACAACGATAAGTCTAATTCTTCCTGGAATATTCTTTCTAATTCCTTTCATACTTCTACTGCATCAGATAGAAAAACTTTTTTTTTTCTGTAATTTATCAAGTCCCACAGCTATAGGCTTTAAGATTTTTATTCTTCAGCTGATCATTTAAGACCAATGTTTGAAATTTTTTGATATATTGTTGAATCAACTTCTTTTTTATTCTCCTCACATACTTTTAATAGTTTCTCCCGTTGGCTTACATATACCTCTAAACAATCTGACATACTATTTCTTCTTACGTCACTCGGAAGCACTAATGGTTTTCCACCAGCCTGCATGTATTTTACCCTAGCCAGATGATTATTTCTGAAGTATTTAACAATTTGAAAAACATGCTGTTTGATATGTTTTATTTCTAAATCTTTGCAGAGTAGATGAGCTGAGCATCCATAAATTATATAGTCTAGTTTTTCTCATAAATGCCATGTTGATTTTTTCGAACCCCGCTTTAAAGGTGATTAAAAGTCAACTTTAACCATAAATTATCCTTTACTCAATGGATCCTTTTGGCGTTATTTATGGTACTGGCTGTTAAAATTCTCAAAATGATAACCAAATGTCAAAAAACTATTTGGCTTTTTAGTGGAGTAAAATTAAAATTTCTAAGGATCTATCATACTATACCAATTATTTTGCCGAAACTTGTAAACATTACAAGAAGCATAGTAAAAAGAATGTTCAGAATTGTGTTTTTTTACAATTTTTAAAAATATCTGGTAGTATAATCTGTATCGCAATGAAGAAAGACAAACAAATCGTTCACAACTAAATTAGAAAGGAAACTAGATTGAACCATTTCGATCAATTTGTTAAGTTGCAAAATATAAATACATCCGACAACTTATTACTATACTTCTTGTAGTTTACAAGTTCCAGCAAAAAAGAAAATGTTAGAGTAAGACAATTCCTTTTTAGACAGTTTAGACCTTTAATGTTATTCCACTATTTATTAAAATTATTGTACCTAATGTGTATATATATAACAAATGAATTATATTTACCAGGAAGACGTACATTTTGGTCAATACCGCTAAACATAAATCCAGTGGCGGCATCAATATTAGCCATTTTTAATGCAGCTCTATTCATGAAGAAAACTGAACGAATTGTTTCAAAAGGATTTGCCTTCGTTCTAGCTTGGCTTAACTCCGCTAGATTTAATTCCTCAAATATGTCCTAAAATATAAAACAAACAAGCTAACCATTATATTCTTGGCCGATTTACGGCATTTTTTATATAAATGTTGCACATTCTATATGATAATCGTCGCAGTTAAATAAAGGGTTGTGTATTTTCGAGCTTTAAAGCATATGGCGGAAGTTAGGGCCCATGTAAAGTGTCTGGCAATAATGAATGTTGGTTTTTAACAGTATTCTGTCAAACATATATGAAAACCAGCTATCATACTTTGACATAGATTAGGTTTTTTTGTACCTTTTGTACCTGTTCTCTGGAAAAGGGCCCCGCTTTCAAGCTAGCAAATATGCATACGTTCTTAACCACATATCACACTATTTATTGTCAAAATATTAGCTTTGCTAAAATGAAGTAGGTCTGGCGCATGGCAGCTCTGAGGTCTTGGACTATTACGGACCATTGCCTAAGTAAGTAAGTAAGCAAAGTAAATCTTTTATTTCAACAGATTTGAATACAAAATATTTTTGTCTGTGAAATACATTTCACCAAATATGGTGGCACACATGGAAGTTATATATAATAGACACAATTATACAAGCATATCGAAACAAAACGGAAAAAAATTTAAAAAATAGACACAACATGAATTAAAAACAGGTCTGGAAATAACCTTACTGTACCAAAAAATATATAAATATTATCCTCATCATAATTAAAATATTCATCTAAGGAATACGGTTCTAATTTACATAATACATAATACTAATTTTAAGAGTGTTTTATCACATTGATTATTTTTTATGTTATATGGCAGGTGGTTATATAACCTTAAGCAGCAGTAGTATGTTCCTTTCTCAAATGTTTTCTTATGTAATGGATACGTAAAGTCACCTCGAAACCTAGTATGGTAATCATGAGTTCACAAGCAAGAGTCAAATGTTGTACGATTGTTTGTTAAAAAGTATACACTCATAGATGTAAATAGCTGTAACTGTTAGAAATCGGTTGAATTTAAATTTGCCTCTACAGGACTCTCTAAAATTCATATTAGGTATAAGTCTAATAACCCGCTTCTGACATATGAAGATTCTATTGAGTTCCGAAGAGCTTCCCCACATGATTCCAATTTTTACTAAAAAGTAAAAATTTGCATAATATAATGTCTTCGTCACCTCAGTCTACTTGATTTAAAAAAATTCTAATTGCATATGTTACTAAAGATAGTTTACTGCTCAAATAGTCTATAATGCTAGTCCAGGTTACTGTCATTTATATGAACTAGGAATTTTAGACGTAGATAGAGATATTCTTTGACGGTCTAAAATTATATTACTGGGTGTATCAATTGAATTACTAATCTTAAATAAATTACAACCAGTTTTCCCTTCGTTCAGTACCAGTTTGTTTTCAAAAAACCACTGTTTAACTAATTTCATCAAATTGTTTCCTGCGCTTAATATGTTCATAAAACTGCGCCTTTTTATTAATAAATTTGTGCCATCAGCATAGTTTACTATGTATTGCTGATCTGCATTTGTGATAATATTTGATATATTGTTCAAAAAATAATAAACAATAGAGGGCCCAGAACACTTCTCTGCCTAATTAGCCAGTTTTGCAATGTAACATTATTATATAATATAAAATATTTAGCGCCAGGCAAACTATTGCCTTAAACACTTTAATATTTATATACAAGATGGTACATCAATTACTTCCTCAACATCTAATAGAAAATTGCTTGTTTGTTAGAGACATACATGACCATCAGGGACAAATAAGGGGGGGGTCTAAGGAAATGTGACGTTCACAGTTAACCAGTTTTATTTTAATTTTTGTCTTAACCTGGTAGTTTTAAAAAAATTTTCATTACAATAGAAAGCCATTCCCAAGTACTAAAAGCCTGTGGGCCTGGTGGCTTTTGAGGGGCCTGGGTATTATTTGAAGTCAAAGTAGCATTATCAGTAGGTGAAGCGAGAGAGGTATACTTTTAAATGATTAGATTGATGCAAATAACAATGAGTTTTGAATGACTAAACATGGAATTGCTGCCCCCCTCGCTTTTGCCCATCCCCTACCCGATGTTCAAAATTTGACGGCCCCGACCCATAAATAATGGATAGTCAAAATTAACGTTTCAGATTGTATACACTTATTTATTTACTGATGTGCCCACAGGCTGTGTTGTGTTTCCGCCGCTAAAAATCCTGTAAAAACCAGTAGGTTCTAAATAAATTTAATTTATTTAATAACTTCTCAGAACTACACAATACTTTTCCTTAACTAAAATATACTTCTACTGGACTAAAGCAATATTTAACAATGTTTTATTACTTGATATATAACCTCTGTATTTACTTCCGATTTCTAACCTCACTTCGCAGTAGTGATGAGTCGTTCATGAACGAGTCGTTCAAAGAGAACGACTCACTTCAGTGAACTGTGAACGAACGATTCACATTTAAAATACAACTCGTTCAATACGCCATTACGACTCCGTACCATTCGTACCGCACTGCAGTTCAGTGAGCGCTAGCGCCTGAGTGGCACACGGCACAGTGTGAATAGTAAGCCTGAGCTGAGGAAGTTTTCAATGGATCACGAGCTTGCCGTGTCATTCACTTGTTCATTTGTATTTTACTTATGCTCGTTCACAAACGACGCAAGTGTAGGTTACCTCATACATTTCTTCCACAAACTCGGCTCAGTTTGCCATGCTATCCGCAAAATTATAACGTAAAGATAAATGTACAGTATAGAGTTAATAAATCTTTTCTTTCACTTTTTATTTATAATAACTAAATAATAAAATAAAATGATTAAACAGAACCCAAGCTCGTTGTTGATTTATACATAATATATGACGTTTTCATATAGCTCGTGCTCGTAATAAGGAGTGCATGAACTTGATACGATACATATGTATTATCTTTGTAAAAGAATGAACAAAGTGCCACCGTACATCAGAACATCGCGCGTCGTTCAAATGAACGACTCTCGATGAACGACTCACCTTGGTGAGCTGAACAAACTGAGCGGGCTCAGTAAAAATAGGTGAGCGACCCATCACTACTTCGCACTTTTCAACTTCACTTTCATAAAACTTTCTTTTTATCCGCCGTCGATTTCGCCTTATATCTCGCCTTATATATCTTAAAATTGCCTCTAGATCGATCTAGAGATTTCCAATTCCAGAACAATATAGAACTCTAGATCCATCTGCAGGTATCCAGAAATGTATTACGTATTAGTACTTAATTCCAGCTAGTAGTGTAGTCATGGGCGTAACAGTCCACTTCTTAGGGGATGTAATGCATAACAATATTCATAGGCACCTGATCGAGGAAGGCATCTGGTTCTGTTACAATTTTTTTGCTAATGGCAAATACATCCGCCAAGTCTGGATTCCTTTGTAAAACAGCAACCCACTTTTTTTATATAACCTCACCAGTTGCACCCAGAATTCATTAATTGTTTTTTGAACAGCATCTACTTTGTTAAATGTTTCTTCCAAGGACAAATTTGGATATCGAAGGTTTTCTATAATTCTTGTCATTATTTTAAAACATTCGAATATAAATTTTAAATATTTGGAATATACATTAAATTCTTTGCATACTTAATCTCAGTAGCATCTTCATTTTTCGAATACATGGCGTAACGCATGCTCTAAACAGGTAACATGCAACACTTGTGGGTATTTCTTTTTAATTTTTTTCCAGCACTAACATATACGACACTGAAACTAGTAAAAACAACAACTTTTTTCAAATTTGGTTCAGCCAAGTCTTGCCAAAGCAATTTTAAAGAATTTTCAAAAAAATTAAACACTGACTCCGCATTAACTGTGTCTAAAACCTTGGAAGCTACTAAATGGCATTTGCCAGGACCATCAACAAGTAATTTTGTAACTAATGAATTGGCAACATTATTTCCTAAAAAGTCTGCCGTTTCGTCTATTTAACCCAAAACCAGTAATTTTGAAGATCACACCGAATACCTTCCAGTTTTTATTCATATAGTTCGTTTACAAAGCAGACTTTCACTTGGGAAATGTTGCCCCACGCAATATTTGTTTAGAAAATGTGTAAAATGAGCGTTATTTAGTACACTCCATGGAAGATTTAAACATATCAACAAAAGAGCCAAGTCAAAATAAAACTCATCCTTTGAAGCTCTTTTTTCCTTTCTTGTATTATACTCGTGTGTGCAGCTATTTACATGTTTTAAAACAACATTTTTCTGTGTACATCTTATTGTGACATCACAAATATTACAAATTATTTTTTCGCCATCAAAATGTAGTTCTTTAGGCTTAACCCATTTTTCGACAATGCTTTTCTTTGGACTAAAATGCGGCATATTAACAATAAGTCGTTCTTTCAGTGAACACAATTATAAACTAGGTCCTGTGCCACGTCCATTCAATAAAGGCGAATAAGTAGTAAATAATGTTTGGAGTGTCGGCCATGTGTTGCAGGTGTGCATTGTTTACGCGCTCTGTTTCTTTAACTTAAATAGCGTATTTTGTGTAAATAGATTATATAATTTATATTACACGAAAAATAAATCAAAATTTATTTATTTTTCAGTGAACTACACATCTGTGCCTATTTCAATAAATCCTTGTAACGACGCACCTGAAAATTAAACCCAAATTCCGATCACTGCTCATTACACATTAGACTTACAAAAAAATGTAAGGAATTTTTTTGAAAAAACGATTTTTGGCACCTTAAACCCAAGATTCGCCATCACACAAGGTTGAGTACTTGAATTTTTTATTAGGGTCCAAATCTAAACAACATATATCAAAATCGTTCCTGACTCACCTTTTGCAGGGCAAAAATTCTTACTGAATTATTAGCTATCATCAAACAAATAGTGGAGGTAGGGCCATTTTACTGATTTATTTATTTGACGCAGTACACAATTGAATTAAATATAATTCCAATTGGTAACTTACACCTAGTTAAAAAAACACAACTATATATTATACTCAGATAAAGATTAATATGAGAACAAGCACTTTTATTTAATGTCTAATGACAGCCTTTATAAGACCGTATAAGCTGGTGCCAAACAGATCGTATTCAGTGAAATTGTCATTAAGGTTGGCTGCCATTCTCTCGCAAAAAGCTTGTCCATAGTTAGTCCTATGAGGTCTGATAAAAAATAGTCTCCTGTGGCATGTGTTGCAGGGGCAGCATGAAAATTTATTTTACTCAAGAAAAATGAACAGTCAATAGAACCATTGATTATTTTATGTAGAAAATAGAGGACAAGTTTTCTATGATATTCTAGCAACTCTAAACCCATTACATCTAATCTAACGTGAGAATCAAAAGCTTGGTATGGCAGACTCATTTTATAAACACAAAATTTAGTAAATCTATTTTGGACAGTCTCTAAACAATATATGAGAAGTGTAGTGTGAAGACCATATGACACTATTATAATCTATTACATGTACTGAAAAACCTTTGTCGGTTTCTTTTAGAATTCTTCAAATTCAAAATTTTGTTTAGCAAGTGTGAATTAATCATGGATTGGTATACAGCTTTTTTTATGCTTAAAGCATATTGAACAGCTCAAAACCACGTTTAGTTCAAAACTCGATCTTTTCAAATGGGCTTAAACTTTGATTGGTTGCAGTGTCGTCTACATACAAAAAGTATATAAATAATAAACTATATAGGTAAACTAAAGTATATAAGCAAATGACAATACTTACTTTTGCTTGTAAAACATTATGTAATATATCTCTATCACAAAAATGTATTTCATTCTCTACATTATTGTTTGGTACACCTTCTTTCATCCAATCGGTCATATCTGTAAATCTAGCATCATTTTTTGTTTTTTTGTCAGTTTCTTGATTTTCAAGCCAAATAACCTTTTCTTCTACATTAATTTCCTAAAAAACATTTTTATTTTACAAGTACATTAACTAAATAGTATTTCTGAGTTTTAATTATGACAACATGCTGTTATCCAATTTTTTTGCCATGATACTAGAGAGCAAATACTGAATTTGTGGCAAGTTAGGGAGCAGGCACGTGCCTATGTACCTTTGCCTTGTAGACTTCCGTACATCTAGCGACGGTATCATATTGGAAGAAAAATATCAATACCAGTAAGTATCGATACTTTTGAGATAAAATCAATCATAGTAGAAAAAAAAATGTTTCTGCAGAAATTTGTTTCATAATACAGTATATTATTTAATTCGAACATCATGTATATGTATGTATATGCCCAAACCGTTTAGACTTATATTTTGTGGTATTAAGCATACTTATTATTTTCCATATATTTTTTATTTGTCTAATTAATTAAACCAACCTTCATCACTGCAGAGCCACTTAAAAATAAAACCTTCGTCAGCCTCTTCCCTAATAGCCAATTCTGGTCCCTGGCAATACCGTCATCCCTGCTTTTGAAAAGAGGCATTCTGCTGGCAGCGATGTTGCCACAATAACGAAATGTTGCCGAGCCAATTTCTTGGAAAGACCTGTTTCATGTCTTCCCAGATTTGAAGTGCGGATTTCTTAAGCACAACCGATATAGCACTCTTACACTCATCTTGTAATCACCTTTCTTTGTATTTTAGTGATACCGATACCGGCTAAAAAAGTATCCATAATGGTATCGTATTGGAAGAAAAGTATCAAGTACAAAAGTACTTGGTATTGAATGAAAAGTATCGATACTGGTATCATATCGATAGTATAGGAACGTCCCTATGTACGTCTTTTGCAATCTGGCAATGGGGCAAAGTGTGGGCTGTATTATTGGAGACACCTAACATCTGGTTTTTATTATTTGCCAATCATATGAAGAAAACCCAGCATCAGTGAGAGCTGTGCTCTGTCACCAATTTTGTTTAACATCTATAATGAATACATGATGCAACGTGTGCTGTAGGACTGGCAGAAAGTAGCTGTAAAAAATTTCTAACTTGCAAAGATAAACCTGCTGGACAATAACCTCTGACTATGGTTTATGTGTAAATTACAACAAAATGAAAATTGTAATTATGAACCGGGCAACCACACATATGGAGAAAAGGCGATCATCTCCTTCCTCCTCTCCAGTCCACTGCTAGAGTCTTGCATACTCATATACTAAGCTTGCAATTGTTGATCAGGCTAAGAATTTAACACCTGTTATTGGATTGTCATTAACCTTTTGAGGACGCGATTGGCCACAAAATTGGATGGGGATAGACACTTATAGACCTTAAGAAATGATTATATTACAACTTTTAGCCAAAAAACTATTATATTATTTATATTCAAATCGCACATCCCAAAAATTAAAAAAAAAACAAAAATATCCAAAAAATGGATATGGCAAAAAATCCTACCAATTTTGAGCTTTGGGACCATGAAATTCTAAATCAGTGGATCAAAAAACATTTAATAAAGTGAGATTTTTATGACTACAGCATCTCATGCACACAGAACCACATCTGGCGTCTAGATTAAAGTAATTATCACATTATGTTTCTTCTAATTTTTATAATATAATATTTATAGCAGTAGCTGTCATTTATTTATGCTAACGTTAGTTGGTAGCACTGCCTTCAGGCTGAATAAAATTTTCAAAACCTAATTTTTTAATTGTAATCAGTGGCATCAAAATACCCCAGAAATGCTTTTATTATAATTTTCAAAATTTTTATATTTTGAATTTACCTTCTAAGTATATTAATATCAAATTCAAATAATGTTTTTTCTTAAACATGAAACTTTTGAAAAGAAGGATAATTGTTTGTCAAAAAACAGCAATATTAAATTGTAAGAATGTAGATAATGATTATGGTTCAAATACTAGCAATCGATATAAGTATAAAATTAGACGAAGACAAAGAGTATCTCATAATTTGCAAAGTCCTAAAATTATGCATGTTCCCGCCCGTTTTCTCAAAAATTACCATTAATAAACTACCATCCCATCTACATCGAAAAATAACTTACCATGATGAAGTCCACAATATCAATATTATTAGATTCAAAACTATTAACACCAAAGTTTAAAATAAATTTTCATAATGATAGATTTTCATCAACTACCAGTATGTATATCGCACAATTTAAATGTACACGAATTTAAAATTAAACACATTCACAAATAAACAACAGTTTAAAAAGTGTTTCTCAAGACCAACATCGATAAAAGTTATTGAAAATCAGTTAAAATATAACATTTTTAAATAGCCATTTACTTTCCCCATCTTACTTTAAAAGAGTTCTCTTTAGTTTTAGTGATTTAAACTGTATGAGCAATTTTTATTGGTTCTTAATAGAAAGCTTTCCTTGGGTTTTTAAGATTGGTGTTGGTTGTGTTTTTATTCAAATACTTACTGCCAGTGGTAGCTCGTCAGGGGAGGCAGGGGAGGCTCCCCCTTGGAAGAGCCACCATACCTTCAAAGGTAATATCTTAAAAAATTTCTATTAGGTATATCTCAATTTTCAATATTTTTTATTGTTTATAATTCATTAATTAATTTTCAGTGTATATATAAAAGTTTTGCATTTCCTTTCCACAAACATACCTATAACGTTACAGTCCGGATTGTCTTTGTATGCATATTTCCCGGTCGGCCGGTCTTTTACTGAATGAACACTGCGGTTCGCTGGAGGCTAATACGAAATAGCTTCCAACTTTAACGCATTTACTTATAACATGAATGACCTTGAATTTCTTTGCGCTGTGTAAAATGGCATCAGCTCGAATAGCCAAAGGAAGCTAGCCTCAGATCTCAGTTCTTCATAGCGCATGTGCACAGGTTGTTCAGGATTCAGGTAATTCACAAAGAAAACGAACCGTCAGTTGTGTTTAGCCGGTTATAATAAGATAAACTTGACGTAAAAATACATAAAACATTTGATAGGCGGGCTAGAAATGAGTGCTCTAGGTGAAAATATTCCCAACAACATGTCTTGTTGTCCAGACGTGGTGGATTATTTGTTGTTAAATGGATTTACTACTCTTACTTACGACGAAAAGGTAAGAATTAAAAGAAATGCCAGGCCTACACCAGCAATGCTTTCGTTAGTTTTTAAGAGTGGCAAACAAAACAGAGGATTTTGTGACAACAATTATAAAAAAGTCGAGTGGTTAACGGCATCAACAGTTAGAAACAAATTATATTGTTGGAGATGTTTATTATTTACTAATGATCAATCCTCAATTTGGGGCAGGGCCGGGTTTAATAATTTGAAAAAATTTGTCGCGGGGTTTAGAAAGGCACGAAAAATCCCAGGAGCACATTTCATCTTGCATTAAATTCGAAATGTTTGGTAAATAAAATATTGTAAATTACTTGGATTCTGCACATAAGAGAGAAATAGAAAATTTCAACGAAAAGGTCCGTGAAAATAGGGAAATATTAAAGAGGTTAATAGATGCCGTTATATATTTATCTTCACAAGAAAATTCTTTCCGAGGACATGACGAAAAACGAGAATCGTGCAATAAAGGAAATTTCAAAGAGCTGATAGATTTTCTAAAAACGTATGACCCAAAATTAGAGAACTTTTTGAATAACACCACAATTTTTTCCAGAACGTCTAAATCAATTCAAAATGATCTAATTGAGAGTGTTAGCTCGATTGTTAAAGGCAAAATTTATGAAGAATTATATAATTGTGAATTTTTCTCGTGGAAATTGACGAAACGACGGACGTTACTTGTAAATCTCAACTTTCCGTAATTTTAAGATATGTAATGCATGGAGAAGTTATTGAAAGGTTTGTTGGTTTTCTTGGTGTGAGTAGTGGAAGGAACGCGGAGAGTTTATTTAAATTATTAATCGATGAATTTGGTAAATTTGATTTGAAAAATAAATTAATAGCACAAACTTATGACGGCGCTGCAGTTATGTCAGGGCATCTTAAGGGACTCCAAACAAAAATAAAAGATATTGCTCCTCAAGCTTACTTCATTCACTGTTACGCACACCAATTAAATTTAGTTCTGAGTAAAGCATGTAACGGAATTAAAGAAGTTAGAATATTTTTTTCAAATATTACTGGTTTTTCGTCATTTTTTTCAAAATCTACCAAAAGAACTGATGTTTTAAGTAGAATTAATATGAAACATAGAATTCCGACAAACGCTCCCACTCGTTGGAATTTTTCATCTAGAGTTGTTTTCACTGTTGACAAATAGAGGAAAGAACTTATTGAAGTTTTTAATTTTATTTCGGAAAGTGAAGATTTTTTAAATGACGATCAGACTTTACGAGCAGCTTACGGATTAAAATCGTTATTGTTGGATAAAAATTTCATATTTTTTCTAAAGGCTTTTAAAATGAGTTTTGAGCAAACTGATGTTGTTTTCCAAATTTTACAGAAAAAAACTAACTGATATAACATATTCTAAAAATAGACTTAATTCACTTATATCTAAATTAAAAGAATTTCGTAATACCAAAATACATTTCAATACTTTATACTTTTTTTTTAGAAAATGTTGAAAAAGTAGACGATGACGATGAGCCAGAGCCACAATGTAAAAAGAGAAAGACAACATATAACTGTGACCGGGCAGATATACATTACAAACAAATTTTTATAGAAATTTTGGACACCATTATAGTCCAAATTGAAATGAGATTTTCTGATTTAAATTCTTTGCAATGTTTCGATTTAGTAAATCCCAATAATTTTCTACTAGTCTAATGGAGAAATTAACGGACCATTATCGTTTTTTTGACCGTATTTCGTTAAGAAATGAACTATGCGTGTTGTATTCTGACCAGCAACTTTTAGCAAATTCAAAATCATCTCAAGAAATGCTTACTTTTATATATAATAACAATTTAAAAAGCTGTCTCCCCGAACTGTACAAACTTTTGTCATTAGTGTCAACAATTCCGGTAACCTCAGCTTCTGTAGAACAATCATTTTCACTTAAACGCATAAAAACATTTACTAGAAACAAAATGAGTCAAGACCGCCTCTCAAATGTATCGCTTATTTCAATAGAAAAACGTTTTTTGTCAGAATTGAAGAAACACGATTCATTTTATGATGAAGTAATCAACCATTTTGCCAGTTCCGAAAATCGCAGGTTACCACTCATTTATAAAAATATTTAGGCTTTAACGCAGAGATTAATATAGGTAGTTGTTATTTTAGAAAAAATATTTATTTGTGTTATTTATTTTTTAGGAAATATTTTTTAATTCTCCATAATATAGAGTTCCGCGGTTATATTTTTTTTACATAACTTCTTTCTCAAAACTATTTTAATTTTTATTAAAAGTTATAATTTTACACTCCTGGCAGTGATAATGAATACAATTTTTTGTTTGTAGGAAAACACAATTTTTTTACCAAAACTATGTTTATTTTTATTAAAAGTTATATAATTTATTTACAAGTGGGATAGTAGGGCTCCTTTTGATACCGATACTCGAGTCGTAGGAACGAGAATTTCATGAGAATGATTTTTTCATCTCACCATATTTTCTATTTCCTTTTCTTTCTATTGTTTTATTAGTTCTATTCTCTCAAGTCGTGAATCGGTATCCTGGCGAACAACCCACGGCAAAAAAATGTAACGCGCCGTTGTACTACCTCAGGGGTGGTGGGGAAATGTGCAAATTGTAGTTATATTGCACATTAGTTGTCTTTCAGAATATCAAGCCTCCTCTGCAGACAATATCACGAGCCGCCACTGCTTACTGCTATTTAATTTTCAATATACCTAATGTAAAACATGAGTTGTTATTCTCTTTTTATTATTTGCTTTATCTTGGCCAAGTTGTTTTTGAGCTGTTAAGTTTTTGTTATTTTATCAATTGAGATTGTAGGATTGTTGATTGATTGTGGCTTTTGCTATTTTTACTGTAAAATAACAAGTTAAGGAAATTTTGGATTCGTACATAAATGTTAAACTGAAATGCATTATATTCACAAGACTCATCAGTCCTTAACTGCTAGTTAAAATCATATTTTTCATCAAATGATGTTTATGTTTGATATAAATACAGCTATTATTTTGAACAAGAATAAATGGGAAACTAATAATTTGGATACATGTGTTAACAAACAACATATTGAATAAAATAGTGTATAGAGACGACTTGGGGACGTGATGTGATCTTTCTGGTGTTGCCAACATTTGCTCCCACAATTCAACCAATAGAAGAGTTGCCATGCCTTAATCAAAGATCATGGGAAATGCGTCCTGTCAAAACTCAAAATGCGAGTTTCTATGACATCCAAAGTCAGCAAAATGTGTATTATCTCATAAATGCAAAATAATTTTCTGTTGGGTAAGGAATAATGACATCTAAAGTCCGTTCCAACCTGATGAATGGTGCCATGAAACATCTTTTAATTGTATGGGTGGAAAGACAACTATAAAGTATGTGGTACAAATCAGTTCACAAAAAGTGCCAAAAAAAAAAACATGAGAACTCTAATAAAAGTTTGGAGCAATATCGAAAAGTAAATTTAATTTGTAATATAATAATTTGATTGTACAGAACCTTTATTATTAGCAAGCAAGTTCTTTATTAACTAAATTATAAAATCCCCATCTGTTAAACTGAAAGGATTAGTCATTTGAACAAGTTGATGTTCTTCTTCAACATTATTCTGCATTCTGAAAATGGTTATTCTTCATTGGCAATTAATATATCGGCAAATTCCATTGTCCCTTAATACCTACACTTTAAGTAATACCTTCTGCACTAGTCTTTTAGCTAAACATAAAAAAAACCCAAAGTAACCAAATATGCTACAAACGAAATGACAGTTCACTTCAAAGTGAGGTTATACTTCCATTCTCTCGTACGTGAATACTTCACAATTTACCAAGAGAAGCAAGTTCCCCGATTTTTGGCATGATGTGACCACTCCCACAGTTACAGAATACACTATTTTGGTTGTCAAGAGAACTTCACCCACTTTCTCATTAAAACATGTGGTCACATCACATCACACCAACATAGAATGCCGTCTAGATGTCTGGGTGTTCCCATCTCCAATAGTACAGTCCACACTTAATCTTATTATATATTGTGAAAGGCCTTACAGCATCCCACAAAACAAAGGTCTTTTCGAAAAGTTGTCGTAATCAATACATATATTTCCTTTTAGGGATTCGATAGGCAACAATAAAAATAGGTTCAATAAGACTGTTTTAGTTCTAGGGTTTAAAATAAACTTCTGGGGTATCAGCACCAGATTCATTAACCCATCTGAAAAAATTATTTGCCTATCTAACAGGAAATTTACCTATCTACAATACTGCTTATGCAGATTCAGCATCTCACGTCCGTTTTCAAGATATCAGCTGTGAAAATGTTAAGAAACCAAATTTTCTAATTTTTTGGAGTTATTTGAAAGCTTATTTGAAATTTGCAGCCTAAAAATAAGTACAGAAATCAGACTACCTAAGTACTAAGTGTATACACTATGCTTTAGTTATCAAAGAAACACAGTTTTCATACAGATGTAAACTAAAATATCACGTGAGATTGCAAACATTTGTTTGTTATTAAATGCAGCATTGATGTCGGTATCGTGAAAATCAAACAAAATATGAATGACTTCAGATATTCTTTTTCAAACACGTACAGCTTTGTTTCTTTAGTAACTAAAGATTTGAGTTTTTGTTAAATAAGAAAATGTATGTGAGCTTATATCTTGCACATTATTTTACAAAACATTAACGCCCAAACACAACAAAACTGCCTACTTCTTTTGAAAAATCCCAGAACTCCCTCGTTGCCTCCACGCCTTTGATATTTAAACCAAGTCCTCTTTTTCCCAAATGACAAGTTACATCGATAGCTCTTGTTATGCCCTGTTCATTTTTTCCCAATCCAGAACCACTTTTGTAACCCATTTTATGCTTTAAAAATATAAGTTAGATTTGGCCACAACTAAAATGTGTCTATTTACCATCATCCGAATGGCTACGGAATTTTCATTTTCGGCGTTTGTTTTCTGTTCATCGTAAATAGCAAGATTTTTCCATTGAGTACTTACATTTAATTCGCAATCTATAACCAAATACAAAGTAAATACACTTGATTAAAGAAGTGCAAAAACTGATTTTTACCATTTACCGGTTCGGGAGACTGTGAAAACATAATATTTTTGGGAAAAATGAAACGATGTGATATATTAAAAACTGAGGTTAAAAATTTGTGACCATGACAAATGAATGTGTGTGAAGTTAGCAACGCGTTGCTGGAAACGCGTTGCCAACAACGCGGAAATAAGTTTTGAGACCTTAGAGTATGAAAGATATATATTGTAAGGAGTCGTAACGCTACTGCCAATGGTGAAGCCACCTGCCACCAGAGAGCAAGCGAAAGTGGCGGAACATATGTACAATATGTAGGTGTCAAGTTTATCACATCAAAGGAATAAAACGATACAAAACTGGTATTTTTCCAAAAACAGCTTCATAATAATACAATTAATATTCACTACCATAAATATATTTGCTCATATCTTACATACCAGAATTTATTCTACATTCTATATAATATAACACCATAATCGATATATCTACGCCCATGGAAAAAGTGTCATTTCGGATGCACTGTTCTATATTCAATGAAGAAAAGATGAATGAAAATTTCAATCAAATAACGTGCAAATTGCATACCAGAAAATGATATACTATGCTTCTCATTATCATTGCACGCACACGGATATAATTAAGTAAATAATAGGCCTACAGTTAATTTAACTAGGTAAAGTGAAAACTGCATATACTTTAACCTGCAAAGCGTCACTCCTTTCAATTTTTTCCCGCTGTGATTTTTACAGTAGTTTATAGAATATACCATCATGTAGGTACATTACATAAATTAGCACTAAATCACTTATAAATCACTTCTATTGGAAAATTTCATTTTGCTCTCTACCGTTTGTGTGCCACCACCGCAATGGCGTCTTAGGCACAACTTGTTAGCGTGGCGATTATGCGCTGTTACGAGTCCTCACCATCTATCTTTCCTAGTCTAAGTTTGAGACAGAATTGAAAGTAAACTTAGACTAGGAAAGATAGATGGTGAGGACTCGTAACAGCGCATAATCGCCACGCTAACAAGTTGTGCCTAAGACGCCATTGCGGTGGTGGCACACAAACGGTAGAGAGCAAAATGAAATTTTCCAATAGAAGTGATTTATAAGTGATTTAGTGCTAATTTATGTAATGTACCTACATGATGGTATCATATTCTATAAACTACTGTAAAAATTACAGCGGGAAAAAATTGAAAGGAGCGACGCTTTGCAGGTTAAAGTATATGCAGTTTTCACTTTACCTAGTTAAATTAACTGTAGGCCTATTATTTACTTAATTATATCCGTGTGCATGCAATGATAATGAGAAGCATAGTATATCATTTTCTGGTATGCAATTTGCACGTTATTTGATTGAAATTTTCATTCATCTTTTCTTCATTGAATATAGAACAGTGCATCCGAAATGACACTTTTTCCATGGGCGTAGATATATCGATTATGGTGTTATATTATATAGAATGTAAATAAATTCCGGTATGTAAGATATGAGTAAATATATTTATGGTAGTGAATATTTATTGTATTATTATGAAGCTGTTTTTGGAAAAATACCAGTTTTGTATCGTTTTATTCCTTTGATGTGATAAACTTGACACCTACATATTGTATATATGTTCCGCCACTTTCGCTTGCTCTCTGGTGGCAGGTGGCTTCACCATTGGCAGTAGCGTTACGACTCCTTACAATATATATCTTTCCTACTCTAAGAAAGTAAAGAAATCGAAACCGTTGGCGGAACACCGATCTGCAGCCTTATTCTTGACATGCTTCGCAATGCACGTATACGTATTGATACGAACGGCATAATTGCGAACACTTTCTATATACGGTATTCTTGACTGCATTTCGTTTATGTACGCGAACGATAGCAATCACTTGTTAAAATGCACTTGGCATCATGGCAATTTTCGAAAAATACCTAACTTCACTGCGTTTGAAATGGCAGATGACGTATCTTGACTGATGTAATTTGTAGTATTTTTTTCCCTAAGGAAATGGCTTTGGGAACGTAGCCCGTATAGCCACGCCACGACAAATTGTTTGTATTGAAGAATAGACATTCTTTTTTATTATTTTACCAAGACTTTATTATGTAATGGAGACTCCACGCCGAAATGGCAATGCCTCTACTGAACAAAAGTGGATAATTCTAGAATTCATAAATGAACTTCCAACACTCACTTCTAAGGAATTTTCTAATGGATTTACCCAAAAAGATGGTCAGTGTATGTGGCAAGAACTTACTACCTATTAAATTAAAAAAAAACACCTGATTGCTACAAATTCATAGTAAAACTTACTGTTGTGGTTACGTTCAAATCTCTTTCTGTGGTCTTATAAATGGTTCTACAATCTACAGTTTCAATGCGAAATCTACATAATACCTTAGACATTCTAAATATTTGTACCTGTGAACTCCTTTTCACGTAAAACTTCAAATGATTAAATTATTAAATTTGTTGTGTCTCTGTTCGTGATTTACTGCATTTTGTAGATTTTCAATGTTCGCAATATACTGCAGATCATCCATTATCAACAAATATAACAATATAATAAATATTTTTAATTTGTCGTAACGAATTTGAAGACTTTGAAAACATACCAAATAAAATATTAGGTTATGTATCATCATTCGCATATTTACCGCCTGCCAAAAACCGCTCGTTGTTTAATGCGAGCACTCGAATACTTTGCGAATTTTAGTGAAATGCGAGTAACCTTAAAGAATGCGTGCAGTCAAGAATAGCGCTGCTGATGCCGGTGCATTGTGCATTCACTATAATATGAAGCAAGTATATAAGTACATGCGTTTTTTACGACATTGGGCTTTCTGTATTTCCCGTGACAGCAGCATATCAACGTATCTTACTAGACTCTTCGACTGTACAAGATCAATGGGGTAAAACAAACTACTGTTAAAAATATGAAAAATATTAATAAATTCTTTTCTCCGGCCTGGGCACTGAAGGTTGAGAACGACGGATGTACGGCATGGTATATGTACTGCCCACTACACTGCCAAACTCCCCCATAAGGGAAAAGTCATTGCAACCGCGTAGTAAAGTTTTTATAGTCAAAAAATTAAAAATACTAATAAATTATTTTCTCGGAGAACAGGTTTTGTAACCTAAAAACGGGGGCATCAATTCATCGTACATTTACTACCCCCTACATCCCCACTAGAGGGTCATTGCAATCGCGTAATAAAGTTTTTATATTCAAAAAATTAAAAATATTAATTATTTTCTCGAACCACAGGTTTTGTAACCTAAAATCGAAAACATCAATTCATCGTATTAACTACCCCCTACACCCCCACTAGAGAAAAGTCATTGCAACCGCGTAATAAAGTTTTCATAGTCAAAAAAATAAAAATATTAATAAATTATTTTCTCGAACCAGAGGTTTTGTAACCTAAAATCGAAAGCATCAATTCATCGTATTAACTACCCCCTACACCCCCACTAGAGGAAAGTCATTGCAACCGCGTAATAAAGTTTTTATAGTCAAAAAATTAAAAATATTAATAAATTATTTTCTCGAACCACAAGTATTGTAACCTAAAAACGAAAGCATCAATTCATCGTATTTATTACTACCCACTACACCTCCACTAGAGGAAAGTCATTGCAACCGCGTAATAAAGTTTTTATAGTCAAAAAATGAAAAATTTTAAAAAATGAATTACTCGTAGCACAGGTTTTGTAACCTAAAAACGAGTTGATCACTTCATCACATTTTCTGCCCCCTACACCCCCACTAGAGGACAGTCATTGCAACCACGTAATAAAGTTTTTATAGGCAAAAAATGAAAAATATTAATTAATTATTCTCTCGAACTACGGGTGTTGTAACCTAAGAACGAGGGCATCACCTCATCTTATTTACTGCCCCCTACTCCCCCACAAGAGGAAAGTCATTGCAACCGCGGAATAAAGTATGTACAGTCAAGAAATGGAAGAAACCGTTGCTGAAACACCGATCTGTTGGCGCATCCACCATAGCAAATTAAAACTATATTAATACATTATTTTCTCGAACCACAGGTTTTGTAACCTAAAAACGAGGACATCAATTCATCGTATTTACTGTCCCCTACACCCCCATAAGAGGAAAGTCATTGCAACCGCATAATAAAATTTTTATAGTCAAAAAATTAAAAATATTAATAAATTATTTTCTCAAACCACAGGTTTTGTAACCTAATAACGAAAGCATCAATTCATCGTATTTACTACCCCCTACACCCACACTAGAGGAAAGTCATTGCAACCGCGTAATAAAGTTTTTATAGTCAAAAAATGAAAAATATAAAAAAATATATTTTCTCGGAGCACAGGTTTTGTAACCTAAAAACGAGGGCATCTCTTCATCGTATTTACTACCCCCTACACCCCCACAAGAGGAAAGTCATTGCAACCACGTAATAAAGTTTTTATAGTCAAAAAATTAAAAATATTAATAAATTATTTTCTCGAACCACAGGTTTTGTAACCTAAAAGCGAAAGCATCAATTCATCGTATTTACTACCCCCTACACCACCACTAGAGGAAAGTCATTGCAACCGCCTAATAAAGTATTTATAGTCAAAAAATTAAAAATATTAATATAAATTATTTTCTCGAACCACAAGTTTTGTAACCTAAAAACGAAAGCATCAATTCATCGTATTTACTACCCACTACACGCCCACTAGAGGAAAGTCATTGCAACCGCGTAATAAAGTTTTTATAGTCAAAAAGTTAAGAATATTAATTAATTATTTTCTCGAACCACAGGTGTTGTAACCTAAAAACGAGGGCATCACTTCATCTTATTTACCGCCCCCTACACCCCCACAAGAGGAAAGTAATTGCAACCGCGGAATAAAGTATGTACAGTCAAGAAATGGAAGAAATAACCGTTGCTGGAACACCGATCTGTTACCGGCGCATTCACCATAACATAAAGCAAGAAGTATACACATGCGTTTCTTACATTAGTCTTTACACACGCCCCGCGGTAGCAGCATCTGGCAATGATCTGGCCCTTTACCTGGGTTAATGAATGAACCGCCATCTAGCACCGAGCGGAGAATTTATGGAACACTTAATTCCTGGAAAGTTATAGATTTATGTTTGCCGTGAGTCGAGGCAACTACCGCTAGATGGCACAGTATCACTTCTTTGCAAACAAAAATAAGAGTAATGAAAACTAAATACTTATTCAAATAAAATGAAACATTTATAAAAATGACAAGAAAACAAAAAGAGTAAAACATACTGAAGTTTATTGTCAATATTTCTTAATTTATGCATGTCTCCCCAAAATTTTTATTTATAAGTCATGACACCACAAATCACTTCTCGTCGCCGATCATCTCATGTGCATGTGATCTATCAAGTATCAATTCATAGGTATAAAATATCAGGCTAGAAATACATTTCCACATTATACAATTATGGCTCAACATCTATCGAAAGAAGACTGAACTTACCTTAATGACTACAGCAGTTGTCTCTATAGTTATTTGATAGTTCGGTGCTAAATTCATAAATTTTTTTATTGTGGGGTAAGAAAGTTACTAACAGTAATAGCAACAAATAAACATAAAAATTATGTACTTTTATGCTCTTGTCAATATCTTGAAAATTGCAAAGCGCGATGGAATAAATTTAAATACTACACGTATCCCATGTTAAATAATAGTATGGCATGGTCAGTCTTTTATTGCGATAGATTTATTAAAAACGAATGAACAGAATTCAGAATTTCAGCAACGGTTTCTTCTATTTCTTGACTGTACATATTTTATTCCGCGGTTGCAATGACTTTCTTCTTGTGGGGGTGTAGGGGGCAGTAAATAAGATGAGGTGATGCCCTCGTTTTTAGGTTACAACACCTAGCTGTGGTTCGAGAAAATAATTAATATTTTAAATTTTTTGACTATAAAAACTTTATTACGCGGTTGCAATGACTTTCCTCTAGTGGGGGTGTAGTGGGTAGTTAAATACGATGAATTGATGCTTTCGTTTTTAGGTTACAAAACCTGTGCTCCGAGAAATTAATTTTTTAAAATTTTTCATTTTTTGACTATAAAAACTTTATTACGCGGTTGCAATGACTTTGCTCTTGTGGGGGTGTAGGGGGTAGTATATGCGATGAATTGATGCTTTCGTTTTTAGGTTACAAAATCTGTGCTCCGAGAAAATATATTTTTTTATATTTTTCATTTTTTGACATTTTGACTATAAAAACTTTATTACGCGGTTGCAATGACTTTCCTCTTGTGGGGGTGTAGAGGGCAGTAAATGCGGCTGAAGCAGGACAAAATAATTTGTTAGTCTTTTTCATTTTTTGACTGTACTTTATTTCACCCATTGAGCTTGTACGGTTGAAGAAGAGAGTACAATACGCCGATACACTGATATACTGCTGCCAGTGCTGCCACGGGGAAATAGTGGCCTAATGCCTAATGTAGTAAGAAACGCACGTATATACTTGCTTTACATCATGGTGGTTTCGGTTTTTTGCCTCAAAACTTGTTTCCGCGTTGCCAGCAACGCGTTGCTAACTTCACATCCGTGACAAATGACTAGATAAAATACCAAATATTACCAAATAATAAACAACTAAACTCACGAAGACCAGTGTTGCCAATACAAATGTTTTAAATTGCCCCGTCAAATGCTCAGTTCCTTTCCCACCTTAGAGTATGAAAGATATATATTCTATCTATCTATCTTTCCTAGTCTAAGTTTCCCACATACCGACATACGTTCAAAATCCATACCAAGTTTTTATAAAACGCAACTTTTCATTTATAAAAAAATAACTATTTGTATATGCCAAAGCAAAGACTAAAAAATTAACAAGATACGACAGTCCACAAACAGAACAGTGTTGTCCATTTTTCACTATCGGCCTCTCTTTCTCCGTCTGATGGTCACATTGTGGCAATTGCGCGAGAACTCCAATTTAAATGTCGAGGTCAAAGGCGCCATTACTTACAGCCAGTTTTACAATCGCAAGTTAACTTTCAAGTTAGTTGACTTTTACTTGCAGGTTAACTATAACTTTACCGACACATGCGTTTTTCAATATAAAGTTAAGTGATGATTTGTAAACGAGAGGCTGTGATTAAATTTATAATGTTGGTACTGGAAAAATGGGTAATATACATACAATGTATGAATTTTGATCCAAAGTCACGTCACCTGCTATCAAATATAAATGTCAGAAGCAATCTTAGACTAGGAAAGATAGATGGTGAGGACTCGTAACAGCGCATAATCGCCACGCTAACAAGTTGTGCCTAAGACGCCATTGCGGTGGTGGCACACAAACGGTAGAGAGCAAAATGAAATTTTCCAATAGAAGTGATTTATAAGTGATTTAGTGCTAATTTATGTAATGTACCTACATGATGGTATCATATTCTATAAACTACTGTAAAAATCACAGCGGGAAAAAATTGAAAGGAGTGACGCTTTGCAGGTTAAAGTATATGCAATTTTCACTTTACCTAGTTAAATTAACTGTAGGCCTATTATTTACTTAATTATGTCCGTGTGCATGCAATGATAATGAGAAGCATAGTATATCATTTTCTGGTATGCAATTTGCACGTTATTTGATTGAAATTTTCATTCATCTTTTCTTCATTGAATATAGAACAGTGCATCCGAAATGACACTTTTTCCATGGGCGTAGGTATATCGATTATGGTGTTATATTATATAGAATGTAGAATAAATTCTGTTATGTAAGATATGAGTAAATATATTTATGATAGTGAATATTAATTGTATTATTATGAAGCTGTTTTTAGAAAAATACCAGTTTTGTATCGTTTTATTCATTTGATGTGATAAACTTGACACCTACATATATTGTACATATGTTCCGCCACTCGCGCTTGCTCACTGGTGGCAGGCGGCTTCACCATTGGCAGTAGCGTTACGACTCCTTACAATATATATCTTTCCTACTCTAAGGAAGCAATTTATGAGTTAGTGGTCTATTACTAAAGTAAGTAGGTAGTATTTAGTCTCGATCTATTTAAAAAATCTTTTACATCGTGTTGTTCAAAAAGTTAAGTGTATACAGGATTACCTTGGCTACTCATCACTGCTAGATGCATTTACTTCGTACATATCCATTTTTAGGCAAAATATCAAAAAATTATTTTGTGACAGTTATTTTATAGGTTATAAATTGCCAGTAAACTGTCAACTTCTAGTTTACCCACACCTCATCTGCTAGTAAAGTTAACTACTAGATAACTACCACTTCGAAAATAACCAGCTATTGTAAAACCCAATTTCTATAATAACCTGAAAGTTAACTCTGACTGGAAGTTAACTAGCGATTGTAAAACCGGCTGTATAAGATACAAGGTTTTCCACCGGCTGTACTATCTTGTTAATTCTCTCATCTTTGCTCTAGTCCAGGCCGACTGCGCATGGTCCACGCGCAAGTTTTAAAATTGAGTAGCGAACACATGCTCAGGCGCGCGGCGTACCGAACTAGGCAACAACAGCAACGGTTATTTCACGCTAATTAATAACAGATGATAAAATCATATCTAAAAATGTGTATTCTACTGTTCCTAAATGTAGAAATACGACTGTCACTTTTGCTGTCACTAGTCAGGACAGATATTTTCTTCCTATACCGAGAGTACAAAACAAAGTTTAATGTCGATAGATCGTTTATTGTAACTGATAAGACAACCAATATTAGGCTATTACTTCCACATCCACTTTGTGGAATGGAAGTACTGTAACATTTTTTAATAATTAATGATATAGTTTTTATAACTCGGTGTAATTACTTCCACATACTTTTCTAGAGTGGAGTATAGTAATCGAAAAATAGTTTAGAATGTCATGACCAGAGGTCGGAATTACCTACCGGATATATATGGTAAAACCCGGGTTTTCTTTGGGTGGTTACATGTCAGTACATAGATATTTGCATGCATGTGTAAAACAATATCTTACCTTGAAATTTTTTTAAGCGAATTCCATATTATCCAAAACTGATAAAGTCAATTTATTATAAATACTCACTCAAAGAGAACTGGAGGTATAAGGGGACTTAACACTGAATTAACATACACAAGTATTTTTCAATGCCGATTACAAGAATAAAAATATATTACTAATATCTGTTCTAAATGTTTTGGAGTTAAACTTCAGCATCTTTCGTTGAAAATCCATTTATATCGCGAGGACTGCTCAACCTCGACATATGTAACTAGAGCATACTTAAAATATCTAAATTTTCGCAGTCACCACATTCATGCCCGGTGTAGCAAAGTCTACTTTACAGTCTAAAAAATTACTTATCTAACAGACATCAGTGTGTACAAGTCAACGGTAAGACTTCATCTCTTAAGCAACTTAATCATGGAGTTCCTCAAGGTTCAATTTTAGGCCCAATACTATTCATTATTTATATAAATGACATTTCAAAGTCTCTTGAATTTGAATCGATCGGATACGCTGACGACACAACGCTAATGTCAACAAGCAATAAGGTAGACTCTCTGAGGAACATATCTAATGAAATGCAATCACAGGCCAACGTTTACTTCAATAATATCAAATTAGGTCTAAACACAGATAAAACACAAACCTTAATTTTTAATCTTAACACGCACATAAATCCTGACACAAATCCTATAAAATGTCTTGGCGTTTTTCTAGATAGCAAACTGACGTGGGAAGCACATTCGGAATACCTACAAAAAAAACTTTCAAGCCGTGTCTATCTCTTATATAATCTTACTAACGTGATAAACCAAAACACGATTCTGCTAGCATATCATTCCATATTTCATAGCGTCTTGTCATATGGCATTCTTCTCTGGGGTGGCTCAGCTCATGCTTCAAAAATATTCCGCATCCAAAAGCGGGCGGTAAGAGTTATTACTAATGCCAAACATAATGAAAGTTGTCGACCTCTATTCAAAAAGTTAGGGATACTTACCCTAACAAATCAATACATTTATATGTGCTTAAATTATGCTCAAAATCACACAGCCTATGAGAATCGAAACAGAGGAGAAACAAGACTTAATCTTATAATTGCCCCATACTTCCGTCTCACAAAAAATATAAATTCATTCAGATACATTTCCATAAAATTATACAACTTACTACCTACCGAATGGAAAAACTTAACAGTCCAAAAATTTCAACAAAAAATTAAGACTTTCTTAAAAGAAAATGTGTTTTATGAAATCCAAGAATTTATTGACCATTTTAGACCTCCATTTTAATAATTTTAATGTGGCTTTTACTTATTATCTAAGGTGTTTTATCTTTTTGATTATATATTTCCTTGTCTGTTTTACAGATTCCAACATCTGTCATATATTTAAGTGACCTATATATTATAATCATATTTTATTTTTGTTTTTTTTTATCATGTACTATTTGACGTGTGTATACAATGTTTCTTTGTTTAACACAAATAAATATATCTATCTATCTATCTATCTAAAAGGTCTATTACACCTGTCATCGTAACAAATCGGCGATTTTTTTTAAAAACAGTCTGGAATTGTCTTTGTACCCTCGCAGCAATATCTCCATTATATATATATATATATATATATATATATATATATATATATATAAATCCTTTATTTAGCCAAAGACTAATAATATACAAAAATACACATAAGTAGTAAATAGACAATGAAAAAAGATATATAAAAACAACACAAGAATTGTATATACCAAACAAGTATAGTCATTTTGTCTCACTATAAAATTTCACTTAAATAAATAAAACAGTCAGAACATATAACAATCAGTAGTAATTACATGACTTTAAAAACAAGTACTTAAAATTAAATTTAGGCTGGACATTTTCGACAGGCAATACGAATGTCTACTCATCCAATAAATACTTTTTAAGCCTATTCTTGAATGTATTTAAAGTGGTACTGCTTTTAATATTCTCAGGTAACTCATTATACTCACCTAATCCCTTAAAAAATAAACTGTTTTGAGTTGACTTTTTCCTGTATCTTTGTATATGAAAGTCTAAATTAGCTCTAGTATTATAATTATGTACATTTATATTATAGACTAACATCTCCCTGTAATTAAAAAATATATTGACGAAGATCGAACACAACGTTTATCCACTGTAGTAAATTTTGATGTTGGCTGAGATTGAAGATCATGTATGGCTAGTGGAATTCGTGTATAAACAGATGAATCCATAAATTTCTGTTGCACCTGTGAAATATAGCAACTGCTTCATTTGGGTTTAACTGCTGTATTACGGATTTCAGATTGACAAAATGAGAGTAATATACAGATGCTGCCTTTAGCCAAGTTCGTGAAACAACCGTAAAGACTTGGTGCTTTAAGAAAAACTTTCTTTATACTAGTGATTAATTTATCAACCTTAGGGTAGCATCTAATAGTTTCAGCAATCATGTGCTAAACATGTTACATGCAGCATATTCTGATGTTTCCTTCAATAATTTTCCAGCAGCTTTCATATAATTCACTCCATTGGCAAGAAATAATAAGAACTTCTCCTTATTTTCTGCATATTTGCCACCTCAAGTCTTATAAACTTGAATTTATTGCATTCGCTATAGTTTGAGAATTTGTAGTTTCTAAAACTTTAGAGATGATCAAGTGTCCGATCATTGCGCAAATTTCGTCCGATGCACCCACTAAAACATTCGCTACCTCGAACTCGCAAGCATTATTTCATCCACGCTAAGCCAGATGTACTTCCCATTAAGTTCAGAAGAAATTTTCTGTCTAATATTTTCGCATTCCGTAAATATTTATTTCTTAGTGTAGACTCCGAAGGCACCTTAACATTATTATATTTGCCACTAATAAATTTTTCCAAAAATTGTCTGAAAAGTGGATTATCTAGTTGCGGCCATCCTATCATAAATTCCACTAGCTATGAGTTAAAATTACACTGCGTGTCACTGTAAGTAAAGCCACCTATTTATGGTTTTCCGATGAAATATGTGAATTAATATTTGTTTTGCATGATCACGAAATACAGTTCTCTACCATCAAAATTAAATCAATATCGTGAATCCAAAATTTTACTGTAACTTGCATTGGTTCAGTATGATGCGACATTTTTACTCCACAGTTCTAAAAATACTAAAGTCCGAATAAATCTACAAAAGAGAGACACTGAGTAATCTTGTTAAATTACTCCCCTCCCTGCTTGGGATTAGCCTTCAGGTAAACAGCCAGTAGGTATACCTACATTACGTTCTTACTTAATATAAGGTACCTGTGCAGAGACAACCATGAGACGGCCAAGTACCATACGGAAATTGGATCGCTTTTTGCTGCAGCAACCAAGAAAATAATTATATACTTACATCCTTGTTGTACATACAGCTTTCGCATCAAGCCATCCTTGTCTCGCAGATAAGGAAGGTGGAGTTAGATGGCGCTAGCAGCACCGTGTTGCTATTGGACATATACCTATTAACTATTGGACGAAATCATCTGTCATGTCGCCATATTTGTTGTTTTGATTTTGTATTTTGTCTATGGTTTTGATAATGAATTTGTAAAGTTTGTGTCTATTGTAATTATTTTTGTGCAAAATTGCGGTTATTGCCGATTTGTGAACTGTAAATCATTTCCTACTTTTGTATAAATTATTTCATTGGGACCTTTTAGTGTAGCGGTATTAGGATAGGTTGGTTTTGTTTATTGTTTTCTTTTTAAATCAATTTCATGCAAAATTATGGGTGTTAGGTAATAATTTTAGTGCAGAATTGTGAATTGTAAAACGTTACTTTTATAAATGTTCGGATCTTGTATTAGTGTAGTGTTAGGTTGGTTAGGGTTATTCGTATGGTGTTAGCTGTTGATATTCTAATGCCCCAAAAACACTGTCATGTTTTTGGATTCAGTATACATGAGGTGCAGACAACATTACATAAATTATGTGCAGCATTCTATTAATAAACGATTTATTTTATCTGTTTGTTTCATTTTCTTCCTAAAATTTAATTAAAAAATAATATAATAATGAATAGATAGGTATGCCGCGCATTTTTAAATCGCCTCTAAGAGACATGCACACCATCTAGGCTCACCTTCCTATAAAGCGAACCAGTGCAATATTGGCGATACCAAATTTTACATGGAGTTGGGCGTCTCGTGGTTGTCTCTGACCTGTGCATTTCTTGATAAAACTAAGGTATGCATTAACATTGTAAAACTAAACAAAATTAATTTAGTATGTTGCATCACTTTCTGTTTTTCTACTTTGGGAATGTTTCAATACGTGTTTACAAAATATAATATCTGTAAAAGCCATCCCTGGAATCCGATAGGTAAATCCGACCTCTGGTCATGATATATCGAGATTTTAAATTTGAGTGGAAAAAAATGTGTGTCGATCGGCTGTCTGTAACTTTTTTTATGCGCATGTTTTCTCCTCTTGAGAGGTTTAAGATATTCACTGGAATTTGGTACTAATCTCCTTTTTGAAGAAATGATTGGCTCCTAAAATAATTAAACCGTTCACTGTAAAATGACTAAAAAACAAAGTATATGTGCTCAGGTGGCTCAGAGAAACTCCTAGACTTTGAATTATATAAAATTTTCGCCAGCAAGTTTGGTACTTGCTCATTATATGTCTCGACCACTACAAGCGATGATGCAAATGAAATTTTTTTCCTCATGAAATGAGAAACCTCTCCCAAAGCCATTCTGCAAAAACATTGCGGCTGCCCATTTATACACGTCAAAACCTTCATTTGCTTAGTCTAATACTAAAATATGGCTAAACTAAATTTCACAGACTGCCATGGATGAGTCTAAATTTCAATAAAAGACGTTAAAGTAAACATATCTTTTTCTATTAAAAATGAAATACGTGAAAATTCACAACACCTAATATATGTCGCAAATTGATAATAAATACAGTATTAGTATTAGATAAAATAAAAAAATAATTATTAAAATATAAAATTATTTATTATAATGCTCTTCAGTAGGAGTCTTCGTCCGAATCAAAAACATACTTTGACTTGGCGGCTCCTCTACCAGGTCGTGAGACTTTACTTTCCTGGGGAATATCTTCATCGCTATCACTCTTATCTTTCAACTTAACGGCTTCATAATCAAATTCATCGCTAGAAGAATCATTTTTCTTTTTCTTTGTTTTAGTTTTCTTTGGAGCTGTATCTTCATCATCGCTAGATTTTTTCTTTTTTTGCCTGGGTTTTTTAGGTTTATCTTCTTTCGATTTTGGTTTCCCCTTAGATTTTTTATTGCTAAACATATCTTCATCGCTAGAATTTGATTTATTTTTGTTTTTTTTACTCGAAAAGAAGTCATCATCTGAATCTGACTGACTCTCATCAATCTTTTTCCGTTTGTTTGTTGGTGCTGTGGGTGCTATTGGTGCTGGCGGATCATCATCTTTCTTTTTTCCAATTAATGAATCAAACATATCTTCTGACGTTTCTTGTCGTGGAGGGGGTTTTTCTTCATCATCTGAGCTCATTATTATATTTTGTTGTTTAGAACCGAAACTACTTTCTGTCACTGCATCATTGTCAAATAATTCTGGTTCACCAACAGATGATTTATCATCCTCATCAGAGAGGCTATATTTGATTACTTTAGTAGCTGCTCTGCGGTTCATTGTACGTTCTTTAACAACTGGACTTTGGACACTACTGAATTCTACATCAGAACCACTAGCAGGAGTGTCCTCATCTTCACTATCTGATCCTTTCTTCTTTCTACCCTTCTTCTTAGGGGAACCATTAACTACAAAAAAATAATTATTATTTTAATAATTATATGTGTAGGATCATGTAAAATAACAGTAGAGCAAGACAAAATGCCCAAAAATTAATACATTATAAATAAATCTGTTATAGTAGGTATTCTTTAATTTTGTTTTTTCTTAGAATTCCTATTTGTTGTTTGTTTGTAACATGAACTACTTAACTTTGGCTCTAGATTTTATAAATAATTACTGCTCTAATAATTTATGTTATGAATTAATTTACGAAAAGTACTTATATTTTCTCTCCTTAGGGGGATGTGGGAAAGAGTGAACGAAGATTGTATGAAAGTGAAAGAAAATAAGATGAGAAAAAGGAAAAAAGGAAAAAGTTTTAGAGCTATTCTAACTCATTTAAAAATTGAACTGATGGTAGAAAAGTGGAAGTTTTTTACCAAACTGTGAGATTTGTAAACAATATTTAATTTAGATGCAGCAAAGTAAAAATTTCCAAAATTACAGACTTACCCTTAGGGAAATTAAGCTTAGTCTGTTTCATGCCATCTCCGTCTCCCTTCTTTTTCCTTGCCTTCTTTGCTATCTCTTCTGGAGTGCCTAGCTTATCCTTCAGGGTTTTTTTGTTCTTTACCATATCATCAAATTCGTCTTCATCCTAAAAAATATAAATGAAAATTAATGATAATAATTAACTACACTACTATGAAAATAGAATGTATTAAGGGGTGCTTACACCATCTTCGGCAATGTTCTCTTTTTTAATTCCTTTCTTCAACCTATTCTCTTTAAATTTGACGGCATTTTGAATTTTCTTTTTAATATCTTCACTGATTGTAGGGGCTACTCTTCTAGCAGCCGGTGAGGGCATAGTTTCCATCAAATTCACTTTTTTCTTACCCTAAAATATAACATATCAATATATGAATAAAGCTCTCTCCACAATGATTATAGTTGATATTAGAGATACAGGGTGTCTTGTGAATACATAGAAATATTTTGCACAATAATACATTGGCTTAAAAGAAGTAAAAAAAAATCTTATATAGCTCTTGCTTTACTCTAACGATTTTTTAAAATTAAATATTTTCTTAAAATACAATATTTTCAGGCCAGACAGTAGTACTTATAATATTGACTAGGTCAGTAACGCTGGCAAAATTAGGCCAAGTTCAAGGTCGTTTTGGAGCCTACACCTCCTGTTTTATTACATACATAAGAAATAAAAATTGCCAAAAAAAAAAAAACGTCAGAGAAGTGCCACCCAACCTATAAGAATGTTGCTACCTGTTTTTCATAAAAAATGCTGCCTTTATCTGCATCTGCAACTCAAAGAGACATTTCATGTGTTTTTCGACCTTGTCTCATTTAACTGTAGGTTATACCAGAGCTTACTAATCGTACAGAGTTGTCAATGTGTTTGATTTGATTAGTTTTTAGGTAAATTTGTAATGAAAATTAACATAACTGGGTGTGATGAATGAGATGATGAAATAAGTATGACAGTATACTGACAGTTGTTAAACAAATTTGAATTATTATAAACAAAAAGTTAGTTTCAGTCCCATCATTAAAATATTTTTTTACAATTAGACAGAAATATGTCAATATGGGCGTCTTGCAGCAAAAATTAAAAAAAATGATGGAACCAGTTTACTTCAAATGAATCGTGATGTTTGTGGAAAAATGCTAAAATGGCATCCAAGTACAAATTAAAAATAAATTTCACTTAGTGCTTTCAATTTAAAACTTATTAAAAGAAGTAAAACTAGTTAAGTCAAAAAAAAAAAAATACAAGAATATTTTACTTCTATTGGGTTGGCCCAATAGAAGTACTTGTACATATACAATACACACCCTGTATAAGAAGTATAAAATGATTGATTATTTACTAATTTAATTTTATGCTATGCAGCATCGGAATGTTTCTTTCAAAGTATGAGATTAATCCTTAAATTAAAATAATGAAAGTTAAAAATTGAAAGAGAGTTTCAATCTCTATCAATTATCATATCAGTTTTACATTGGGAAATTACTTAATAACATAAATATTCTTACCCTTCCTGTTTTTATCTCCTAGGCAGCATAAAAACAAAGTTTCTTTATTTAATATTTACTAGCAATTAAACTCCAAGGGCCTGTTTATCAGTTGTAGGTAAACTATTATTTGAAACTTCTGATTTATACATTATATTACATATTGATCAATTTTTGAATTTTGTGCAATTAAATTCTACATAAATATCACCTAATAGTTAACCAATAAATGAAAAGCAAGCCCAAATGATGTTTTTAGCCTAGTATCTACTTCGGTATGTATTTATTATTATTATTCCACATTAGGCAGGCAGCCTAGGGCTGTTTATGCCTAAAGCAAGAACAAGTACATGTGTATAAAACTATAGCTAGTGACATAGACAAGTAAATATAATATATAGATAGCATTTTCTGCTGTAAGAAATTTCAGCCGTTCATTGGTGATAATTCGTTCAATACATTTGCAAGGGATAAATGCAGTCTCGGACTGGGGTGACGGCAAATGTCCGGTAGGCTCGTCTAAAACCACAAAATGTGGCCTCCCTATAGACCCAAAATGTGACCCCCTTGCCCCATGTGACATTTGAACACTCGCAAATCCTAATCTCAAAGCGTCCTACTTTAGGTCATACTTTAATTTCGAAAGACTTAAAAACACCGAACGTTTAGTAGAATTTCGACCTGCTTGAACAAGCGACGGCGGTAACGCGGCTTTTGATTGATATTTTTTATCATTACCACAAACCCTGGCTTGCGGGATAAACATTAAATACCTGTGCTAGTGCTCTTATGCTTAATAGGCCAGGCAAATAAAGGGAAAATAGACAGAACTTTTAGATACATTAGTAGCTGCAATGTTTTCGTAGAATGGCTTTAGGAGAGGTAATAGGAAAGGCTTTTCCGTGAGTCAAAAATTTCATTTGCATCATCGTTTTTTATCTACAATTAGAGCGGAGAATTAATTTTCTTAAAATACTGGAAAAACTATCGGACGTAGAGAAAAGTGAAAAATGGGTGATTTGTGCACAATTAAAATCCCTACAAATTAAAATCACTCCAGCGGTAAAAAAGTTATTGCAAAAAAACCCTGCAATATAGTTACTTTTTAATTTGTTGTAAAAATTTTACAAAACTTTATTAAATGTGTTTTATAGTGCTTTATAAGTGTGTAAAAGAGGGGTACTGTCGATGCAATAGTTCACAATCCTATTTGTTTATCCCACAGAGGGAAAAAACGGATAACTTTGATTTCCCGGGGCGGAGTTCCCAATTTTCAACTAAAATTGATTCACAAAACATTTTTGTAACATTCAAAATCTAACTAATCTTTTTGCAAAAAAGAGCGCAACCAATATTTGCAAAGCATGGCTGTGAATTATTACCTTAATAAAAGGCTTGATTTTCGCAAATAAACAAAAGGCATAATGGTTTTTTAAGCTGCGTTCTTACAAATTATATTTTAGATTTAAATTAATAATTCATATTTTTTACTTTGTTATTTATTATTGGATGTATTTTATTTGGAACATGTTATATACCTAACAGAAACGTTTGTATTTATTTTTAAATAAATTTTAAAAAATCTATCTATTTTTTCTCTAACTTAAAAAAGTACTTAGAGGATGGGTACATACAAAAATATATTAAAAATTTTGATACGTGGCCCTAAAAGCAATTTGCCCGGTAGGCTCACTTGGTCACAGTCCGACGCTGGATAGTTATGAGACTGATGCACGGTAATTATTTGTTAATTATTTCTTATGATAGAATTTGATTGTCAATGTATGTCTACCAAGATTCTTTCCCACTTCTTTTGAAACGGAAATATGAAATGTTTAAGATATTTTTAGTGGTAAATAGTGGATATTCATCCGTCAAACGCACAATGTCAAACCACTAAGTCTTACAATTTTCTAGTATGCACATATTATATGTTTTAGAACATAAGGAATGTAGGATCGCATAGTTCATTCGGTAAGATACTCGAGCAGCAATAAATGTAAATGGGGTGGTTGTGAGTTCGATCTCGATATTCACTTCTACTTTTTTTTTTTTTAAAGTTACTAATTAAAAGAAAAATAATTTATTTTCGTTATTATCATAGAGATTTGATATTTTTTTATCATATGAAATATTTTATTTTTACTAACATTATTTCCCCTACTAATACTACGATCCTATCCTTTCCTGGCAAGAAATGCCCATACCTCCCCGTCGTTCTTGTTGGACTGTAACAATATTAGTCTTTGTTTTCTTTTTCTGATAACTCATTGTTATTGACTGAATTGGGCAATTCATTTTTTGTTATTAGTTTCATTTGTGCCCGAGCCTATACATATATCTACAATGTCCGCCATTTCTGGCACAAATAAACATAATATCCGAGAAGAGTTCGACATCAAACAAGAACTAAAACCCAAGTACTGTAAAATGAACGAGGAGAACTGCAATAAATGTAAATCACTAATAACAGATGGTCGAAAACCAGGTATCTCTTGCGACGGCTTTTGTGGAAACAGCTACCACTTTAACTGTGTTAATTTATCAACAGATTTAATAAAATATAAAAAACACCCTGGATGTTTATGGTATTGCGAAACATGTTTGAAACTAAAAATAAACGAAAAAATGTATCAGGACATGGTACACAATTCTATCCAAATGAGCCTAAAAAAATTGGAAGAGGCTTTTTCATCAATGAAAACTGAGTTAATTAAGACTATCAGTTTGAAAACTAAGGATCTGACAGATGCGCATATACCTTCATTTGCCGACGCTGTAAAGAACAACAAAACCTCAGTTATTATAAAGCCAAAAAATGAAGAACAAGCAGTAAATCTCACAAAATCTGATGTGTTTGAAAATCTAAAAAACGTAGACACCCCTCTGCCAATCACCTCAGTAAGACATGTCAACAAAGGCGGCATTTTAGTAAGTTGTAGCACCGATGAAGAAAATCTAAAATTAAAGAAGGTGGTCGATGAAAAGCTCTCTAAAGACTACAACATTAATGAAGTAAAAAACCCTAGACCTAGGATCAAGGTAGTAGGAATCTCCAGTGACATTACGGCGGAGGAAATCGAAGCATCCCTTAAACTTCAAAACTGTGAACAATTCAAAAATAACTCGGAGTGTAAGGTCGTTAAGCATTGGAGTACGAAGAGAAGAAGCGACATCTTTCAGGCTATTATACAAGTAGACACTGTGGCGTACAAAAATATAATGTCTTCAGAAGATAAATTCGTCATAATTGGGCTTAATCGATGTCGCGTATATGATGGGATTGATGTGGTAAGGTGCTTTAAATGTAGTAGTTTCAATCACTCGTCCGCTGTTTGTAAAGGTAAGCTTGCATGTCCTCGCTGCTCCTTAGAACATGATCTAACTGCGTGCAATAATGAAAATTCGGTAAAATGTGTAAATTGCTTTAACTACAAAAATCTACAACTCAAAAGTAATGAGAATATAAATATCGACGTTAATCATTCAGCCTTAGATAAAGACAACTGCTTTACTTATAAGCAAAAGTTAATGTTTTTGAAGTCTTCAATATTCGGACCCCAATAGCAATTAGCAGCGGCTATACCAGATCACGCTCTATACGATCATATTTTAGATGAAAGCAAAGGTAAAATAATGAGTAGTCATACGTCTTCTCCCAAAAACACTGGTATGAGGGAACTTCACATTCTCTACATGAACGTGAGAGGCCTAAATACCAAACTCGCTGACCTGTTTAACTTCACCACATACTCTGAATACGATATGATATGTTTTACAGAAACCTGGCTAGATTCACATATTTTTGATTCTGAACTCAGCTATGAAAATTATAACGTTTTTCGATGCGATCGAAAATTCAAGGAAATAGGTTTAACCAGAGGAGGTGGTTGTCTTATTTTGCTTAATAAGTCATACAAAGTGAGCATAGTAAACCTAGATTGTACTCATTTAAATCTCCCTAACATCGATGTTGTTGGAATTAAAATCATCTTAGGGACCACAACACTTTCAGTTTTCTTAATTTACGTGCCACCTAACTTAAATGTCGAAATATACAACTCACTTTTTGATTGCTTGGCTAACCTACATGGCATTTATGGCACGGACATTCTAATCTTAGGTGACTTCAATATTCCGGAATATTATGAATGCTTGCTTAACAGCTCGATTAGGTCAGCTAAAGTCACGCAACTGAATAATTTTATTAACTTCTTTGGCCTCACTCAATATAACTTTATAACTAATTCCAATAGTAAATTATTGGATCTGCTCTTTTGTAGTAAAACATGTACCGTCGGTAAATCCGACTGTTGTGTTTTCAAGGAAGACGTGCATCACCCACCACTCAATATTGAAGTAAACTTTAGCTCTTGCCAAAACAAGGTTCCCAAAAATCACGCAATGACGTACAACTTTAAAAAGGCCTCCTTTATATCACTTTATGCAGATTTATGTAATACCAACTGGGACGATATCTATAAAATGAATAATGTTAACGATGCAGCAGATCACTTGTATTATATCATTAATAACAGCATATCAAAATTTGTTCCCATGCAAAAAGCATCCAAAAAAACATTCCCTCCCTGGTTCACAAAACAAATCATCGCCGACATAAGGAGTAAAGAGATAGCATGGCGCATGTATAAAAAGTCTAGCAACACTGTCCACTTTGAGAACTTTAAACTCCTAAGAACCAAGTTGAAAAGAGATATCGACACATCTTACAAAAACTACCTACAAGTAACTGAAAACAATCTATCCTCTAACCCAAAAAGTTTCTGGACACATGTCAACGGCAAAAAAAATTCCAGGTCAATTCCGAATGCTTTCACTAACAATGACAATATCTTAGATAATCCTGAAGATATCGCTAACTCTTTTGCTGAATTTTTTAGTTCAGCGTACATCCCCTCAAGTCGCAATATAGATTTCTCTGCGGACACTAGCAATAATATTAATATAACAATCCCCAAGATAACTGAAATGGATGTCATCAATGCCTTCAAAAAGATCAAACCAAAATTTACGGCCGGACCCGATGGCTTACCAGCTTTCTTCTTAAAAGACTGCTCAGGTATATTAGCTGCGCCACTAGCACATATCTTTAACCTGTGCTTACAAACTTGTGCATATCCTGATAAATGGAAAACCTCCAAAATTTGTCCAATCCACAAAAAAGGTAGCAAATCAGATATACAAAATTATCGTCCTATTACAATCATAAACAATTTTAGCAAGGTTCTTGAAATCGTCCTGCATGCCACACTTTATCCCCAGGTTCACCACAGTATATGTAACAACCAACATGGCTTTGTCTCCCAACGATCAACCACAACAAATCTACTTTGCATAACACAATATTTAGCTGAAGTTATGGACAAAGGCGGACAAGTCGATGTCATCTATATGGACTTTTCCAAGGCTTTTGACAGACTGGACCACGGTGTTTTGCTAACAAAATTAGTTTCCTTTGGACTTAACCCTCAGTTAATACTTTTTTTTGAATCATATCTTCTTAATAGAAGCCAGTTCGTGCAATACCAGGGTCACAGGTCTATAGAGTTTATGTCTCAATCTGGAGTCCCACAAGGGTCGGTATTAGGCCCATTATTATTTATTATTTTCATTAATGATATCGTCATCGATCTTAGCTGTACATCCCTCTTATATGCTGACGACCTGAAGATATACTGTAAGATCAGCAACGAATCAGACTGCACTATGCTGCAGACGGATTTAAACAAAATTCACGAGTGGTGTAACAAATTCAGATTGTCTCTGAACATAAGTAAATGCAATGTAGTCTCATTTACAAGGAAACTAAATAAAATACAATATGAATACACTATTAATGGGGCTAATCTGACCCGTCGTGATAATTTTAAAGATCTAGGGGTAACATTTGACTCACATCTTTCCTTTAGGGAACACATAAGTAACATAGTTACATCATCTTACAAAATGTTAGGTTTTCTCATACGGAATGCTCGCGACTTTCAAAATACAATTACCATAAAAACCTTATATAACACCTTGGTCCGACCTAGATTAGAATACGCGAGCGTCATATGGAATCCCCATTACGATATACATATTAACAATATTGAAGGCATTCAAAGACGTTTCCTAAAATTTCTGGCATTTACAATTGATCATCAATATCCCCCCATAGGATATGACCACTCATTACTGCTGAATCGTTTTACATACAGTTCTATGAAGCAGCGAAGAGAAATGCAAAGCGTAATATTTTTATACAAACTTCTAAACAACATGATCGACTGTCCACAATTACTTGAACAAATCAGCTTTAGAGCACCTACCAGGCCAACCAGATATACATCATTATTTTACTTCCCTAATGCTCACACAAATGTTTTAACTTTTTCCCCTCTATATTCTATCTGCCATAACTACGAAGCTATTGAAAATAATATCGACATTTTTAACACCAGATTAAGTCAAATTAAGTCAAGTTTCTCTTAGTTCTCTGTTTTTCTTTTGTTTTTTTTTCTCTTCCTATTTTCTTACTTGTTTTTAATATTTTTAATATATATATATATATGTATGTGGGTGTATATATATATATATATATATATATATATGTATATATGTATGTGTGTATATATGTATATGTATTGGTTATGTACCCACTCAGATTAGTTGTAGAAATTCTTAATAATTACAATTGTAGAATTCCGCTTAGTATTAGTTTATAGCAACCTGTGGTGCACCTGTATATTCATATACCATATTTTTACTAATTTTTACACTATATCATGTTTATCATCTATGTGTCTGTAACTCCCCGGCCCTGTAAATGGAATGTAATTTCTGTTGGGTTCATGTATGTAAATAAATAAATAAATAAATAAATAAAATAAATAAATTAAGTTGGCCACATATGGGACAAATTTGTATTATTGAGGTTTCTAAAAAATACTATATTGGGGGTTCGTTTCTTTTTTTACATGCAAATACGTTTATTCAACTAAAATACATAAAGTTTTTGTTGAAACTAATCAAATATTTGTGAAACAGACACAAGAATTTATGATTTTTCATACAGTAATTAATGGTAGCGGTAAAATTTGCACTATTTTATTTTCCTCATATCTACTTCAAAATTGATATATGGGGTCCTTGTTGTATTCTATGCACTTTTCCTTGATAAAATTTTTTCGTTATCTTAACAATTTGACCCATTTTTCGGTACTACCGTCAACTATTTTTTACAGTTCTGCCAAACCGGTGATCACATGTGTCAAAATGTAATTTTTTATTGTCGGACATGCATAAACGAACCCTCAATAGAGTTTTTTAGGAACGTCAATAATACAATTTCTTCCCATATGTAGTAGCCAATTTTGTGGCAGACACTGTATAATCAGAATTCCACTAAAATGATGAAGTTACTAAATTAATAATCTTAACACTTTATGACATCTTTTTTATTTTTAAAAAATTATTTATGGACATCATTGCTGATACAGGAAAGAACTGTTTGAGATCTATGCATCAAATAAAATTTTAGTTCAGACGTTTTAGCGACGATGACACAAGTCAGCTTAAATTGTACCCGACTCTATTATGATACTCAATGAGTTGTCAAATTCAGCCTTAGGCCTCATTTGACAAATTTCCCATCTCATATCATGACTAAAACGTTAAGTTCATAAATAACTATTATTGGTGTTGGCGAGGGAAAAACAGAACTTGGTAGTATTAATTCAAAAAATATCACTTACCACTGCTTTCTTTTCTTTCTTAACACCCGCTTCATCCTCTCTCTCCTTCTTTTCAACTTTATCCAATTCATCCATAAAAGCATCCAAATCTGCTCTCCATAGATCTGAACTCGTTTTGCGTTTTAGAGTTTCTAATTCATGCATCTTGGCATCTTTTTGCTTCAATAATTCATTTTTTCTCTCATCTGTCAACATCCACATTGACATACCCAATAAGTAATCATATTTCTTAACATCGGTAAGTTTTTGGAAATCCTTTTCTACAACCAAATATTATATATACATACGTACAATTCAAAACAGAAAAATTGCAATGTACAACGAAGCCATGAACCTTGCTGATGGATGCGGATGCTAATAAAACTTGCATGCCAAAGATAATTAACATTCCCAGTATTCTATGCTACCATACCAGTAACGAAAAATCAAATAGTCAAAAATATAATCAAAAATTGATTTTATATCTCATCAGTGTAATATATCTGAAACAATTTTTTGTATATACTCTATACCTATACCAATAGTTGTAAATCTTCTGTTGTAGTGAAATATCAGACTACAAAAGTGTAGAAAGGACACTAAATTTGTTTTCAATTTTTTAGACTCTTCAAGTTGATTCTTTCTATCTGTTTGCAATTCTGGGTTGTCTATCCTCAGAAGCATCAAATTCTCCCCTTCCCCCTTCGATTTGTAAGTAGGATTTTTCGAGTTATAAGTCGGAAAAATATCATTTCAATAGAGCACTAGTGACGTCACAGTTTTGCCAGTTGTCAGTTGCCTGGGTGGCAAATTCAGAAATTTGACATTTGAGTTGGTGTCAATTTTTGTTCAATATAAATTAAAGTGGAGGATTTCTTAACATGAGATACATGTAGTGATGTTTATAAATATATTTTTTTTAATCTACTGTGGGAGAGAATTTTATATATACTTTATTAGTGTTGTTTTTACCAGTGTAAAATTTGGTGTCAAGAACGTTGACATCTTTGTGAACCCATAAATTAGTGAAAATAAAGGCTATATTGGATTTTTTACTTTTTTTGTACATATATAATATCAAGACATATTTTAGTAAATGTTTAATTAATATAGGCTCAGTTACAGCTAGGCAGTGACATAGGTTAGGTAGTATTATTACACTAAGTTAAAAGTTATCACAATACTCATTGATTTATGCCAATATATCAATCATATATTAATGGTTTTATAAACCTATTGTAAAATTTACGTTTTTTTGACAATTTAAAATATTTCCCTTCAACTTTTTATTGATTTATATCTTATTTTTGTTAGGCTCAAAAGTTTGTAACGAGTTTAAGTGTTTACCACATTAATAACAACAATCAGAGCTTTGTATTATGAAATGCAGGCGTAATAGCAAATCTAATATAAAGATAGGACTGTGAGACCATTTCAGTTTCATTTAATTTAAATTCTAAGCAAATATGCAACATAATATGCTCCGAATACTTTATATAGCTATATACCTAGTTTGGTATCTGTTCTGATTCTTACAATTATTATTACAGACGTTCAAAATATTGATAATGTACACAAATAAAATATCAGTGAAGGTAAGTGAGCTAAAACACCACAGAACTTAAAAAATAACACTTTTACCAGCATCGTCTACCATAATTGAATGTTTTAAATTATACACATTATACATAATTATAAAGGTAAGTATGAATAATAATAGTCTTATAGTTTAGATATAAATTTTATTTCCAAGAAGAATGGTTCATTAATTCAATGTTATATTATATTTTTGAAAAATCATCCGATACAGTTTCAATCTTTCACTTTTAAATCATATAGGTTAGCTCCATTAATATATTTCAGCTTAGAAATGTAATGAGGGGACTCCTAAAATGTAGAATATAAATAAAATTATAATAAATTCACTAAAATTCACTTACCATGGAAAAGAAATAACTTTTAACATGTGAACCAGATGACATGCCTATTCGAATATATAAATAAAGCATTAGATAAAAGTCAGTTCAGCAATTCACGAAATGTATAATTAGTTTTACACAAGAAAAACGTTTAAAAAAAGCACTAAAAACTCTTTAAAAACTCAAATTATTTCACATCGACACAAATGCAAAACTAGGTTATTGCCACCCAGTCAGCTGGAGCGGCCATGTTGTGACGTCAGCTGCCACTGCTCTATTTTTAGTTCAGAATATTCGACTTATAAGTCGATAAAATTCCAACTTCTAAGTAGGAAATTCTGAACTCGAAAAAATTCTATATCAGTTATGACTACCCAAGCAGCACATGAAATTGCACTTTGGACATCACAACGCTACAGTTACCAAAGTAACTGACGAGCTTTGGTACTACTGGCTATTATAAAACGCACGTTCCTGCATCTAAGAGAGATACTGTACTGGTGGTCAAAATGGGGAACATTTTAGCAATTAAAACGTAACTCATGATATTTGACGTTTGTGTATCTTATTGCTAGCAGTGTGGCTTCTTATGTAAATTTTATAGCTATAAAACCTTCTCAAATGTTACTTATTCAAATCTACTTTAGCCATAACTGTCTCTGCCATAAAATTACTCATTTCTACGCAAGAACAGTACTAAGTTGTATTTTGGCTGACGTGTTGTTAAATAAAATAGACAATACGGACGCCTGTACCATACTTATAATATGAGTGAGTCAATAGGATGTGAACGGTCAATATCTCCTTAAAATTGTGAGAGATCAAGAATGCCATATTCTAAAATTATTTTCAAATCTACAGGGTGTAACAAGTATTTCAGCGATCAATGACCTAAATACTGATACATCATAATGATTATTTTTTTAATGGTTTCTAGCAAGGGCGGATCTAGGATGAACTCAAGGGGGGGGGCTTCATGGACTATAGAAAGAAAAACAAAATGGCATCGCAGGTGAAAGTTTTACATTTTTCAAGGTCAAAAGCCTAAAATGAAAAGTTAGAAATCACATTACTGTGAAGTTAAATTGAATGAAATGGGACAGTTCAAAATAAAATTTAATTATTTCAGTAGATTTAGGACATCAATAAAACATTTTTTATTCACATACATACTAATAATTATTAAAGGACAAACATAGAAAATATTTATTCCCAGTTAGACATTTCTAGACGCCGCCTTTTACTGTGTCTCTCTTTGTCGCAAAGTTGGCGGCATTGCCAGATTTATTTTTAAGTATCTATTGTGCTACTAAATATGTGATCCAACGATTAACGAGTTTATCACAATTTGCTCTTTATTTTGAGAGTAGGCATTGCTTTGCTACTCTCGTAATATAGAAGAAACGGTGATAAATGGTCTCATCATATTTTTAACATGTTTTCTTCAAAGATTATTGTTTTTATTACTGAGCCATGGGCGGGGGCTATAGCCCCTGTAGCCCCCTCCCACAGATCCGCTCCTGGTTTCTAGAGTATCCAAGTTTATTAAAAAAATATGCAGAATTTTTCATGATTATTTAGAGCCAGTTGTACAAACGTGGTTCAACTGAAGTTTAGTTGAACCTGGTTTGAGCCAAGCTAAAATTCAAGGTTACAATTATTGCAATAATCGTAACCTTGGATTTTGAGCCGAGTACAGTTGAACTTTTGATGAATCACGTTTGTACAACTGGCTCTTAATGAGACAAGTGACATAAGTATTCAAAATAATAGATCAAGTTGACTTAGATTATTAACAGAATTAAATATAAGCAATAAATGGAACACACAAATAAAAAGCTCAAGAATTATAATAACAAAACGATATTAATGGCATCTGTTTACTTATTCTCTTTTTAAAACTGGAACTAGCGTTCTAAGTATGACAAAACCTATCGTCATAATATCTATGGTACAACATCTTTTGCTGCTAGGGTTTTTCCGTCTCGAAACCTTCAACTTACAATAGGGTATTTTCATTAATCTGAGATGAAAGTGGAAATGCTTATATTTGACAAATGCATATTTTTTAAATATTTTTGGCACAGAAAAAAATATGTTATATAAAACTATAAAATTATAATTTTAATTAGAAGTTTCAATTTTTCATAATGACGTCACTAAGCGAAAACTAGGTAAATCACCAAAAAACTATTGGCAACCCTGACACCACACTGTTAATCTGGTGACAGTGGTGTGACTCATTAATTTTCAATATTTTGTTTGTTTAGCTATTTGTTTGAAAACATTCTATACAAGCATACAAATATGGAAACTAATTATGTAGAAGGTAGATCAAACGTCGTTTTTAATGAAATTTTACACTCATTCACAGGTCGATATTAGGTGCTACACAAAACTGAACATCTGTTTATGAAACAAACAAAAAATAAGGTTATAGTTACATGAAATGTCAAATCACAAATCACCAACTTGAAACTCCCTAGAAATAAGTACATTTGGCGCTCTATTTGAATTATCGCTTAATGACGTCATGAAAGTTTAACTAATTTTTTTCCGGCTTAAATAAAAAAGTAAAAAAGAAAAAAAAAACACGTATTCCTTATTTTTATTTCTAGTTTTCAATTTTCAAATTAAAAAAATATGGGAAAATACCCCATTCGAAACAATCTACTTAGGAATTGAAAAAAATAAAGGGATAAAGTTGACAAGGAGGAGACCTGGGTACCCTCCCCCCCTTTTCGAGGATGCTGGATACGATGGTAATATTTTTAGGCCTCCCACCCCTTGGAAAGTACCCCTAAACGTGAAATGTTTGACCATCCAACATATTATCAACCCCCGGGGTTGAAACTACCTCCTCCGTTAGATAGATAGATAGATAGATAGATAAGCCTTTATTTGTTCTTTACAAGTACACAAAAGGGTGTGGAACATGTCACAGAAAAACTAACACAATGTATAAAATATTGCATAATGTATGTATAATATAAAAAACATAAAAGGTAAAACTTAAGATTAAAATCTTACATTAAATTTACAAACATACACATATCAACTTACAAATTAAAAACTCTTTAAACATTCTACAGATTATCCTTAAAATACTCGTCCAGAGTGTAATAGGCTTTTTTTACAAGTATGGCCTTTAAATTAATTTGTAGTTCTTTAATTGTACCGTTTCTAAAAGTATGTGGAAGCTTATTATAAATTTTGATCATGGTATATGGCATGTTTTTTTGGATAAAAGCAAAGCTTGTTTTAATGTTTAAAAGATCATCTTTGTTCCTTGTGTCGTGTATGTGGTTTCTGTCATGATTTGCAAACAGACAAGTATTCCGTACAACAAAAATAACGGACTCATATATATAGTGACTGACTAAGGTGAGTATTTTTTTTTTCTATAAATAGTGGTTTGCAACTAACGGTCTGTTTAATGTTGAATATATTTCTCAAGCATCGTTTTTGTAGCACAAATATTCCATACATATGACTTGTTCCACCCCAAAAGATAATACCATATCTGAGCCTAGATTCCACATAGGCATAAAAAGCTATAAGGGCTGCTTCAACACTAATATTTTGCGATATCACTTTCAGGGCATAACAATACTTGGCTATATTACTTGCGACGTCATCAGTATGGGCTTTCCAGTCAAGTCTAGCATCAATTTTAAATCCCAAGAAAGTCATTGCTGGGATACTTGTCAATGTACTAACACCGCTGTCGAAAGTTTTCTCAATATTAGATGAGTTACATGTAAATAATAAAGCTTGGGTTTTGTCTGTATTTAATTTGAGATTGAGTGAAGTGAAATATTTTTCTAAAACATGTAATGATGAAAAGACCTTTTCTTCTAGAGCTAAAGAGTCAGATGAGTGGATAACTAATGTGCAGTCATCAGCATATTGAACTGCATACTCATCAAGTACCATAGTTAAATCGTTAGTGTATAAAATATACAGTAACGGTTCTAAGATTGAGCCTTGAGGGACACCTCTTTTAATTTTTAGTTTTTCTGATTTTTGTAATTCACCATTACTGTCTATTTCAACTACACATTGTAATCTATTACTTAAATATGATACTAATAGTTTTAAAGCAATGCCTCTAACTCCGTATTTCTCCAGTTCCATAATTAAACTGTGATGGTCTACACTATTAAATGCTTTTGATAGATCTAAACCGATGACAGCTGTATGTTCCTTGTTGTTCAGAGAATTAATTACTTCATACAGAGCTTGATAACATGCTCTAATTGTGGATTTGTTCTTCCTAAAACCGTTTTGTGTATCGCTTAATAAACTTTGACTCTCTAGATAGTTTATTAATCTTGAGTATATTATTTTTTCAAAAATTTTGCTTATATTTGAGAGTAAAGCAATAGGCCTATAATTGTTAATAACATTCTTATCCCCTTTTTTCTTATATACAGCTTTTACATTAGCAATCTTTAACTTTTCTGGGAATATTCCAGTTTGCAACGATAAATTTATTATATGACTCAGAAGATTAGATATTTCTGCAGCAACATGCTTCAGAAGTTTTACTGGTATTTCATCTTCCCCTATAGACTTTGTGTTTTTCAAGTTCTTTATTACATTGCATACCTCTTCAGGGCATGTTGGCAACAGAAATATGTTCACTCCTGAATATTTCACATGATGTACTACAACTGTATTAAAATTTATGTTAGGACTGACATTAATAAAAAAATTGTTGACATTGTTTAAAACTGTACGCTTATTATTTTCTTGTGTCAATATTCTGTAATATGGAATCATTATTGTAAGTTTTAGAGCCTGTATATTTTTTTACAAGTGGAGGGTAGGGGTAAAATGTATGTTGCTATCGTGTTGAGCACCCTTGCAAATGAATGGAAATAAATTTTTATCAATTTTGAAATTTTTGAAGATTTTAGTATCAGGGGAGGAGATAGTTTCAATCCCGGGGGTTAATAATATGTTGGATGGTCGAAGTCCAAAGGCCTGTCTGAAAAACCCGTTCCGACAAGCCCTAGCATGTCTAGAATGGAAAAAACGTGAAAAGAAGGTGGTTTTTCGCGTTTAAGGACAGTTCTCAAGGGGTGGGAGGCCTAAAAATATCACCATCGTAATCAGCATTCTCGAAAACGGGGGAGTACCCAGGTCTCTTTCTTGTCACAGCACTTTTGATGATTTTTCAACTATTTCATGGAAAAAGTGGTCTGGAAAATCACAACAATTCATTCAGTTTTAATTCCGAGTAAATCTGGATTGTGGGAACACCACTTCACAACATAGTTACACGGATTAAACTTACTGTCAAACATACTCATATTTAAACTCACCAGAATCCACAGGTTTCTTCTTTTTTGAGGGTTGTTCATCTTCTTCCTGTGATTCTTCCTCTTCCTCTTCTGGTGGTTCTTCCTCTTCTTCTTCTTCATCCTTTATTGTTTTATTCTTCCATTCTTTAACAGGATCAGGGGCGTAACCTGTTCTGATCAGCTCATCAACTATAGTTTTCCTTTTTTTATTTTCTACTGTAAGCTTTCCACTACATTTCTCCATTATAAATCTAGCCTGATTACTGAGCTTATTTGCTTCTGCCTCGAGCATTCCTTCCAGATAATCCTTACGTTTTTGATACATTTTTAAACGCAGTGTATAGAATTCTTTGAGAATAACCATCACCGAATCAAACCTAAAATTTTTGCAATAAAACAAACGATCTTGGATTGTATGTGAACAATCGATATATTACCTTCTAAGGCATCCAAATTCATCAAAGGCACACATTGAACTTGTGTTGACGATATTTTGTAGTTTGAATACTTTATGTAAACCTTCTTTCTCCATGATTTGCATTTGACCATTTTGCAAAGTAACGATAAATTTGACTGTTGTGTCAGTATTATATTCTTTATAATCTGTTAATACTGCTTTTACTTTCTCTGAACCTATAGGACAGAAACAAACATTATAAAAATGTATTTTTTAAGCAATAGAAATTTTCAAGGAGTGACATATACATGTTTATTAATAAAACTACATGCTACATATAAAAAATGATAATGTATTAATATAAATTTTAAATTACCATGCACCATAGGTTCCAGAACATTCTCTTTATAATTTTGTGTCCAGGTACCAACAGGCAACTCTGTTATCTCAACTTTCTCATTGCCGATGATTGAAATTTCACCACTTATTACATAACGCTGATCACCACCAAATTCAATTGTACCCTTGAAATTCTTATACCAGGGTATAAGTTCTTCTGGATCTTCTCCATCTAACATTCGTCTGAGATTACGTACGATATCCCTGGGGTTATAATTAGGAATTTTTGTCATCCAACCAGTACCGATACCCTCGGCACCATTAACTAAGATCATTGGTATAATGGGTATATACCAAACAGGTTCGATTTTTTGATTGTCATCATATTCATGTTTGAGCAATGCATCATCGTGGGGGTGGAAAATCATACGGGTTAAAGGTGAAAGTTTTGTGAAAATATACCTGGGACTTGCAGAATCTTTACCACCAGCAAGCCGTGTACCAAACTGGCCTCTGGGTTCAAGAAGATTAATGTTATTACTGCCGATATAATTTTGAGCCAAATTGACAATTGTCATACAAAGGGAAGCTTCACCATGATGATAAGCTGAATGTTCTGCAACTGAACCTGCCAGCTGAGCTACTTTAACTTCCCTTTTATCATTACGCTTTAAACACGTAAACAGTACCTACAAAACAAAAACAAAATTATTTGAATTGCCTGACATCAGTAAATTATTTAGAATAGAGATGGGACATTAATTTGCTTTTTTTTGAAAGGGGGGACATTGTATTGCACCTGGCATATGGCCAAGTTTTATAAACCAAGAAAATATACCATTTAGTCAAAATGAATAGTGGTAAAATCAGCATTTCGATAGTTTTATAATTGATCTATTTAACAAACATGTTTCTATTAACACATTCGCGGACACTCATTTTTATTGATATGTGCCTAACGTGACACTGCCGGCATAAGCCGCATCTCCCACAGTGCCCCTAGGGACACTGACGTTATATGCCGCAAAAACTTAGTGCGCTCTAGATACGCTTGTCGGCATATCATGTAAATTTTACATGTAATAAGGTATGAAGTGTCCCACTAGGCACCTTGGGTAAAAAAATAATGACAAAATTCCTAATAGTTTGTTGGTGATGAAAGAATTTGGTCAGGCGATCTAGGGACCATGTTTGGCGCGTTTCTGTCTGATTCCTGTGCATATTTTATAATTTATTCATGCGTGAAATGGAAGAGAAGCAAGAAAAGCAACTACTTCGTTGATATGAAGAGCTTGAAAGTGAGGACGAAGATTCCGCCAGATAAAAGGGCACGATACGTATAATACAGATGATTCCATAGGGGATCCAGAATACACGTTTATATATTGTAGTGATGATGATTAAGTAGTTGTATTTCATTTATTAAAAGTTTTTATACTAAAATTAAGTGTTTTTATTTTTTTTTTTACATTCTGCATATGACATCAGTGTCCTACTGTAGCTAAGATGCTTCTACTGGGACATGACGTTATATGACGCAGACTGTTTTTCCAATATATCTAATTCTTCAGAAAATTCTGATTTTAAAGCTATATGTTGCATTTCTTTATGTATACTAATAATGATTTTAATCATGGTGTCAATTTCAGCACATCTCAATATTTTTAATTGCCCTGCTGGAGCGAAGGACAATGGCGTGATATGACGTCAGTGTCCGTCGACGTGTTAAAATTGTCCTAATAAGCAAAAGAAAAGTCAGCTTGGTTTACAGATACATAAAACAAGCGATTAAGTTTAACACTTCTGCTGCGGAGAGTACACATGCGCATCTGTTCGGTACTTCACAATGTGCGTTAGGCGCACTTGCACGCTCTGCTTGTATGAGATATGTTTTCATTTATTTTATATTTTATTCAAATAAAAAAAGTATTCTGTGTAACGAAAACTAATTTATTTAAAAAAATATTAGGACACACAAGCACGTTATCCACAAGGCACTAACATTTCATATAAATATGAAGATAACGCATTGCAAGTCTAAAAAAAAAAAACTAACAACCATCAATCTACCTCCATACTCAATGAACTAAATAATTACAGACCAATTGCCTTAATATCAATTCTGGCCAAAATAGTTGAAAAAGTGATTGCTTACCAAGTAGCTAAATTTTTTGAAAATAATGTTTGCTGAGAGTCAACATGGGTTCAGAAAAGGCAGAAGTACATGCCATCTTGGGATTGGCGAATTTTGTACTAGAGTTTTGAAAGTAAAAAGGCCACTCTAGCAATTTTCAGTGACCTCGATAAGGCGTTCGATTATGTCTCACATGACATATTGATAGATAAACTAGAGTTTTATGGTTTTTCCGGAAGAGTATTAAACTTAATGTCTTCCTATATTTCAAATAGGTCACAGTCTGTAATGTGTAACAATGAACTGAGTTCCCTACTGGAAGTGAACAGTGGGGTCCCGCAAGGCAGTGTGTTAGGACTACTGCATTTCCAATATAACGATCTATCAGATTGCATGAAAACACTTACAGTCCTCTTTGCTGATGATACTCTTTTGCAGTGCACTTAGAAAAGGATTCCCCAACGTCAGTAAATGAAATATCAGAGAATATTATTCTTCAATCAGCAGACTGATACTCAGATTGTGCCTAAATCAACAAAAAACAAAGCAACTCGTATCTGCAACAAAAACAACAGAAACAGTGCAAAATTTTTGGATCTAACCCTAAGTAACAACTTAAACTGGAAACCATATACTGATTCATTAGTTAGTAAACTATCAAAAACAGTATATGCCCTAAGGCAACTTAAAGTCAAGATAAACTTGGAAACTGCTCTAGTGGTTTACTTTGGAATGTTTCACAGCACAATGGTGTATGGCTTAATGAACTGGGGAAACTTGTGCCACACACAGAACATATTTGTCATTCAAAAACGTATCATAAGAGCTCTAGTGGGCTTACCCTATAGAATCAGCTGCAAACCTTTTCAATTCACTACCGTCATAGCTAAAAAACTTGTCCCTAAATAATTACAAAACAAAGATAAAAACTAATTTATTAAAAAATGCCTACTATAATGTTTCAGACTTTCAATATTCATAAATGTGTTTTTAATGTATTTTATGTGCTATATTTCAAGATGTTTCAAGTGCTGTATTTTAAATGTGTACCTATTTTTATTTTTTTTTGTTAAATTGTAAATTATATGACATCAAAAATCCAAGGTGTAATACCATTTATAGATGAATAAAGAATCAATCAATCAATCAGTATTAGTACGCTAATTAACTGCCGCAGTGAAAGTGTTAACAAGTACATTAATTGCAAAAGTCAAATATGACATAAAAAAATAAACAGCACACTGGGACTATTGCAAACAGCTACAGAACAAAACTAACGCTGCTATGGCTAGAGGAAAAAAAAGGTTTATTTTGAGTATTCTTTAAGGTAGGAGCCTTAGTACACGCTCAACCAACAGTTAGCTTTGTAGTAATATGGCTGACACTATCTATATGGTAAGTTTGTATTTGTTGCCAACCAAATTCCAATTCTAGTGTCACAGTTATATAATTTTTCCTACGACTCGGCGATCATGGCAAGCTTGCATATTTCACCAAGTTGGTTCTACTATCAAGAAGCAAAAACGGTTCAACGAAATGTCAAAAAAAGCCATTTTTGATTCACTCAATACCAATTTTCCTTTTTTTCGTATACATCGTATGACCTTCCACTCGATGTATTTATTTAGCTACGATCATTTCAAAAGTTGCTGTTTTTGACGTTTTACTTATGAGGATATATTCATTTTAATTTGTATCTGCCGTAACTCAATGAGTTAACCGGCGACTACCTAAGTGGACTTCTAACTTAGAATCCCGTACCGGACTACCTTTTTAATTTTTTTTTTTTTTTACTTTTTGGCAGATATTTTTTTATTCTAAAATTGCCTTTCTCTTATATCGACGCGATTAAGAGTTAGAATTTACATACGTGGGAAGTTTATGTGACTGAGCAGTCACCATTACACCTAAGAGTCGGCAACCGAAAACTTGCGGTGTGGCTGCATCGCTTCATATTTATGTCCAAAGTCATGAATTTTTCAATATTTTGTGAGTTATATCTCAAGAACGAGACCATGGAAGTTTTCGTGAATTATCCAGAATAAATACTCATGTATTATTTCAGTTTATACTCGTTTTTTGAGAAAATACCAAGAAGCATTTGTAAGTAATATGAAATGTGGCTATTTTCACCCGACATAGGCAATCCAATACTAAAGCACCAAATTTCAACAACGAATATCTTCCATTCTGTACAGTAAAAAAATCTGCGATATCATTCCACCCGTACAATTTATAAGAATACCTATGTAAAATTTCGTGGATTTCCGAAGAAACTTGTCTGATAATAGTTAGAGAGACGGCGACCATAATAGCTGCAGTATTAGCAATGTACGAAATCTGTTTTTTTCATAGAGTTTAGGTCCCCCTCTACAACTTTGTTCTCTGAAGTAAGGCTCTAGCACTTTGCTGGGAGGAGCTGGAGCGCCTTAGATTAAAAAATTTTAATTAATTCAAAAGTATTTGAGTCATGTCTGAAAATGATTCCACAGCATCTGTAAGACCCCAAAGTCACGGAAAATCCATTTTCAGACAAGTCGCCCTTTGAAAAAAATTTCAATTATCAGTTTTTCTGTACGCGTTTAAATTTAATCTCTATTCTTCACCAACAAATTTTAAACCATGGAGATATGAGGTGGTTTAAATAAAAAAATTCTGGTTTAACTAACTGTTGTTGTCACATGTGATGTGTCATTTCAATTGTGCCCATTCCATTTCCAGTGCATTTGTGGCAGCACATATTGTTACTTTATTTTTAGAGCATAGGTATTTTATTTATAATTTTATTTTATTGTGCAAAAAGTGGACAAAAAGAGACACAGCTGCTCTAGAATTGTCTCAAATGAAGAAGTCAGTTTACTAGTTATATTAATTTAATTAAGTAACTTTATCTGGTTTTGAATCAGCCCTAGAATAATTTGAATACTGACTTGTGTTAAACTAAACCTTACATAAAAATCATGGTCATCCGAATTATTAAAATGATCTTTTCTGTCTTCAATTTTAGAAAGCCTTCGAAGCCTTCCCAGGTATTCAATAAAAGATATAATTTTCTCATGATCATCGGAAATTTGCTTGATATGATAATATTACTAACGGGCAATATTATTCATATTCATTCATATCTATATTGTATGCTGTAATGCAATGTTAGGACACTTAAACTTGGGATAATGTACTGAAAAATACATGTAGTGCTAACCTAGTTAAAAATGCAAGTTAAAATTTAAACTCGTTTAGTTAACCCAAATTTCAACTTGGCACTGAAAAAATGGCCTTTAATATTAAGAATAAAAATGTTCTCCACAGCTGTTCATATTTTCATAACATAACATTAACTAAGTCTCTTTAGTTGTACAATAAAATTGCTAATATAGATACAAATCACTATCACCATCCCAAGAACAGGAAGACCTCATGGTACTACCATACAAAAAATAAATAAATAAATAAAACACGATTAAAAAAAATTCAATTTGTCAAAAATATGTAGTCAAAACCTCACACTAGACTAGCTGCCTATTTTTACTCAAAATACTGTTTTCTAAAAATAATAATTTGTCTATTATTTTTCTCTTTGGGTTAAATCAGGGGTCGGCAACCTGAGGCTCACGAGCCGCATGCGGGTCTTTCGATGTAAAGTTGCGGCTCTCCAGTTCCATACGCAAAAATTAATTATTTTATTATCAAAACTCTTAAAAACGAAACTATGTGTTGTCGGCGCATAAGTGAGTGAGAAAAATGCGAAGAAATTTGTTTGATATGATTCATTTCTTACCGCCGGCAGTGAAAGTGATCAGATTTGTTTATTGTTATTAAAATTAAAATACTAAGACCCTCCTAAAAAAAAGAGAAGAACTGAAGAAGAAAATCGAGAATTCAATCAGGATTTGACGGAGTCGTTTGCGTTCATATGCAACACAGATGGCCTTCCGACTTATCTCATTTGTCACGAAAGACACGCATACAATAAGAAGTCAAATTTGGAGAGACACTTCACTACAAAACATACCCAGTTCGCTGATAAATATCCAACCAGCGACACACGAAAAAAAGCTGTTGAAGAGCTTAAAAAAAACAGCAGTCAAGTTTCATGCTGGGCGCAATCTTCAAATAATGTAAATCCTGCAAACTTTGCAGCATCACTAGAAATTGCAAAAAGAGGGAAACCATTCACAGATGGTGAGTACGTCAAAGATTGTTTCATATGTGCATCTGAAGAACTGTTTCGTGATTTCAAAAACAACCCAGAAATCATGAAAAAAATCAAAGATTTGACATTATAAGATAGAGCTGCTAAAATGTCTTCAAATGATAGATGGATAGATAGATAGATAGATAGATTTAGATAGATAGATTTATTTATGTTAATTGATCACCAACAATCATTACATTCGTCAATAAATTAATGTACATTACAGCAAACATGTTTTAAGACCAGTGATGCAAAATTTCATGAAACTTAAAATTTGCGAAAATTTCAATGACATTTTTGTGAAAGTTTCGAAATTCATCTGAAATTTATGAAATTTCTGAAATATAAAATTAAACATAAGTATCATGAAACTTTCATGAAATTTCAATGAAACTTTCATTTTATGAAATTTAATTGAATAATTCCCTAATATTATGAAAATTAAGTGAAATTTCATTGAAATATTTTAAATGATGAAACTTAAGTTCTGTATAATATTCGCAATTTTTTAAACTTCCGAGAGATAATGACTAATAAATCCCACTTTTGAAATTAGTCTGATATATTTTTATTTTTTAATTTATTTTCTTTAATATAAAAGAATATATTTTGTTTTCTCCTTAATAAGATTGGAACTTACAAATATGTTCGTGAAAAGTAAAAAATAAATAAATTAAAAAAATGTTTAAACAATGTTTTTTTTTAAACTGAATTGCAGTAAAAAGTAGAAAATCATTTTTATACAGCGATTAAATTACAAAATGATAAAAAAGAAAACCATTGAATGCTAATAAAATATATCATCATTCAGTATTGTGATAAAACGTTATGAATAGTATGTTGTAATGTAGCAGCAACAGCAATACTTTACCCAATGGGTCTCTTTTTTTTCATTTTGTAATTTAATCACTGAATAAAAATTATTTTCTACTTTTTAGTGCAATTCAATTTTAAAAGAAAACCATTGTTTTAAGAATTTTTTTAAAATTTATTTATTTTTCACTTTTTAGTTTCCTGTCTGCCTCATTTTCTTTTATTCAAACGCCATCATTTCGATTACTCTTGTCAAACTGTTTCATCTGATACTCATATCAAGGGAGGTTGTACAGAAATAGGTAATCCGCCATTTTGTGTTGGTTGCCATATTGGATTTAGAATAACGTCAGACAGCTTATCATATTCTACTTGTCATACTCTTTTATTTGATACCCACGCCGAGGGGGTTGTAAAAAAATAAGTAATCTGCAATTTTGTGCCGGCCACCATATTTGATTTAGAATGACGTCACACAGCTTATTGTATTCCACTTTATATACCCTTTCATTCGATACTCATGTCAAGGGGGTTGTCAAGTAAAAGGTATTCCGCCATATTGGATCTACCATAATATTGAATATACTATATTGTACTGTCTTCAGAACCAAAGTTGTGTGCAAAATTTCAGCATGATTGGATATAAGGAAGTGGTCAAAAATTCGATCACCAGATTTAAACATACATACGTACAACATTTCAAGCTAAAGAAATCCATTGAAAAATAATAATACATTTTTGAAAATAAACGAGTAGGTAATTTGTCAATATATTTACAAAATTTCCTGGACCCATATTCTCCACTCGAGAGAATGCTCATTTCGGGAGAAAGGAAAAGAAGGAAACGTAGAAACATGAAAAGAGATAAAACATTCAGATCTTCCACTCCCTGATTCAAGAATAGGGTCCCTGTCCTTGTAGATTAAGTTTAAAATCCAAACTCTAATACAACACATTACCATTACCAAAGTCATTAATCGATGATCTCAGTTAGAAATTATATGTTATATTTTTTCATTCAAAATAAGATTTTCTTAATGCAAAAATAATAGAACCTTGAAACCTAGAAATGAACGAAAGAAATGAAAGCAGGGGGAGGGGATTCTTATACTTGAAGAATAGCTAACCTAACCTCTAAAATAAATGTTTTAAACCAGACTTTAATCTTCATTGGTTGAAAGCAAGTTGTAAAAGCGCGCGAAATTCAAATTCGGCTTGATGTAACGGAAATACAGATTTTGCAGCTGAAACTTTCATGAAAGTTTCAAAAATGTTGTGATTTTCAGATTCATCTGAAACTTTCATAAAATTCAGATATTTCCGAAATTTATGAGGCTACGTTGAAACTTTCAGAAATTTCAAATTGAAATTGAAACTTTCAAAATGAAATTTGAAATTTTGCATCACTGTTTAAGACCAGACAATTATGTAAATTTAGTAAACAAACATCAGATATATACTTAGTGATAAAATTACAACACAAATATTATTATACATACGATATAAAATAATCAATAATACAAATATGAAACATAGAACACTATATCAATGAATTGCACTGTAAAAATTCAGTTGCGCTGTAGAAAGCTTTTCTGACTAGTAATTCTTTTACTTTTGCCTTATACTTGTTTAGAGTTAATCCTTTGTAGTTATTTGGTAGCTTGTTAAAGAATAGAGGGCTGTAGTAATTAGTTGCCAATCGAGATTTACGTAGCCTGAAGTAGTCTATTCTAATATCATCTCCGTCTCTGGTCAAATACTGATGAAAATTTTTATTTTTATTATAGACATCTTGATTAGTATAGGCATAAACTAGACATTCATATATAAATCGGCAGGGTATGGTTAAAACCTTAAGTTGAATAAATACATTTTTTACGTCATGTCTGTATTTGATGTTAGCTAAGATTCGAAGAGCCCTTCTTTGTAGAGCAAAAATGCGCTCCACATGACAAGAATGACCCCAAGCCAGAATGCCATAACAGCTTAGTGACTGAAAAATTGCATGAAATGTTTGGAGCAATATATTATGTGGTAATATTCTTGACAAGTTTTTGAGTAAAAAGATATTTTTAGAGAGTCTAGTTGCCAGATGCACGACTTGGTTTTCAAATTTAAGTGTTGGAAATGTAACACATATGCAAGTAGAAGACATTCAACTGGCTTCTACCTTATCACTTGCTATAAATGAGTCTTGCGACATAAAAGACACGGCACAAGATGCTCTTTTCGGCAGGTATATGTCGTCCCAAGGTCCGAAAGAAGAACTGCTAGGATTGCTAGCAAATGCTGTTTAAAAATGCCTGGAAGACAATGGAATCGATATAAATAAAATCGTTTCCATAGCAACTGATGGAGCCAGAAGTAGAGTGGTATTATTATGAGAAGATGCTTGGGGCGGAGCCAAGGTGCGCGAATATTTTTACCAGTGACAGCATCATCTGGGGTAGAAGGATGTAAAATAATTGTAATCAAATTTTCGAGGTCGAGGAGCTGTGTAATGCAGTAGATTAAAACCTCGTCACACTCTGGTGTTTACGATGAAGACATTTTTTTACTGAAAATAGGGTTATTTCATTTAATTCTATCAGAAACTGCGAACACAACAAGTACACTGCAGCACAGACCCTGTGACTGCAGGTTGACGATGCCACTGGATTCGAGGTCAAATATGACGCAAATCGCTCTCATTGGCTTAGATCAATGAATGTACACAAACTCGTTTCTGCGCATCATTTTTTGCAAGCATCTTCTCATAATAATACTACTCTATGACAGAAATACATAGAAAAGTAACATCGGTTCTTCAGAAAAAAATAAACTACGAAATTCTAACGTTTTACTGCATAATTATCAAGAGGCGCTTTGTGCCCAAACATTTCCGGCCGAAATAGTTGAGGTCATGTACTTGGTTATTGAGATTATTAACAGCATCTTGGCAAAAGCACTTTACCATCACCAATTTAAAGCATTCCTTGAAGAAATAGAAGCTAGTATTCTGACCTACTTCTGCGCAATAAAGTGCGATAGCTTTCCAGAGGTAACGTATTGAAACGTTTCGCTTTGTGCTTCAGTGAAATAAAAACATTCCTCAATGAAAAAGGCATTGACCCGAATTGGAAGATAACAGTTGGCTGCAACTTGGTAGATATCACAATGAAACTAAATGAGCTAAATCTAAAACTACAAGGAAAGGGAAACCCAGCATATGCCTTGCTGGAAGAAGTGGTTTGTTTCGAAAAAAAATTACTTCTTTTTGTTGAAGACATGGAGAGCGGTAAATTACTTCATTTTAAAAATCTGAAGCAATATCGTGATGAAACCAATGTAACTATTGACACGAATTACTTCAGCATAACTATAAAAAATGAAGGATGGATTCGCTGAGAGATTCGAACAATTCAAAACAAACAAAAGTAGGCACTCTCGCGTTCATAGTAAATCTTCTCAACACAAATACAAATGAGACAAACACTGAGCCGTTTGGAATTGATGCTGGATTGCTTCAAATGCAATTGCTGGATTTGAAAAGCAAAGACTTCTGGAGTGGCAAGTTCACAGAACTCAAGAGCAAATTTGAAGAGTTGGAGGTCCAGAAATGCATGCACTTCGAGCAGAACAAGTGGACAGCTCTAAAAGAGATGCCGTGAGTTGAGGCACTCACATTCGACGCATGGAATAGTCTTCCAGAATGCTACAGTGAGGTGAAGAAGTTGGCATTTGGAGTGCTGAAGATCTTCGGGTCGACATATTCGTGCGAGCAAGCGTTCTCTTGCATGAATATAATAAAAAGTAAAGTAAGAAGTCAACTAACAAATAAAAATCTAGAGTCGTACTTGAAACTTAAAACAACAAGTTATGAGCCAGATTTAACCAAACTTTCAAAAGGCATGCAAAGTCAATGGTCCCATTGATGTAACTATTCTATTATTCAATAACTGTAGTTATATTATTGGATTAATTATTTTATTATTCTAGCTAGCTGAATCTAGCTAAAATACTTTAATATGTTTTATGCTAAAATCAAAAATTAAATATATATGTATAAGCAAATACTATAATATTGAAACGAAAATTTTTAGTGGCTCTTTAAAACTGGTAAATTTTGTAAATTGTAACTTTTGGCTCTTCCGTCTCAAGATTTTGCCGACCCCTGGGTTAAATGGATGAACAGAGAATTTATTTTGAATTCACTTAGCTATGCCCTTTATAATCCAACTACATTATATTTTATAGTTCTGTACGATTTTCTATTGTTATAATAAAAAAGATTGCTTTTATTATTAAATGATTTTTTACAATATTACATTTCCATGGAATAATACAATACTGCATTAAATTTTTAATTTTTCCACTGTAGCAGAAATGTCTTTAATGCCATTTACAATCGTAACATAGGTAGCAATAAGAGAACAGCAACTGAATATGTTAGTAGTAGTAGTAGTAGTAGCAGGGGGACGGTAGCTCAGTGGTTTAGCGCGTCTAGCTTGCATACTGGCATACCTAGCGAAGCAGGTTCAATCCCTGCTCACCGCGAAATAATTTTAATTATAAAATTATCCCCAAGATGTGGTTCGGACTCCACTATAAACTGTAGGGCCTCGTTTCTCTTTACCTTACACAAAATCATTCTGGATTTCCAAGGAGTTACCTCGGTGACTTGAGAAGCGGTTAAGAAAACATTTTAAGAAAACATTTTTTAAGTATGTAAATACTGACTTCATTTAGCATTCCGAATAGCAGGCTATATATTAAATATAATTTTTCGACGTACTATAGTTCAGGATTTAAGCTACTCAAAATTTAAGATATACAAAAAATTTGATTTGCTTTTAACCTAAAAATGTCCATACCTTTCTTTGACCAGGCTTGAGTCCATCAACCAAACACGGGATAGATCTTACATTATCGCCATTTGAAAACAGTACCAATTCCAAATTTACAAAATCGGTGAACGTTATGAATTTCTTGTCTTTAGTATACAGGTACTTTTCTGGTAATCCAATTTCTTTCCTTCTTCTGCTTTCTACCATGAAATTAGTGAGCCACTCCTTACGGTGTTCGATATGTTTTCGACTAAATGCAAGCACAATATGGTCATCATCCTGCTGACCCTGGTAACGGAATCTGATCCGATGACGAGTCATGTTGCTGAAGTATTCTTTAGCCTCCTTGGACGAGGAGGTACCCAAACCTATAACGAAACAATAAGATTTGAGGCATAGATGAAAGGAAAATTTCTAGTTTTAATTTTGACATCAATATTAGCTACTACGAAATATCTAACTACCAATTATCAAATTAAAATTTCAACAAATAAATCACAAAATTGAAATACCGGGTATGCAAAACACACAATGATTGGCGGGTACTTCATCAGTTGCATTTAATGGCTGAATTTGCAATTATAAAGTGGTAAACACAGCATTTTATTAGCTTTCTTTATGATTAATATATGTGTTGCAATAAGTAATGGCCAATATAAAGCTACTTATGGAAATTTTCTGGCTGTGAATGTGTTTATATATGGTTGGTAAATTCATAATAAAAAACATAGCAATCGTGAGGGACTCGAAAGCTGCAACGTAAATATTTTACTTACTAAGTTTTTTCATTCTGTTTGTATCCATCTACTATTACTTCAACGTGGTATATCGATTCCTGTATTATGTATATTTGTATATAGTTACTCAATGAAAGTACAAGATTTGATATAACAGAAATATAACCTATAAATGTTGCTCATAGGACCGTAATGTAAACAAAGGAGGCTTAGAAAAATACATTATATTTTACCAGTGTTTCTTTTTTTTTTGCACGCCAACTTTAAGTAGGTAGAAATACTTAAAAAATATATTTAGGTTGAGCAGACGAGCAATAATTTTGGACTCTAAATTCAAAATGATTGAACTCTGCCTTTTCCACAATGTACTTGTTAATTATAAGTACTGTTTATCTGTTTGTAAATGTATATATTGTTATGGAATTAAAGACTATTATTATTATCATACTGTTGGGATAAAAAAGGCAACGAAGTTTTAAATAACCAACTTTAAAATGATCCTCAGAGAAGTAAAATTTTATTTCTCTCGTAGGTAGATCACATCTATATAGAAAATTTAAACCACTTTATTACACCCGTTGCAACTAAGAATATGAAGAGTATATTGCATTTGATCGATACATTCTAAAACAGTAATATCAATCACAGCGAAAAAAAATTATTTAACATATCACTGAGTTATTGATCGAGTTCTTAACAACTTTCAAAATGCCCGTCTGTGGGTATGTCAGTATGTCACGTTTTTTGTAAGCACGATAACTTAAGAAACATTATTTACGACAAAACTGCCAAGAATATCCCATAAAATGTGCAATAATTATATAAAAAGTTCTATAAAACAGAGAATGTTTAGCTTGTTGTAAGATGTTTTTTGGTGCTGTCACAAAAGCTTTTCCAGGTACGTTTTTTGATATACAATTGCATCTTGGGACAAACACCACTTAATACAATGCAAAATTTATTAAACTTTTGGGCCACTGGATACAGTGGATAAGACAGGCCAAAAATACAAAAGTATAAAAAATTAGATAAAATTAAGTATACACAAGTAAAACACATTTACATTTCTACATTAGAATAGTATTTTAAGTACACTGAACTGAACTTGTGGTAGGTACCTTGTGAAACATTTTGAAAACAATTGTTAATTATAAATTAAACACTGCTTCTTTTAGACGAATCAATATTATAAATGCTCTACATATGTTTCGGCTTATTAGGCCTTTATCAAGAGTATTACATAGTGAATACAGTATTCACTATGTAATACTCTTGATAAAGGCATAATAAGCCGAAACATATGTAGAGTATTTATAATATATTGATTGACTCATCTAAAAGCAGTGTTTAATTTATAATTAATAATTAGTATTTTAGAGGTATTTCAAAATCTTATGAACCGCGAAATGCGCAAAAGGCAAAGTTTGTACTGGGTTTATAAGTGCATTTTGAAAACACTGACAGCTATCTTGCTGTATACATAAACAAGAGCTCGGAATAAATTGTAAACAATAAATCTAATATTTTTAAAGAGTGTAACTGAGTCCACGAGAGGGATTTTGTCCGTGCGCATATGAAGGTCACAGCTCATGAGATTTTGAAACACCTCTAAGACTCGTGCCATTTAAAAATTAAGTAACAGCTAATAAGTATGCGGTATGGTTAGTTTGTTATAGAGTTTCTAAGTTGTTTAGTGCCTCTGTTAATGGTATAGAAACAATTTTCGAGTAAAAATCTTTTCAGTTTATTTTTTTAATTGAAGAGATGTTAATTCTTTCATATAAATTGGAAGTAAATTATATAATTTAGTGCCTGAAGTGCTGTATTTCCACTATAAAACGTTAAAACTTTGCAAAATAACATGTATCTAACTACTCAGCATTTGTTTAATAACAATGCAACTGATGATGTCATCGCCGTGCGAAAATGTGATGTAGTGTAGTGTTCTTTGCAGTAAAATTTCAATTCAAATTTAAAAAGACTTATTTTAACGAATGAATCGACTAGTTGTAAATATTCAAGTGTTTTTAACCGTATAGTCTAAGCAAAGAGTTAAAACAAACGATTTTTATTCGACAAAGAAAAAATATGGGAAATGGCTCGTTCCATTCGAAATGAGAATTCCTGGAGAGTACAATAAATTAAAAAACGCTGCCTCAAAAATTATAAAACTTATAAACAAATTAAGTAAACAAAAGTGAGAGTTCTAGTCTTTTGCCAATTTCTCGAAAAGTTTCATAGATAACATCATAAACATTCAAATTTTAAAGAGCACGAAATTTCCATAAAAAAGTTTCGACTTCCGAAACTATCTTAATTATTTATATGTGATATTTAAGTTGAAAACAGTGTTTCAAGTGGCCGTCTCGGCAACAGTGACAAATTACAAAATATTTTTTTTACATGACTAAATATTATCAATTTTTTTTTTTAATCACCGTATATCTAGACATTGCAAAGTACAATATCCTGTATTAAAAAAGTTTTTACTCCAATTTTTAAAAAATTTTTTAACTATTATATATTAATGAATTTTCTTATTCTTACATTTTTATTAAACAGCTTGTAATTGTTTAAAATATTAACTAAATGATCCCGCACAATTCCTTATGTAAAAGTGGCTTCTGTTAAATTGATTTTTGATATGTTCTTAATTTGCCATAAACAAATTGTAATTATACTCTTCGTAAATACAAAACGAAGAGTATATTGCATTTGATCGGCATATTTCTAAAACTGGTAATATCACTCGTAGATCAAATATTTTCACATCATTATTGGTGTTCAAACTCTGAACAATTTTCAAAATGTCCGTCCGTCTGTCTGTACGTCCATCACATTTCTTGTAAGCATGATAACTTAAGAATGGAAAGTCCGATTGTATTGGAATTTAGTTAATAAGTTAGTGTTATCTAGAGGAAGAACCCTATTGTTTTTGAAGAAAATTGATAATTAAAAAAGTGATTAATTATTTAAATTTAAAAAAAATATATTAGTTTATGTTTTGTAATTAAAACAAAAAATGTCTAAAACCAATATTATTTACAAAAAAACTGTGAAGAGTATTCTATAATATGTGCAACAATTATATATAAAAAAAATAGAGTAAATCAGCGAAGAGTATAACGGCTAGCCTATCTATCTCAAAAACCCTGAGACTTTGTATAGAGATCACCGGGGGGAGGGGGGTGTCATTCACATATTACATAATGTACTTGTGGGGAGGGGAAGGTTGGACAATTTGTTACAAAATGTTACGGCAGGGAGGGGGGTGGGGCATCATCAACCACGTTACATCAAATTTATACAACAATTAATTCAAATTTTTTGCACGAATTGTATCAAGTTCAATTTGGCAATGAGTTGAGTTGTGAGCCAGCCTTAAAACACTCTTTTCGTAACGCTGCTTCAGCTACGCGAACATTTTTTGTCACGGTGTAGTTGAAATCATTGCGTTTGATCCGAGTTAATACCAGAATGCCCGATTTCGGAAGACTTTATCGTGAACTATATTGCTTACAAAGAGCATCACTGAATGTCAAAACAAAACAAAACACTCAAAACGAAGTGAATGAGCTGTGGCTAAAATTGGAAAGTGAAAAAAATGTGGTCGCAGCGACACAAAAAATTGCTCAATCGAAATTTGTTACATTACTAGGGAGGAGGGTCCAAAAAGGTAAAACATTGCGTCACATAATATGTGAACGATCCCTTGAGGCTAAATATGTTCCAAATGGCCTCACCTATCCACCATTTTCGTATGGCAAACCATCCGCCAAAAACCTTATATAGAAATAACAAAATGTTGTCAAGGTGAAACAAACGCCAGTTTCCATAACAAATTATATGTGCACATTCCAATTCTGGAACGGCTACGGAACCCTATTGTGCGCGCGCACACACACACACACACACACACACACTCTTGGCCGTTTCTTTTATTTACTCACAATTCTTTCATATGTATTTATTTACAAACTAACTTAATTTTATGTTGTGCTGATACTAAATATACTGGAACAGGAATACATAAAAAACAGTGTTAGCCACATTTGGGATCGTTTCCAACTACTGTACTGTCGTATGGTATAGATGATTTGAGGTACATAAGACACGAAATGTTGCAAAATACTTTAAATACACATAGCTCAATGGTTGACCTCTTTGTTTAATATGATTCTTTAACCCTTTCACTGCTCAAGACGAATATACTTGCCATTGAGTTAACTGCTCCAGACGAGATAACTCGCAGTTCAAAATTAAATAGGACCTGACTGCTCTAGCCGGATTTACTCGCACGATATTTGATTCATGTCTATGAGAGTCAGCTGATTGCAATCGCGGTGTAACGGCGAATACGTCTCATCTTTAGTCACTTAGCAGTATGCTAGTAGTAGCCACGCACCTTTTGAACCATGCCGGCTGTTTTTCGCAATTTGAGGGAACATTATATAATACCATGTTTCGAAAATTACCACCCTAAAGAAATCTATTAGTCTGCATTATTTTCTTCAGAAATAAATGTTTTGTTACTCTATGTAGTACCACACCCAATAAATCTTTTAGGTTATGATTTTTTTCAGAATTATATGCTTTATTTTGACAAAATGGTTTTTTTTTACTAGTAAACAATAAAAGTCGTAACGTGTACTAATTTGTTTATTTTTATTGTAAAAAAAGATATATCACGAAAAAAAACTAAAAAAAAAATACTCCTTAAGACTATACTGCTCCAGACAACTATACTCGCTAGTGGCAGAATAATTGCGCAGAGTGCCAGCCGCGCCACTTCGGTCGTGCGCAGTGAAAGGGTTAATGAACATTTGCGAGAATGTATTGGTGACAGAAAATGACATGCAGAAAAAAAAAATACCTTTGTAGTATTTGATTGAGTAAGTGTGATGATTAGGGGTAGCAGATTTCCACTCTTCAAACTCTGGTAGAGAATAGAATGAAAGTTCTTCGTTCTTCTTCCTTGCCTTCACAATAGGAGTAATAAATTCTTCCAAGAAATCCTGTTTGATGAGTTCTGGCCAGTTGTGATGTATAAAGTTGATGAGTAAACCTTTAATATGAGAACCATCCTGATCTTGATCAGTCATTATCATTACTTTACCATATCTAAGAGTCTTCATATCCTCGGGTGTATTATACTTTTTTTTATATTGCAAGCCAAGTATTTTTATAAGGTTATTAATTTCAGCATTTTCTAAAATTTGTTTGTGTGTCGCTTCCCTCACATTCAATAATTTACCCCTTAAAGGGAAAACACCATAATAATCTCTTCCGATAACTCCTAATCCAGACACAGCCGTAGATTTGGCTGAATCTCCTTCTGTTAAAATTAAAGTGCATTTCAACGCATTTTTTGTTCCTGCTTCATTCGCATCCTCAAGTTTAGGTACACCTTTTATTTTACTCTGCTTCTTACCGCTAGTTTTAGCTAGCTCATTTTGTGCTTTAAACTTAGCCCACGAAAGGACTGCTTCAATTATACCACTTTTAGTCACTTGATTGATGAACTTCTCGCTTAAACTACATTTTGAACCAAAATTCTTCAGTTGCAAGGTCATATTTTCCTTTGTTTGTGAATCGAAGGTGGGATTAACAATTAAACAATTGATAAACACCCACATGTGATTTTTCACTTGAAAAGGCTTTATGTTAACGCCTCCTTTATTCTTCTTTTTCAAGACCTCTATCAGCTGCTTCACAATCATATCTACAATATAATCAACATGACGGCCACCTTTCGTTGTAGCAATACTATTTACAAAGGACACCTGCTGAAAACCTCTCTCAGACAATGTCAACGCTACCTCCCACCTTTCATTAGGCTGTTCGTAAATTATTTTAAGGCTGTTGCCTGATTCATCCTCACTGCCCTTTATGTACAAATCTATATAATCCTTAAAGGTCTTTACAGGTAATCTTTTACCATTTAAAAATACCTTTACACCCCGAGAAGAAGCAGCAACATCATAAGCTCTTCTGGACATTAATCCAACGATTCCTTCATCCAATTGTTCCATTTTAAACTTTGATAAATCGGGACTAAATGTAATCTTGGTAAAATCTTCTCCCATAAATTCTTTTATTTTTGGTTCAGATGCTTTAGTCATGTTAGAACCCCATGTTTGTTTGAACTGTTTTTTATACTCCTTTGTTGCAGTTTCAACGGTAAACTTATTACTAAAAATATTGCATAGTTTTGCTCCATAACCATTTCTACCCCCCGTAACCTTTTCTTCTTCATCGTTGTAATTAGAAGAAGTTAGTAGGTGGCCAAATATCATTGTTGGTACATACATATTCTCATCTTTGTGCATAACTACAGGAATACCCTGTCCGTTGTTCCAAACTGAAATGATATTTTCTTCGGCATTTATTTCAATTTTAATGCAATCCATTTTTTTGTCCCTTTGTTTATTGTCCGCAGCATTCACTAAAATTTCGTCAAATATTTTGTACAATCCTGGCACATATTCGATTTGTTTCTGTACCATAACCTCTTTATCAGTATCGTATATCCACATTAACTCTGAAACTTTTTCTACAGATCCTATATAAGTATCTGGACGAAGCAAAATATGCTCCAATTGAGATTTCTTTTGATAGGTCTTTTCAATGGTTTGCTTTTTAGATTGTTTGGCTGCAGGAGCAGGTGGCTCTTCAACTTTATCATCGCCTCCACTGCCATTTGCACTCGCAGCAGAACTCATTTTGGAAAACATACTCTGGAAAAAGAAATAACACATAAAAGAAAACTGCATCCTTCATAATGTATTCTTATTTAGAACACAACGTAATTTATTATATTTAATTCATATTGCCGCCTTTTTACCCCCAAAAAGATGCATTCTTTTTCTGCAAACAAATATTTCCTTTGGATAGGCATAAAATAATAAAACTCCTTAGTTAATTTCATGCAAATATAATTAAATAACAAGTTTAACCAAACACCAAACCCTTTAACAAATTACATAAAAAAATGCCGGGGAGCAGTAGGAACTAAAGTTTTAACCTTAATAAAAGCGTCCTTTGTGTCATGCAAGTTTTATAAAACAATCTTACCTTTATATCAGCCATTTTTTCAGCTTTCCTACACAAATATCGGAAACAGCAAATATTTACTCTCACCAAAACACCATCATTTGTGTTTTATGGCCCAAAATACTTCACCTTTATTAAAGAAAACAAATGGCAGTTCGTTTCTCTACAACCGAACCGCTGGATGTCGGTAAGTGTCGAGTGTATTCGATAAATTATTTAAAATGTGGCCAATAAAGAAGGCTTATTTCTTAAACCCGCCACCTGTCAACCAATTAGAACTTTAGAAATCCAAAAAATTAAGTGGATCCAGTTCTGTAGATAAAATCAATATGGCTGGCTTGGTTGAGTAGGGTAAATGCAATTAAATTCAGTTTACCGATGGGCGATTATAATATATATAATTTGAATTGTACGTTGCAATGATTTTATTATTTATTATTTTTGCAATTGGTTTGATGTATCGAAACTAAAAGATTCGATTCGCTGTCACCTCTCAGTTTTTGCTAAAATTGAAATACCTAGTTAATTTTTCATGGTGTCTTGGGCTTACCAATAAATACCTAGATAAACTATGCATCGTTATGCTAATGCTAATACATCAACTCGAAGTAATTTTTTTTGATAAAATAAAGGCGGGTAGAATACCTACATTATATATTATTTTTGGATCTCATCCAGGGCCGGCGAGGGCAGGGATCTAGGGCCGGGTCATCTGGCCCCGAGCGGGTAGGGGGCCCAAAATAACGAAAAGAAAAATGTGAACAAGCTGTAAACCTATATAAACACATTACTCCGCCGATTTATTGAACTGGTCCATAATCTTATCGCATTTGTGACAAATTTATTCTAAGTTTATCAACTTTATTGACTCTTTTGGAGCATATGCGTATAGAGCCGCGGGTTTTGCGATGTAATGGTATTCATATCTAAACTCTAAAATTATTTCTTTAATGCTTTTTTTCTAATTTTTAAGCAACCCTTCCCGGAGGGCCATCCCTCCGGGATGTTTTCGTTTTAAAAATTGTTTTGTTTAATTAAACAATTTAAAAAAAATTAAGTAAAAAAAAAAAAATTAATGACTTTTTCATTTAGTTATCGATTTATTGGTCAAAAACAATGGGACTCTTCCTCTAATCCACACTGATTTGCTGTCAAAACTTCAATACAATCGGAGTTTTCTTTCTTAAAGTTATCGTGATTACAAAATGCGCGACGGACGGACAGACAGCTAGACGGACGGATATTTTGAAAGTTGTTCAGAACTCGATCACTAACATAGTGCTTGATATTTACTGTTTTATAAATGCATTATACTCTTTATTTTCGTAGTCGCAAAGGGTATTAAGGTGACCATTCCATAGAAAGAGACGTCCGATAGGGAAATATTATTATTTTTGCCCACAATTTCTTTTTCTTAGTACGTATATTTAATAAAACTATAAGAGTGCCTAATAAGTGGAACCATAGCAAGACTATTACTATGAATTTTCACTCAATAATTTCAGTGGTTTGCAAAATAGCTAGATTTAAAACTACGAAATAGGAAGATTAACATAATTTTTAAATTTAAATCTAGCTATTTTGCAAACCACTGAAACTATTGAGTGAAAATTTATAGCAATAGTGTCTTGTTATGGTTCTACTTAGGTAGGTACTCTTTAAATATACGTACTAAGAAACAAAGTTATAGCCAAAAATAATAAACATATTTCCCTATCGGATGTCTCTTTCTAGGGAATGGCCACCTTAATAACTTAATACAGCTAGGGAGATCGAGAAAGACTGCGCATAATGTCATAATTACTACAATACGCAATGATAAACTTGAGAGGCATGATATAAATAAGCATTAAACAAAACCAAGAAAAAAAGGAAAAATATAACAAAAATCTTGTTATAAATACTAAGAGGGAAAAATATAACAAAAATCACAACTCATTGTTATTTTACACCTTTGTTGTTTGTTTTTTTGGTTTAAACTGACATTTAATGAAAAATTATGTCAAACGTCAAAGTATGTAAATGACAAACAAAGGTGTCTAGATTATTTAAATTTCGGATATATTTTTTGGGTTAAGGCGGCCCTAGAAAGAGGACATCCGATAGGGAAATATTTATTATTATTTTTTACCATAACTTTTTTTTTTTAGTAGGTACCTATATTTAAAAAACTGTATAGGAGTACCCAAGTAGAACCATAATAAGACTACTACTATGAATTATTATCACTCAATAATTTCAGTGGTTTGCAAAATAGCTGGATTTAAATTTTAAAATTACGTTAATCTTCCTATTTCGTAGATTTAAATCTAGCTATTTTACAAACCACTGAAATTATTTAGTGAAAATTCATAGTAATGGTCTTGTTATGGTTCTACTTAGGTACTCTTATGGTTTTTTTTAAATATATGCGTACCAACAAAAAAAGTTATGGGCAAGAATAATAAATATTTCCCTATCGGATGTCTCTTTCTAGGGAATGGCCACCTTAATCTGATTGATTTTCACATATGCTAGGCGAAAAAATGTTATATGGCTGAATTTTTCAGAATAAGTATTTTTGTTGGTGTAGAATATGATAAAATGAAGTTTACAGGTGTAATTAAGGTGCCGGCTGACGGTAAACACTAGGGATAGGGCTAAATAATCAGATAAATGTTATCACGTTTTACGCATGGTCAAATAATGAAATAATTGTACCTAGATGCTTTTCTAAAAGACCAAAGTTTTCTCGCCGGCTGTCTTATCTTGTACTGATTCGGTAATAATTTAATTGAGGTTAGGCTGAGTCGTCAGTCGCCGTCAATGTCGTCATGTATCACATAAGTATACCTATCTATTCCTATTCTACTTCACCCATTCATCATCACTTGATGCATATGACGACATTGACGGCGACCGACGACCAACGACTATAGGCCTAACCTCAATTAAATTATTACCGAATTTCACTTTAGTGCTCAGTGCAAATATTTGCTTGTTTTTATTTAACAGTAATGATATAGGCAGAAAATATTCTACATAAAATTATTGTTAGTGCCTTGATCAAGCCATTTAAAAATTCTGATAATAATGGTTTAGTTGTGCTGTAGCGTAGGTCATAAGCTTCAAATGATATAATGATAATAGATCAAATGACCGAAATAATTTTTCATGTATTTGAAGAAATGTAGTGTTTATTGTTTATTCGTGTAGTATGACAGGAGAAAAATCTCGCATCGAGAGGATTATAGATCAAATAAATTCCAAAAATGCTAAAAAAGTAGCTTTAATTTTAGTTATTGGATTTGCCTGTTATCATGCAATACTTCACATCAGATATGGTAAAATTCTTAGGTTAAGTTAAACAAGTAAACTTGGTATCAAATGATTAGATTTTGTGAGTAATGATTTTCTAAAATTAAATTTTTAAGGTACAAATTCATGTAAATGGTTATTATCAGATGGGCGATATAAGGCAGATCAAGAATGGCAACCATATGGTTGTATGTTACATTTCTACACCAAAATGTAAAAGCATAGTTCATTTTCTACTTTCTCTATTATTGTTATATCTAAAATTTTAGTGATACCAGAAGATGCCTCCGTTACATAGCATATTATGGGTCAGAGTCTCATTTTGTTTTCATTGGAGATACCCGGATAAAAAAGCTGTACACTGCATTTGTGGAACATTTGACGCAAGATGAAGAAATAAGCCAAAATCCAGCAAGCCTCTATTCAAACCTAAAAATTAAAGTTGATTTCATTTGGTCACCAAATATATCAAAACTGATGGTTGATACCTTCAGGTAAGTGTTTAAATTTGCCGCTGTGTGTAGTTATCTTGAAGAAATTGTTCAAATAATAATCCACTATAAACTGACACTATTAAACTACATACAATGTCTGCACATCCTATAATGCTTGAATGTTACGTTTTGTTTATATTTTAGAGATTGGCAACTTTCGGTTGATCCACCCTCAGTAATAATAGTGGGGTCTGCATTATGGCCCATTATAACCTCAAATGCATCACTCTCTGTACTCGAAGAATATCAGAGAAATTTAACAAGGCTTGTTCAACCTATAGATCAGTTACATAAGAAAAAGACAGTAGTTCTTTGGGCTCTTCAAGAACCTGTTAATCAAGACAAACTCAAACCTGATTACCAAATGATCACCAATGAACAAATTGACCAATATAACAAAGCAGCAATTGAGGTATTAAATTTGCAATTTATTATCAAACCTATTAGATTTCGTTAGTATAAAAGGGCAAAAGTTTTAATAATCATCTTTGAAAGGTCTGTATTTATGCATTGTGCCTGTTTTTTGTAAATACGTTGTTAAACTTAAACAGTTTGTAAAATTGTATGGTAGAATATTCCCTATTGAAATTGGGCCTTATCCATCATACAAGGTGATCGCTAGAGATCTGTAAACTGTCATGTTGTATTGTAAATGAGTGTTATTAATGTGTTTGATTAACCATATAAGTATATTATGAAGATATACAAAACATCAAAACTGGGCAATCCATGAAATTTTTCATAGGTATTCATATAATTCACAATGATGTGATTTATATGTGTGATCATACATCTTATTAGTGTCATTCAGTTTTGAATTTATTCAGGTATTTACTACCCACATATAAGTATGGCATAGTAATTTGCGCCGGAGGATGAGTCGACTTAAACAGTCGCCACCTCAAATTTTAACTACATTGCTTCTGGCTGTGTAAACCGATCTCGGGAGTACTTCAGTCTTAAACTGAATAGACTATAAGACGTATTGTTTGCTGAGGATGCACTACGTCCATATTGTAATAATGACTGGAGACAGACGGATAGACCTTTTTTGTCGTTCTGCAAAACGTTGGCCTGATGTATGCCGTTTATTTTTTTCAGTCAGAATTATTTTAATTAGTCATACATTGTTCATTTCAGGTTTTATTATATAATACCTACTTTTATAAATAAAGAAATATTTTAGCACCTTGCTTTAAATTTTCAGAAAAAAATCAATAAAAAAACAGTTAATATTAAAGATGTTTTAAACAATTTGTTTTAATCTTTTGTAACCCTGCCTGGAAGTAGAGAACAAGAATAGTGTATGCATAAATTATAAATATAAATTAATTAGTCAAAAAATAAAAATGTATAATATATACAGGGTGTCCCAGAATTGAGTTCCTGGGCGAGAACCTGTGATTCTTGAGTTTATATTAGGCCCGTATGATCCAACTTACCTTAAATGCATCCCTGAGGAAGTACATCCTCTTAAAGTGAGACAGAAAAAAACATTTTTTTCAAATAATTTCCGTTATATCGAAGATAAAATTTTCAAATTTTGATGGGACCTATATCTCTATAAGTACTCTATGAAAACTTGACAACAACCAAATATCTTTTGTTTCTCAATTTCTTTTCATAATAATTAATATTTAATTGGCTATTTTTTTTTTAATAGCCCTGTAAAATTACAGAATATTTGAATATTTTTGCAGAGCATTGAAAGGACTGCAAAACTCCTAATTTTTTTTTGTAATAATCAAAATACAATTAATTATCATTTTTTCCTCCATTTATATTTAACATTTATTTGCAATTCTAGAATAAAATGTTGTAATAACAGAAAAATATATACTCCAGGAAAATAAGACAAAATAAGGGGCAAACCTCGGAATGGGAAGAAATAAGCTGTAAATTTGAATAAACCTTTGTTTTGGCATTCTGAAGACTAGTAAAAAAAGTCTCATGTAATCTCGTGTCTGGGTCGCAAGATATTCAAGGTGAAAGTTCATGAAAATCAGTTTTGTGCAATTATCTTGTTTCATATGCAAAATGCGTCATTTAAGGCTATTATTAAACTTGTAGATCTTAAATTATGTACAATTTTTGTCAAGCATCTTTTCGTATCGTCAACAATTCTCGAGATCCTGCGCGGAGAGTGGTATACGAAGCACATATCAGAAAATCGCCAATATTTCAAAAAGTTGTAACTTTAACCCCTACAATGCCTATACTAAAAAAAATGGAATTTAATTCTACATAATTTGATGTAAATTTATTTTATGTTCCAGTTGAAATAAAAAAAATTTTGAGGATTGAATTTGACAAAATGTAACGCGAAAAAAGAACACTTGGTATACTATTATGGAATTTATTTTTATTGTAGAGACTAGCTCATCTTGTGTTCTTTCTACGTGCCAAAGAGCAAATAGGGATCTCCTACACGGAGAAAAATATAACAGTTCCAGCAAACCATTGCACCTGTCAAAATTTTTATAAAATGTCAAATATCTCCGAAACTGCTGAGTTTAGGTATAGGGTGTGCTTCATGTTTTGACTCAGAATTTCATGGTCATTTCGAGAAGTCGAAAATATATAAGTAGGATGTTCCATTTAAAATAAGCAAATATCTGCGCTGTATCTCAAGAATGGTTGATGATACGAAAAAATGCTTGAAATGAAAATTGTAGATAATTTTATGATCTGCAAGTTTTATAATAACCTTAAATGACGTATTTCGCATAGAAAACGAGATAATTGCTAAGAACCGATTTTCGTGACCTTTGACCTTAACTATCTCGCGATGAACACATGAGATTATATGAGACTTTTTTACCAGCCTTCAGAATGCCAAAACAAACTTTCATACCAATTTACACCTTATTCCATCCCATTCCGAGGTTGAATCCTTATTTTCCTGGAGTAACAACTTATTCTAAAAAATACATTAATAACAAATGCTCCACATGTCGTTCACCTGTTTCAGTACACAAATCAATACTTTTAAAATTTTATGAAATATCAGCGAAAAATCAAGAATTATCATTTTTTCTCTGTAGGTCATAGGTGTTTGTGAAACAGGAAACCTGTCATGTTTGAGAAACAAAAGATATTTAATTGTTATCAAGCTTACATAGAGTACTTCAGAGATACCAGGTCCCATGAAAATTTGAAAATTGTAACTTCAATATAACGGAAAATATTGAAAAATGTTTTTCTCTCTCTCGCTTTAAGAGAATGTACTTCATCAGGGATACATTTTTGAACTAAGGTAAGTTGGGTTATACAGGCCCAATATGAATTCGGGAAGCACAGGTTCCCATGCGGGAACTCAATTCTGGAACACCCTGTATAAGTTAACATAATACAGTATTGGACACAAACAACACATAAATACAATAAAATTTAAGCACACAACGAATAAGGCTTAAACTAAACTATCAGATAAATGGACATTTATGGAACAATAGGTTTTTGATATTTGTAGAGCTGTAAACATTTTTTAAATACATTTTTGTGCAACACTTTTAATGAGGTAATTCATCATATGCCCTAATTAATTGTCCAATAACACTATTTTGCACAGGAGTAAGGCGAGTCCCGATGAGGTTTTCCGCCCTGTGCAATTCTCTTCGTGGTACTTTCAAAAAACCAAATTCGTTGTACTTTCGAAAAATTAGATTCGTCGTACTTTCGAACAGTTTGTCGGGCGGAGCGTTTTTCCGCCACGTGCAACTTGAAATTTAAGTCAATTTTTTGAGTACTTTTGAAAATTCGAACGACGGAGACTAAAAGCGATTGTCGACTGTCGTCCTCAAAATGAAAAATGAAAAGTCAATTTTTTGGTAATTTTTCGTGAAATAATTTTTTACGCACATTTCGATGAAAGATGATGCCAAAGGTGGTTGGTTATAAATCTCTTTAATGTTTCAAAGCTGATTTTTTCATGGGATTTTTGGTCTGAATTTAATTTCTTAGTAAATTGGATATTTTTCAAAGGGATCGTTTTACTGAGTTCAATAACAATAGCACCCTCAGAGCATAATAAAAGGAGTTTACTTTTACGAATAATAAATTTCAATATCTTCCGACTTCCTTAAAATATCAAATTCATATTTTAAACTTAGTCATTGGCCATCTGGACATTAGTTTACATGTTATGAGTCAAACCCTCTCTTCTATTTAAGGTGTAGTTTTAGGGGGTGATTGTCAGTATTTTCCTCATAATTTTATAATTTTTTTTTCAAATTTCTTAAAATTATTGCAAAGGACAAATTTTCAGATCATTAGAAATATTCTTTCTTTTCTTTTATTATGTTGTTGCTGTGTTACTGCTGCCGCTGGTTTTAATATAAAAAAAATCACAAATGTGTCGACTTAGACAGCTTCCGTGCGCGCTGGACCCGTAGCCGTACGATGATTTTTAGGCAAGTAGTCGGCAAATTCTTGATAAAAAAGGTGTTCTTATTGCATTTCAATAAACCAAGCCGTTCTCGAGTAATTTGTGTTTAAAAGACAACGTGCATTTACAACATTATATTAATAAATTCTTTTACACATAAAGAATACCGAAAGTAGAAAATATTGAGGAAAGTAAAGTTGGAATGAAAATACACAACAAAAGAAATAAACAAATTCCTGAAGTGCTGATTCCTGTGTTGCCAACATTAGAAATAGCTTCAAAACAAGTTTCTCTAAGTTAAGGGCAATATATGTTGCAATAATAGGAATAGTATTGGTACATTATAGAAACGAGTTTCTTTTAAAATATGATCTAAACGTATGGAGAACTGTTTTTGTGGCCATTTTGGTTTTAAAGTGTTGACGTTAATGATGCTTTTAATTTAGTGGCCATTATCAATATTCTTCTTTTGAAAGAAAACATTACGTAAAAGCTTAAATATCAATATAACTTGTGAAAAAGAAACATAATTTGATGTTTGGTTATATTGCCTAGTTATTATCATCATAATAATTATAAAAAAGTATATGCGTATTTTTTTAATGAAAAATATAAATTATAAATGGTTATATTTGTAAGACGCATTTAAAATATCAGGAGTATTTTCTGCTGAACACTAGAAGCATCAGTTTTCATATTTTCAACATGTTATTTATTATTTAATACCTGTTTTCATAATAAAACAATAACATATTCTTTATTATAAACTTTTCGAAACTGATTGCACACGTCCCAACGATATTAGTTATAAAAACATTTATGGAAACTAAGTAACACAAAATAAAATAAAATATTGATACACTTGCCAAATTGTGGAAAAAGCTGTGTTACAAATTAGAAACATGTTTCTCTTTATTTTTGAACAGAAAAGAGATGAGTAGTGCCACCACAACAGCAGCACATACTATATACAACCATAAGAAATTATATGTATGTCAGATGTATCACAACATATGGCAGATAGCTTCCATTTTGTGTATAAGAATAGGCTCACTTTGTTGTGCCTTAAAATGCTACTTGAAGCGAATTCAAAAGACGAGAAACCTTTCATTTGATTGCAATAAATGAATTCAATTGTTATAAATCTGTTTATATTTGTCTTTAAAATGTTATTTTAGATATTGTCAAATTCAGCTGCAGAGTTATGGTGGAGCATTAGGCTAGTGGGCGAAGGAATGATATCAGAAAGTCCTGATGGAATCCATTTGGCCCAAAGAGCACTGAGACATGATACACAGATACTCTTAAATATGTATTGCAATGATTACATGAACTTTAATGATGGTACTTGCTGCAGCTCAGTTGAGGCTCGAACTACTCTGCAAATTGTTACATTTGCAATACTGACGGTGTGGTGAGTATTTTTATGTAAAGTAGTTGCAAGTATCTCTGACTAATGAGAATACAGCGCATGATAAAATACTGATTAAGGTTTAAGAAAAATCAAATATATTTGGACTGTACATAATATAGAATCTCATTTATGGAAACTAGAATGTTGAATGTTTTTAATGGGGGGATTTAAACCATTTAAGTTCTTCTGCAATTTCCTTAATGCCGAATGACATCGCCAGAGATACCATGCGTGTACTACATAATCTCACTGTGTGACTAGTAGCCCAACTTTGTTGCAGACAAAAAATGGTTATTCCCTCGTGCTTCGTGCTTTAATATTGTCACGTGTTTCCACCCCTTTTTGGAAACCACCCTTCACTAAATCCGTCGGTTCAAAATAATTATAACAAGAGATAAACACTTTCACACTTTATTTAATAACTTACTGGAAACTACACAATACTTTTATTAAACTAAAATACACTTTTACTGACTAAAATAAACTTTAACGATGTTTGTTACTTCACTTTGTATCACTTCGGATTTCTAACCTCTCACTTGTCATCCAGAAACTTCTTTTTCCTGCCGTGCATCCTACCTTATATACTCTAAGATTGCCTCTAGATCTATCTAGAAATCTACTATCAATCTTCCATACAGTTCTAGTATAATGTAGAAATCTCCCTCATCTTCTATTAGTTTCTAGAAGGCGTATTACTACTACTACTACCAGTGTCTCAGGGATGGCGTGCATTACGAGCTTTACAGTTGCCTAATCATGATTGCCACCACACTCTCATGAGCATCAGTCTACAGCCTCTAGGGGGCGCCAGCATGTATCACTGCCCCTTCAAGTCTGAACGTCTCGGTCAGGCAAGTTCGAGTCATCAGTGTATTTCACCAGTCTATCCCAATGCATGATCTTCATCTTGGACTTATTGCTCCATGCTTCATTCGTCTTGTCATCCAGAACTTTCCACCTTAACAGTGTCGACTGCTCCTATGACCTGCAGTTTCTCCTCCTGGTGGCAGTACTTGCAATCTTACTTACACCTTCTTCCGGATAAATGTCAGCATCTTTCTGCCATTTTAGTCTCATATCTTTATAGTGGGGGATTTCTCAGAGCGCTTCGGAGCTGGGAAATCTTTATTTCTCCAGGGACATCACATTCCCTATCTGACACAGCCTCTCTGGTACCGGCTTCTTCTGGTCTTCCCCTTGGCTTCATAGCATCTCCGATCACTCTCTTCAATTTCCTCTGTGGACATTCTAGTTGGATATGTCCTAGTTCTCCACACTGATAACATTTCATATGTCGCCCGTTTGGCCTTGCACTACTTTATTCTGAGTCCTTTCAATATTTCTAGCATTCACTCTTTTCGACTTCAGCTGTCGACGGTCTCATTTCATATGTCCTACCTTGCCGCAATTGTAACATTTAATACCCCTGCTTGGCTTTCTTTTATTTTGTTGTTTTTCCCCCTTTCAGGGAGTATCCATTTTAGCCAGTAATTGACTGAACATCTCCTGGGTTTCAATTAACATAGGTTCTTGTTTTCTGGCTCCGGTTCTTTGAAAGTCACAGCTTGTACTCTTGAACTTGGGATATACTTAAAGACAGCTTTCAACTCAAGTGCATGTATCAATGCTTCGCTGCTGTTCTGGTATCGAGATATCCTAATGACTCGCCTGATCTCATCAACCTGGAAAAGCCCCTACTGCCAGTTGGTCTTGGAAATATTTGGGTTCATCCGGGTAAGCAAGGTGTGCCAGTCTCCACACGGCAGCTTCGAACTTTCGTAAGCTTTTCCCAGCGTCCTGAACACGTGGTTTCAGCTGGGACTGGTACACTAGAGCAAGGTGTTGTTCACCTTATCGTAAGTCTAGGGCAGCTTCTAAAACTCTAAAATCTTGTTGTTACTCTACCGGGATTGTCTGGAGTATTTCCGATGCTTGGTCCCTTAATGCCAGGATTAACGCCATAGCCTTCCCTTCATTACTCCAACTATTTGCATACTCAGCTGCCTCAAACTGTCTCCTGAAAATGGTCCGTAAACTTTGGCCATCAAGGGAGGAAGGTTAAACCTCTGACCTGATAGTACCACTTGCTGACTTCCTCTATTCCTCAACTGTCGCTTCAGCCAGTCTATTTCTCTTTTAATTTCACTTAATTCTTCTTGATGCCTTCGTTCTCGTTCTTCCAACACTTTCTGGAATTGTGCAAATAAGTCCTGTATTTACTTTTCGGATGCCATACTTCTAGTTGTTACAGACATATGACTGCGTTGAAATCAACTTAATTTAACAATTATGTCAGTATTGGCAATGGAACTATCCAGAAAAACATCGAAACGGCACGAAAAAAGTTTTATCAAGAGTCTTTGTCACTATCCAGTTTTGAAAGATTTTAATAATCTCCACTGCTGTCCAAATAGAAAAGTTCTAGAAATTTCACAAAGAAGCACTTAACAACACGAAATAGTCTTGTTCGGAGTCTTTGTTACTTCTCAATTCAAAGTATTTAATTACCACCACTAATGTCCTAATAAAATGTGCTGTAATGTCTCAAGAATGCACTTAACACTATTTTCCCGTTCGAAAATAACTCTCGAACAATATCTAGTAAATTGGTCCTCCATGTTAGCACTGATTCCCGAAAAGAATTCTGTCCAAACTTCTCGAACTCCCGGCCTCCTTCTTGTTGTAAAAACCCACTTCTGACACCAAATTGTTACGTGTTTCTGCGCCTAGGAAACACCCTGTAAAAATCCGTAGGTTCCAAAAATTAAAACACGCAATAAACACTAACACCATTTATTTAATTTACTGAAAACTTCACAAAATTTTTGTTAAACTAAAATAGACTTTTACTGACTAAAATAAACTTTAACAATGTTTATTGCTTCACTTTGTATCACTTCGGATTTCTAACCTCACACTTTTCATCCAAAAACTTCTTTTTGCATACTACTACTACTACTACTACTACTACCAGTGTCTAAGAGATGGCGTGCATTACAGACTTTACAGTTGCCTAACCATAGGGGGTGGCACCGCGTAACAATATAATGTATCATAGGGATGCACCAGATCTGATTTTTGTCAGATAACCGGATGCAGTAATCCGGATGGATTTTACGTGTGCGCAGAGCCGCAGATTTTTCATGGGGAGATGCATGGATCATGACCTTCTCACACGTACATTCCCAGACAAGAAATATAGTTAGATTTTGTAGACACTTTACCAATAATTGACATTTCCTGGTGGAATGCTCACTCCATTGATTTTCATGTTATTGCCTCTTGCAATAAGATACCTTTCCACACCAGCAGCCTCTATATTTAGTGAGAGAGTGTTTTCTGAGGCTGGAAATGTATACACCGACAAGAGAAGCCAAGTCCTGCCCCAAAAAGGAGAAAAGCTGGTGTTCCTGCATTGCAATTGAAGGCTTTCATTGTGCAATGAATTTGATCGAACTGAACATAAAATACTTGCCTATTATTTATATCTTGTTGAATTTTTTGAAATCGTTTATTTTTCTCATATTTGTGTTTTAGAGAGTACATCTATTGTTTTTGTCTCGGTTAAGAAACGTATTTATTGTTTGGCTTGTATTAAACGTTTAAAAAAATATATTTGATATTTACTAAAAATAATATATCTGGCCAGATCTATTTAATAAATCCGCCGAAACAGGATATCCAGTAAATGTGCCCGGATTAACCGGACTCAGTATGCAGGCAGTATAGCCGGTGCATTCCTAATGTATCAAGCATTTACCTCTAGCATATGTTAACGTCATAGTAACTGTATAATGTAACTTACAGAAAAAAAGTGTACAAAATTGAATATGATTCACCATATTAACGTTCAGTTTTTGGACATTTTTAACATTTTCGATACCTTTTATAAGAGAGTCAGGCTATTTGGATCACACGAGACTGAGATAACCTGTAAATTCCTCATCTGTCGATTTACTTTACTGCTACTGTTCTATCAGTAATTCTTTGTTTCAGTGTAATAATTGCAGTATGCATGATACTACGAAGACTTATAATGAATTGTCGTGGGTGGTCTCGTCATGAGTATCAATATCAAAGGCTCCCAGAAAATGAAATTCAGACACCACTACCACCAGCTAGCAATCACTACACCCTTTTTATGGCTATAGCAAAAATGACTATAATAATGTCTTACTTTTTCATCTGTGATCGCACAAATTTTTTCATGAAGGAGAATAAGTATTACTCAGAATTTAGTTTCTGGCTACCGATAGGTTACGTAACTGTATTGGGACTGTTCTTCACTGAGGACAGCAAATTCACTAAAGTTTTACACCGCGATCAACTGAATGAGTGGAAGGGATGGATGCAACTTGTAATACTAGTTTATCATGTTACCGGAGCTAGTAGAATATTGGTGATAAGCATGCACATTAAAGTTTTAATTTCCTCATATTTATTTTTATTAGGTTACGAACAATTTTGCTACGTGTGGCATAGGGGTGATATCAGTATTGTTAGTTGTTTTAGGATGCTTTTCCAACTTAATTTTATGACCGTCACTTTATGTCTTTGTATGAATCGTCCATATCAGTTTTATTATTTTGGGCCACTCCTTTCATTTTGGTATTTAATGATTTATTGTTTTTTAGCATTTCCTCCCCATATTACAGCACAGAGCTCAGAGAACAACGTAATACAATATTTTTACTTATTAATTAAATTCATTTGTTTATTTAGCGTCATAACGATACTTTTTATGTCCGAAGTATTTTTTGAAAAAGTGTTTGTAACTCGTCCATGGAAGGCTTTCTTTGTCAACACCGATGATGATATACACGAATGGTGGTATCGTTGGAAATTAGATCGATATTCCGTCATGTATGGAATGAGTTTCGGTGTTATCATGGTCTTGGCGCAAAGGTATAATATTTTTGATGACAACAATCATTCTAACCTGTTTTCTAGAGGCATAGCCCTAAGTTCAACATTAGCTGCCATTATTGGCATGGGGTGTTACATAACATTTACATTTTTTTGTCTTAACGAATTGGAATGTAGTGAAATACATTCCTACATAGTTTTCATTCCGATTGTTAGTTATATTTTTCTAAGAAATGTATCTGGAGTGCTACGTACACGGTACTCTAGCTTATTCGCCTGGTTCGGTGATATATATCTAGAACTGTTTATAAGCCAGTACCACATTTGGTTAGCAGCTGACACACATGGGGTTTTAGTACTTGTACCTGGATACCCAGTGCTTAATGTAATTATAACTTCATTTATTTTCGTATGTGCCTCTCATGAGGTCCATGGAATAACCAAAGATTTACTTCCATTTGCTGTACCTAACGATTGGAAATTAGTGTTAAGAAACTTTATTTTATTTTTAGCTATTTTAGTGCCGATCGGTATAAATGATGGCATGTTTTAACCATTTTCACACAAGAATATTGTTTGTTTTTTTTAGTTAATAAAAAAACGTTTGTAAATTATATAACTACAAAAATACAATTTTCTCATATTTACTTGTTTTATTTAATGTTTTAGTTAATGTCCAATACCCACTTGGTGAATGATGGTAGCTTCCTGCCTCAAAGATGCATGAGCTTGTATTAATCGTTTTTTGTATTAAAATCAATGCCAATCTTGATTTTGACAAGGTTGTATATGCGAGTGTCATATTTACACTCATATGTGTTCTCATCAGATTGTTTGTTTAAAAATGTAAAGTGAAGAAGTGTAAAATTCTTTTCCAATAGGTGGTTATTATAGGCTGATTTAAGGAAAATTAAAATAGAATGGTAGGTACCTAATTAATAATTTATAAGTGTTTTCTAGACATTACGATGGCAGAAAGCGATTTATCAAGACACAAAGTGACCATTTATTCCCAACGTTGTGGAGTTCATCAACTCATATAATTGCTTTGATGCTGCTGAAATTCTAGGAATTAAGGCTTTTATATGTTACATCTGCCTCTATAGTTCTCTATTTAATCACGCAGATTATGCTAAAATTGTATTTGACTATAGTTAACATAAAAAATTGTGTTTTATTTGGGATTATAAAGTAGTCATTATATTGAATATTTTATAATAAATCTTAATACTTATTCTAGTCGAAAAGAACCACAAATCCCATTTTACCTTTGGCGATGATTTAAACGGGCAGTAATACAGGGTGTCCCGTAATAACATGCAAAAATTTAACTGCCAGTTCCTCATAAAAAATGAGGGTGGGTTCTTCATATACATTTTTTCAAAATAAGCGTTTCCTGTTCAGCTACACCCCTTAAAGGGGCGTGCAAAAAAATTGTTTTTAATTTTTATCTGAAAATTTATAAGCTCCAAATGATCATATCGATACATAATACTGTCAAATTATGATTTGACACCAGCCTACTTAGTGTTTTGACTAATATAATAGTGCTCATCGCTTTTGATTGATCACTTAGGCAGTTGTAATTTAGTTCTTTTTTCTCAAAAAAGGTTGATTTTATGACGATCTCGCCAAAAAAGCATTGAGACAGTAGAATCGTGTAGAGACGAGAATTCCAGACAGGATCCCTGACCGGGACGGTTGTGCACGAGAATTTTCGTGACACTTTAAAAAGTCTATAACCTAGATCATCCAGTCTATCTGCTTTAGTAAATTGATACCTAGAATAAAATTAATGTTACCAATATTTATCAAATTATATAGTGAAGTAGTGTAGTTCCAAATTACAGCAGAATTAAACTGTAAGTACGCTAAAAACTTTCTACTTTGTTTTCTGCATTTTAAATGGCCGACGCCATAAGCTAACGTATTTAGTTAGTCATGATCCTGTAGTCCCTGAATGTGTGGTAACCAGAATTATAATTTCGGGACATTGCATCCGGTTATAAACGTTTATTTTCCATCAGTGGTTTCCCTGAAAAAGTAATTAGTGAAATCGTCACGAGTGTTCGAATTTACACCTCGGCGTGTCCTCAAGTAAATATCTTTCATGGTGTAGAAAATATATGTTAGTTCGACAACTAACATCGAATATTAACTTGTCGATTTCCTTTTGTAAATAGTTTATAGATTTTGATGTTGTAAAAATTGTTATCATTTAACTCTTGTTTCTATAATAGTAAAACATTTATTTTACGCGGAACTGGCCAGATGTGATTTTGACTATATATTTTGCATTTTCATTTGGTAATCTTTCTGTATAGTTCTCTTCATATATTTAGAGCAAATAAAAAATGTCGGGTATTTAATCTTTACCGCAAAATCAAAGGCGCCGACATTTTTTGTGTGCCTTAAGTACATGAAGACAACTATAATTATGCATTATCGTTTTTGCTATATCGTTTTTGTATATTAAACGAAAGTGGTTTTGTTCAACCACCCCTGAAAGTCTCATAGTCAATAAAATAGAATAATTTGTATTTGTTGGTTTCATTTAGTATTAATTTAAGATATAATTAGTTAGCAATTTTCTTTTCCGTTTATCACAGAGAGGCTTAAAATCTTTTAAGTTTCATTATATACATGCTAGATGGCTTTTCATTAGTAACCGAGATGTGCCAAATTTCGTCTGTTTAGTTAAATTTTTTGCACGTTATTAACGGGACACCCTGTATATTACAGTTTCGGTCAGTATGAAAATACAAATTGTATATTCCACAACATAATGGGGTGATAAAATATGAGCAGTAAAAAAAAATTGAAACAAGGAGTAACATATTTTGAAATTAGTGGGTAGTAAAATGAATAAATGGGCAGTAACATCTGAGTAATTACTAAATCAAAATCGGTCCGCTACAAATATTGGGATAAGTAATTCTATAAATTTTTAGTGAAATAAAGAAAACATATGCATTGCGAAAATAATTTGTTTGTTAATTTTAAATTCGAAATATAGTTTCAAATAAAAACAAAACTTACAAAATAATAGCAAGGATGTCAAGAAATATTAAAACATAGGTAAAACGGGCTTTGCCAGAAAGTCTACCCCTTTTCTTTTTTTGGCCGAGGAGAATATTTTTGGTCTTAGCAACTGGAACAGTGTACTTCAAGCGAATTGACAGTCCAACTACATGTTTACACTCGTACATTTTAACGAAAAGTGCCGCTTTTTTCAACCAAAATCACGTTCGACTTTTATCGAATGCTGCCCACTAAACATGAAAACATTACCGAAATAAAACAGTAATGTATCATCGTTACTTTGTAACATTATTCAATAGATAATTTTAACGTTTATATAACAAGTATGTTATAGATTATGTCCCAGTCAGCAATGTTACAAAGTTATATTATTAAAAAGACAACATTAAAGCAATATCCTCTCAACATATCTACGTTAATGTTTTAATGTTATATTTTAAATACTACATTATGACTACATTTTTTAAATGTAACAAAATAAACGTTTTAATTTGATTACTACAACAATATTTCAGTAATATTAAAAGAAACATAATTTAATTATGAAAATTATATTTAAATAATGTTCTTTTGATGTACTGTTTGTTAACATTTATACAATTTTATATTTTATAAATATTTACCGGGTGATCTCTAAACGATAGCTACAAGATTCTTTAATGATGCTTCGCCTCTATGTTTACTTTTGGTTTGGAGATGACTGAATGACATTTACACAACTCTAAAATTGAATGGATAAAAGTGGAAATGTAGACTCATATTTAAAAATCTAATAGCTCAAAATGTAAGGAATATAATATGCTACTGTACAGTATATAGTCACCAGTATATATATATATTCCTTGCATTTTGTGCTGTTAGATTTTTAAATGTGATCTTATATTTTCACTTTTCATCCCTTCATTTTAGAATTGTGTAAAAGTCATTCAATCGTTTCCAAACAAAAGTGAAAAAGCAGAAGAAACGTATTATGTGAAAGAACCTTGTACCTATCATTTAAAGACCACCCTGTAAATAATTATAAAATATAAAATTGTATCATAGAACCATAAAAATTAATTTGAGAATTTATAAAACATAATCACAATTATATGTGCATGTATGAGGATTAACTGGCGAACTATTTATTTTTAATCTACCGCTCGTCGAATTTGCAAGCCATATTTCCTAGACTATATGAAGAATACTATTACAATGAATTTCAATGGATTATTAGTGGAGGTAGATATGAATAGAATTAAATTACTATAGATTATGCTTAAAAGAATCCATGTTTGTGGCGAATTGAATGATAACATCATGCATGCATTGAGGTGCTTAAAGACATTGTAAACCACAGAGGGCTATATATAAACAATCGTAAGGGAAATTCTCAGCGTTGCCTACATACAATTGAACTCCAAAATAATCCATCTTGTTGGAATACAAGTCAGGGGTGTAATTTGTATTGTTGTGGTCAGGTCTACATTTAGGAATTTATAATTTAATTTTACAAAGTATAGGATGCATGATATCCAAACTCAGTTTGAAATTTATAAAAAAAAGACCGACAAATATAAGGAATCGTTCATAATCATAAGATGGCACCAGCGACACCATAAGCGACAACCGACAATTTTTACCACCACTTTCTAATTATTGTAAATATTATTTTACTACTTTCTACTTTATATTAATTGATAGACATGCTCTGTAAATTATTAATAATTCATTATTTATTTATAATAAATAATGCTAGTTTAATGAACAACTCTGTAAATGATCCAATAAAAGTAAATAAATATTTAAACTACGGCTATGCTACCGGCAATTATATGAATAAACTAAATCAGGCAGCAGGCTTGTTATGGTGAGCCAGGCAAACAGTCGACTATATACTTTCGTTTGAGGTAAGCGCATATAACATATCTGGTGAACTATATTCGTATACGGATATCGTTTGCAATATTCAAGTACGCGATCTGGGGTCTTATTCTATTACAAATAGGCTTTGTAATGAATATATAGTTATGACTTATCCTGGTAGCTACACTTAGACTAAATTTCCAAATTATAAATAGAAATTCTATATACTTATCAACGCAGAATCATTATGATTATGATAAAGACTAAATTTAAGGACTCCAAAGAGCATATCCGATTATTTGTTGTTTTTTTCCAGGAACATATGGCGAATTGAATGCGCATCTAGAAATGCGCCAATCTTCCCGTTTCCTAAGAGATTCCATTTTGATTGTTTTATTATTCATATTATTCTGCTGTAAGACCACTGAACTCTACATATTAGAGTTCAGTGGGTAAGACACGACGACGCAAAAATGTGCCTTGGATAGTTTACATTTCACATTTCACGGTTTTCATACGTCAAGAAGGATAAACAAACTTGTTGGACGAACATTTTCTGACGTCATTCTAAAAAGTATTAAGCAATATGGTTATAGTCTGTTTTTTAACCAGGAGGAGCGTTTTAAATTGAACGCGCTAAATCATACATCTGTGATTGGATACGCCTTCGCCAGTTTTACACAAGGCAATAGTAGCACAGAACAAATAGTAGTAAATGCTGACATATTGTAAAAATTTTAATTTAATGTCATAAAGTATTTGGTTATAATTTCTATTTTATCGTTTGCACATTATATATCAGTTTTTAATCCCTTTTGTATAAATTTGAATGTAAAAGTGGCTAATTACTTGATGCCTTTATATTGCGTAAATGGTATGAATGCTGTATTGAAATACCTAAAGGTCAAATAGAGGTCGATGCATTATACATTGTAATAAAATACACACAAAAACACTATAGATGTGTATTGTTGGTTGCCCAAATCTCCAAAAAGGTTTTAGTGAACTTTGTAATTTTTGTTTTTGGCTGTTTTCTTATTCATATACAAATAATAGTCGGAAGAAAATATTCAAAAATGTCCATTTTGACGCCGTGTCGGATGCTTTGTTTTGATTGGCTATCGCCTTACTGAGCCACACTGAGCACTCCTTGTTGCTCATCCTTGGCAGTGTTGCCAATGCGAGCGGAAACGCTTACATTGTTAGAATTTCACAAAGAATTTTATATAAATTCTTTGGAATTTCATTTATAGGCGCCATAGGCGGAGCGAAATTTATTAGGGGAGCAATTGGGAGCATTTTAAGTTTAAAGTAGATAGCGACAAAGGTGAATATCCAATTTTAAGGAATGCGCCCTCCCGCTCTTCAAAATTTCGGCCGAGAAAATATTCAATTCTGAGGAATATGCCCCCGGCTCTTTGAAATTGTTATAGATATTATAGAGATAAATAGGTCATTATTATGAACGCCACCCCCCGCTCTTCGAAATGTATATTGAAGATTGGTGGGAGTCGTATATGTTGAAACCACCCGGGTCCCGATTTTCTCTTGACGGCCCTACTTGTGCGAGGATTATTAAGAGGATTTTGAACGCATGTGGGAGCGAAACGGAGCATTTTGAATTAGATTAAGGGGTACAATGACTTCTGAAGTCATTGAAGGGGTATAATTTAAAACATTTGTATTGGCAACACTGGTTCTTGGTCATAACCAGTGTTGCCGTTTTCAGTAGATTGCCTACTAAATTAGTAGATTTTCAAGAAAAATGAGGGTGGACAGTAGAATTTTAGTAGATTTCAGTAGATTTTCTGAGTCCCAGTTTTAATGCTATATTTTATCTCCATCTATAATAATTTGAGCAAGTAACCTAAGTGGCACCTACTGGAAAAGCATCGAACTCAATGAAATGACTATAAAGACAACTGCTACAGTCTTTTAGGTAAGTTAAATCCGTCTCCGACAGATGACGTACTAGAATTAATAATGTATATCTGACATGTTAGGTAATGCTTAAGCTTTAGTGTTTAGGTATGAATTTTTCATTCAAAATGTTTTCATTTATCGATTAATTTTATTTTAGTAAATATTAAGTGTTTATTACTGCTGGTATTTTTGTTTAAAAGTAGTGTTGCACCATCTAGCGGTAGTCGTGTTAACTCACGCCGAACATTAACTTTTAGGTGTCCCCTAAACAGGTATTGTTTCATAATGTTGCCGCCTGACGCCAGATGGCGGTAGATTTTTGGTAGAATCTAATTTTAAGTTAGTAGATTTTGGATTTTGGTAGTCTGTGATCGAAATGATTCCGAACGTAGGTAGAATACGGTTAATAGAAAACGGTAACCCTGGTCATAACATAACATCAGTCACATGAACGGATTTATATGTGCATGAACTTTAAATGTAGATTGTAGAGAAGTTTATTCGAGAATCATTTTGATTTTTTGCATTTTCGCATGGATACTTCTATATTTATTTAACGTTCTAGCTATAGACATATAGACTACATGGTTCTAGCAGAGTAGAATTTTCTTCTCTTTGCCCGATAGGTACTCCATATTTCAACAATTCATCAGGACCATAGATAAAATACAAAATCAGGACATCAGAAGATTTTTAGATTAAGCTACAAAGTAATTTGGCAACGTTGAGCAACGGTAGTAAATGTTAAATTTGAATTTATGAATTTAAATCGTTAGCGTTATGTTATGAGTTTATAGCTCAGGTTTATAGTTTTATAGTATCAATTTTTACTCGTTTTGGTTTGTAACAAACTGGAGTTTTGTGTGTTTATGGACCGTATATTTTGTATTTAGTTAAGATAAAATGGAGAATAAAGTAGATGAATATGTCAACGTATCGTTAAGGATTAGACCAGTTTTAAATCAAGATAGCACTACATCTTCATGTCTTCATGTTATTAGTAAACAACCTCCAGTAAGTTAACACATGACTAAAAATATATACACAGAGTAAAAATGTATACGAATTAATTATCTGTCTTTAATTCATTGATATAAAATTTTAGGTCTTATTAGTATTGGATCGTCCTCAATCATACCATTTTGATAGTATTTTTACCGAAGAAATAAATCAAGCTACAGTTTACAATGAAACTGTAAAACCATTAGTTGAATATGTTAAACAGGGTTATAGCTGTACAGTGTTTGCTTATGGTCAAACAGGAACTGGTAAAACATATACAATGGGTACTAGCTCTCAGGTACATATAATGTGTGGATGTGTTACATTAGATTTTGAAAATACAATTTTTTTAATATTTTTAGATAGCAACCGAAGATGATGTTGGTTTGATTCCCAGGGCATTGGATCAATTTTTTACATTTTATGACGAGAATATTGAAGTAGATATATCTGTATCGTTTATAGAAATTTATAACGAAAAAGTATTTGATTTGCTACAGAACGATAAACCCCCATTGGTTGTAAAAGGTATGCTCACGTACGACTATAAATGATGATGTATATCTATTATATTCTAGTGGGGTAAAACTAATATTTGTAGGGAACTGCGTGTCTTACTATAGCAATTTTGTACCGAAACTTGTTGCAGACATTACAAGAAGTGTAGTAAAGAGTTTCTAATTAAATGCGTATGGTGTAAACGTTTTGTTTAAACAAGAGAATGTTCAAAATTGTGTTTTTCAAGGTTTTTCTTAAATATCTCAGGGACCTAATTCTCGAGTTCACACGGAATAAACTGTGCACTGGTGGAATCCATGTGTTTCATGCCGCATGCGAATTATATAAATCCATAAAAGCGCATTCTCGATGTTCCGTCGAAACTACAATTCAAACCGTGAAGTAATTCGATGAGTCTGTGCTTGGTACAGGTAAAAGTCTACTTTTATATAGTTTTTTTTTGGAAAGTGTCCAGTAAACTGCCGTCGGTATTGTAATAAATTGCTATCGAACCGCTGCGTAGGTTGCTTTAACTATTTAGGTGACCGCCGCGGCAATTTTTTTGGTTACATACTATTTATTCTGTGCCGTAGCGATATTCTCGACGTGGATCGCTGGCCTATACGTAACGTTGTCTCGTTGTGGAGCAACAGGTCCCGGGTTCAACTGCTGCACACTGGACTTTTTTTAAAAATATTTTGTAATTATTAATATCCTTTTTCACAAATTCTGATTGGATTTGACGACAGAAATAATGTTCTTCTTTTTCATATAATAATTTATCTCTTTCGTGTGATTCTTTTAAGTTGTTAGGTAGTTGGGTTAGTTAGGTTGATTTTTATTTTGCTAAATAATTGTTAATAAATTATCAGCGCCGCAGGCAGCATTAGCGTCGTAGACTTGTTTTTTAGAAAATTGCATAAAATATTCCAATTTCTCTGTGCGGCGATTCAATAAGTCGTGCAAAAGATCCTCCACGGCGGTTGCGTAGATACTCCCTTTTTTTTGTTTTGTTTAGGAGGTTGACATCAGTCGAAAGTGTGGTTACGTTTGGCTGTCAGTGATTGTCGCATTCTTCTTGTTTATTTTAACCTATTATCATCCAAAAGTTAGTACCTACAATAATTAAAATTATGAATTGTTAAAATAGTATCTAAGTTAACTGCTAACAGTAGTAGTATCTTTTCCTGTACCCAACATAATTTTCGTGACTATTTAAAAATACAAACACGTATTTATTTACACTACATAACAAAATAATCATTACATTAGAATGGAAAAGAAAAAGGTTACCACGGATATTGAGGAAGAAACATTCACCGGAAGAGACCATTTGTCTTCAGCCCAATGTTCATATTTAATAAATCATTTGCATGCAAATGCAGTCATGACTCGTGGAAAACTAAGGATTTTACGAGAGAGACATACAAAAATATATGAGGGGATTTACCGCAAAAGTTGAATACCGGTCTTATGAACTTGTTATCTGGGATAGTAAATGGATCATAGAGTCTGCTGTTGTGCTCTCGTCGAAAACCTCTAGGTAATTCTCCATTTCTTCCCAATTGTTTATGGATTACAAAATAATATGTTCGTACAAATCCATTTTATTACTGTATGTAAACTTCCAAACTACAAATAAAACATTGACACCTAACCTCTAAATGGTAAAAATGATGCAATCCGCACATAACTTGTTTCTGTCTACTATTATAGCACCGTAAATTAACTGTGTAGAAGCCTGTCAAAAACATCCACACACAACCACTGGAGAATCCAAAAATCAATTTGGTGTGCGGAATTATAATCTTTCCGCATATATGGCTTTATTCCGTGTGAACTCGAGGCATGGGTCCCTGGTTGTCCCATATATCACAAAGAAAAAGAAAATTGTTCACAACGAAATTAATAGGATTGAACCTTTTTGGTCAATTTGTAATGATCACAAATTTCATAAATAAATCTGGACTTCATAATACTCTCTTCTCAAGCTATATTTTTGACACCTCCACTCATGGTCTCCGTGATAGGTCATCAACTTGTTTTGTGGTTGGTAACATCCAATGGGAACGTCAACTGCTACAATGTTGGTGAGCGGCATATTGCCCAATATATTAGGTGTATTGTTTGTTAAACTTTAATGCTACACTCCAATGCTTTTAAACACAAAAATTCATTAACAAATGTGAGATGATTAAAAAGGTTATCACAAGGAGTACTCATTGATACTTTAGTTTTAATTACATTGTGTCCAAAACCAAACAATAATTTGTGTATGAACAGCAACAGGATAGTATTAGATGAAATTTGACAACACCCAATTCATTGTTTTGACTTACTACCTGAATTGCAATATTGAGAATAACTCATGACCACGGAAGTCGAACAATAAAACGTTACCTTTTCATCCAATCAGCTGATCGATCAGACCTTACAATGTTACAATTCGAGTGATCCAACCATTCGCTTAACGTAACTTTGGCATTGGCGATCAGCATGGGGGGGTGTCAATATAACTAGCCAATATGAAGTCCCATTTATTTAATGAAGTTCATGGTAATGATGCAAAACACAGAAATATTTGGGAGGGGCCATTGATGAGGGGCTATTGATAACTTTAACAAAAATAAATTTAAAATTTTTTAAAACCAATTTTTTATATTTTCCAAATTTTTTTATAAGAACAAAATGCGTTCTATTCCTCAATATTTTGCCGAAAAATAATTATTGGTATATATTAAACGCACACCAAAAAACGAACAATTAAAAAAAAAGTAGTTTTATCTACACCAATTGGGAGATGACATTTTTTATATTATGACCGTTTATGAACAAAGTAAGTCACAACTTGAAATTTGCACTGAACATTTCCTAATATTTAAATACTTTATTGAACACGTGACAATTTTTTAGTCTCATATAAGTTGTTGGAAAGTTATCGATTTGAAGTTGCTTGACAGTGTATAGTGAAACGGAAATATCGAGGATGGCCTACATCCATCCTTTAAGGAGGCCAGAAATTATTTTTTCTAAAAGCCTATGAAAATAATTGTTTAAATTGGTTTAGGGGTGAGGACGAAATGAGTTTTGAGACCCTCAATCATTTTCATAGCATAATTAAAACTCTTTTTCGTCTATCTTCAACTTCATATCATAATCTTTTTCCTTTTTAAATAATAACAATACTGCGAAAGTATCAAACTAAAATTTTAATTTCTATTTTTTCTTAATCGCTCTTACAGCAGTTGAAATAAAAATGTTCTATTAAATGTCTTAAAGAGAAACCACAAAATTCGCCTGTTTTTGCATAGTAGACAGCGGGCCAAGGGAAAGAGCAAATAAATCCTATAGGGCTCAAATTAAACTTTGAGAAATTTTTAGGTGAGCATGTCTTTTACTTTTTTGAAAAAATGCAAAAATCACCCCTATATTATTAAAGGTAGAAAATATTTAAAAAATGCAGTATATAATGAATATTTAAAAAAATTATACTCAGATTTTATATTGTACGATTTTTTTTATGGATTATATATTATTCTGTAGCCGTAGTTGGAAGAGTTTAGGAAATTGTCCTACAACCCTCCAACACCTTGTAATAATTAAAATACCAACCCCAGAAAACGAAAAAATTCATAAGTCCTACCCAGATGATACACAATCGTCATGGGATCTTCACTAGAATTATTGTTATGACTAGTTGAACCTACTAGTCGAATCCACAGGGAAATTGTTATTTTATTTTTTTAAATATTCATTATATACTGGCTTTTTAAAATATTTCCTACCCTTATATAGAGGTGATTTTTGCATTTTTTTCAAAAAAGTAAAAAATATGCTTTTGTTTCATGTTCAGCCATCCTACTTGTTTGATATAAGGGCTTATGTGTTCTCTATATGGAATATATTGCGCATACCGGATGCAGGCATTTTGAACTTTTTGTATCCTGTGTGTGTTTTCTACCATAATAGAAGGTCCATACACTGTATCGCAATAATTTAGTTTAGACAGAACTAGCAAATTGCTTATCACATATTATTATTATTATCACATATCACATTATCACATATCAATAAACATTCTGGTAAAATATGAACTCCATGTACCGTTCCGTTTCTGAGATTCATTCGCTCAAAGTTCGCAGTTTTTATCGACATTTAAGATTGCATGGATGCCATGCGAAATAAATTGATGTCATGACACTATTTTCCCTCTTATAGAGTGTATCAAACTTAGAGCATTCTAAGTTGTAAAAGTGTCCAGCCGAGCTATGAAATGTTGTCAACAAGTGAATCTCTTTTTTTTACACTATCGGCATGCGGGCAATTACAGCGACATTTGTCATTAAATTGTGTACCTCCTTCCGTTTCATTTTATTGCAGCTGTACGACAAAGATAGAGAGGTACAACACTGTCGAATGTTTGGCTTGCAAGTTTGGAGAAATTGTCTTTCCACCACGGTTTCTTTAATGACTGTTTTTCAATAAGTGAGCCTCTTTGAAAAATTGGACGCCAGCGCGTTTGACTCGAAACACTGCAAAAACCGTTAGTTACAAAAAAAAGGACATAAACAATGTTATAGAAAATTTAATTTTCTGTAAAAAGGTCAGTGGTAGCATAAGTCTATGTTAAATGCTTTTCGAGAGAAGATGGTTGAAAGTTGTGCACTGGACAACTGTAAATGTTGTATTCAACTTTTAATCACTCTCAAAAGTATTGAAGATAGACATATGCTACCACTGACTTTTATTTTTATAGAAAATTTAATTCTCCATAAAATTGTCTATGTCCATTTTTTTCATAATTCTGACGGTATTCGCAGCGTTTCGAGTTGAAAGTTCCTGCGTCCAATTTTACTCGTGTTTTTTTTTGCACAGTAGCCGGCAATTTAGATAATAAATGATAATGTACTATTTTGTTTGCAAGCAAGTGTACATGCCTGTTGTTCCATAAGATTTAACTAACAAGAAGTTATCAATAAGACTTCAGCCAATCCAATTTAATCAGCGAGAGAATATCTGTAGCTTTGGTGTAAAAGCAAAATTCTAATACCTATTTTCAAGTTCTTGTTGAGCAGACGAACGTCATGTCTTTAATATCAAGCGCTTCTCTGTTTTACAACTTAGAACGCTATAAGTTTGATATGAGCTGTACGACTGATCCTTATTTAGGAATGATCTCAAAAAGGAGGCAAATTTAAATCAATTCCTGATGAAGCACGTGTTATAAATATTCACCATAAAATAACGTAATGGCAGCTACCCGAAAATTATTGAAATTATTTAATGGAGGACATGAGTAGTAGACGTGGCAACGTCGCCCTGTTTCTAATACTTGGCTTTGGATATTTGAAAATATTTTGCGTTTATTCTAAACGTAGTATCATAGAATAAAGTAGAAGATTTACATATTTTCATTCCGATTATATTTATTGTATGTATAATAATATATTTTTCTATTAATTTATTAAAAGAGGTAAAAATATATAGACATTATAGAATTCTTCAGTAGTATAGAATGCTTTATTTATGAGATGTTTTAATTATTTTTTTTTAGTTGTTTTATGGGAAGATTTCTAACTGTCAAGTTAAATTTGTTCCAGATTTTCATAATATTATTTTAAACATTTCTGTGTATAAAAGTATATTTGGTTTGTTCAGACACAAGGTTCCTTTTATTTCTTGTATTATAACTATGACTGGTCTCATTTTTGTTAAAAAATGTCTATTTTGATGAATAAAAAAAACTGCTTCATAAATGTATACACTAACTACAGTTAGAATATATTATCCATAAAAATCCATTTTCAACTTTCTGTTTCATATTAAAAATGTTTCTCAGCCAACGTTTTTGTAAAATTAGAATTCTCTGAACTTCTACCGAGTTTCCCCAGAAGATGATTCCATATTTAATTTTCGAATGTACATAGGTATGAGAAGCTCTCAGTGCTGCATTCAAACTGACACTTTTATTTATAGTTTTTAAAGCATAATAGTAACGCCCTATGTTTTCGGACAACTTTGCAATGTGAACTTTCCAATCAAGTCTCTGATCTACATGTACACCAAGAAGAAGTAAGCTATTTGTCTACTTGAGGTTTGTATTGTTTATATTGAGTGTTAATGGCTCATTTAATCGAATGTGAAAATTAATTATCTGTGTTTTATTTACGTTAAGGACCAGATTATTTGCCTTAAATCACTTATTGAGTTTACTGATTGATTCACTTACTTTTTCTTGACATACCTGTTCACTGTTTTCACTAAATATTACAGATGTGACGTCAGCATATAGAATCATATCCTGATTTACAAAGCTTGGTAAGTCATTGGTATATAAAATGTAAAGCAATGGTCCTAAAATGGACCCTTGAGGGACTCCTTTTTTTATAGGTATCAGTTTTGATTTAACTATTTGACCATTTTCATCATAGTTGACCACACATTGCTTTCTATTTGTCAAGTATGATTCTATTAGTCTACAAGTTCCAGCAAAAAATGGACATACAATTCCTTTTTAGTCAATTTAGATCCTTAGCTTTATTCCACTATTTTTAAATGTTTAATTTTCTAGGATTCAAAGTACAGGGATTAAGTCAAGAGAGAGTTAATGATTGTGAAGATGCTAAACAGTTTTTGAAAAGGGGGAATAGAAATAGGCACACAGCTGAAACCAAACAAAATTCAAATAGTTCAAGATCTCATGCAATATTTACTATTCATTACAATGCCAGATATAAGTAAGATAATGCTCTCAACAGAGCATGAAACGTTAACTGATTTTAATTTTAGGGACCATGAAATAACTGCAAAATTGAATCTAGTAGATTTAGCTGGTTGTGAAAGTGTTAAAAAAACCGGTAACCAGGGAAGTACTTTCCAGGAGGGTGTAAATATTAATAAAGGTTTATTATGCATTGGTCAAGTAATGACTGCGCTTTCTACCAATTCTAATTTTATTCCATACAGGCAATCCATAATCACAACAATTTTACAAGGTGAACATTAAATTTGACATGTTTTAAATTAAGTACTTATCCTCTATTTGTTTTTTAGATTCACTCAATAAAAAAAATTTTGTATCACTCATAGCCTGTATAAACTCGAACCCAGAAGATTGTAATGAAACTATTCAAACATTAGAGTTTGCTCATAGGGTTAAAAAAATGAAAAATAAACCAGAAGTTAATGAACTCTTAATGCACTATAAAAAGGAAAATCCAATTTTATTCCAGGGTATGAAAATAAGTAATACTCCCTTTAAAAGGCCCGGTACTCCCTATCAAACTCCTTGTCCTCCAAAAAGAGCTAAGAATTTACCATTAAGAGTTAAGGAATCTTCGCTACTATCAGAAAATACTACTGCTACGGATAGTCCCAAATCATTATTTTCTATAAGTACATCCTCCATATCAAGTCATGTTGATGTTACACAACAAACTTTAAGTCCTGTTATTAAGAAATACATGAGCGTTATGGAATCCTCGTTGATGGATAGATTAGAAACGGTTATAAAAAATACTTTGAAGAGACCAACAAGGTCCTCACTTTTGATGAAGAAGACAATACAAGAAGAAAAAGAAAATACACCTAGGTAATGATTAGAAACTACAGTAGGTCTCAGATTAGAATGCAGTTGTTTACGTTTTGAGCGGAACTAGTTACTGTGTAAATTTCAAATGTTTATGTTAATAAACAAACAAATGGCGTAATTAACAACTAAAAAAATCTCTGCTTCTAAACATCTTACAGCAATCTTTTTTTTTTTTTTATTCTGTAAAAATACCAGCTACCAGAATATGAAAGTTTTATGCGGATATATTAATTTGTTTAAATATGAATTATTATTTGTTTGCTTATAATTGTATTGAAACATATTCTTTATAGGATTTTGCAAACAGCATAAAAAAGTAATTATGAGAACTAAAAGAAAAACTATGTATAAAAATATTAATGAAATCTTTGCATTCTTACAATAACCTGAATTCTGTTTATGCTAGCAAATTAAAATCCTAAAATGAATTTGTTTAATTTCTTATTTGAAAATTCTCATTCTAACACTAGCATCCACACAGTCCCTTACAGTTCTCATTTTTAACTGAATCAACAATTAATTTGTTATTAAGATATTCGCAAATAATGCTTTCCAAAAAAGTCGTACTTTTTCAAACGCCATTTTGTTTATGAAAATATTAAAAAATCGTTATGCCGATAATGTATTCGTAAACAAGACGTCGTCACAACGAAAAAAAATGAGCTCCGGATGAGTAATTTTTGATGGCGGGAACTGGGTCCGATTGAATTAAACATTTGAGACCTTTTTTATAAATAAATGCATTTTCTCGAAAAGTTTTAAATATTTTTTGATGAAAATTTTATGGTAGCTTCAGGGTTACAAGTTTTGAGGATTTGGGAAAATTTTTCACGGAACTAAAAATTATTGAAATTTTCGATTTTCTCAACAGTTTATTTCGATTATTTAAAAAAATTATTAACCGATTTAAATGAATTAACTGTCTTTATATCACCTACGAAACGTATAACATCAAATATGGCTATTATCAATTGGCTTAGAGCTACGCTTAAAAAACCCGATTTTTCGTGATTTTTTCGCAAAAAAACGTCGATTAAAAAATGGTTACCCATTTTACAATGGGAGGAAATTCACAGGTACGTTCCTTATTAATAAATACATCTAGTCGATGAACCATGTGGCTACCTATAAGGAATTTCATCCAGCGGTTTTTCTAATTCTGTTGGACTATAATCAGTGAAGACACATGTTCCCTATCTTTACAAACTCTGCATTTTAAACTGAGATAAACTATAGTGAGATTTTTAATTTTTTTCCATAAATTGATGAATAAGTCCTGTACTAGGAAACTCCAAATGGCTGACATTAAAAAAAAATTACCAGATAATTCCTGAGACTTCAAATATTTCTAATGGTTGGTGTGCCAGCCAAAAACAAAATATAAATGGTAAGGCCAATACAAATAAAGATTTAAAATGATTAGGTACTTAACTTCCCAGATAACAATTTAGGTATCATTCGACGTTGACTGCACGTCGAACAGGTGGCGCCACCAATTTCGATAGGTGATATAGGACATAAATTCGATGTCGATACAACCTAAATGGTGTTTTTTGAAAAGTCGTATTGACGTGCAAATAAGTTAAACAGGTATATTTGACCTATTAGGTTAGGTCGCCAGACACCTTTTCAAGTTTTCAATGTCGAGAATATGGAAAAATCGATGTCGTCGATTTCTCACCATTCACACCTTTTATTTGCCTTCAAAATTCTGTTTGGTCAAAAATATAACTTAATATGATAAAATGGTTCATACTATATTAAGATACATAATTTTATATGACAAGTTGTTTTGTTTGCAGCGCGTTTTTTACGTATGACTCTCATGAATTTACGTGGGAGGAAATATTTTTTCTTTGATAGTGTTATATATTGTACCTTGATATATTACAAAATCCCTCCTTAATTACATCAATTATTATAAATATATATAATATATTAATATAAATTGTGACCATTTAATTTTTCAATGTTCATTTTTGTATATTTTTTGTAATCCATTTTGTTTTAATTTAAAATTTAGTAATTATTAATATGTTTAACGATTATTTATGAATTAAAATACTTTTACAAACAAAGTTTACATTTAGAATAGAATTTTATTAAAATACGTAAGATACATTTTGCTTTTTACATTATATACTCTTGGATTCTACAAAGTTTAACACTTGAGAGTAGAATACAACTTTCAGCTTACGTTTAGCAGTTTAGAGTTAAAAAAAATCAGTCAATTTGACATTAGTATAGTAATAAAAATATAATACATAATTCGATAGAGATAAAAATATAGATATAATAACTATGACAATATAATATATTACACATTTACCAAGACTAGTGAGTTATATTGCTTATGTGTTTAAAAAATGTTTGTTATTAAGTTGTCGTCGTTAACAGGCGATATGAATAATTTTTTTATTTTACTTTTAACTATGTTTATACTAAGTTTTTTTTTCCATAATAACCTCTCTTAAATAATTTGGAAGACAATTAAATATTTTAGGAGCTAAAACTAGAGAAGACTTTTGTATTCCCGTCATGTATGTAAAGGGGATTTCTAATAATACTTCATTTTGGGTTCTAGTTATTTTTTTGTTGATATGTCTATCCAATTGTAATGACTTATAAATTTGGTATTTTTAGTGCTACAAATAGCTCATGAGAGGGATGATCCCTTGGTTTCTTACACATTATTCTTATAAATGATTTCTGTAAAGTAGAGAGTGCTTTGAGATTACTCACATAAGTTTCTCCCCATACTGCAATTCCATATGTGAGAACAGAATGTGCCAGCGCATAATAAATCATTTTCAAGAAGTGTTTTGGCATAAGCTGTGCTGCTTGTTTAAATTTTGCAAGGATGCCTCGAAGTTTTTTTCTAGTGTTCTGTATATGAGGTTTCCAAGAAATGTATTCGTCATAAGTTACACCTAGATATTTGATTGTTTCTGTTTGTTCTATTGTGTGGCATTCACAATCTACTCGCACATCGCAACCTAGCTTGTGATATTTTGTCATTTTCATATTTCCAACTTTTCCCTAGGGTAAAATTTATAAATTTAGTTTTTGTGGCATTCATTAGCATTTTGTTGCATACAAACCATTTTTTAAGGAATTTTAAGTCGCTCTCGATATTTTGTTGATTTTGGTCTTTTGACTCACCGGCATATAATAGGGCAGTATTGTCAGCAAAGGTGTATATTTTCCCTTTTAACTTTGCTGAGCATAAATCATTTATATAAACAATAAATAGGCTAGGGCCCAGCGCTGAGCCTTGCGGGACTCCCGAGTCATGGCGAGTTTTCGCCATTCCATTTTTAAATAAATATGGTTGCTCTCTGCCTATAATACTAAGTGACGTGAAGTCATTTCGACTTTTTGGTGGAAATTTAAGGACTTCTGGGTCCTTATTAGGTACCTAAGAAATCTTGTTTAAGAAATACGATTAACCTATTTAGTTATTTCAATACTTTTCACCTATATCTTCTGTTAGGGTCTAATGATAACTTAACCAAAATTACTTAATAAATTATTTAATAATCATATTACTTATTAGGTGGCAAATGTCCCGTTATTAAGTTTACCAAATTTTTCCGAATAGGTTACTTTCTACCTACTTACCCTATTGAGTTATTAAGGCTGTATATCCCTAGCACTTAATTAGTGTGTTTTAATGTACAGTACCTATTAGGTAAAAATAGTAACAAAAATATTTTTCATAACGTATTAGAGCATTAATTTTGCCAATAATTGACCTGTACCTGAATTTTCGTAATCTACAACCTCTTAAACGTGAAATTCCGAAGAAATTTTATACTTCCCTTTGCTAATAAGCGAGGGAAGTAAAAATAATACTGTATTATGCAGTTATCCACATGTGAACATAGAGCAACTCTATGGTCAGTTACACTTACTTATTATTTGTATTTTGTAGCATGTCATGGAACAAAATACAAAATGAAGTTTCCAAACTAGTCAGAAATGAAATTGCCCAATTAACTGGAGTGGTAACGAGAGCTGCTAGTAGTCCAATAGATGAGCATCATGATTTTAAAAAGATTAGAAGAATTCTGGTAAGATAGATCGCTTTTCAATCTTTATTTAAGAATCAAATTATAATCATAATCAAAATTAAAATAAAAAAAAATCTATGGAACAATATATATTTATGCAACAAGTGTGTAAAGTAATGCTTTTTCACGAATGAGAATTTGCAACTACGGCTTGTGCGACAATCCCATGTGTTAAAAAAGGCACATTACACACAACTTGCATACAATATTTTTTCTATCTCCGAAATGGTACACATTAGTGCGTAAAGTATTTACTTTTCACACCAGTGTGTAAAGTGAAATAACAAGATTGCAAGGGAGTTGTTGCATAGGCGCCTAGACATACTTGTTATTTGAAAAGTGTTTTATTTCTTATTATATACGTTAGTGCAAAAGAGTTTAACTTTACTCACTATGCAGGGTGGGTAAAGTATTTACTTTACATGCGGTAGTAGAAGTCAATTGATTTATAATTCTAGTTTGCATTTGATAATGCCATTTATTGGAAGATTTTGTGATTTGAGTTTGAGGCCTAAATGCTCCAAAAGTGTCTTTGTAATGAAATTTGTTTGACTTTACTAACAACGCTCGATGTAAGTGCCATTGACTGGAAGTATCTTGAATTCTGATTACCATAGATAGTAATATTTCTTTTGGTTGACTCATATTATGCAATGCAACATTGGCTTGTGACTCAGTGTTTGATTTTTGTGATGATTCTACAGCACTTCCCTCACCTGTATGGGGCCATCCATTAGTTACGTCACGCAAATTTCATGTTTTTCTACTCCTTTCTCCCCCTATGTCACAGGTCGTGACGTCTCAAATTTTAAATTTTGAAGTAGAATTTTCTAATTTTTTTTTTTTTTTTTTTTTTTTTTTAATTCCATTCAATTAAAACAATGCTATATGTAGATGTAAATAATGTGATGTCACAAAAGTTTGATTCTCTTGTTACATTTTGTCACACTACAAAAATTAACATTACCCTTAAAACATTAATAACATTGTATGTGGCAGTTCACTGAATTACAAAATTCAAGTCTTGAACTAGTTACTGTGTAAATTTCAAATGTTTATGTTAATAAACAAACAAATGGCGTAATTAACAACTAAAAAAATCTCTGCTTCTAAACATCTTACAGCAATCTTTTTTTTTTTTAATTCTGTAAAAATACCAGCTACCAGACTATGAAAGTTTTATGCGGATATATTAATTTGTTTAAATATGAATTATTATTTGTTTGCTTATAATTGTATTGAAATATATTCTTTATAGGATTTTGCAAACGGCAGAAAAAAAATAATTATGAGAACTAAAAGAAAAACTATGTATAAAAATATTAATGAAATCTTTGCATTCTTACAATAACCTGAATTCTGTTTATGCTAGCAAATTAAAATCCTAAAATGAATTTGTTTCATTTCTTATTTGAAAATTCTCATTCTAACACTAGCATCCACACAGTCCCTTACAGTTCTCATTTTTAACTGAATCAACAATTAATTTGTTATTAAGATATTCGCAAAAAATACTGTCCGAAATAACAAGATTGCAAGGAAGTTGTTGCATAGGTGCCTAGACATACTTGTTATTTGAAAAGTGTTTTATTTCTTATTTTATACGTTAGTGCAAAAGAGTTTAACTTTACTCACTATGCAGGGTGGGTAAAGTATTTACTTTACATGCGGTAATAGAAGTCAATTGATTTATAATTCTAGTTTGCATTTGATAATGCCATTTATTGGAAGATTTTGTGATTTGAGTTTGAGGCCTAAATGCTCCAAAAGTGTCTTTGTAATGAAATTTGTTTGACTTTACTAACAACGCTCGATGTAAGTGCCATTGACCGGAAGTATCTTGAATTCTGATTACCATAGATAGTAATATTTCTCTTGGTTGACTCATATTATGCAATGCAACATTGGCTTGTGACTCAGTGTTTGATTTTTGTGATGATTCTACAGCACTTTCTTCACCTGTATGGGGCCATCCATTAATTACGTCACACAAATTTCATGTTTTTTCTACTCCTTCCTCCCCCTATGTCACAGGTTGATACGTCTCAAATTTTAAATTTTGAAGTAGAATTTTCTAATTTTTGTTTTTTTTTTTAATTCCATTCAGTTAAAATAATGCTATACGTAGATGTAAATAATGTGATGTCACAAAAGTTTGATCCTCTTGTTAGACTTTGCCACACTTTAGAGACCCCCTCCTCCCCCCTCAAAGTGTGACATAATTAATGGATGGCCCCTATTTCTTGTGGACACATTCTCGTGTGAATTAAAACATATCTTCTGTTTTGGCTGTTTTAATAATTTTCGTACTGTGTACAGCCCATAATTTAAAAACACTCTGTACAGTACATTTTCTCTAATTTAACCGTTTTTGTCATAAAAAATATACTGAGACATTCAATTAAATCGGACGTAAAATTGCTGCTAATTCGTGTTTACACATAAATAATCAGTTATAAATAGTGTAAAACTCTAAACAACCATGTGTTAGCTCGTTCCCGCTACCATCCTTTGTAAACCGAGAGTGCAACACACAGAACAAGGCCCAAGTTTTTCCTAGAGTGGTAAGTAATTTTTATAAATTGTAACCACATAAACCATACAGTCTACTATTTTGCTAAATACATCACATCTTCTTTTACATTTTCTACAAGTAAATGTTAATTTGCATTGATTAGCAGAATCAAGAGAGCCCTAATTGTGATTGTGGAGAATTAGGTTCATTAAATCATGTCATATTTGAATGTACATTACACTATCAAAACTCTAATAGGTTGTATACCCTACTAAATCAAAATAATGAAGCTCCCATGAATATCAATTCAGTTTTAGCAAACCCTAATATAGATAATGCTAAAAATATCTCAAAATTTCTAGAAGCTGCGCATCTCAAAATGTAACAAGTGTTACTATGAGAGTAATTCAATTCCAAACCAGCATAATCCGACCCAACACAATTTTAAATTCCTTCTTTTAAAACCCTAGGGTTCTTGATCCGACGCGTCATTTTCGGCTGTGTTAATGGCTCTGCTGACGCTCCAGAGACAGAAGAGTTTTTTTATTATGTTACCAAACCTAACAATCCTTTCTCTCCAATCAATAAGTTACTCAGTATAGAAACGTAATAAAGAAAAATCAATATAATGTGGAGAATAAGAAGCAATCAAAATAAACTCGAAAAGAAAACTAGAAACTGGCTAAATAGCCACGTAGCTAAGGCCAAGATCGAAAGAAGAAGAAGAAGATTAGCAGAATGGTTGTTAACTTTAAGGCTGCTGAAACATAATCTCAATCTCTTGACTCTCGATCCTCTCATTCACATCTTGCTTTAAAAATGTATCACTTTGTGACAAAGTATGTAAACATTTTGTTGAGGCAGCTCAGAAACGTTACTCATCATCGGTCTTTTTTATTTGTCCTGAAATAGTTGCTCAGAATAATGTGATACGCGATGTATTTATTGCCTTATGAGAAATACATCTTTGCTCTAAGAATTTTTGAAGTTCATTCAATATCGGCAAACCTCTTGCACCTTCAGAATTTGTATTTAACTCAGACTCTCTTCTACTTGTGTTATTTAATTTTCGTTTTAACGAAAAATTATTGTAACGTTGAATCTGATTGCATATTTTAATTAGTATGCATAATTAAAATCCTTAGAAGGCTCTTTCGTAATTTGCGGTTGGTCAAAAATAGCTTCCAGATGTGATTACAATAAATTCCTTGTTATTATAATGTTCTTTAAGTAAGTTCCATGCTAGGGAATAATTTTCTGCAGAAGAATTAATTAAACTTAGGCTATCTTTTATTTTGATGAATGAATGTGTTACGGGTTAATTTCCCGTAAGATACTTGTGTATATTAAGTGTATTATAGGTTACCTGTTCCGCAAGAATTGAAAACAAGTACAGTAATACCTATCCCTAAAATTCCTAATACTATCAAAGTCGCCAACTTTTGACCAATTAATACTCTACCTCCTCTTAAAAAAGTTCTGGAACTAGCTGTGTATAATCAATTGGTGGATTATTTTCAAAACAACGGTATTTCTGCAGGCTTTAGAACTAAACATTCTTGTGAAACAGCAATACAACTAACTTTAATGAAATGTGGCGGTATTTATAGACCTAAAATGGGCATTCGAAACAATAGATAGAGCCGTTCTATTGAATAAATTAAAACTTATGGTCTTGGGGGTTCTGTGCTTAATTGGTTGAATCTATGGAACAGAAAGCAAGTTACTAAATTAAATCATACTTTCTCATCTTCACAGCTAATTGAAATAGATGTACCCCAAGGAAGTGTACTTGGCCCACTACTATTTATAATCTATTTGAATGGAATTAACTATGTTACCAATTATTGTGAATTTATTAATTTATATGCTGATGATACACTCATTGCAATTAGTATTAATGATCTTAATGTAGCTATTGATTTAATGAATACAGAGCTTACTAAAATTGAACAATACATGCAGATGAATACATTAAAAATTAATGTTGATAAAACAAAAGTTATGATAATAACCAGTAGATACAAATACAATTCAATCAGCATAAACAGTATTAATTTGAAAATAGAAAACAGAAACATTGAAATAATAAATGAAATTAAATATTTAGGTATAATAATAGATAATACACTTAATTATATATAAGAAAATATCAAAATAAACTATTTCTCCTCTCGAATTTCAAATAACTTGCCTGTATACACTAAGAGAACAGTTTTTAAGACAATAATTCAACCGCATTTCAACTACTGTGCTAGTATTTTGTATCTACTGGATAGTAAATTGTACATCAGCACTCCAAAAATTACAGCTGTTGACACCTGTTAATTTGATGCTAAATACACTTGACTGGCTCTCGGTCAAGCTAAGGTGGGATTATTTTACGATGATTTTTATATTCAAAATTATAAATGGAATGCGGCCAAGTTATCTCGATGAAAATGTTACTAGAAACCAGAACTATATTGCTATAACGAATTTAAAAAATCAACGAATACATTATTTTTCAAGGGTCTTAATGAATACAACAATCTATTTAATATACGATTCAAATGTATTGACCCCTCACTTTAATCGCGAATATCTCAGAAACGGAGGAGCAGCAAAAATTGAAAAAATTATATGTTTATTATGAGTCTATTCTAAATCAATCACTGAAATTTAAATAGTGTACGTTGAACATTTTTGAAGTTCTGCTAAGTTATTTATTTATTTACACATATACACACACATACACATATATATTAAAAATATTAAAAACAAGTAAAAAAATAGGAAGAGAGAAAAAAAAAACAAAAGAAAAAACAGAGAACTAAGAGAATTAATTTGACTTAATCTGGTGTTAAAAATGTCGATATTATTTTCAATAACTTCGTAGTTATGGCAGATAGAATATAGAGGGGAAAAAGTTAAAACATTTGTGTGAGCATTAGGGAAGTAAAATAATGATGTATATCTGGTTGGCCTGGTAGGTGCTCTAAAGCTGATTTGTTCAAGTAATTGTGGGCAGTCGATCATGTTGTTTAGAAGTTTGTATAAAAATATTACGCTTTGCATTTCTCTTCGCTGCTTCATAGAACTGTATGTAAAACGATTCAGCAGTAATGAGTGGTCATATCCTATGGGGGGATATTGATGATCAATTGTAAATGCCAGAAATTTTAGGAAACGTCTTTGAATGCCTTCAATATTGTTAATATGTATATCGTAATGGGGATTCCATATGAAGCTCGCGTTATATTGAAAAATGTCCTGCTTTTTAAGGAAATTTTGATCATACCAGTTTTAAATCCATTATATCTTGGAAAATATGCCTACTATGTAAACAATATTTTAGACGCCCATAAAGAACGGCATTTTTGGTACGGGAAAATTTTTTCATAATTTTTTTGTTCTAAAATTCTGCGGTTATTCTCAAAAACGTGACGTCATGTTTATTCGGTTATTTATCAATGTATTTAAAAATTTTTTGTTAAAACAGTTCATTATATAAAATGTAAGCATTTTCAGAGAAAATAATTGGTATATATCAAATATTAATTTACAGTTCCTCGTACGGTCACCAGTTCAGGTGCCGGCACTCGATCGGCGAAATTAAGCAACATCGGTCGGGTCCAGCGCATGGATGGGTGAGTTCTCGCTCAGGTACGTCAGTCTATGTCATGAGCTGTAATAGCCTTGACTGGACTGAGACGGCTTGGCGAGAAAATAGAAACGATGGACTGATAACTTCACCAAGGAGTTCCTTATCAAGCAGACTGAAAGTCTAGTAAGGACATGTCTGGATAAGGAGCCCTAAGGTACAAAGAAGGAGTACTACAATAGACCTCTACTGGTCACAGTAGGCAAGGCCAATCGCCAGCTCCTCTAGCTAAAATCTAAATCTAAATATTAATTTAGTTATCACGCATAATAGATAATATACTTGCCATGATATTATCCTTTACGCTTGATAACTAAATTAATATTTGACATATACCAATTATTTTTTCTGAAAATGCTTGCATTTTATATAATTAACTATTTTAATAAAAAAAAATTAAATACATTGATAAATAACCGAATAAACATGACATCACGTTTTTGAGAATGACTGCAAAATTTTAAAATAAAAATTATGAAAAAATTTTCTCGTACAAAAAATGACGTACTTTATGGATGTCTAAAATAATATTTACATAGTAGGCATATTTTCCAAGATATAATGGATTTAAAGCTGGTATGGTCAAAATTTCCTTAAAAAGTAGGACATTTTTCAATATAACTCAGCAGAACTTCAAAAGTGTCCAATGTACATTATTCAAATGTCAGTGATTAATTTAGAATAGACTCATAATAAACACATAATTTTTTTCTGCTCCTCCGTTTCTGAGATATTCGCGGTTAAAGTGAGGGGTCAATACATTTGAATCGTATATTAGTATTGTTAAAAATAGTAGCAATCTTAACAACTTCAAACATAATTTGCTGGCGTATCTGAGGTCCTAGTCCAGGTATGTTGTCACCATTTGTTTAAGGCACGCATTAAAGGTAATAATAACCAGCCAGCCAAATATCAAAGACAGCACTATTACCCGCCGATAAGGTACTACAGAGCCGTATTTAAAATTTTTGCATATTAGGATGAACGAAATAATACTAGAGATTTAAAAATCGTATTTTCGGTAGAAGCTTAATGACGTTTCTGGTAAATTATAAAATAATCTTACTCTGTTTTGCATCAAGATAGGAATATCTAATGCATCGGTGGACGAATTAGAGTTAGAAAATTAAAAGAGGCGTGTTTTCGTTTATTTCTTATCTTAATCATACCAGAACATATTTTACATGAGAGTAATGATGTTTTATCTATTAAATGATACATTATATTTATCATTTAATATAGTCTAGAAAAATTCAACATGCCCTAGTCTCCGTACATATTAGTCCAGTTGGCAGCTTTGAGTTTTTTATGTACCGTAAAAATATGGTGTGAACTATACATATTTTTCCATTAACTCTTTTAAAGTTGTATAGCGGATAGTTAAATGCCCTATATTACCGCCCTCAAATTTTTTCACGAAAGTTTTAATTTTTTTTTAAACTTGCTTTTAGAGAGTTATGGTTTATTTCTAATTTATTTTCAGTTTGGGCTTTCTCGTGTTTTGATAGAAAATTACTCAGGTGTAATGTTACTACAAGATATGTCTGACTTACTGTTTGTGTGAAATTCTCAAACCTTATGCCAAATAATTGTTTGTGGTAGGTAGATGAAAACATAACTCGAAAATGAAATGTTGTAATTTTAGATGTAAACTCGGTAGTTCATAGACTTTTTCTCTAAAGATGTTTATACTAGATGCTTTCTATTCTTTTTGATGTTGCACTACTCCTTAGTAGGAATGTTAAAAACACACAGCACACTTGTAAAGTTTGATTTGATCTATACAATAACTTAATCTATAAGTCTCACTTAATAAAAAGTTGATCTGTCTATTCGAAGTACCAATGTTAAATGTAACAATGCACACTGGTTTTAAATTGACTTATTTAGTAAGTACTTTGATATAAAAAACTAACGTACAGGGTGTCTGTTTTAAGTGTGTCACTCTATATATCTCCCACCGTTGCTGTTTAATATATCAAAATGATTTCATGCCAGGCACGTAGCTCACTAGAAGTGGTAAAATGAAATTTTCAATCCAAAGCCTATTTTGCGACTTACAGGCAAATACAAGCGCAACACTTGTAACTGCTATTTGACTAGATATTAGAAAAAGATTTAGACCAAATGAGGTGAATAAAACTTCACAATTTTCTACATTCTCTATATTTTGAAGTACACTCCTGTATTCTAAAAAATGTTTTGCAATTTAAAGTTGGTCGTTAGATAGATATTTTTACTCCATTTTTTATAATACCCCACAGTCAACCTTTATTTTCAAATCACCAAAAACGTAAGAAACAGAAGAAAAATTCGAAATAATTTATTTGTCTTGATCAGTTAAAAGACGACACTTGCACTCGTAAATCAGGGTCAGACTCACAAATGTTATTTTGTTTAAACCAGTCTTAAACAAATTGTAAATTTGTGTATTGTGATTTTTTAAATTAAAATGAAATGTGGTTACCGTGTATTATTACAAGTATTTGTGCAGGGTATTACTTATTCGAAAATATTTTTTTAGGATTATGATAGTCCGATTTCAAATGAAAAAGTGGAAGATGGCCAGTATGATGTAAACAATCACAATAATGGTCTTGATGTAATCGCAGACTTCAAAGTTCCTGAATTGCCTATTACAAAAAAGAGAAATCTTAAAACCAAAAGAACTCCATCAATTTCACCCATAGAATATAATCCAAATGAGCCCCGGCGCAGTGCAAGATTGTCTTTGAAAAGATTTGAAAATAACAACTCATTGGCAGAGTTGGATCTGTCCTTGGAATCTAGTTGCATTCAAAGAAATACTTTGAAGTCTAGTACAGTTCATAGTACAAGGCGTAGTGTAAGATTGTCCAAAAAAATAGTGGATCTACAGGGTGCTGAGAACAGTCAGAGCGAAGTTAGATCGAACAAAATAAAACCTAATTTGATTTCTGAAGATCCACCTGTAAAAAATGGGAGAAAAGAGACTTCCACAGTCGTTAGTAAAAGAAGAGCCATAACTGTAAAAGAGACACCTATTGGGAAAAGACTATTAAATAGTAATTTTAGGCAAGTCAGCTGCATGCATTTGGAATATGTTTGTATTTATTTATTTATTTCTACAGAAAAGATAGTCCAGCAACCTCCCACACTAAACATGTTTTGGATGTGCTGAATAATGGGAGCTTAAAACAGTTAGAAAAACTGCATTCTATAGGGCCAAAAACAGCTCAGCAGGTATTACTGTTCAGGTAGGTAATCATATTTTAACATACATGCATGCAAGTTACGAAACATTAAAAAAAGAATGTACAAAAAAAAATAGTGCATAACATACTGATGAGCATTTCACCAATTGGACTGGTATCATCTGGAGATAATTAAAATGATAATGACAAATGAGTACAGTAGTGTCGCGATATTCCGGATCAATTAAAACCAAGCTAATCCGGATTATCAAAACATTTTAAATTCAGCTTTTAAAATTGCAAAAAAATAAATAAAAGGCTGTATTTAACAAAAGTAAGCGCTGTACTTATATAAAAAACAAGACAACTTTCTTCTACATTAATTTCATCGGCTTCGTTAGAATTGTGTGGTATTCTCTTTTATAATTTTCGGCACCGACTGAAAAAAGTGAATTTACTCTGATGATTTATGTGCATGTGCTGTTGTTTTTCAAAAGCAATTTCCTTGAGATTTTGTAGCATTATAATCTTTTAAAGGTATGTTATTTTCTGTAGCCCACTGTAAAGCAAGATTTAAGCTTTTGACAACATCTTCGTTTTTAACTCTACCGGAGTGGCAATTTACATCACATCATTATCAGTCAGCACTATCATTTGCATGAGTTAAATTTTCTTGTTCAGTCATTTTGTCATCACTATCAATCCAATCAATAGCTTCACCGGCATCTATGTTTTCTGCTAGTATCTTTTGTTGCATAGCACATAAAGGGATCAAATCTTAGGGGTCATCTTCTAAGTCATTCTCATTTTTTGTTTTAAAATCGTTTTCCAGAATTTTTCTAAGGAACTGGCTGTTTTATCATATTTTAAGTTTAGCTCTTAAGACACTTTACAAGCTCAAAGAAGAGTCACCTGAATGTATACGGATTACAGAATCAAGTAAAATCCGGATTACAGAGTACTTCAAGAGGACAAGAAGGCAATCCGGATTATAGAAGCATCCGGATTAACGCGGGATCGGATTATCGCGGCACTACTGTATTAGTATAATGTATTGCGACTATTATTAGTCCACAGTACATCACCATTTTTTATTAATGATTACTAACAGCCTGAATCTTTGTGAGTAGCTTCGTTTTGATGAGACGCCCAACTTCTCTCTGCGAAAATTCTTGACAGTGGTAACTAATAAAGTGCGTAGGCGTAAAACATGTTGATTAGGTGATTGTCCAAATTTTGTCATTAACAGTTAATTTTTTAATTAAGTCTTGAGATAAGATAATTTGATAAAAAGCTCAAAAAAACGTTTGTCTTACAAAATGGATAGTTTGACAAAAACGTCCCCCTTTCCCAACGTGTCCAAATAACGAGGTCATAAAAATTATTAGTAATCAGCTGATTTTTTTACTGTTGCTTAGTAAGTGCTTGTATAATTAAATGGCCACATTGTCTTACAAATTAAGTGGTATGATTTCCCAGTCCTACCCTCGAAAATTGTCAGTTTCACGGTAACACTTTTCTCATTACTAACTGTAGGACAAAAATAACACATGATAGCTTAGTGTATTCTCTGCCCAAATAAATCAGTGTTCTACGAAAAAATGGGTATGTATCGCTAGTCTGACAAAAATTATTAAAAATAAGCTGACCATTATACTCTTCGCATTTTTATCGTAAATAAAAAAATATTTGCGAATAGTATAATAATGTTAGTTTGTATTAGTGAGTGATGGCCTTGCCCAACTGCGAGATGAATGAGAGCCGCCAAGGCTTAGTCTATAATCTTATCGCATTTGTGACAAATTTATTGGTGTTAAATTAATAAGCATTTAGGGACTTACTGTCCAATTAGCCGGTTTTGCAATGTAGTAACATACAATAGTATGGAACTGAGCCATCTGAAAAACGCCTGTAAAAAGAGACCTATACCACTCGAGGACCTACGAAAACTGAAAATGGTTTCCCATAGAAAATCACCTGTCGCATTCGAATTTTGAGGTCGCGTTAATATTTGGAATTGCGAACACTCCCTAAAAATCAATTTTACCCCAAAATCAAAATATCGAAAATACACATTTTTTAATATTTCTCAAGTCATATCTTCGTTATTAAAAAAGTTATCAAACTTAATTTTTTTTGTTAAATGATCGTTAGTATCTGGCTACACCACTGGTGCTGTTATATTGTTTTCCGTTGTTTCCCGTCTTGAAGTTAATTACAAGTTTGTAAGACGTTGCCATTGTTGTGTAGTGATATTTTGTGTCATCGAGGAACAATTGTTATTTGTTGAAATTTAAAAAGAAGTCAACAACAAAATTTCGCCAAAAATACCATAATTGTTTTTAGTGCATAAATTGTGTCTCTAATTTCAGTGTAGAAAAAGTTATAGTAAGTTAAACTCAAACATCTCTTGCGCCCTGCCCTCTCTGTTTTTCTTGCCATATCAAACGCTTAGCACTACACGTTTATTGTAAGCATGGTAACTCAAGAACGAAAAGTCCGATTGTATTGAAATTTGGACAGTTAATGTAAGTTACAGGAAAAACTCATTGTTTTTTAACAAAATTGATCAATAGACAAACAAGTTGTCAATTATTTAAATAAAAAAAAAGATTGTTTTATAATTTTTTATCAATATAGGTACCGTAAAGTGGGGTAATTTCGATAAAAATTGCAAGTTTTTTCAGGAAAACTATCCAAAATCTTTTTTAAAAATTCTGGAAAAATTAATATATCTTAAGTGATCTTTTAGCTACATCCCTAGTAGCACCAATGTTGCACCAATATATAATCCATATAAGACCAATATATGAATATAGGACGAATATTCATATATTGGTCCTATATGGATTATATATTGGTCCAATATGTTGTGCTACTAGGGATGTTTACAAAAAATAAAATCTCCACAACTCTTATTTTAAAATAAATTTTTGTTTAAATAATGATCGAATTTACCCAGAAATTGGGGTAAATTGGATGATGCATATGTTTTTATGAAATATCGACTTTAAGCCGAACACAGGTAAAGTCGACCACTAACTCTGTTTTTTAAAAATTATAATCGTTATAAATTTGAGAAAAAAACTGGAGGGAAAGAAATTAGTAAAAAAAATAAATTTTATTCTGGAAGAAAACTAACTATAGAGAATATAGAAGTAGATGTGATAAAACACCTTATAAAAATTATCAAACATCATAATTATTATTCTAAATCATTCCTATCTATAATTTAAAGAAAAATAAACCTTCCCCTGTTTTGCCCATTAGTTTTTCGATATTTTCTTTTGAAACAAAATGTTCATCCTTTACGGCCGGAAATATAAAATAAATTTGTTTAAATTTAATGAAGTTTTCTTTCTTAAAAAGTTTTTAATCATTTCATTATTAACAAGGTCCACTATTTGGCCAACATGGAGTCGATCCCTTTTTCCTGAGGGAAATTTTAATGAATTTCACTATGTTGGAAGGTCCATCATCAAGTTCTTCATCACTGTCCAAATCCTCTATTTCCTCCATTTCATCTTCTACACTTACCAAAACGTTTACCTCGAAATATCCGGATGGCCCCATGTTGTTTTTGTAATTTCTTACCACGGTCGATTTTTCCCCAGTAAATTGTAATTTTGCGTAGATCTGGCAACAGCGCCCACAATTTTCACCTAATTCAGTCCAATTTTTTTTCTAGCATAACAAATAAATCCTTTTAAAAACATTGTACACTTTGCCTCCCTAGCAGTTATCCTGTTGGATCGGTAGTTTGTTGTCGCACGTTAGAAAAACGACGATGAACAACGGTCAGCTGTTATAACAAACCTAACACATTGTAACGCAATGAAACATATATTACTGTGGTAAAAAGTTTTCTGTATTATTTTTCTTTGATCCTACGAAAGCACGAGGTTTAGTCCTCCGCACAACAGATTGTGCTGCCATTTTAATATAAAATTGTCTATGTGATCGAAATTACCCCGCTTTACGGTACCACTTTTTTGTAGGACAGTAGTAAAATCTTGTTCTACACTTTATTCCAAAAAGAAAAAAGGAGAAAATTAGGTTGTTAGTAATGAAAAAAGTTTACAGTGAAACCGACAATTTCCGAACGTAGGACTGGGAAAGCATACCATTTAATTTGTAGGAGAATGTGGCCATTTAATTATACAAACATTTACTAGGCAACAGTAACAAAATCAGATGATTAGTAATAATTTTTTTAAGACCTTGTTATTTGGACGTGTTGGGAGAGGGGGACTTTCTGTCAAACCGTCCATTTTATAGGAGAAACGTTTTTTCGAGTTTTTTATCAAATTATCTCAAGATTTAACTAAAAAACTATTATATATATATAATAATAAAATTTGGACAGTCACTCAATCAACATGTTTTATGCCTATGCACTTTATTAGCTACCACTATCGACAATTTTCGAAGCTATTCATGAAAACTCAACCTGTTAGTAATCATTAATAAAAAAACGGCGCTGTACTGTGGACTATATATGGAATAATCTTAATAAACCTGCAAACGGTATAATGTTTACATCTAGTAGAATTAGATCTAATAATATAATAATAATTTCTTGGGAATAAAGTTAAAGTTAAAAAAATATATACAGTGTGTCCCACTTTTCACGGTAACACCTACGTAGATCAGTTATTAATAAATCGATTTGTTTTAAACTTGGTTAAGTTATACACCTCTTGAAGGGAACTAAAAGAGCATATACCTATTTCATTTATTCCATAGACGTGCGGACTAAGGGGGTGAAAATGGGGTAAATTTTCAAGTAAATTGTATTAGGGATTTTTTTAAGATTACTCCTAACTCATAGGGCATCCTTTAAAACCCCTTTGTGCCAAATTTTGTTAAAATATCTCTAGTAGTTTCAGAGGTACAAACAGGTACATATGAATGGCCCATAGGTTATGCAACGGATTACGCTAATTCCAACAAAGTGGTGCAGCGCATTAAGAAATTGATCAGAATATTAAATCGGTTTTAAATTAACATAAAATAAAACTTCTTAGATTTTTAGCACTAAAGATATGTTTTTAATTAAGTGTTCTATTATTTAGTTAATTAATGTAATACACAAACTAAACAAAAAAAATACATATTTAAATGGTTAATAGCAAAATGATTTAAATAAATACTTAATAACATGACTAAATGTTTGTTATTTCTACTAAGCCACTATTTAATCTAATACACTTTTCTACTATTTTTCTTTTATGATTTAGAACTCTGCGTAATTCTACTGGTGTCACCTCTCGACAAGTTTGTATAATCTCACATAATTCTTGTCTGTTTCTCAGACGGGTTTTGTAAACGCGGTTTTTAATTACTCCCCAAAAATAAAAGTCCATTGGCGTGATATCTGGGGACCGCAGGGGCCACTCATGTAATGGACTGTTCCTTCCAATCCACATTTAAGGAAAATTAAGGTTTAGCCGATTTCTAACAACAATTGAATTGTGAGCCGGCACCCCATCTAACTGGAAAATTAAATTTACCATTTGCAATAGTGGAAGGTCCATTAAAAATCCATCAAGATAATTATTTTAGAGATTGAGAAAAGTTTCGGTATTTAAATTTCCAAAAAAACGGGACCCAAAATTTTATTTTCCATATGCCACATCAGACATTGACTTTGACTACGTATTGGTCCTTACAATTTATTACCTAATGTGGGTTTTCAGCTGCCCAATAACAAGTGTTCTGTGATGACACAACCCCATTAGTTGAAAATGTGGCTTCGTCAGTGAAGATGATGTTTTTAATGAAATTCTGATCGTTCAAATATTCCCCTTCTAACCACAAACAATATTCTAGCCTTCTTTCCTCATCACCATCTTTTAGTGTGTAAAAATTTTGTCTTGAAAGCTTTTAGTGTGGTTTTTCTTAAACAATGCCAAACTTTATTTTTACTAACGTTTAAAATGCGAGCAACTGAGAGAATACTAGATGTTGGGTTATTTCTGAATGCCGCTATGATTCGTGGATCGTCAGCATATCTATTATTTAATATTTGATTTTGTCTATGCTTCTTAATACAACCAGTCTCGTTAAAAAGTCTATTAATACTACATGCAGTTTTTGCTGCTATGGGATTTCTTCGATCTGGATGTCTTGCATTGAAAATTCTGGCTGCTCTCCTATATGAAATTATATTTTCACCCACTATCCGAATTAATTCGACTTTATCAGCTACAGAAAGATATTCCATTTTGAATAAGAAACTGAATATTTTCTTACTTTTTATTGGGTATTTTGCCACTGAAAAATATTTAAAAATTTTAATGAAAAAACCTCTGCGCCAAACGGATTAGACAGAGGTTGGTTCTTGAGTACTTGACTGTTTCAAAAAGTCTCACACCTAAAAATATATAAACTAGAACAATGTTATGAACTAAAAACTGAAAATCAAAGCTATAGGTAGTTAACGTTTCGGAAGAGAATCTACTTCCGTTCTCAAAACTTTTTTGGCCGTCAACCATGACAGTTCTTTGTTTATGTATTTCCATAGTCACGTGAGACATTAAATTATATTTATCTTATTTTTATTTACTTCGTCTCTAAGGATGGGCAACCAACTAGTACAAAAATCTATTGAATAATTAGAAACGCATCTATCCTCGTTTAATAAAATAATCGCGGATTCTTTAAGTTTTCTTTTAGTTCCGTTGCTCTCTTTTTCCAAAATCTTCGCCGAGTCCCATTTAATTCTATGATTATTATCCCACGCGTGTTTACAAATTTTGGATTTTTCAAATTCTCCCCTTCTAGCGTAATTTCTATGTTCACCAAGCCTTACGTTGAAAGGTCTAGATGATTCACCTACGTAATGTTTTCCGCACTCACACGGAACACTATAAATACAATTTTTTGAACTTTGAACAATATTTGTGAACACGCATGGGATAATAATCATAGAATTAAATGGGACTCGGCGAAGATTTTGGAAAAAGAGCAACGGAACTAAAAGAAAACTTAAAGAATCCGCGATTATTTTATTAAACGAGGATAGATGCGTTTCTAATTATTCAATAGATTTTTGTACTAGTTGGTTGCCCATCCTTAGAGACGAAGTAAGTAAAAATAAGATAAATATAATTTAATGTCACACGTGACTATGGAAATACATAAACAAAGAACTGTCATGGTTGACGGCCAAAAAAGTTTTGAGAACGGAAGTAGATTCTCTTCCGAAACGTTAACTACCTATAGCTTTGATTTTCAGTTTTTAGTTCATAACATTGTTCTAGTTTATATATTTTTAGGTGTGAGACTTTTTGAAACAGTCAAGTACTCAAGAACCAACCTCTGTCTGATCCGTTTGGCGCAGAGGTTTTTTCATTAAAATTTTTAAATATTTTTCAGTGGCAAAATACCCAATAAAAAGTAAGAAAATCTGAATATGCCACAAATAAACAATTACAGACAATATAAGAAACTGAATAATTTAAACAACAACTAATGACACAAGTAAACTGTATAGAGCCCATATAAATAGGTAGAATTTTCTTAGCGTTTTTGGAGAGTACGAAGATATTTTGGATTATTACTTCAAATTTGTAGCAAAAAATGTGAAATAACTTTGTTTCTAGATTCGCCTCGTTCCGAGTTAAAGGCCATTAATTTTTAACAAAACGTCATATGTACCTGTTTATAACTCTAAAACTACTAGAGATATTTTAACAAAATTTGGCACAAAGGGATTTTAAAGGATGCCCTGAGATGGTGCTAATCCTTAAAAAAAAAAATCCCTAATACAATTTACCTGAAAATTTACCCTATTTTCACCCCATTAGTCTGCACGTCTGTGGAATAAATTAAATAGGTATATGAGTTTTTAGTTACCTTCAAGAGGTGTTTGACTTAACCAAGTTTAAAATAAATCGATTTATTAGTAATTGAGCTACGTAGGTGTTACCATGAAAAGTGGGGCACGTTGTATAGTCCAATGCATTTAGATTTTTGTTTCGGAAATTTTCTGATTTCGCTGAAAATTTGGTGGACTTATGCTATGTGTAATTTGTTTTATTTAACAAATTATACGCATAAATACCATATTTTTAACAATAACTTTGTTTGACTTTCTCCGAAAATAATAAGAGGAGAAAATGAAAGAAGAGATAATTTTACATAAAAATATTTCTATCATTTTTTTTATTTGAGCAAAACTATTGTAGCAGTAACGCTTGGAACTAAGGTCAGCGCTAAGGTACTCGAACGCTCTACGACAGTGCAGGTGCGTGTGCACTGCACAAAAAGTGTTATAATTTTTATTCGACAAGACCAAATGACAAAAACTAAAACACGCTTTAAAGTAATTTGTGTATATACATGTTTCTCAAAAAGCATTTTTAAATTAGTAAACTTGCCCAATAGAAAATTGTTGCTTATTTTAGTTACAGTTTTCTAAAATACAGCCTTCTGAAAAATTAATTTCTTCCTGTCCTACATTAAATTTCAAATGGCGTTGACATCGTTAATAAACAGACCCTGGTGCAAAAATAGTTATGCCAGAGACAGCCTTCACACAAGACAAATATAATGTTTTGAATCGAGAATCTTATGATTCACATACGCAAATGAATACATTATTTATAGGAAACAGATACTTTTGCGGTAAGAAATAAAAAGTATGGCATAAAACTCATAAAATAATAAATAAATAGGGAAGCAGTCTGAGGAAAATTACGAAGATTAGACACCCCAACAACCCCTTGCATAATCCCTCTAACAACCTTCTATATCAGAAAACCCATATTGAACCTATCCTCTCCCGATTCAAAAGACTATCACAAAAATTCGCCAATAATTCACTTAACATCGAAATTATAAATCCTTTAATTCACCAAACCAATTCCAACATCCCTCCTAAAAGAATATTCCCTACATAATCAATCTACGAATCCCTTATATTGCTACGCAGTGACTAATAGTATTAATTAAATTTGTCAATACACAATCATCTACTTGTCTATAATATGTAATTCTTTATTTGTAAGACTATAACCACAAGGTTATATTTGTTGTAACAAATGATTGTAAAATAATGTATTGTACATATGCTGGAAGACCTCGGTCGTTATCCAGTTGGAATTTCCAATAAAGCTTTATAATACTACTACTAATAAATAAATAATTTATTATTAGATATTTAGAGAAATTATTTATTTGGTATAGTTGAGCAAGTAGATGTAAGAGATGTAACTGGTGGATAAAAAACACCAGACTTCGGCCACACATTATATATACCTGCAGCGTCGGTCTGATTGTCTAACCGAAAACAAAAAACTTGACACTTTAACCAGCATATGCCACTTTAACTTTTTGTATCGGTTAGGGAAATGTAAACATATCCTATATGTTTCTTCCCAACTATATTAAACAATTCTTAATTTAAAATATTATTTTTATCTGGGCACATAATATAAGGCATTATATTTAAAAAAATATAAGAATTTTCGAGACCACAAAGACACCACCACTCTTGTCTCTCTATTTCTACTTTTTTTATGACAGCAAATAGGGTTCGACAAACAATAATAATAGTAAAAGAAACCGCAAATTTTATTTTATATTTCGCAGAACACAGAAGGAATATCAAATGTTAAAATTCTCTCTATAAATAAGAAATCAGCAGATCTGAACAAAAAAACTCCGGGCCCTGGGGAAACACCTCTGAACCCCCCCCCTCGTCTGACCTGAACATATCCCTCCTAAAAAGAATATTCCCTACACAATCAATCTACGAATCCCTTATATTGCTATGTAGTGATTAATATTATTAATTTAATTTGTTAAAACACATAATTATACTTATATATAATATGTAATTTTTTTCTTTCTTTTTGTAAGACAGGTATTATATTTGTTATAAAAATCAATATGATTGTAAAATAATGTATTGTACATAACCTGGAAGACCTCGGTCGTTAGCCAATTGGAATTTCCAATAAAGCTGTATACTACTACTATTTTGCAGAAGACTTTAAACATACAGAAAGCACTTGAAATATAAAAGGGTCCAACAATTATTATTTTATTACACAATGACCAATGGCATGTGAGCGTGTTTTATATGCACATATGCATTATAGAGTCAACACTACAGACTTGTCAGTACATTTTCAGTTTCTGATAGAAGTAAATGTGTCGTTTTCTGGAACTGCGGTTTAAGGGTGTAGAATTTTTCTATGAAAAAATATTTTCGTGGACACGCAAATAGAATATTTTATAACATGTTTCATCTGAACGTCATAAAAACTAAAATGTAGAGCGAGATGAGATGTGCACATGAATGCAGAATTTTCAAATTTAGATCAGCCATTTTGAGTTCGACATTTTGAATTTTTTGAATTATATCAAAATTGTAATTAGCTATCTCAAGAGCTTCTGTTTGAATTTTTTTATTAATATTATCACTCGAATTGTTGTCGTTATTAGTTTAAAATTAAAAAAATATATATATTGTTTTCTTTTGAGCTGTTTCAAAATATATATCAATTTGCACGCTTTCTTACTATGTAAACTTTTAAGTTGGTAATTCTCACAGTACATTGCAGAAGGTTTCATTTAAATTGATGAAGTTCAAAGTATTTCCATAATAACGCACCTTTTTCATCTAAATGCACTGAACTAAGAGGAATTATCGCAAAGAATTGAAGCAGCAAAATTATCAATGTTTTTTTTACAGGGAGATCAATGGACCATTGACCAAAATATCTGACCTTTCTCAAATACCAGGATGGCATGGAAAAAAATTTACAAACTTTTCTGAAGGAAATCTTTTAAAAAGGGAATTAATTTAATTTAATTTATAATTTATTTTATTCTTGTTATGATTGTTAGAGCAAATCTATATATTTATATTGAACGTTGCTAAACTCATCCTAAAACATGTACAAATTTCTTATTTATGATGATAATGTTACAATTAGTATGACCAAATATTTTAACTATATAATAATGATTAATTGTATATACGAAGAGTTTGTAATAAATTGCAAAAAATTGACAAGTGATTCATTGTCGAAAAGTAAGGTAGGTTCTTCATATAAAATTTTTCAAAATAGATCTCGGTCTTCGACTGCATCCCATTAAAAGGGTGTGCCAAGAAACGATTTTTAATTATTACACCAAAATAACAAACTGAAAAAAATCAAATTATATGTCTAGGTACGTGTAATTTTTTTCTCAAAAATGATTGATATGAATTAGAATTTTTTAAAGAAATACAAAAAGTTTCTACATTAATCAGAAAATTCAATGCAATTATTTTATTGAAAAATAAATTAACATTCAAAAAGATATTTCTAGTGGAAGTTGTTAATTTCACTCATTGATAAAAATATAGGAAAGGATTATCTGTCCTTTTATTAGTAAAATAAATGTGCTAAAGTTTTTTTTCTCTTTATATTTTGAGGTAAAAATTAAAACTCGTTTTTTGACAAAACCGCAATTAAATTAAGAAGGATGTAGTTGCACAGGTTTTATTAGGATTAGATTAGAAAGGCAGCGGACTTCAAAGTGGGTCGGGTTCGAAGGCGGACGGGTATTTGGTAGCTCCTACAAAATCTTGAATAAAGTCTGTTAAAACTGTGAGAAATCATGCGAATTTGTGTTGAATTAAAACGTGGACAATTCTACATTGTTTCTCCCCGGGCCCGATGTTTTTTGAGGGCGCCCGGATTGTACCCGAAGTTGGAGATTTGCATTAGGTAAAACGAAAAACGAGTAACGCCATGTGATGTAAATAATAATGAGTTCCAAATGATTTGTATTGTTTATCATGAGGTAAATATGAAATTGTTAGTCAATTATAAGGAATATCACCCCGCTTTTCAAAATTTCGATCGCAATATATTTAGTCTTAAGGAATACTTCCCCCGCTCTTCGAAATTTATATTGAAGATTGGTGGGAGTCGTATGTTACTACCCCCTCGGGCCTCGATTTTCTCTCGGCGGCCCTGCATACAGTTTATATTTGACTAAATTATATTAGTTGAACATAGCATCACAAAAGCGTATATAAACAACTTGAAAAGGGGACAAAACATCTGACAAGATAATATAAACTAGGTATTTACCTTACTGGCAAATTTAAATTCCACATCATTGAACGCCAGGGGTTTTAGGCCTCACAAGGCTCGTTTTCATGTAAAAGTGATACTGTGGTTACAAGAGGTCAATCGAAATATCGCAGCGACAGAGAGAAGGGCAGAGATTGAACCGATGCAGGTGTTCCGAAAGGAGATCAAGTAATATTAAAACCACAAAAAATAAAATACTGTTCACAAGAAATATCCCCTTAGAAAGAATTTTAAATAGTGTTAAAAGGAAGGTTAACTACCTAAATGATCAATAGAAACAACTTCTTCAAAGGAGGTCCACCAAAACGAACTAATTGTGTTTCTAAATAATCCCTATACTAAATTAAAATACATCATGACAAATTTCATACGTTGCTCATTGGTTTAGAATTAGTTAGTGAGTAGTTAAATGTCCATTTTTTCTTTTTGTGTAGTGATGCCCTTAGACAAAAAGTAAAAGGTTAAGCATCAGCAGAAGGGGATTCATCAAACTCTTCGTCAGATGTCTCAATAATGACATACTCTTGATCTAAGAGCTCCACTTAATACTTGTTAAATTTTCGAACTTTAGTAACGATTTTTTTGTTTTTTATGTTTCATTTTAGCAAAAATAATTCAATTTTGATGAAGTTTTGCAAAAGCATGCCTTTTTATGTCTTAAATAAGCACAATTTTTTTATATAAAAAAAAGTTTTTAGATATTCAGTTTTTTCAGTCAAAAACTTTTTTTTTCAAAAATAAAGTCTGTGGTGAATAATCATTGTACAGAGTTCTTCCGGTGCTTATTTTTTTTGTTATTACATGTACTTTTTGATACAATAATAAAAAATTAATAGTCACTATTTAACAACACGCTCAAAAATTGAAAAAACTCAAAAATGACTTTTGCAACCATGAATTTTTCAGTAAATGTTGATATAATTTGTTTCAATTTTTAAGAAAATTGAAAAACTGGTTATACCATTCAACTGTACGGAAAAAGAACAAAAGAAACTATTTTTCATTGTTTGACCCGAAACTTAACTTTTTTACAGTAATGTTATAAACATTAAATTGGAATAATAAAGCTTCACATAAGTAAGCAAAATAGTATATTAAAGTATAAGTGGATATTAAGGTCTTTAAAACGCGCGATTTTTCGAGCACGACGGCGCAGTCGTGGAAATTTAAAATAAAAAATAAAAAAAAGTATTTTTCACATTTTTCTCGGAAGTTTTCGGGTTATGTTAAATAGTAACCACTACAAAAGTTACAGATTTTTTCATGATCTACAACTTTTGTATTGGATAATTTTTTATTCTAAGAAAAAAAATTATTATTTTGCTTAATTATATGCTTTGCAATTTAATGTTTATAGCATTACTGTAAAAAAATTAAGTTTTGGGTCAAACAATGAAAAATAGTTTCTATTGTATTTTTTTCTGTACAATTGAATGGTGTAATCAGTTTTTCAATTTTCTTAAAAATTTAAACAAATTATCAACAATTACTGAAAAATTCAAGTCATTTTTGAGTTTTTTGATTTTTGATCGTGTTAAATAGGGACTATTATTTTTTATTGTTGTATCAAAAAGTACATGTAAAAACAAAAAAAATGAGCACTGGAAGAACTCTGTACTTCTTAATTTTTTTATATAAAACAATTAGTGCTTATTTAAGATATAAAAAGGCATGCTTTCGCAAAATTTCATCAAAATTGAATTCTTTTTGCGAAAATGAAACATATAAAACAATATTATGTTTTCGCATTTTTCTCGGAAATTTTGAGGTTATGGTAAAAAGTGACTTACGAAAGTTGTAGATTTTTTTTATGATCTACAACTTTTCTGTAGGACATTCTTTGATAGAACGTCAAGTTTCGCCGGAAAATGCAATAATATATTTTGCACCCCCTTCCAACCCCCCAAATTAACTCTATACTACCCTCGGTCTTGCGTTTTATTTTACGTTCATTATAAGCCCCTTTACCGTTTCCAACGATAAAAGCCCTGTCTACAATTAGCAAACACTCTAAATTTAATTTGCCTGCACTAATATTTAGAATGGATTCTAAAAATCCTCCATTAATTTTCCATACAGTTCTAGTATTTCTAGTAAAGTCTACAAGTCATCGCCTACACTAGTACCTCAGAGATGGCGTGCATTCCAGGCTTTGCGGTCAGCAAAGCCTGGAATGCACGCCATCTCTGTTAATGTTGCCTAACCGTTGCTACTTAATTCCGGCTATTTCTCATGAGCGTATCAGCCTCCAGCCCCTAGGGGGCGGCGCAAGCGCGTAACAATACTATTTATACATATTCCCAGATATAACCAAGGCATATGATCACTGAAACGGTTTTTCAAAAAGAAAATTAAAATATCCTAAAAAAACTAAATCAATGGAATCTTTCAAGGAAGCGGAATGGTGCCATTGTTGTTCATCATCTACGATCGCTTTTCCACAAATCAAAATGTTGATCTAATTATGCCAATAACACAGATTTCATTATAAATGCAGAGCAGTTTCTGAATTGAAAGACAAAGTAGTCAGGCTACTAATAACCAGTTGATTCACTCAAAATAAATTAATACACAAAAAACATACTGCCTACTGTTTAATACAAAACAGGACTAAATTGGATACATCAAAAACTGATACAATAAAATATGAAATTGCGTCATTTAAAGAAAACACAAAAATCTTGGATGTTTACATAGATCACAGCTTGTGTTAGACCACACAAATTCAATAAACGATCAGCTAAACAATAAGAATAATTGTTAGATCCAAACTTTCTAGAAACCATAGATTTTGCAAATGTACAGTCTATGAGATGCATCTATAATATAGAACAAGATTTTGGAAAAACAGCCCAGAGTTAACGGTGTGGACATAGGGGTTACGCAGCTCCATTTTTTTGTAATTTTTTTTCTTGGTATTTTGATTTAGTTTTTTTCCCCTACGTCCACGCACGAATATACGCAGAAATGGCCTTTTTAGCACTTTTAAGTTAGGTTTTCTCATAATTATGATGGCGCAAAACGGCCAACGGCACGTCAAAAACCTTCAGAATCACCTATTTGGGTACCAAAAAAAGACTGTTTTTTGCAGGTCTCTGTAACAAATTGTACTTGGAAGATGAGTTTATGGTATGGTGGTATTTAATATAGTATTCGATAATCTAGATAAGCTGTTAAATTTTCAGCTTCATAAGTATATCCAATCCTTAAATATTCAATGTTAAAGATTGGGTTTCAGTACAAAGCATTTCGCCAACTCGTGACGTCATTCTGCATAAACACTACAGCTTTCATTCCGCGTAAAATTCACTAGAGGTCAAGAAATGCCCATCTTTCGTTTTTATCAAGCTGAATTTTCGATTTTGAATGTCGATACATCGCCGATCTTCCTCTTTCGATAGAGACATAGAACGAGCTTCCAATTGAAATTTTTATTTAGTTACAAATGTTTGAAAATTCCATGTTTTCAGCTCTTCGTGGCTAAAAGATAAAGTTCGAATCCTACCGGAAAAGAATTTTTTACTTTTTTTTTGCATTTTCGTCCTTAATCTGTTGCTCAGATATTGCTTATTAGGCCAATCAAAGTGGGAACATTTCTATAGGTAATTCCCACTAGAAAAAAAAAAACAGGGTTATCAGTACATGTGAAATATCAATTTTCAAATGAGTACATCCAAAACAAAATTGCAGAAAATGGTAGACGTACGAGAAAATGTGAAAAAATCGTTTTTTCTCGTTTATCTGCGAGTGTAACTTTTTCATCGAAAAAGTTTCCAGCAGTAGTTGTAGGTATTTAAAAACCCGACGCCCGTCGAATCAAAATCCGTTTGCTATATTTCTCGGAAATAAAAAAAAACATCAAAAAATTACATTTTTTAATTTTGCAATAATTAATTTATGGTATCAGCAACGTCAGGAGATATACAACATAATGTGCTTAAAAAGTGTTTGTAACCCGAATTCCGACGGATGAATAGTTTCCGAGAAATTCAATTGTTAATTTAAAAAATGATTTTAGTAACATTTGAATTCCCCAAAATGAGGCGGAGCGATTTTAATTGTGTAAAAAGCTTTCTACTCTTTAAGAGTTGTACTATCACTGATGTCAAAGCCGAAGTCAAATATTTCAATTAAGTTGCTTCAACAGGTTATTGAAAATGATGCATATTTATTTGGTATAAACAAATGTACTTAATAACTTTGTCAATTGTTCATTTATCTAAATGTAAAGTGGATATTCACGTAGGTGGCATTTTTATACGAATTAAAAAAAACTCGAGATAATTTTTTTTCAAAAAATTCCCAAGATCTTATTTTTTAACTTACAGCGCTGAGGTTTGCAGGTATTGCACTTGAATACTTCAACTTTCGATAGAAAAATATAAGCCGTCTTTTTTGATAATACAGTTCATGTTGAAGTGAGGCGCTCACACCAGCTACTTGAGCCAACGTGCGTGGCAGAGTGGGAGGAAAGCCTGCAGCAGCGGTGTCTCTCTATGTCGAAAAGTTGACTCGCACATTGAAAATCGTTCGCGCTTGGCTTGTAGTGTGCCTAAAAAAAACCTTTTGTGCAATACCTGCAAATCTCAGAGCTGTAAGTTAAATAATAAGGTCTCAGGAATTTTGCGAAAAAAAAAATAGCTCGAGTCCTGAAGATCGGAGGTAGTTCATTTTTCTTTTAAATTCGTATAAAAATGCCACCTATGCGAATATTATCTTTATATTTCGATACACGAACAATTGACAAATTTATTAAATACATTTGTTTATCAATTTATCCATAAAATAAAAAATTTGTTATTGCCAAGATATTTATATGATAAATTAACCTATGTTGGAGACAAACACGATTGCAATACTCGTATAATAAATGATTTTTATGTAAAAAGGAATCATTCATCAGTAACTAGCAAATTACTATTCTGTAAAGGTATTAAAGAATATAATAAATGACATAAAAAATTCCATATCTATTAACCATTTTTCAAATGAGTGTGTTAAATATGTAAGGACAATAACTATATAAAATGTGCAGTTATATTATGTTACAATGTTACGTTGTTATGTTATGGTAATGTTATCATGTTTACTGGGGTTTCATTGTATTAACTCTGCAATGCTTCTAATAAATGTTTTGATATAAATGATATTCTGTTTGTTCTAAAATTCTCTGTTGGAGAGCATGCCGAGAAGAGAGCCAGGCAAAGTGAGGCCAAGCAGCAATAACTACATAAAAAGTAATATTTGAATTTTATTTCCCAATTAGTTTTTGTAGAAAAAATTACATCATCAAAATGCAAATAAAGTACATTCCAGACATTAAAATTTAAGAAGACATTGGCTTCCAAAATAACAATATTCTCATTTCACATGTATTGTGACCTAGCTTAACACTCAACTTTTTTCATACTTATGAATCATGTTGGCGCTTGCTTTTATTATGACATTTATTATACTTTAACATTTTTTTTATTTGTTTCAAAATGCAAGGAAAATTAAGCTCAAAATCAAAAGTTATTAATACAGTTAGAGCTAGATCACAGGTTTTTAGAAGAAATATTAAACAAGAACGTGCCAGCACACCAGAAAGATGGTCAAGAAGAATTAGATCTTTGCCACCAGTACCCATTAATGTATTAGCGCGCCATATGAAAACTCGTAAAAAATACACTACTTACAAAAAAGAGAAAGTTCTTCCAATATCTGAAACATATAAGAGAAATGAGTAAGTTGGAAGTTGATTTTAATTACAAAAACATGTTGCCTAGTAATATTTAAAGTACTACATATTGGCTAAATTTAGTTACTTTCTTAACTAATCATCTAAGTATTTATAATATAATTAAAACTCAAAATTTTTAATACTAAATTAGGAAAATATATTCTGCTAAATAAAAGTTAATTCAGGAAAATAGTGGCATATTAGAAAATAATAGATAATAATTTCTTAACTAAAATGATTTTAAAATCTTTCAAATTAAAATTATTATATGTAATTAAAAACAAAATATTTAGAACTATTAGTAGTTTACCTTTGGCTGGAATCCTTCATTTAAAAATTTGATTGGAGTAGTTTTTATGGCACAGATATCTTAAAACTTTTGCAGCAAGATAAACGATATATTAAAACGATTTTAGTGAAATGTCTTTATTTAGTTCCATTTTAATCCCATTCTACATGCAGTGGAAAAAAATTAATGATTAATTTTTATAAAGCTACATGTTATACAGCCTTTTAAGGCAGTTTCTCACGTTGACTGTGTTATAGCCAAATGCTACAAATTAAAAAAAAATTTCAGACACTGGTTTAAAATTTTGTTAATAATTAATAATGTTCATTTTAAACAAAAAGCTATTGCCACTGTGGTATTTTCATATTACTCTGCAGTAGGCTTATGATATGACAGTTATTGATTACACAGGTCCACAAAATAAAATCGATGAAAGGTTCCTTTGACCAGACCAGGTGCATCATATGTTTTTGGGGTCGCTGAAACTGAATTCGAGACCCGTTTTGCCCCAACACTTCAGGTTTTTCTCCCAACCTCAAAAAATAGCTAAAAATGGTAAAACTCAACAACATAAACCTCGCAACCTAATCAAACTTCATAACTCCATATCCTCATGATCCAAAAATCCAAATACACAATAACCTATAACCTCAGAACCTATAACCTCAAAACCCATAACCCCAATACCCCATAATTGCAATATCCATAAACGGAGAGACTTCTCCTGAGGCTTAATCCCCGATGTTCAGAGAGTTGGACCAGATATTTGTTCCATCCCTATAACTCATAAATTTTGTAACCATAAAACTCTATAATTTCAATACCCAGTAAGGTAGAGATGTTCTTTATTGCAATTACCTACATTCAGGCATACTCAAAGAACAACGAGGTGGACGTAGCAGTTTTCTGTTCCCTTTGGGGTGCTTTATTAACGTCAGTCCCCTTGCCTCTCACTGTTCGGGGTGGTTGATTTACGTGAGTCCCCTCACCTCTCATAATTCTTAAATTAATTTAAAATTTTATTGGTCTTCACTCTTAGAGTGATAACGGGTTCGTTTGTTTGTGAATGATTTCCGTAGTGCCTTTCTCTTATGTTGGTTTGACGTATCTCTCTTCAAAGACCAGCAGTAGTCTGCCAAAAATGTGGGATGCCTAATGAATCTGAAGCTGCACTTTCTTCATTCGCATATTGAATACTTTCCTGAAAATTGAGGTAAGTTTAATGAGGAGCAGGGCAAAGGTTCCACCACGATTTACAAGACATTGAAAAGAGATATCAGGGTGTTTGGGATGGCCACCTGTTGGCAGACTACTGCTAGTCTTTGAAGAGAGACACGTCAAACCAATATAAGAGAAAGGCTCATTCACAAACAAACGAACCCGTTATCATTCTAAGAGCGAGGACCAATAAAACATCTATTTCCAAAAATTTTAAATTCATTTAAGAATCGAGAGAGGTGAAGGGACTCACGTAAATCAACCACTCCGAACAATGAGAGGCAAGGGGACTCAAATAAAGCACCCCAAAGGGAACAGAAAACTGCTACGTCCACCTCGTTGTTCTTGAGTATGCCTGAATGTAGGTAATTGCAATAAAGAACATCTCGACCTTACTGGGTATTGAAATTATAGAGTTTTATGGTTACAAAATTTATGAGTTATAGGGATGGAACAAATATCTGGTTCAACTCTCTAAACATCGGGGATTAAGTCTCCAGTGAAGTCTCTCCGTTTATGGATATTGCAATTATGGGGTTTTGGGGTTACGGGTTTTGAGGTTATAGGTTATTGTGTATTTGGATTTTTGGATCATGAGCATATGGAGTTATGAAGTTTGATTAGGTTGCGAGGTTGATGTTGTTGAGTTTTACCATTTTTAGCTATTTTTGAGGTTGGGAGAAAAACCTGACGTGATGGAGCAAAACGGGTCTCGGATTCAGTTTCAGCGACCCCAAAAACATATATGATGCACCTGGTCTGGCCAAAGGAACTTTTCATCGATTTTATTTTGTGGACCTGTGTTATTATTGACTTGTATCTGTCCAAAAGTTGTTATAAAGTTTTTCCTAATAAAAAGGCATTTTATTAGTAAACAGAACCCACAATACTACATTTGGCGACGAGTCGATGAAGTACATAAAAAGTTAAATTAGAGTTTGGACAATAATAATTAGTTTATCAAAGTTTTGCTAAAAATTTTATTATCTAACAAAGAAATAAAATGGCTGAGGCAAATATTAAGCATTTTAATTTTGACAAATTTATCCCTGAACAAGAAGAATGGGAATATTACATAGAAAGGTTTGAAGTAGAATTATTTATACATGGGCTTGTTGATACAACTAAACATGAAACCGAAAGACGAAATCTTCTTCTTGCTAAAGTAGGACCTGAACCTTTTAAAATAATAGTAGATCATTTTAAGCCGGATAAAGTAAATACAAAAACCTATAATGATGTAGTTTCAGTATTGACTCATTACTACGGAAAAAAAAGTTTTATATTTGCTGAGCGTGTTGCTTTTCGCTTACGAATGAGGAAGGAAGAAGGATCAATAATACAATTTATTAATGCATTACGAGGTTTAGCTGGAAATTGTCAATTCGGAAGTAACTTAAATGAACAATTAAGGGATCAATTAATAACAGGAATTAATAATTTACAATGGCAAGAATATTTAATTCGTGAACATCCAACAAATGACGCAACTTTGAAAGATGTGCAAGCTACAGCTTTAAAATTCGAAAAGGCATCAATTCATACAAAAAAACTTACATCTATTGTTAATATTCGAGGGGAGGTACAACATACATATCGTGTACAGAAAAACAGCAGACGGGAAAAAACTGAAACCGTGATCACATTAAATGCTGAGAAACAATGTTTATTTTGCGGTTACTCTCCTCATAAGAATAAGAAAGATTGCCCAGCTAATGGAAAATCATGCAACGCATGTGGGAAATTGAACCATTTCAAACGAGTTTGCATGACCTCTGGAAACGCGCACATAGAGAACACTCGACATATTCGGGGTGCTGCAAATAGTGGTCGTGAGTCTGATGGTAGTAATGGAAGTATCTCATCAACTAATACATCAAACATTTGTAACATACATCCATCTAGTAAGATCATGGTTAATGTAAGGATTGACAAGAAAGCTATCGAGATGCTTTATGATCCTGGAGCTGCTCATTCTCAGTAGTATGTAAGTCATTCTGGATAGATATTGGTAGACCTAGTCTTAAGAAAACACCAAATTTAATTGCATATACGAAGCTAGAAATTAAAACTCTTGGTATAGCGCAAGTCTGTGCAGAGGCTTTTGGAAAGAAAGAAATTATTTTTACCAGTATACGTAATTGAATCTGAGGATGTACCCTTGCTAGGATTAGACTGGTGTTTGGCTTTCAAACTACCCATGCCACCAGGGTCTAGATTATGTCATACAAAACTTACAACTAGTGATAAATATAAGCAAGAAATAAATAAGGGATATCAACAATTAGTTAACATTTCTAATGACAGCAGTTTAGAAACCGATGATAAACATAAAATAATGCGATTTTTTGAAGACTACAAAGAATTATTTAATGACAACATTGGTATCATTAGGGATCATACAGCATGAATACATATTTCTAATGAAGTATCACCAAAAGCATTTAGGCCCAGATCCGTCCCAATTGCTTTACAAGATCAAGTTTCTGCTGAACTTGAACGTCTTATTAAAGAAGATGTATTGGAACCGGTCGACACAACTAGAACATCGATCGAATGGGCCTCCCCTATTGTGGTGGTGATTAAATCTAATGGCAGCCTACGTATTTGTGGCGATTTTAGAGTGACCATTAATCCACACGTACAAACTGATGATTACCCTTTGCCACATTTTGAAGATATTATGGCAAAATTGACAGGTGCGAGATATTTTAATTGATCGAAAGATGCCTACTTACAGCTTTCAGTGCATCCTGATTCACGTAAATATTTAACAATTGAAACACATAAAGGATATTTTACATACAAACGTTTACCATTTGGGGTATCGTTTGCACCATCCCCTTTTCAACGCACGATGGACCAGATGCCTGCAGGAATTGATAGGACAGTTTGCTATCTAGATGACATTCTAATAACTGCACCAACAAAAGAATTGCATTTTCAACGAGTAAATCAGGTATTACAACATTTACTAGCAGCAGGTGTTCGAATTCAGCAGTCAAAATGTGCATGGTTACAATTAAGTGTGACATTCTTAGGTCATAAAGTTGACAGTGAAGGACTCCATTCAACAGATAATCATATTAAGGCTATTCGTGACATGCCTGTTCCAAGTAATACTACGGAATTAAGGTCTTTCTTAGGCTCTATCATATATTATGGACGATTTATTCCACATCTACATGTTATTTGTGTTCCACTACATAGACATCTTAAAAAAGGCAATAAATGGGAATGGACTTTAGAAGATGACAAAATATTTAATGACCTCACAAATGTATTAACCTCAAATGCTACTTTGGCTCATTATGATCTGACATTACCATTATATGTTACAAGTGATGCCTCTAACAAGGGAGCAGGAACAGTGTTATTTCACAAGTACCCTGATGGAATTTTTCGTCCGATAGCATTTCCGGACTTCCGAAGTTTATAGTATCCGACAATGGACCACAACTTACAGCTCTGGAATTTAAATAATTTTGTAATGCCAATGGCATTACTCATGTCAGAATCACATCTTATCATCCAAAATCAAATGGGATTGCTGAACGCCTTGTCAGAACATTCAAAGAAAGAATATCGGCTATTTCTATTTTCTTTTCGATGTACACCTCAACGTTCCACAGGATGGACTCCGGGTGAATTAATGTTTAGACGACCCTTGAGATCTATTTTTGATCAACTAAAACCAGATGTACAGTGAAATATAGAATAAGAAAAATTAAATCAAAAACGCTTACATGACCAGACCAACATACAAGACAAACAATTTTACAAAAATCAACTTGTTTGGGTAAACAACCCCATTAAAAAAGGTTCTGAGTCAGGATGTATTAAGAAACAAACAAATCCTTATTCATATATTGTCGATGTTCATGGAATCCCACGAAAAAAACATGCGGACCAAATGAGACCCCGCTGTTCTATGTCCCTCCAAGAAGAAAATTTAGAGTTAAAGGAAGATTCTCGTAATGATATTTTCGATATTTCAAATGAGATTTTGTGACAAAAGCAAGTAACACTAAACCATCAGTAATAGAAGGTTCGAACCCAGTAGACAATGATGTACCTGAAGTAAATCTGAGAAAAAATTCAACCAGGACCAGAAAGTTACCAGCACGATACTATTAATATTTTTTGTTTTATTTTGTAGGGAAGAAACGTGGTATTTTCATATTACTCTGCAGTAGGCTTATGATATGACAGTTATTGATTATTATTGACTTGTATCTGTCCAAAAGTTGTTATAAAATTTTTCTTAATAAAAAGGCATTTTATTAGTAAACAGAACCCACAATACTACAGCCACTTTTCTAAAGTAAATTGAATTAATTTCTAGAATAAGAAGAGAGAGAAGAAATATTGTTTTTGCAAACAAGAGTAATCTTAATAATAAACTAGACACAGTGGAAGTAGTCAAAATTGTACCAGTAATTGTTTTTGTAAAAAATCCTAGTCAAGCCAATATGAGATAGTAAGTATGTTACATATCATCAAAGAGTATACTCACTGTTTGTTCATATTAGTATCCCGAAAGAGAGACGAGTACATATTAATGGAGGATCTACTTGTAAATTGTTTACCGAGACTTTAGATGCTCGTATCCGAAGAAAGATTAAACTGAAACGTACAGAGATAGAAAGAAGGTATTCAAGAAGAATAAGAGCGTTACCACCCAAATGAAATAGCTCCAAGAAGAGGGTATGCAAGTAAAAAAAATCTTTTGTGTAAAATTTAGCAATATTTTGCTTGTATTTTAAATATTGTATGTTGTATGTATGTATTGTATGTAGTGTTTGTCAAATAAAAGTATAGTAGTGGTCAGAAATTATAATAATTATTATCTATATTGCCTGTAAAATGAGAACAGCTATATAATAGAAGTTCAATTATGTAACTTGGATCATATAGTCGAGGTTTTTACCTCGGAACCCAGTTATAATGAATGGATTTTCATATTTTTTGCATAGAGTTTACCCTTCAAAAACTGCCGCTTTTTACTTGAGGGTGGTTCCCACCCCCTCTAGAGGGGTGGGCATAAAAGTAAAATAGTAACCACCGAATCTGATATAGAGTCATAAAGGAAAAAGCTGGTCTACAATTTTTCATCAAAATTTATATTTTCCAAGTTATAACGATTGGAGGATTACGATTTTAGCTTTAAAAAATAAGATTAGCAAATTACAAGTATTTTATTTTTTTACGATCAATAGTTCTAAAAATATGACAGTTTAAAAATGACGCTCGAACGATTATCAGTCGAGATATAATGTTTAAATCTCAAATATGTCAGAAACAATCAGTATGTTAAAAATGCATGTAATAGGAATTAAAAGGCTTGAAGTACTGTTATAGGATTTCTTTATATCCATACTGCTTGAAAAGTAACAATGTTATGTGCAAAACAATGAGTGCTTTGTATTTTTTTTGAAAATTTAGGATTTTCCTGCTGCCATTGGCCATATAATAATTTACATAGGGAAATTCTCTGAAACTGAAATCCTAAATATCATCAACCACAAATTGAAAAATAAATTCTCATCAGGTCCTGATGGTCTACCCATTGCTGTTATTAAAATATGTGCAATAGGGTGGAACGGAAGACGAGATTTTTAATTTTTTTTCGAGAATTATTACCACATAGTTATCAAAAGGTGCATTTGGTGGTTATTAATAACTGTGCAAAAATTGAAAACGGTACTTTGTTATTTTCAGATTCCTCAATGGGTTCAAAATATTTGAAAAAAGCTCTCTTTATACCATTTATTTTTTCTTAGTTATTTTTCCATCCTTTGGATATCGGCAATTCCATAGTCACCAAAAGGTGTCTTAATGTACCACAGATCTCTGTGCAACATGTTTAAATAATAATAATATTAATAAACGTCATTATTATTTTCTTTCAATTTACATTTTAACGCAAAATGCTATTATCCACACGTTTCCTCAAGGATGTCAAAATATGCTCTTCTAAGCTATTTCTTCCAAAAACGTAACTTATTGATCGAGTTGTATTTATTATTTTTTTCTCTACATTCAACAACTATAAAAGGATGAACATCAAGTAAAATCAGACGTTTCATTTAAAAAAAACACACACAAATAGATGTTTAATATTTCAGTTATTTTCTATTTTTAAAGTAATCTACTTTCGTTCCAAATGATGGCAATGTTTGTCTTTATTTTATACAGGGTTGAATGAAGCCAGTTTGGTTTTCTTGGCCACAAATAGCTGGTGATGCCTCATGCAAGACGCACGAATCGTTCAACAGCTTCGGTATTGCAAGGACTATGAAAAGTCAGAAAAGCTTATGTCTAAGGCATTGATAACACACATTTCCATATTAGCAGTAATTGGCGGCTCAGTAACATTTACGTCATTCCAAGAACTTAATTTCTAGTAATGTTTGATCTCAAAATTTATTTTAGGTATACTAAATTCTCGTGTAGCTTCACGGTACAAACCGTTAAGACACGTTAGATATTATCTTCCTTTTCATCATCAATTTCATACTGCTAGTAAAACTGAACAGATGACAGGTGTGCATCATTAATAACAGTGAATCTGCTACATGATGGCATGTTTTAATGCTCTGGATGCTGGCATTTCTTTTCTTTCTTCTGTCATTTTCATTTTCTTGGTTTCCAGGGTCACAGTATTTTTTCTAGCTTCTAAATTCTTCTGATTTTGCTTATAACGTCCATGAAATTTTTTTTAGTTTATTCCAGTAGTAAAAAACGGTAGGAATTGATGTACTTTGCCAAATCCCCTAGATTTTCGGTACAACATTTTTGAATATTTCATGAACACCTATATCTCTCTCAGCATATTTATATTTTAGACCATTCTAAACCAATAAATAATGAAAGTAAAGTCCTTATGAGTAGGTAACACAAGGTCACTTAATATTTTAGATTGACCAAATATTTTGCAACGAAGTTGACTTATAGTTGCCATAATAACGTAAATATTCTAACACTCAACGAATAATCGACGTACAACCACGAATCACGTAAAAACCCACAGAAAACACTCAACTATAAACAATAGTTAGTAGAAGTATTCAAACAAATGAAAGTAGGCTTGAACTTGTTACCTTCCCACCCCAGTCATACGCCTGTCGCTTGGATTTCGAACGCGTTATTTGTCGCCCAATTCCCATATAAATCAAATTGACTTGGAGGAGCTTTTTATCATACTTTAATAATTATTTTAAATACCATGTTTACCATGAATATATTTTTTTAAATAAGCCAGGGCAGGCAATAAAAACCTATGAAATCATCAAAATTTCTATACTATCGGGCCCGTGAGGAATCTGAAGATGCTAAGATAGGTTGATAAGCTTTTGAGAACGATTTTTATTGATCCAAATGCACATTTTGACACCTATGTCAAAACAATTTAAGAAGAAAGAATTTTTCGTTTCACCCCAATGTGCAAGTCACATCCTAAAACCCTTAACTTACCTTATTAACCTATCCTTCTCCATCGGTTCTTTCCTTAATAAACTGAAAGTTAGTAAAGTAAACCCTGTTTATAAGAAGCATGAAAAAACGAAAGCCAAAAATTATAAGCCAATTGCTGAGGCATCATGTCTCAAAAATTTTTGAATACAGTATGATTGATAGGCTATGGAAATTTCTGAATAAACATAAAATCCTCTCTACCGCTCAACACGACTTTAGATCATCCCACTCTACCATAACAGCTGTGGACGCCTTTCTTGGACAGGTGATTGCGGCCTTGGATGCAGGTGAGAGCCCTGCTGGGATGTTCTGCGACCTAAGCAGGGCCTTTGACTGTGTTGATCACAGCGGCCTCCTGTTTAAACTGGAGAGATGTGGCATACGAGGGGTTGCCTAAACTGGTTTGACTCTTATTTGTCAAACAGATTGCAGTTTGTTGAAATCGGCCCTAAAACACATGGTGTTTATAAAAAGTCTAACGAGGGTACTACTAGTACCGGAGTGGGAGTACCCCAGAGTTCTATTTTAGGCCCTGTATTATTTCTACCCTGACCTTCCCGATTTTGTAAAAGACTACTTCATCGTATTGTATGCTGATGATGCATCACTCTTTGTCATCGGTAGCAATAACAACGAAAATGATATCAAAATCAACCTCCTAGTAAACAAGTTATCTCAGTTTTTTAATCAGAATGGACTATTCATAAACATAGATAAGACTGGTTATATACATTTTCATACAAAACAACATGGATTTAAATATAGCCTATAATAACATGTCTCTGAAAAGAACGGAATCTGTTAAATTTCTTGGGATTACTATAGACGAGTGTTTAACTTGGAAACCTCACTGTAATAATCTCATCTTTAAGCTGAATACTGTTTGTTATCAGATAAGGTACCTCAAAAACGTTATTAATGGGGAAATGCTCATTTCATTCTACTATTCCCAAGTGGAATCTAGACTAATTTATGGAATATTTTTCTGGGCCTCTTGTGCATCAATGTCAAATATCTTTAAAGTTCAGAAAAGGATTATTCGGTGTATGATGGGTGTTAATAAAAGGCATTCATGTCAAGATCTTTTCCGCCAGTTCGGCATACTAACTATCTATGGACTATATATATATAATCTTTTTCAGTATGCATTCATAAATAAAAATGATTTTAATTAAAACGGCAATTTCCACTCATACGAAACTTGTAACAAAAATGATTTCCAACACACCGCCTTAGTCTCACAAAGAGATCCCATGTGATATTGGGAGTACATCTCTTTAATAAGCTTACAAACAATATTAAAAACATATCTTACTTAAAGCACTTCAGCAAGGAAGTAAAAGATTTGCTAATCAGCTTGTGTGTCTACAACATAGGCGAATTCACAAAAACTACGGTCTAAAATTTTAGTTACGTCGGCTACTCCGTTTAATCTGTGTTGTCAGTCACAGTCATATTTATGTATTTATGTCTTAAATGTCATGGTATATTTTAATGTCTGGCAGCTACTGGTACAAGTCTTTGTACTTTTTCTTTGTATTATTACTAATCTTTTGAGTAGTCTTATAATACTCTCTGTATTCTTCTGGACAATAAATGTTTATTATTATTATTATAGAAATGACAAAAATCTGTACCAGTTTATATTAATATATAGCATTCCTAATATGCTCTAATTTTTTGGAATTCTAGCAGCCGTTTTTAAAAATTTTATGATTATGTCAAAGAAGTTCCTTTTTTTGTAAATATCTCCAAAACTGCATTAAAGGAAAATATGACAATATAGAAAACTAAAGCTTAACAACCGATACATTAATTTGTTTTTTAATATATTTGTAGAATTAATAGTTTCGGAAATATGACATTACAGATGTGAGGCTTGAACTTTTAGTGGCAAAGAAATACATTTAAATCTGATATTTTTTCAAAACTTTTGATAAGTTGAAGTTCTCACAATCAGAGCATGTTGGTAATACTATATATTAATAAAAACTGGTACAGATTTTTGGAATTTCTATTCTATGGCCAATGACAGCAGGAAAATCCCAAATTTTTTATTTAAAAAAATTACAAACATTACTGTCTTGCACATAACATCGTTATTTTTCAAGTTGTACAGATGAAAAAAAAATCATATTAAAGAGTACTTCAAGCCCTTAAATTTTTATTTGTATTTTTAACATCATACTGATTGTTTCTGACATGTTTGAGATTTAAACATTATATCTCGACTGATAAACGTTCGAGCGCCATTTTTAAACTATCATATTTTTAGAACTATTCATTGCACAGAAATTTAAAAAAAATGGGTTGTGATTTCATAATCTTATTTTTTGTACCATACCACTTTTTCCATAAATGTAAGACTTTTGAATTATTTACGAAGAACCGTCTCAAGGTACCAATTTTTTTAAGCTAAAATCGTAATCTTTAAAACATTATAACTTGAAAAATATAAAATTTGATGAAAAATTGTAAACCACCTTCCTCTTACAATATGATTCTATATCAGATTCGGTGGCTACTATTTTACTTTTTTGCCAACCCCTGTAGGGGGGGGGGAACCACCAAGCGGCAATTTTTAAATGGTAAACTTTTTTGTACTCAGTATTAGCAACTCAATGCAAAAAAAAAAATCATGAAAATTGATTTATTATAAATGGGTTCCGCCATTTCTTACTTTTTGTACCTACTGCACTCGATTAATACTTTTCCGAATTTCAGCTGGGAGCAATAGTCAGCCTTTGACCATGGAACTCCATGATGGTTATTGCTGTATGTTAGAAGTTGCATTTTAACAAACTATTTAACTTTTAAGGCTTAAGAAATTATCACAATCCATTTTTAAATTATAAATAAATAACTCTTGAATTTATTTGCTAATATAAAACTAAATCATTCTACATAATTTTGTCAACAATTCGCCAGTCGCAGGTCTCGCCAGATAACTTGGCGAAAAGACAAGTTGACACATTTGCAAATGGCAACGCAAATTCCGGGTCCCTGACGGAGTCACAGTGGAGTGTGTATTATTATGATAATTGATCTTGTAGTATTAATAGATAATCTTATGTCCAGGGTGGTATACCAATAACGAGCAATGCCTATCTGCGCTGGTTTTTGCCAAGTTAGCTAGCAGGACTTACAGGGCTTGTTCGAATCATAACTTAAAACTTTATGAATTTAATTGTATTTTATTGATCCCATTCTCTTAATTCTAGATTATGGTGATACTATATAATAATTTGATCAGTTATTGTCTATAATTATTTGTTTGTGGGATATTCAAATCTTGTTGGGTATGCAGGATATGAATATGGTTTAATCGTGGAAATCAATAAAACCTATAAATCTGCCATCATCCTGTATATGCCAGTTATTAAAAATTTCCTAAACAATGGGTAATCAAGATAATTATTGTCACAGTGCACTTGACATGTAACAATCCTGTTCTTAAAAGCTGTTTGGACAATAGCTACACCATCCACCATAGAGGCACATGAATTTGTCCTATGCTGCAATGTTCTTCTATGTGATTTCATCAGACTTGCTGTTAGAGTCATATTACAGCAATCACATGTTTGCATATTATTAGATGTTGATGGAGTTGAATCAACCCTGGGCCGCTTTGCGAGAGGTCCATCATTCCCACATGACTGATTTTGATGACTACGTAAATTGCTGCTAAATGTAAAACTTTTACCACAAGACGAACACAAATGCATAACTTTTGGTAAACTCATGTTACAGCAATCACTTGTTTGCAAATTACTAGATGTTGAAGGTGTTGAATCAACCCTAGACTGGTTTGCTACAGATCCCTTATTAAGACAAGAATGCCTTTGATGACGAAGTAAATTGTCACCGCGTGTGAAGCTTTTACCACAAGACAAACACAGATACATGATTCTTTGCTGTAGGGGTCTAGCCTATACACTGGTCATATACCAACTCCTCGTTCACTTTTATAATGATAGGGTTGCCCTCACCACCACCAGCTATTTGCCTGCCCGAGGAGGGCCACAGAAGAACATGAAGATATCGTGATTTTTCAATCACACCATGAATCGTTACTGAGATTCTTTTAACAATTTAAGAAACAGTTGTTACTAATAAATTTTTTAATACATGCCATAAAAATAAGGGACAATCCCGCATAATGCAGGCCGTATGGTCACCCTATATAGTCCAATTAACGTTGTTCTTTGATCGGAGTGGTATATGCTATATTATTACTCTACAAGGTCTATAACAAGTAGAAACTACTACCCGTGTGAAATAAACCATTTTTTCTACTTCACAAATTTTAATTGTCTAAGTACCTACTTAACAGATAAATTAAGTCTTCCCTGTTCGTCGTAGGCCTGCTGTATGATCAAATAAAGTTGGATTTGTGAATTGCCCTCTCATATCAAGGATGTAATGTAAATAATGTCCTTTCACTTTAATTGGAAGTTGTGATTTCGTAATTGTTCTCATTTCCTTGCAGTCAATATCTTGTAATCCTAAAGTAAACATTCTGTTAGCTCCCACTGGGGTGTAAGTAACAATGGTAACTTCTTTGCCTCCTTTTCGTAAGATTAAGTATTTAACCGATCTTAATGAATACATCCAAGTTACAGACAATATACCCCAACCTAAAATGTATGTTAATAGATAGAAAATTATGATTGACTATTAAATAAACATACCTATAATAAATGAGATTATTGAAAGAGTATTTTTAAATTTATTTTCTCCGAGGTTTATTTTCCGCCACCATTTATCCTCTTTGGTTTTGTCAACGGGGGCATCTTTTAGGTTTGTATATGCAAATATTGATAAATATGTCCAGAAGCCAAACTGGCACAATGCAAAAATATTAATTATTTTGTAAAATTTACTATTATCATATTTGTACAAAATCACATCTTTTGTTACATTTGTATTAACATCTAATGACTTCTGGCACAAGCATTTCTTTATTACATTACTATTTAGTGGGTTAGATCTGTAAATTTCATTAAAAAGTTTAAATCTTTGAGCAAATTTTAGTAAACTTGTCATTTTAAGTTCTAATCTCGCCAACCTCGGTGTTTTTGGGGGTTATGTTATATTTTATATTTATAACACAGAGCAGATTTAAATAGTGTTTATAATTTAAATCTACTGCATACTTCAGTCCAATGTCTAAGATAAAAAGTCTACTGGGCTGTGTAACTAATAATCAGTGTCGCCAACAGATGTTGGCTAAATTACACCGCAATTGTTCAGTATTACACCACATTACACCCCAACAAAACTTACTTCTTTAAATAACAGTTTTGATTAGATTAGTCGTATCTCATAGAAAAAAAGAAAAAACAATTTAGGCAGATACACTGGACAGATGTCAATTGCTATCAAACAAAATGCGTGGTAAAACTAGTAACACTTATCGTACTACCAATAGTACCAATACTACAAATATTCGCTACCTACTATCATTCAAAGTAGTGTAGTACTGTGTGCTATTTAAATTTTGAACTCTGCTACTAATGTACTTTTCGAAATTCCGATATAATTACAACACATTAGAAAATGTTAGAAAGCTACACCACAGTCGGTATATTACACCCATATAAAATCAGAGAAATTGGCCACTGACCTATTACAAAAGCGCGCTTGTGTCGTCGGAGCGTGCGCGTTGGGTCCCAAGTTCTCTATAGAGATGGAAAACTATCTCCTTCTCTAGCCTCAATTTCGTACATAGTGGCTTATAGCGTGTTACCAGTATATAGTTAATAGGTATATGATTACACCCAAGTGGTGTAATTACCAAAGAATTTATATAAAAGTTCTTTGGTAATTACACCGCAATTGGCAACACTGCTAATAATAATAAAGAAATGTGAAGAATGAAGTAAAATATTGATTAAGCAAAGAGCGAAAATAAATAAATGTATGTAGGTACAATCTATCAAATGATAAGTAATAATAACTAATAAAATAGTGGCAAATTTAATGTCCGCCGAATTCCGCTATAAGGCCAATATCACCGACGCCAGAAAACGTTGAGGTACCTTATCCATCCTGCAACTTTCGCAATTCTTTTCTATGGAAGAATAGGGGCTTTTTACTTGCCTAGCATTTAATAGACAAGGAATCGACTGATTTAACCCCCCCCCCCTCCAAAGAATGGTATATCTCCTACGTCATCCCCCTCTGAAATGAGATTAATTCACAATTTAGGTTAATGTTAAACGTACAATCAGGAACACTTAAAAACTCTATATATTTCGGATTTTTTTTTGCGGCTATATTTTTAAATTCGGTTTGTAATTTGAAAATATTAGTTCCCGCCAACAGTCGTGACGTCAATGTTTTCGCATGCGCAGTATAGGGTAGATGAAATATCTGTGTGGCAGCACTGAGTTTCAAACGTCAGTAAGAAAAACGAAAAACTGACAGCTAAAGTAATAGCGTAGCAGTTAGGTTAGTTTTTCTGGTGTTCTGTTTATTTTGCGGTTTTATTTTGATTTGTTAATTTTTAAGACGTTGTGTACGGAGTTATATAAAATCAGTTGGTTTTTTTGCGTCATTTGAGTGATATAATTTTACGAGTATTGCTAAAAACATCAGGTAAGTTTCTACCCCAAGAAAATGTTTATACTTACTCATTTTAATTATATTCAAATATTATAATTTTACCACAGAAATGGAAAGTGTTTTATATGATATATACACATGTACATAGATATAACGAGTTTATCAAGTATCATTAATAGATATGTTTTATTTCTATTGACAAGAAAACACCTCACATTTTTCACGCTCATAAACTCGACACTGAAATAATCCATATTGTTCGCAAAGAATTCCTGAATCGTAACGTAGGTAAATTTTCAGTGCTAGCTTTAAAGAAATTAGCTTTCATAATGTGATAATTAGTAAAAAATTATGAACTAACACAAAGCAAACTGTCATACGTGTGACTCTTCTTCTACCTCTTTTATATTGTCAGAGAGGAATCTTAACAAAAACAAATATTCCTATAGTTGTAAGCCGTGATGTCAGAAGTTAACTGAGAGGATAAAGATTATATATAATCTTTATCCTCTCAGGAAGTTAATAAAATTTGAAATTTTTGACGATACTTATTGATTTATGAATAAATAACAAATAATAAAGAAACAGCACTTACCAATACATTATTCTTGTATATTCTACTATTCAAATTAATACATTTTTTAAGTGTTTCTTTAACATGAAATAAGATGTTCACACATCCAAGTAGTACTGCACTTTAAGCATAGTTTAATATATTTTAAGAGCTCGACGGAGACAGTATTCTTGATTCATAGGGACTATGGTCTAGAAACTTACGTGATTTGCTAATATAAAAGTGGCGAGTGAGTGAGCGAGTGGTAGAATATAGCAATAAATAAACTTCGCCAGGATGTTAATATAAATAAGACGGTACTAAAATATATATACCTATAACATTTTATTCACATTGTAAATCATCGTTGGTGGGGTTGGTTTAACAGAATTGTAAGGTAATCTGTATAGCCTGATGTTGTAAATAAATCGTAGAGATAGTGTGAAAGACTGCCGGCAACCATGATCCACAATAAAGGTGAAAGGTTTTTATTTGTTTTTTACACCTACCCAAAAGGGTGTTTGTTCCCAACATTATCCATCCTTTGAGTCTGTGAGGAAAACCATGCATTTAAACAGCATTCTATAGTATCAAGGAATATTTTGTCAAAAGCACTTTTGACTTCATAAATACCCCCATAGTCAAATCAAATCAATCAATCAAAACAAATTTATTTTAAATTAATAATACATAATTATCCTACCTAAGCACTTGTCCGGAGCCAGCCAAACATCCACAGCACTAATCGCCATGGTAATTGAAGGGATGGACAGAGCGAGGCTAGGTTGGATTAAAAGTAAACTTAAATAATAATCACTATCTCCTTTCGCGGGATCGGCAAATTAAAAAGTGTATAAGATAGAACATGTAAAAATTTTTTTTAAACTTAAAACAATTGATATATGCAATGCAAAAGACGCTGGTGTACCCCCATAGTAGAAGTTTCCATGTATATCGATTTTTGAATCTTTGATATTACGTATTGTATAGTGCCGATTGTGTGGATCTCCCTAGCAGTGGCGGCATGTGGCTTTTAGTTGTGGGTGAGCATTAGTGATCGACAGAATGTGCACACGTGGCGGTTGGAGAGAGAGAGCGCCGCATACGAAATTTTTTTGAGACTTAAAAGTCATCGGTTAACCTTGACCTTCCTTTTTTTTACAGTTCAAGGTTATCGAATTATCCAATAATAATCGAGTTAAGGGTGCACTTTCACAACCGAAGTTGGAAAACTTTTACCGATCCCTCGCGCGCGTCGGATTCAGCTGTTGCTTGCACAGACACAAACAAATAATAAATCCTAATAAAAACGTTACATACTTTCGAAAATGAAATGATGTTTGGCGAGAAGTTACAATTGTAAAAGAAAGGGAAGGAATGAGGCAGGCAAGTGTCCACGTTCCACTCACAAACTAAAAAGCCCGGTATCTGTTTGAATTTGCATGTCATCATTTACAAATAATATTATTTTCATAATAATAATAATCATAATTAATGTCATACTAATTTCCTTTTTTCTTTCTAATAATAATAATAATAATAAAAGTTATTTATTGATTGCATTAATATACAAGGTAATATAATACAATCAAAAGGCCATCGACCTAAGTCCTTCAGCCAAGGAGATAATAATATTAAATTTAACATTTTGTATAAAAAATATGGTGGGAAACAAAAGGTTGATTACATAGATAAATTGTAAAAAAAAAAAAATCCAATGTGAGACGTAGTGCTTCAGTACTCCTGCGACATCAACATCATCTGGTCAAAAATTGGTCTTTCCGGATATGCGAATCTGGGTGTATTGTTGTTTCGAGCGATTATTAGAGGTTGCATTACTTCGATATTGTAGTTTCTCTGTGCAAATTTTTCGTTGAGAAGTTGTATTCTCTCCTCGATAGGCAGTATTTGCACCAATTCATACAAAAGTGCATTAGGAGGGTTGTGTAAAGGATTGTGTGGGTGTCGAATCTTTGTAATTTTCCTTAGTGCAGTCGTTTCAGCTGTCCTTAAATTTTTTTTAGCTGGATTTCTGCTGTTCATGTATAATGTATGTCCATATTCTAAAATAGGTCTACAAATTGTTTTGTATATTTTGGCAGCTGCTGTGGTTTTTATCCCCTTATTTTTGAATGTTAATACTCTGAAATGTTTCGCTCTGGATATGCATTTTTTTTTTACCATTTTAGAATGCATGTTGAAGTTTAATTTATTGTCTAAATAAACCCCCAAATACTTGACATTGGTTACTGGATGAATTTGGTGATCACTTATTTCGATAGAGGGAGAATTATTGGATATTGCGTGATTGAATAAAATGAATTGTGATTTCAGCGGATTGATTTGCAGTCTCCATTTGCTTGTCCATGCTAGAGTATTATTCAGTAATATTTGAAGATTGTCCCTTGCCTTTGCAATGGTACGTTCATGTGAGATCAAGGCTGTATCGTCTGCATATTGTAAAATGTATGACAGTTGTTCAGGTTGATTATTAAATATGTCGGAACAATAAATGTTATATAAAAGTGGAGATAGTGAGGAACCTTGCGGGACTCCTTGTTCAGCTGTAAATTCTTGAGACATGGTATCGTTTATTTTCACTGTTAAGTTTCTGTTCTCAAGGAAACTTTTCACCATGTAAATAATTTTGTCTGGTAAGTCGAGTCTTTTCAGTTTCCATAATAATCCTTTATGCCACACACTATCAAACGCCTTTTTGAAGTCCAGGAATAAAGCAGCTGTTTTATAATTATTTAGTTTAGCTGACTGCGTATGTGATGTTAAAATGGTGAGTGGGTGTAACGTGGAGCATTTTTGTTTAAAACCAAACTGATGTTTCGGAATTTTGTCTGTCATTAAAGCCCGAATTTTATTTTTAAGGAGTTTCTCAAGAAGTTTGCCTAATACAGGAAGCAAAGTAATTGGCCTATAGTTGTTTGCTCTTGAGTGATCTGTGTTTGGTTTCGGAATGACTATTACCATGCCTTTTTTCCATATTTTAGGGAAGTATTGATGAGCGATACAGTGGTTATAAATTTTCAGTATATATAAATGTATGTTATAATCAAGTTTTTTTATTACCAACCAAGGGATGTTGTAACCGGGAGCTGAGTTTCTTTGTTTTTCTAAAATTTGAAAATATTCTTCTTCTTCGACCGAAATATTTTCTTCAAGAGCTGTATTTTTAAAATAATCGTCGTACCACTCATTGACATGGTTGAAATTTTCTTGGTCAAAATATGGAAGATTGTCTTCAGAAAAGTTTTCCTTGAACTGCTCCGAAAAAATTTCAACTTTCTGCGCGTCAGAGATATATTCCTTGTTGTTTTCCACTATTGTCGATATGCCTTGTTTCGCTTTATATTTAGTGAGTTTGTTCACTTCTTGATAAAAATTCCTGCCTTGTGCCTGATTAATTTTTTCACATACCTGTAGCCATTTGTGTGTTTTAAACTGTTGTATCAAAATGTGAATGTTCTTGTTGAGATCGTTAATGTTTCTTTTTATCTCTGGCATTTTATATTGTTGATATTCTCTATACATTTTTCTTTTAAGTTTGATTAGCTTTATAATATAAGGCGGTAATTGGTGACTGTAAAAATGGTGTTGGTAAGTTGGTGAGTTACGCAGAATAGCATCACTTAACCTTGCATTGAACTGTGATATAATATCTGATGTTATTTCACTGTTTTGTATTGTTTCTAAATAATAAGATATATCCTGATTCACTGCTTCAATGTTACATTTGTCATATTTGTATTTAATAATTTGATCTTCTGGCATTATCGGAACTTGCACATCAAATGCGATCATGATGGATAAATGGTCTGCACCAATATCAGGCAGGACATCAATTTTATGTAGATTGTTGACTATATTTTTGGTATACAGAACCACGTCCGGTGTAGAATCATTATTATTTGGCATTATAAATGTTGGTGGAGTTACAGCTCTTTCGAAATTAGTGTTCTTTAGATTTTCTTTCTATTATTTATCAAATATCAAATAACTAGGTACACAATTAATGTTCTATTTGATATTCTCAATATTCCCATAAGTTTAAGAAATTAATAAATCATTTAATGTCAATTTTAACACATTTATTAATTATAGTCTGTTTTTAAACCAGGAGGAGTAAATGTAGAAGTCCCATTCTCATCATAAAAGTAACCAGAAAATACACTAGAACTTTTTTGGCGTTTTGGGCAACCAACAATACATGACTACAGTATATGTGTGTATTTTATTACATTATATAATGCATTGACCTTTATTTGACCTCTATCTGTTTATACAGCATTCATTTCATTTATGCAATATAAAGGAACCAAATAATTAGCCACTTTTACCTTCAGATTTATACAAAAGGGATTAAACACCGATATGTAATGTGCAAATGATAAAATAGAAATTGAAATAAAATAATTTGACATAAAATTAAAATGTTTGCAATGTCAAAATTTACGACTATTGCCTAGTGTAAAGCTGGCGAAGGCTTATCCAATCACAGATGTATAATTTAGCGCAGCAAATTTAAAACGCTCCTCCTGGTTTAAAAACAGACTATAGTCATTTTTCATTTTCCAGTTTGATTTTGATATATTGTCAAATGTAAACATATTCTATTCTTTAATTCAAAATTCAATATTCATAAGTTTATTAAGTTTTCTTTAGGCGTGGCATGCCTTCCCGAGATATGAATCGCCTAAAGACGCAAGACATGACATAAACATACGTCCTGTTTTGATACGCATTGTAGGCATAAGATCTAAGAGAATGACCAACATATGCATAGACAAAGTATAACACAATTTAACCTTGGTTACTAGTGGTTAGAATTTAGGCTCATGCGCATAAAATATTAGCGGCGAGCGACCCGATATTAAGATTAAACGGACTCGTATTTGAACTTGGCAGAGCGGATTAACATGTAGTAATATATTAAAAATATTATCATAAATAAACATAACTTCTTAATTTTTATTTTAAAATTAATTACCGGCAAAATTTTATGACTATCTGCTGCTTGGCCTTGGTGCTCTTATATAATTGCCCTGATGAGCCGCCACTGCTCCCTAGGATGTAAGCATGTTGATTTGGATTTGCAGAGAGTATATTACTAGCACTGCATCTTTAATGTTTCAATAGATTAGACCCAGATTAGATTAGATTCCAGACCTATCAAAATGTAAGATTAATGGGCCAACATGATTTTGGTAAGGAACAATCCATGAGTTTTGACTTAGGTATATACCTCTACTTCTCTTTTCGGCTTACTGGGGTGCATTTAAAGGCATGTCCGGTAAATGGAACCAAGTGAAGGTGCTCAAGTTACTTTTATGTCGTTTGTTATATCCTCTTTGCAACCCATGAGGAGTTGGATGTCCATGATGTTATTTGCTTTTTAGAGTTTTGTAGGAACCCTTATAACTTCAGCAAGCCCGTCTATATGTCACAGAGCCCTTCCATTCTCTCATTTTAATACCTACTGAAATGAAATTTGATTTGCATACATAAATTCATGACCCAAAAACAGAAATGAATACATTTTTAAAATGAAATTTTTGGGACCCATCTTCTACACAGCGAAAAGTAAACCATAGAAAAAAGTTACACTTACCCCATTGAGTGGGGTGTGGTTGGATAGGTCTCCTAAAATGTGAAGAAAAATGTTTTGGCATCCCTCCCTTTAATTTCTAAACTATCAATGCAGAAGACCTGAAAAATCCCCAAATGTAGCTTTCATTGAAAATTATAACGGAAGCTTTAACAAAACTACTTTCTGAAAAGTTTTCAAATTGCTATTTTTAGTGAGAGTTTTGTCAAGGTAAAATAACTCTTAATAAGTATATAGCTTAAAGTATAATTTCATATTTCCCAAGCACACAATTTTGCAAGAATTTCTTAAACAGCAGAGTAGTCAGTTAAATCCTTTTTATCTCTCAAAATTACATATGTTGCCTCTTATACAATTTGATGAGATTCTGACATTACATATTTTAGTACACTGCTTTTTTTCAAAACGAGAACCTGTTGACAACTTTCACAATGAACTGTGCACCATCGAACTTCATTTCGGGGATATCCCTTATCCATCGGCTTACAGTACAGAAACATATTTGATAATCAGAAACTTCACAGCAGTGAATAATTACACTGTTTGCAGTTCACTGCTCTGGTAATACTGGATAGTGATTAATTTGGTACGTCAGTACATAATAATCCTATTTGTGTTCCAAAAGCGACAGTGGTAGCGTTAAGTAATTTTTATTTGACTTGTATTAAGTACTAGCAGGTACTTGAAATACATTAGCACATTCTCCCGAAGCAATATGGCATTCCCCACTGGCTCTACCAGGAAGGGAGAGGCATGATGTACACAAAGGTAGAGATAACAGGGGGGGGGGGGGAGGTTAATTACTACCTCACACAGGTTCTGTCCGGACTCGGGTATTTTGGAGAATACCTGTCAAAGTTGGCAGCGATGAGAGCATCTATTGCGGTGAGAGAGATACACCTGGCCACAGTGTTCATGTGCAATTGGTGGAAGAACGAGAGGGAAAGGGGTGCAGCAGAGGTAGAACATTCTCTAAATCAGGAACACCTAGCCGAAATGATGTTACAATCAGAGCTAAACTGGAGAAACTTTAAGGACATGATCACACATATCATAAAGGCTGAGAAAGAAGACGATAGAGCAATAGGTTCGAACCCCTAATTGATAAAGAGGAAGGAGGTCGTAGGAACATTTGTAAACTAAAGAATGACTCGTGTCCTGATGGAAAATGGAACCAGTTCCAGGTCACTCTGGAAGCATTTAAGAGGTGAGGGGTTTTAGCTAGTAAAATCCGGCACTACCTCGGTAAAGGTATTATAAAAATGTAACAGCTACAGAAGCTCTTACTTGTTGAAAAAGTAAAAGAAGCAAATTAGTACCAATGTTTATTTTTATCATTAATAAGTACACAGTACCTAATTAAATCTATTAGTTATATAAGTTATAACAATATATACATCTGTATTATATAAAACAATAAGTAGTTATATATTATTTCATCTATTACAAACATTTTTACAAAGGAGATTTCATGATAAATGATTATTTCACATTATCTCCAAAAAACATGTGTATAGCCTTTTTAAAAACTCTATAGTAACATGTTCTAATAAGTCCTATATTTAAAATGTTATCGTTTTCTGTATCAACAGCTTAAAAGGTAATTAACATAGTAATTATATTACAAAGCAGTGAATGAAGTCACTTAAACAAAAAAATCACAACTGCAATAAAATAATATGGTAAAACTTAACAAACTTGTACATGTTTATTTTAATTTTAAATCACTATAAAATATACGCTAGTATCTCCTAAAAGGCTTGGTTTGGATTCAAAATGAATTTAGAAGATATTTACCTATAGTGGTTTATAGGGCAATTAGTCCAGTTACCAAAGGTTTTAACCTTGGAAGAACGGCTGAAGTTTTGCATATGATTTTTCAAAGTACACAATTAAAGAACAGAAATGATTATATAGGGGGTGTTTCATTGAAACAATAGAATTTGTATTTTGAAAATTCCGCTTTTGTTAATTTCTTTGTTATGAAATTATCAGTTTTTTAGGCTTCCTGTGAAATGTTACTTTTGTGGATTACACTCTATTAGCAATAGGGTATCGTTATATGACATTCGAATATTGTGAAATTTTGGTGGCAAATATAAAGCTATAGAGTGTATTTCTCGACGTAACTACATTTGGTTTCAGTCAGAGGTGTCCGATTCCAGGATGGAAAAAGGGATCGATTTAAAAAATAAAAAAAATTAGTGATTTAAGTTTCATTCAGACCATAAAAGTAACCAGAAAATGCACTATAACCTTTTTGGCGTTTTGGGCAACCAACAATACATGACTACAGTATATTTGTGTGTATTTTATTACATTATATAATGTATCGACCTCTATTTGACCTCCATGTATTTTATACAGAATCCATACCATTTACGCAATATAAAGGCACCAAGTAATTAGACAATTTTACCTTCAGATTTATACATAAGGGATGAAAGACTGATTATAATGTGCAATGACAAAATTAGAAATTAAACCAAAATAATTCATGACATGAAATTTAAATTTTTACAGTATGTCAAAATTTACGACTATTGCCCTGTGTAAAACTGGCTAAGGCGTATCCAATCACAGATGTATGATTTAGCGTGGTAAATTTGAAATGCTTCTCTGGGTTTAAAAACAGAGTATAGTACAATACATCATTCTAACAAAAAATGAAGAATAAATGTTTTCAATTGAGAATTCGTTTTACAGATAAAAATTATTTTTGGTTGAAAAAATGTTTTTTTGACGGCCCCTATCTCAAACACCTTTGAGCCCTCTACGATGTAATCTTATATAAAGGAGTTTCTAAAGGTGTTGATTAAGAAACCTTACTTACAAATTTTTTTGTAAAAAAATAGCTAATATATATTTTTTAAAATCGATCCTCGTTCCATCCCAGAATCGGACGGCTATGACTAAAATCAAATATGGTTAGGTCTAAAAACTCACTTTATATGTTTTCATTCATCACCAAAATTTTAAAATATTCGGATGTCAGATAAGCGAGATATGAGAATGTCTTCATCTGTACGATCGAGAAAGAATGAAGGTCATGTGGTACAGAAAAGTCACAAATTATTAACTATTTCCTATATCACTATACTAGGGAATACTGAAATACAAATGGCTGCCACTTTGTAATCAGCTAATCTAACGTGTTATTTGAACTGTATATTTTGGTGATTCAGTGACGTTTTAAAACTTAATTTTGGATTATATAACATCTACAATTATCCTTAATCCATTCATGTGGTGAATTTTGTTTGTTAAGATGAAGACGAGCTTATATTTTACGAAATTGTCTTATGATGTTCAGGATAGGTGTATGGAAAAAAGTTGGTGCTATCAGTTTAAATCTCTATATATTAAATAAAAACTTTAGCATAGATGCCGATGTATTTCCAAATATTACATACACATATATTGTAATTACATGATTTTTTAAAGGAGTGCATAATTAAAAGAATAGGTCCAAAGTATTCAAAAGTCGAAGCTAGTTGAAAAATCGAGGTAATTTAATAAAAACTGGCGTCATTTCATATTGCCTCACTTCCACAATTAATAACACAGCCAAAACTTGACATTTTGTATGATACAATGTCCACAAAAGTACTTATATAATGAAAAGTTCGATGAGTTTCCATTTAACATCTTGTGAATGACCCTAAACTGACAAATATATAAATTTTGACGTCGCTCGCACATAACCTATATAAATCACTAACCACTGTCGCCAACGTGCAAATGTTGAAAGTATCATAAGATTAGTGTGAGTAGCACACATTAAAAATCTTTAAGGAACGTGCACATTCAGTCTTTCTAGATCTCTCTGTACATTTTACTAGAAATGTTTATATATCTAAAACTTCATAAAAATTTCTAATTCTAAATGAGTTATGTTACTAATAATACATATTTTTCATTTAATAATAGTGAAAACCAACTTCTGTTTATTTGTTTTAAGAGGAGAACACTTTAAGATTTGTGTATTTTGACAGTTTCAAAATTAACCATAAAATTTCAATTAAAAATAACTGTAAAATCGTGATATTTATTCTTAACAAAACAGGGAAAGCTATGTACTATTTAGTTCGTATACTTTAGTGAACATAAAAAAGGCCATAAAAACTGGCCATCAAAATGTCAAAGCTGGCACAATTACTGCTGACAAGAGTACTGCAGAGCCGTACGTCAAATTTTTGCGTATTAGAATGAATAATATAATACTAGAGATTTAAAAATCGTGTTTTCGGTGGGAACTTAATGATGTTTCTGGTAAATTAAAAGTCTTAATCTATTTTCCGTCAAAGTAGCAATATCTTACACATTGGTGGACATATTGCCCATTCTTCATGACATGGACAGATAAATTCAAAGTTCGGTTCACTGGGTATAACGTTCTAGTTAGGGGTGATTTGCGTAACTATTTCATAAGATGTTTATAAGTGAATAATTAATTGTTTGCTTATAATTGTTGCCAAATCCTATAAAGAATATCTTTCATTATATCATGAGAGCCAGAAATCTTAATTAAAAGAGGCGTATTTCCGTTTATTTCGTATCTTAATCATGCCAGTACATACTTTACATAAGAGTAATGTTTTATCTATTAAGTAATACATTATATTTTATTATTTAACAAAGTGTAGAAAAATATTGATTGGGCCCCCTCGGTCGCCGGCTTTGAGTATTTTATGTGCCGCATAAATATGGAGCGAACTATAATATAGTTTTTGTTAGTGGGTCAGTCTATGTAGAACATTCAAACATTGCACATGTTTTGTGTTTTGCTTTATTTTGTTCAATATATCCATTATATTTGTATTGTGTTTTTTCCTTGATTTAACTGTGCCTAAGAAGCATCTCTAACAGTTTTTAATTTTACAATTATTTATTTTTTAAATTCACCTTTAAGTATGTGATCACGTCAAAAATGCGAATTGTTTTGCTTTATTAAACAGTACTCTGTAACAAAATAATTTTGGCCCTTGTTAACTCATGAATTTTTTGTTCATGAATAGTTCATGTTCTCAATACATAATAATTCATTCTGATCTGGTTCTTGCTGAAAAAAGTAAAATTAATCTAAAAACTAAGATCAATACGAGTTAAAATTCTGTGAGAAAATTTGCTGTGTAGTAAACACACGTCATTTGCCTGCTGCGGCACTGCGCACACTGCTGCTGTTGGCCAGCTGATCTTACTCAGTGGCATTTCTTCACATGGTGCACGTGACTTAATGCAAGAATCTTAAAAGTTTGTAATTGTGTGTAATTTTTTTGCATTTTTGTAAATTTGTATTACTTAATTCATACATATGCCAAAATACATTTTTTATGTCCAACCCATGAAAATTATGTAAAATTTTCATTTTTAATTAGCGTTTAAATACAGTAATGTTAGAATGATTCTATTACATTGGAATATTTTTCAAGTGAGTTTCATATATCTTAAAATTGAAGTAAAAGTTTTTAAAGTGTAAGTTAAAATGGAACAAAAAAATCTTGAATACTTTTCTATTTATTAGTTTTTTAAATTTAAAAAGAAATTTACTCAAAATCATACAAAATATAATGAGAACAAGCGTACGTATGTAATCGGTTTTAAACAGGAAAATATAAAAACATTTAAAAATATATACAAATTTTATGTTTGTATGTTTTTAAATTCCATTATACCCGAAAATAATTCATTCTACAAAAAAACATAATGTGACCTTTTTGCTTTAAATTTTTTTTAAAAACAATTAACTTTTTTGACCCAATTAATATTTTTCGAGATATTTAAGAGAAACGGGATTTCCAACATTTAAACTTAATTTTTCCAATGAAGCTCCTACTATAGAGACGTGAACGTTTTTGGTTTTTAAATAATATGATTTGAAAATACTCTGCGCCGAATTCCAGATGTACTTTTTTCCAAGCTTCGAGCATTGCTCTCGTCTTTGGTAACTAGACTAAATCTATTTTGAGACTTTGTGATAACCAAGCCCATTAGTAGAGCATAGTTAAAAGCATCATCACTTTATCATCTATGTTAGAGCACTGTAAACACTTGCTTAAAATTATCGAATTAAAAAGTACGTCTGTGTGATACCACAACTAAATGTTACATTATATGACAGTATTCTAACACAGTTATAAAGCAATCCATATAAAACAATGCCAACTTCAATATAAAATAGGATTTGGCAATTTTACCCCAGGAAAAACGACCAAAATAATGTTCTTTATTCAAAATTGTTTACCATAAAATAAATCTGAACTGTTCGATAAGAATGAAAAAAATATTTGTTTACAAGAATTGTTGTTTTATTCCTACTTTCTGAAGAACTTATACAGTGTCATCAATGTAGTCATCATCTTATGGGAAAAATTTCTATGAATCAATTTAAATCGATTCTGATTTTGTCAATAGTTTTTGCTTAAAAAATAATTTACAAAAGCAATCATGTGATTTTCTTTAACTGTCGTATTTGACCTTTTTTAAATACCAAAATTGGAGGTTATTTCTCAAAACTTGTTCTCAAAAAAATGTTAAAGAGAAAAATTGTTAATTTTTCAATCTTACACATTGTATATCAATTTTAGACCCTCTATTGTAGTAACTTTTAACCTTTAATAACCCAACATTTTTAACTTAACCTTTAATAAACCTGTATAGAAGGATTTATTTTTACTAAAGTTCGCCTAGATGCATTTTTTTGACTAAATGTTTTTTTAAATACATTTTTTTTTTTCGAAAAACAAAAATGTACCAATAAAGTTTCAACAAAACTCACTTTAATTGAATATTTTAATAAGTAAATAAATAGACAAAAATAAATAATAAAAAGAAACAACTTTTTATTATTTCCTAATGCACTTTTTGAAAGTGACTCGCCGCAAGTCGGTTGTAGTTTCCAAATAATTAAACTTTAAAAAAAAAAATTGAAACAAAAGCTCCTTCCCGCCTGCTGATAAGCGTGGTGCCTGATCATGATTACAAGAAATCAAAGTAGTACCGCCTGGCCGGCGGAACATAAAATTCACGACGTGTCTATGTTTTGCATTTTCTCACTTTTACATATAGAGCACCGACGCCACCGACTGCTGGTCTTGTTTGACTGAGTTCTGAGTTTTCTACATTCAATTTTATTATTATTATTATTTATTCTTATAACTAAAAAAGCAAATTGTTCAAATCAGTCTGAGATATGACAATGACTCAAGATCGGTTAACCTCACTAGCTATGATTTCCACAGAAAATGAACTTTTATATTCGATAGATTTTAGTGAAGTCATTAAGCAGTTTGCATTACAGAAAGCTAGACGAGAGCATTCTTATGAACAGGTTCGTTTTTCTTAGTTATTTATTTTCATTTCTATGACATTAATTTTAAAGACGCGTTACTAAAATTTGTATAATTTAATGAAAGTTGGGAAGGGGGAGGGGGCGCAAAACTGAGAACTCGCTTGGGGTGATAAATTTCATTGAGCCAGGCCTGTTCTAATAACCAGTTACATTGACACCGAAAAAATAAAGGTTATGAAAAAAATTGTATATAAAAGAGCTAGTCACAAAATACCTTTAGGCAATGACTTTAATAAAATTAAATAGTTTTATACAGGTTTGCTTAAATTCAGTTAGTTAAACATGAATAGGTTAAAAAAATTGCAATGAAATAAAAGTTTCACTAGAGGGTTGAAGATTATTATGCATGTGTAAAATTGAAAACTAAGCAACTTTTCTCCTTAACAATTTTCGAAGCTTTGTGAAATAACGCCATTTTTTGGCTTTAAAAAGAAGTCAAAAATGACAGATAAAGACAATTATGTGATTGTTTCAGTGCACATCATTTGGCATTATTTTTCAAGCAAAAACTATTGACAAAATGAAAATACACTTAAATTAATGAATTTTTTTCCCAAATGACTCCGACTTTATTGGTCACACAGTAAAATTGTAAGACATCAAATTTTTAGTTAATAATATATTAAAGATGGCGGTGCCTTAAACCAATCAATTCCACCCATTATATCACTGTAAAAAATAAAAAATATTCAAAACAAATTTTAGGCCAAAAAATATAATTAACGATTATAAATAAATATATAATTATGACGAGTTTAAGACACAGACGGTAATTTATAAATCACAGTTCTATCACAGGTTCCGTCCATGTTAAAACTCATATACCTAGAAAAAACTCATCAGTGATGCACGCAAAATCGCAGGCCTTTGTATAGTGTTTTTGCATTAATTCATAGGACTAGACCAAAGCAAAGATTAATAGTGGAGAGAAACTTTAGTAAACTTTTTCATTTGCCAAGTCACACTGAGCACATGAAAAATGAAAAATGCATTTGTAATAAACAATAAAATAGTTTACAAGAAAGCGGTACCCCATTCGGGAACAGATTGTATATGTGCATCTACCTATATATTTTTGATGCCATTACATGGTTCCTAAAATTGACAAGGGTAACTAAAAAATGGCCACTAAATATAATAGTTCGGGAGCCCGCGTATAAAAGTGTTGTCTATCTGGCGAACTTTGGTAATGTGTGAAATCGATTGTTCACACAAGTGAACAATGAATTGACTGTCAGCTGGCTGGGTAGTGGTGGGGGTGGATGTGATAGGGTGGAAAACATGCAAAACAAATTTAGAAAAAAAAAATATCTGGTGAATGCTGAAATATATATGAGGAGAAGACTATGTTATATAATGAAAGTAGAACTTAGTCAGCTGAACGAATTACAACTATTCGGCGAACTTTGAAATTCGGGTATATCATAATATTTATACCAAGATTTACAATAAACACAGTCATCTGCAAGTATGTTAGTGGAAAAGTTGTTGGCTGATGCTATAAAGGTGGTGTGCACTGCCTGTCAGGCAAGTCAACACCCAGCACCTTTAGTGTACCACCCATATACATGCAGCTGACTGCGTTTATCATCAATCATCAAAGTTCGCCTAATAATAAAACCATTTTTCATATTTTTGGACTCCTTCGATAGATCAGCTGACGCACAATCCGCCACCCCTCGCCCAGTTGACTATGTTCTACCTTCATTATCTTCCCCTCACATAAGTTTCATCATTAACTGGATAATTTTTTTCCTCAATTTTTTTACGTTTCCAATCCTTTTACATCCACTCCCACCGCTACCCAGCCAGTTAACGGTCCATTCATTGTTCACTTATGTGTGAGCAATTCATTTCACACATTGTGAAAGTTCGCTGGATAGTCAGTACTTTTATATGTGGGCGCCCGGATTATAATGGCAACACCGACATTATGCCACTTACCAAAAATATAAATTTATAAGTATAACATCTATATCAATGCTGATTAAGTATGTACACTTGATATGTATCTGTTTACACTTTACATAACTGTCGCTAAAGGTTACACCAGTGACAGAGTGCAATAGAAATAGTGGTGGCGTTCAACACATACAGCAACTTTACGAATATCATTTAACTACACTGAGTGGTTGCTGCTATCCAGTGCAACGGCTAAGAAAATTTCACTGCACAAATAAAACTTGCCGACTTTGATGGATGCTTCGTTTTATTAAGATAGGGTGTATATTTCTATAACATAACTATCTATATTGTTAATGAATCAAAAAAACTGTCCTCATCAAAAAGCTGGTATGCCTTAAATTTCCAGTCATAAAAAAACAGGGATATTTTAAAATTAAATAATTAATATTTGGAAAATGGAGTTTTAAAAAGAGAATTTATTTAATTTGTAGTATAAAGTGATCTAAAATAGTATGTCACAATCACGTGTACTCGGTGTTCAGCCATGCCATGGAAACATCAATATCGTAGCCAGGAGGGATCAACGGCGGATGTAACCACATCCCCCCTGAAACTCTCGAAATATGTATTTTTGAATTAAATGTAATTAAAAGTACAATACGGGAAAAACTCACTGGTTTGACATTAATGTCAATCCATCATGGATGATAATAACACAGAGGTTATAGAGTTGTTTGCAGCGAAGATATCTAGAAGATAAAATTTAATTCTATAATGTATTATTTAACGATAATTACATAAAAACTGTATGCTTTGTATAATTTTTTTCTTTTACTAAATATATAATATTGGTCGAATATTACCCAGTTATGTCTCTTGCTATGGCCTTGACACACTGACTGACTGACTACCAGCGTTGGTTATTATACTTTCAGCCAATGTTTATTTTAGTGAAGACTATTTTTAGTTTTATTTGTATTTTCATGGATAAGACGAAATATGTGAAAAGTTAGTATTAGACAATTCGAAAACATTTTTTTTCAGTAGATGCACATAACATTATTTTTAACGACGATGATTAAATTTTTTATGAATAAAAAATAATAATGAGTAGATATCCTATACACAATTTTCTTAAACAATTTAATCACACAAATATATATGTTTTCATAGATTATATTATTTTCAACATTGGAATGTCTGAATTGGTGTCATAGTATAACCTAACTTTAGAAAGATTAAAGGAAAACGTAATATTAAAATTTTTTAATTTGTCATTGCAAAAACAATAACTTACAATTTAGTGGCAAAGCTTAATATGTAACGATATTCCCATCAACTTCTGGAAATTATTTCAAGTGCTCTACAGTTTCGATAATTCAGTTCTAAAGTTTCTCTCAGTTAAAATACAAAATAAATTTATATCAGGAAAAAACTGTCTATGACCAAAATCACAACAACCTTAAGAACCACTCATTGAAGGGCACATCACGACTCTTCTCCTGCTGCTTCCTCTTCGTTATCAAGCTTCGTGGTCCCTGCATTGCAGAAGCGGCACTTACAACACACAATACACGGTGCAGCTAGTAACAATAACGGTGAGGCAACAAGCAATAGGATGCCAAATCCAGCAAATATGCCGATAACTTGAGTTCGATGCCATATTACCGATGCTCTTGAATGGCCTAATTTGTTTTTGCATGGTCCTTTATCGTAGTGCCTCAATAGAAAGTCATCCTGGAAAAAAATTATTTATATTTAGGCCATGAAAGAAAAATATTTGGACAATTTACATTAATTAAATAGATAGATAGATATATTGAGATATTTGAAACATCCCCTGAACAAATTACCAATAATCAGTGAATATCTCTCTCTGTACTACCATTTTTTTGTTCCCAGGGTTTTAAGCTGGGATGAAATAATCCTTGAGTTTTGCGTATCAGAAAAGTATAAAAAAATTTCTCAAGGCTACCTTGATTGCAACATAAAACAAGATGGCTTCAAACTTTCAAAGACTGGTTGTTTTTTGGAAATAATTTTTAAGGGGTCATTCAACCAATACTTTCGCAAAAATTACAAATTTCTATCCCCTCCTCATTTTACAATACTTTGTAACATTTATGAGACCCCACTTATACAAACTGTGGTTTAGGTGGAGCATGCACATGACGACGACGAATTAGCACAGCTGAGCATTCTGAATGAAGTTTTAAATAATTCATTTTTATTTCACTCTACTCTTTCATTAGAAACTTATTAGAACATAGAGTACAGCACACATAGTAGACAATCCCCAAATCCAGAACCTGAGCTGTTTGGAAGGGGGTAAACATTTGAAAAAATGTAGACAACATCCATTACTCACCAACATTAATAATAATAATAATAATTTATTGGTGTCAAAATACATAATACAATGCTTACACATGTCAAAACATTGGACAATATAGTAGATGCAAAAAAATGTTAAAAATAGGTAAGCCACAAAATTACATAAGACAAAGAGTGGCAAACAAGATGAAAAGTAGTATAAAATTATCTAAACCAATTAACAAATTAAGTAAGGGTAAATAATATGAGGTCATGAATATACAGTGTTAAATTAAATCTGAGAAATCATTCTCAATAAATTCTTCAAAGCTATAGAAGGCCTTAGTTTTTAGATAACTTTTCATTTCATTTTTAAATTGCAAAAAGTTCAAGTTTTTTACTGAATATTGTAAAATTTGGGAGAATAATAACTTGTTCCATTTCTAGATCGTGTAAGTCGAAGAAAATTGACATTAATTTTATCGCTATTCCTTGTGGTATATTCATGGATTTGGCTGTGCGTTACATATTGATCTTCATTTTGTTTAAGATAAAGTAAACATTCCAGGATATAAGCACAAGGCATAGTTAATATCTTGAGATTAATGAATTGACTTTTGCAATAATCTCTGTATCTAAGATGAGATAGTATGCGAATGCATCTACGTTGTAAGCCAAAAATGTTGGAAGCATGCGCTGAGTGTCCCCAGTTTAAAATTCCATACAACATATTAGCATGAAATGAACCATAGCGGTGAGTAGGTAGTTCTTGAATATGGATATAGATATTTTTGGAAAGTTTGGTAGATAGTTTTGTAATATGTTCTTCCCAGGTTAATAGTGAATCTAAGTACACACCTAGAGATTTTACGGATGCATCAGTTTGTTCTTCTGTATCCCCGTTTCGCAATGTAAATGTTAATAATTGTGTCTTGTCATCGTTTAGTTTTAATCTATTGGTTAAAAACCATTAGCAAATATGTTCTTCTGTTTTTGTGGCAGTCCCTTATTACCAGAATCGCATATACATCCAGCGTGCTGACGCAGCAGCTGACTGTTCTTCTTTTCACAAACACAAATATGTACCATCAACATGAACTTTGTTTCTAAAGTAGTTGACAGTTTAAACCTACCTTTCAATATATAATATATTGCTTGTAAATCTATTTTTATGCCCAAAGTAAAAGAAATTCTGAAATCATATCCCTGATTGAAATATGTCATTTTGTCCACTATCAAGGTTTTAGGTTCAACGAAATCGGTTTACCTCAAAGATCGGTGCTTGGGCAGTTGCTTTCTAATATATTTATTTATGATATAGTTTCTCAGCATTATTGCTCAAATGTAACCCCCTTCTGGACAGCCTAGGGTTTGGATTTGGTTGTCTACTACTTGTGATGTGTTTATATTTTATGTTTAATAAATTACAAATATAAATGATGATACAGTAACAAAAAAGAACTTACATCTAGACTGGCAAGGCAGTACCAACAAAAAACATGTTTGCATCTTTTACACATCATTTGGGCACAGCCTTCGTCTTTTTCGATAGGAACATTGCACATGGGGCAGCACTTGATGAGATCTGAGTCGAATGGTATGCCAGGTTCATCAGTCTTGCCCTCCTTGGCTAGCTGTTTGTTATATTCCTCACAGGAGAGGCCTTCGTGCCACTCCAACTTGCAATTGCTGCAAAAGTCTGTGGTGCAAGTGGGGCAAAAAACGCTTTGTGGTGCACACCGCTGAGATGAACACAAATTGCATACTGTTTCGCAGCCTGCTTTGGGGCACCATGTGCGAGTCTTATCTAATTCTACCTCTGCAAATTATAAACAGGTATATAATACATACAAGAATAAACAAATTATTTAAATATTTAAAATTTTCAACAAATTAAACATCATAGACAAATAATTGATACTATTTGTACAGACAAGAGAGATCAAGTAAACTGATAATAATTCCTTCTAAATAAATCCTAGTGGGCATGGCCACTAAGGAAACTGAATTGTAATTAAGTAGCTATATAAATATGGCAAAAATAATCATTGATGACCTAATCTTTAGATGATTACATGATAGTATATATGAGCCAGCATGCAATTACCTGACACATTTATGTAAGTTAGAGACATGATCAATCCTTTGCCTTAGAGCATGGTATACAAGAAAAGTAATATGAGTAATTTTCTTAATGATGGAAACTTTATTAAAGAACTCAAAATGGCTTTTATAGTTGTAAGTAATAGGGAACTTGCATAAAAATTTAAATAAGGAAATAATACTAAAAAATATAAGGTAACAGCATAATAAAACATATATTTCGCAAAAAAATATATTTTCTAACGTTACTTATAAGCAACTGAAATTGTTGTAAAATTCAAATTTTATATTGCACTAAGAAAACACTATCTACGGCCGTGGCGTCAGACCGCATTACTATGTTCGCGATTTCTCACCTTGATAACACATTGCACTAGTGCCGTGTCCGTGGTATAATTTTGTAAGTAACCAGCACCGGCATTATATCTCTTATGTCTATTATATCTATATACTAAAATACATACAGACCAAGATCCCAGAGCCACCAGACCTATGTCATTTTAGCAAAGCTGATATTTTGGCAATAAATAGTGTGATATGTAGTTAAGAAGGTATGTATATTTGCTAGCTTGAAATCGGGGCCCTTTTACAGATAACAGGTACAAAAGGTACAAAAAAACCTTACTAACCGACGTTAAAGTATGATAGCTGGTTTTCATATATGTTTGACAGAATAGGTACTGTTTAAAACCAACATTCATTATTGCCAGACACTTTCCGTGGGCCCTAACTTCCGCCAGACGCTTTAAAGCTCGAAAAAAACTCAACCTAACATAATAAATATTTTGCTTCCTTAATTTTTTACGTAGTTGGTAGTAGAGAAGGTTCCACAGTTATGTTAGGTTAGGTTTTCGAGCCGAGGACCCACAGAAAGTGTCTGACAATAACGAATGTTGGTTTTTAACAGTATTCTGTGAAACATATACGAAAATCAGCTATCATACTTTAACATAGGCTAATAAGGTTTCTTTGTACCTTTTGTACCTGTTATCTATAAAAGGGCCCCACTTTCAAGCTAGCAAATATGCATACGTTCTTAACTACGTATCACACTATTTATTGCCAAAATATTAACTTTGCTAAAATGACGTAGGTCTGCCGGTTCTGGGATCTTACTGTATAAAACTTTATTTCTCAATGCTTTAGAATATTAAGGTAGTTACATCACAACTCATGTTATTCAAGAAAGTCACAAAACTTGCTGCAAATTTAATTCACATATCAATAAACATTCTGGTAAAATATGCACTCCATTTACTGTTCCGTTTCCGCGATTCATTTGCTCAAAATTCGCAGTTTTTATCGACATTTAAGATTGCAAGGACGTCTGTGAAATAAATTGATGTCATGACACTATTTTCCCTGTTATGATTGATCCTTATTTAAGAATGATCTCAAAAATGAGGCAAATTTAAATCAATTCCTCATGAAGCATGTGTTTAAATATCGAGATGATTCACTGTAAAATAACGTAATGGCAGCATCTCAAGTTTATCGATTCGCTAACAGATATCGCACCTCTCGCGATATGACTACGTTAAACAATCATAACGAGAAAAAAAAAACAATGTTTGATACATTTTTTGCAATACAAACCTACCTCTACTCTCATGTTTTCATGTGGAAGTAAAGAGCCAAATATAAGTGCACAGTTTGTATGATTTTTTTAAAACGTCTGACATAAGTATCCATCGAAATGAAGTTGATTTTTTTTTATTGTCATTTTTGGTCCCTTTTTATATTTGTCATTGCTGTTATAAATTAAGTTTTCACCTCTAAGAAAAATTCTCATATTAATATTTTTCTTGTCTGCCATGCTCTAAGGCGAAGAATTGATCACGTCTCAAGCTGTAATTGCACCTGTACTATTAAGTACAGTGTGTACGGTCAATGTGGCTTGTCTTGTATATTTTTTTATGTAGTTTGTGTAAATCTATTTTTGACTTTTTTTTATACTTTCGTGGTCTTTTAAATCAATGATGTTTATTATTATTAAGTTCGGATTGTATCGACCAAGTTTAAGCCAAACTTTACTTGACCAAAGACCAAAATCTATGGTTATAATGGGCCTTTTCAGTAAGTGCTCAAATCTTAAACTAAGTATATTAATTCGAAAGTTTGAACATTGCAACACATATTCTTTAAATATGATTTATTTATACCAAAAACAAGTAGTTTTTAATTTTTTACTGTACTAATCGACATATTTTCAGCTAGATCTGTGGTACAATTATTATAAGCAAAACAGTAGTATAATATTGGTCAAATTAATTAAATATTAATTAATGCAGACTTACACAAAGCTTAAGTCTAATAGTCACATCTTTAAAACATCTTTATCTTAACATTACCGTTTGTTAGGGGCACACTAGAAATGGCAAATAACGAAAATTCCCAGGCATTGTTGGTATTAACATATTACCAATGCAAGCTATTATATTAAGGCGAATGATTATTCAATAACAACTACTAAATTATCAGGCTAAATACATAATGGGGTGTGTACATGTTATTTAAATAAATACATTAGATGAAAAATGAAGACAAATAAATCGACCTGTATTTTCTTATTTAAAATAATTAATATTTTTGCTATAATTAAATGAATTAGGAAAGTAAAAGGGATGTAGTGAAAATCATAATGTAGACAAATCCAACATTTTTGCGCCACCAATTTATAACTAAAGCAGCGTTCTTGTGTATAAATTGATAAATTTATTTAATTTGTAGGTAATGTTATAGAGTTAATGAAAAGAGACAAATAATTTTGTAGTAGATCAATGACTTCAGAATAGCTTTCTGAAGTCATTGTAGTAGATTATGAAAATATTTCAATATGTAATGTAAGAGGTACAGATGGTGGTAAGCACATAAACTGTACGATTAGTGGATTTTTAATAACAGCAGGACATTAGGCAATATGACATCTGTCAATGAACCTCTGCTACTGACACAAGTTGACTAATTATATTTATGAGTTAAGGTTTCTGCAATATCAAGTTATATTTCTGAAGGTCAACGCATGCTAAAATGGATTTACTACATCAAATTCATATAAAATAACTTGTATTTAGATATTAGATATATAAAACATATCAAAAATATACTTTTTTTTTTTATTACAAACCCCATAGGCTCATTATTTATTAATGTTGACCATATACATGAAAATAAAGGTAATAAAAATCCTCTTGTTAAATTAAAAATAAACCTTACCTCTATTTAATCGATACTTTTTATGTTTCTCTAATAAATCACTTCCAGCCAGTCTTTTTATCTCTTCTTGTTGTAAAACTCCCTGAGATGGACATTGTGCATCGGGACATGATATATCATATGCCCCTTCTCCTACTTCAAATTCTACATAAGCCTTCATACACTGAAACAAAAATATTATATGAAATCTCCATTTCCAATAAACAGTTAAGAATATTTTCTAGGGGAGGGGGGTCACCGAAAATGTGACAAAGCGAACGATTGGGGAGGGGGGTTGGGTACTTGGTTAACAAAAAGTCAGTGTTCTCAAAAAAATAACAGAATTAATCCTTTATCCTTAAAAGCAGAGGAAAGATCATTCTTTAGAGAAGTTAATACTATGAACATATTCGGTAAATAGGTACCTCACTTTGTTTTTTATCACTAATTTAATGTAATTAAAACGGAATTGCAGTTTTGGATTTCAAGGTATTATTTTCAAACCTTTACAAATGTATATATACAATATTGAATATTGTCCCCACTATCTTGTATTATTGTAATGAAAGTGATTGCAAAATAAAGCAATGAGAATCATTCTGAAAGTTAACAGATATACCTGTATAACAAGTATGTTATTGGGATATTTGATATTCATGTGTATAAATCAAAGACTAGTTTTTAATAATACATTATTTATTTATGAAATGATTCACAATTTGTTACCAAATTATATGTCAGAGATTAGATTTGTAAGTGATATTCACAACTATAAATAATAGGCCAATCAATGTTCTAATTTTTTTATGTATTGTTAGGGCCTTTGCCAATGGTAAGAAACTAGGTTTACAGCTTCAAAAGACCTGTGCGAGCTGTGCAATGACCAATAAACAGCGAAATTATTGCACTTTTTTCGGTTTTTTCGAAATTTCACATCAAATACGTATATGAAGTTTTTTTGTACGATCAAAAATGTAGGCTCCAGATCTTTTTGTTTAACGCCCAAAAATGAAACGCAACACGTAAATACGACGCGCGAAGCGTGCGCGATCTCGGACGAGCTACACTAAATTTGTTATAACTTTTAAAGTAATTAATGAAATTGAGCTCAACAAAGCTTAAATGAAAGAAGAAACATGTGGCTATTGGATTATCATATTTTCAAATCTAAAAATGAATGTATGTAGAAATAGTATATATATGAAGTCGGAACATAAAGAGATTTCCAATGAAATCGGTAGAAGCTCAACAATTTTACAATTTTTAAGATAAAAACCTGGAACTTTCACATATTACTCTTGAAGCAATGTATAAAAGAATCTGATGCGTGGAAAAAATCTCAAAAATTTATTTTTGGAGATGTACTTCCAAAATTTCAAAATTTTGAGAAAGTGGTAAAATTTTATATGTATAACTTTAACCACCTATTACTCCGGTTTAAATTGATGTGTTAGATTTCTGTGGGTGCGTTTTTTAAATCTTGAAATGTGTACTTTAAGATGCTTTAAGGGGATTTACCTTAAAATATAAACTAACCCTCTTTATTTTACGAAAATAAAAGAAAAATTTTTCTTTGCTCCAAAATTCGTTAAACTAGGGGTAATAGAGAGTTATTGCAAAACGAAAAGGGGCTGACTTTATTAAAAGAAACTTTAAATAAAGTATCCTGTATTCCTATTTATCATCCATTTTTAAAGTGAGTTATTGCAACGGTGTCCTCCTCATACCTTATGTTGATACTTTATTTTGACAATTATCCCTAACCTAAAAAATCAAAGTTGGGTATTGCCGGTATTATCATTTGTTCTAGTTTATATTGAATATGGAAGAACAATATAATTCGAAGTAGCTCTCCTAGCTGCTGTTAATGATGAAGAAATTAAAATGTTACTTCTACATAACATAATTGATATTTATATCGGTAATGAACAAATTAACGCTGTAGGCCGCGTGATTTTCAATTTAAATAATATGACTGACGATGAAATAGAAGTTAATTTTCGTTTTCAAAGATGGGATATAATACGATTGCGAAATTACGTCTCCTCATATTTGAATCTCACACGTTTTTTTATCTTTTTCTTGTGCCATTATCGCCAACAAAAGTAACAATTTCTTTAGGGAATTTTCGTCTGATGCAAGTTTCGACAAAAAGTTCCTAAATGTGTCAAAATTAAGGTGCCTTAAATAAAGGAAAACTTTGCCCGTATTTAAGTTAAATACGGGATGCCTGTATTTTATTAAAGGAAAATGCTTAACGATATTTTAAATGCGCATGCGTACATGTCAATTTAAGGGAAACTTTTATTAAAGGATCCGTAAATCGAAGTTGCAATATCTCTCTAATATAAACGTTAATAACTTTTATTAAAAAAAAATACTTAACACGGGATCTTTTTATACATTACTTCAAGAGTAATAGGTGAAAGTTCCAGGTTTTTATCTTAAAAATTGTAGAAATGGTATAGCGTTTACCGATTTCTTCGGAAATCTTTTTATGTTTCGACTTCATACACAGATTCGGAAAATACATTTAGTGATATAGGAAATAACCCTCGATGTAATTGGGCTATTGAAGGCAGAATGCGTGGGGTCGACGCGGTCAAGCGGTGCTGGTATGAACGAATACCAATGCCCTGCGTTAATCTACGGACAAGGCGTGGTTTACCTGCGCAGATACACGTTTACGTATTACGAACTTCAATTTTCAAATCTGTATGTACTATTCCTACATACATTCATTTTTATATTTGAAAATATGATAATCCAATAGTTAAAACTTTCTTCTTTCATTTAAGCTTTGTTGAGCTCAATTTCATTAATTAGTTCAAAAGTTTATAGCAAATCTAGTGTAGCGCGTCCGAGATTGCGCACGCTTCGCGCGTCGTACTTACGTGTCGCAGCATTCCATTTTCGTGTGATAAACAAAAATACTTAGATCTGGAGCCTACATTTTTGATCGTACAAAAAAACTTCATATACGGTTTTTTCTGTACTTTCGACTGGCGTAAGCATTCTTTTTGATAAAATTAAATTTTGAAACTTATTCGGGAAAAACCGTAAAATTATACCTATTTTGTTTAACAACTATTACACTTTTTAGGAAGAAGTGAGTCGATGCCAATGTTAGGTAGAAGAGAAGAGAAATGGACAAATAATATGCTGAAAAGAAACAGATTTAACCTACGCTGTTACGATTTTAAGAGGGGATGACGGGCAGAACTCTTAACATGCTCAAGTGCTTGGCATCGATGTTAACATATCCCTTTCGTTCACGTACATTATTTTGCTATTTATATTTCACTCTATCTTATTATAGGGATCAACCCAGTTTTCTGTCACCACTGTATAATGATTTGCCTGTACATATTAAATTAATTAATAATATTAAACATTTCAGAAAATCTGCATGTGCATATGTGATATTAAATTTTAATGACAGTTGTATACATTATATGTACCCCTAGCGTTAATTTATTTACTGTTTTTCTTTTGTTGATCTATTCATTGATTCGTTATATTAGTCCAATCAACGTAGTGCTAAAATGACTAAAATCTTTAACTTGAGTGCTAGTGAATGGATTTTGATGAAACCTTGTGCAACGTGTTTGTAATGACGTTAATAAAAAATCGGTAAAGGTATTTACACAGAATTTCCCTCTTTATTTATATAGGGCGGTCACTCTAAAAAAATATTAATTAAGAAATGACATATAAGAATTATAATCGCAATGTAGTTAACCCTATTATTACAGAGAAAACCTGATAACCTTTTTCCATTATCTACTCTATAGTGGTGGGGAATGAAATTTTCATTTTTTTAAAAATTTTCAAAACACTTTTTTGTTGAAATAGGTAGAACGTAGTGAAACGTGGGAATATTAGAATTGAAAAAATATATATATTTTTTTATTTTCAACATTTTTTAGAAAATTTTCTATTTTAAATTTTCAAAAAAAATTTTTTTTAAATAGATTTAGAATGTCACGAAACATGGAAATTTTAAATTTGAGCAAAAAAAAATGTTGCCATTATCTATTCCCTTTAGACGGTCCACCCTGTATATTTTCCAGTGAAGTCTAACCATTTCTTCAGTGGCAGTGACGTCAGTTACCTACCAAATTTGACTGTTCTCTGTCAAGTAGTTTTTTAGTTAATGCACTGACCGACCGACTGACAGATAGACTGACAGACTGACGGAACTGGAAAAAATATATTTTCGTAATCTACATCTACAGAAATTAGAGTAGGAAATGATCGGAAGGGGTAGAAAACACCCCTTTTATCATGGGTTCCGTAACTGGTAAAATTAGGTCAAAAATAAAAAGAAAAACAACCGTTTTTCGCCCCAAATAAGATGTTTTTCACTCTGGTGAATTTTTTTGGAGAAATGCTTATTTTTCGAGATATGGCCATTCGAAAATTCCTAAAAGTGGAGGAAGGGAAACGTAAAAGTTGAAAAAAAAAATCTGAAAAAATTCAGGTGAATGTATCATCGAAATACAAGACTCTTTTTTGCAACGTAAAGTGCATTTTCGCCAAGTTTTCCAGAAAAACATGAAAAACTACCCCTTTCTTTGAATTTGTAGCGCTTTAAAAATATGTAATCTAAAAATTTGAAAAAAGATGTATGCAATGAACTTCTTTGATCCGAGATTGTATTTAATTTCAGGTTAAAAAATTAAATGAACTTCGTTTCGAAATCATTGGAAGAGCACCATTTAGGTTTTTTTTTTTATAAATTAAAAAAACTGACCAGACAAGTGACCAAAAGTCTTTATTTTAAGCATAGGAAACCAATATCAAGCCGATAATAGTGGCAGAAGTAGAAACATAACGTGCAATACCGAATTGCAAATATATTAATTTTTAGAATTTTCATGATAGTGTGTTCTTCTAGTATAAGATAAAACCTCTTAAAAGATACTGTATCATCATTATCAAAAAATTTTTATGATGCAGATTGCAAATTATGTGTCATTATTATGATAAAGGTATTTTATCATGTTTAACTGAATCATTATTGAGTGGTCATCTAAATTAAATATAGACATATGTTAAATCAAAATATGAATTATAAATAAAAATATTTATTTTTATTATATTAAATAATATTATTTAAGTGACTGTTTTTGTTTAATAAACATGATAACATTTGTTTACTATTATTGTAATAAGTAAGCAATAATGTTTACTGATTTGTAATACTAAAAGAAAATCTAAACAATATCAATATTCCTTCCTTTGAAAATATTTAAAGCAACTGGAATATCTTGTTTACCATATTTTTCATGTTAATTTTATAATAAAGAATATATTAATAATTGAGCTATTAATTAGTCTTAAATAACAAATTTAAATTCATACAAAACAGCACTTATTACCGTGGTCACTGAATTAGAGTCGAACGAATTTGTCATCCATTTCACAGACATTTGATTTTTTAGAATACTATTTTATGCCAAACAAGTTACAAATACTATAAAAGGTAAGGTTTCATCAGTCAACATTTTTTCATTTTGTATATTTCTTCTTTAGTGGTGACTGTTGGAAGGTATGCAGTAAAAAATATTTTTCAATAACATCAGAAAAAATATGGCATTGTAATATAGTCTGCATTAATTTACAGAAAGATTATAAAAAATGAATTAAATTCGGAAACGACACATTATTTCTAAAAGAAACTAGATCATCTTTTAGAGAGGAAATTTCCTATAAAAATACACTAATTAGGCAAAATATATACAGGGTAGTTACTAGCGCGTGGACAGTCAATATCTCCTCAAGTGTTTGAAATTTGCAAAATGTCTCATATATACAAGTTGTAGGATATCAGGAATCTCATATTTTAAAATTATTTTCAAATCTAAAGGGTATTTTATATAGCAGTGGCCAGCTAACACTCACCTTGTTTAAATAGAATACCACGCCTTTCACTGTGAATTTTAGTCAAGAGTATGTACTAATTTCCAGGTCTCTCATAGGTGTTCTTCAAGATAATTCAAAATTTTTACATGTTTAAACTGTCATAACTGAATCAACTACCTACACACTGTTATCTATAATAGTGACCAACTTTTTTCAATTTAAATTTTCAAAAACCATTGGAAAAAAATTGATATTATGAAGTAACTATCAAGGTATAGGTACTTAATTGTTTGTTAAAATATTTTAAGTAAAAACATACAGAGTGTTCCATTTCAAAATATTGAGTTATGACAGCATAATGTTAAAATTCACACTGAAATGACGCTCAAATTTACGAAAATACATTTTTTACAGAGTTTATTTTGGACTGCTGCAAATAAATTTTTTATTGGAAAAGGTGGAATAACGTGGCAACTCCAGTGTAAGTGCAAAAATGATATATGCCTGGAGAGAGAATTAAGAGTAATATAAATACATAAAAAAAAGTTAGGTGTTCCATATAAAAAAATCGAGTATTAGCTTGGCACCGCTGTGTATATGTAGATATAAATATAATTTTATAATATGCTACTCTTGATCTAGTACAATTTTTAACTCAGACTCTTTTTAAAATTCCAAATGGTTGACACAGATTGATATACAATGAACAGGTTATACTTTTTTTTTTTTACTTTATCATAATAATGATATATGTGACAGCTGTCATTTTGTCTAAATAAACCTCTAAGGGTCGGTTTATCAATGTGAGGGTAAAATTATCCTATGGTTAAAGTATCCAATGTTGGCACAATTTGTCGAATAATATCCCCCTTCACCAAGGGTCTGAATCTTTTAGCGATAACAGGGTCACACTCAGGAGAATTAAATAAAATACAATGAATTATATTAAAAGTACACTGAAAAATATCACATACCTAAAACAAAGTAATTTTTAGTTGACAATAATGTAAATCGAAAATATTTTTTAACCAAATTACGAGACCAAAAAATCCATAAGACTTGTAGATATAAAATGAAATTTGCTGTCGTGTCGCATTATTTACATATATACTAGCTCATAAAATAAATTGAAATAAAATAAATACTGTTACAACCCGTATTTATATTTGAAAAATAAACTTCTGTTTATTAAATGACAAAAACACGGTTAATATTGAAAACAAATGATTAAAAAACATGTAGAAATACCAAAGTAACATTTATTTTATGCTCTGCGATAGTTCCAATGATGTCATCGACCTGCACATAAAGTTAGTTATATGAGTCAACCAGTATTGTCTATGCCAAAAGTTAAAAGACGTAAAGACGTGTTAGTTCATGAAAGAATAGAAAACCACCCCGAATTGTATTTTGATGGTGTCAATGTGCACTGTGATGCTTGTAAAACAATGGTTGGTTTTAAGAGAAAGTGCAACTTAGATTACCACATCAATTCGATGAAACATGTATCAAATATTAAAGACTTAAATGTGGATAAATTCAAGGTGGATTTAATGAATTTCATGATTTCGTCCAACATTCCATGGTACCAGCTCAACCGTCTGCAGGGAGGTGGAGGCTGGAGAAAATTCGAGAAGATCCTCAAAATAAATACATATGTATGTCTGAGTATTGACGAAGCGAAAGATGCAACAGGCCGCCAAATAATTAATATCCTTTTATGGGGTTTAGATAAAGAAGAAGCTGTGCAACCACGTTTAGTGCCGTGTAAATTTGTGGAGAAAGCTGATCACGGCATGATTGTTACCTCAGTAAAAGACGATGCCCTTTATGCTGTAATGTATCTATCTGAAGCTGGCTGTTATTATCTTTTTTATGTAGTGTAAATCTGATCACAAAGAGGCAAACATCTAGGGTAAGTACTTTTCCAATGCATTTTCTCAGTTCCAACTGATTATTAAGTATGTGTTATTAAACATTTCTCTACTCAATAAAATAACTTTACAGAAATACGAAAGGTAGTATATGTTAATATTATAAATAAGGATAAGATAAAGGTGAAATTACAATAACAAATTCACAATTGTCAAAACACAACACTGTTATGTACTAATATTTCTTGAAAAATTCCGACCCTTGCTCATCACCTTGCCAAAGCATAACTTTTCTTCTTTTTAAAACAGGACTGTCCTCAACATTCTGAGTAATTTTCCATATAGTTGATAATAATAATTTTTGTTATAATAGCCATTTTCTACAGCTCTTTGTTTGTAAATATATTCACACTTGATAAGAGTGGCATAAACATTCTTTTATTGCTTTCAATTTTATGTTTCCACAATATACTTAATTTCCTCCTCGATGACTAAAAGATTTTCTTTTGTTTACAAACAACATCAAAATGACTAATGTTTTTTATATATCCATGATTATTTAAACTAAGTTATTTTCTCTGTATTCAAATATCCTTATAATATTTTAGATACAGTTCTTATTTGAATAGAGACCTATTGGCTTGGTAATCTATTAACAATAAAACATGACTGCAACTGTCTGAATGATTAGTGCTAATAGCAAGCAGATATAAAACGTTACTATATTCTTTATTTAATATTTATTTATTTTTTATTATATTTATTTTAGTCGTAAAAGGGGGTGGTTTGTTAATTTAGGGGTAGTCAGAGAAGGGAATTTTGTCACCATCATCTTCTTCATCCTTGAAAACGGGGGTGGTGGGGGGATTTCAGTGCATTCGTAGTGTTTATGGGATGTTTTGCAATTTAGGGAGAGGATTGGTTGGGCCTCCTCTGGTTAAGGATTACTCAATTCATTCATATTTCATGAAAAAAACCCGATCTGGCAAGTCCTAGCATGGCTAGTACGAGAAAAATAAAGGGTGGTTTTTGGATTTAGGGGTAGCTCGAGAAGGGTAGGAAAAGAAATATTGTCACCATCGTGTTCCCCACCAATGAGAACTGGGGGGAGGAGATGTCTTGTACTGCATTCGCAATACTTTTAGGCTGTTTGCCAGTGGTGTAGTCGTAAATTAAGCAGTACCGGAATGCTCTGACCTGGATGGTATAATATTCTACAGGAACCACCTATTTCTTTTATTTATTTTCCTTAAAAAAAAGCAGTGCTGGAACGGCATTCCGGCGTGTTCCGGCTCTCTACACCTCTGGTCTTTCCTACTTTTGCATGGGCTAATTTATTAATCCTATTTCCATTATAGCAATGTTCCCATCATTTCTAGGGAATAAAAAATATTTTCCTGTCACTTTAGGACCCAAAAAGGAAGTTTTAAACATCCATTCACTATACACTCGAGAGTAGAAACACTTTTTTAACATCCTCCTTTGCAAACACGATTATTTAATTAACAATCCAATAAAATTATAGAATCTCGAAATTGAAAAAGTCTGATATGACACATTCTTTCACACCTGCAAGCAAAACAGTATCGCGCACATGAGATGCGTGCAGCGCCACAAACAGCAAAATCGAAGAGGCACGCTCAATCCAACATTTTTGCTCCTATTTCAAATCATTTTCCTTTATGCCAAAAGAATTAGGTACAATGTGCTCACTATACTTTAAAGTTTGTGTATTTATCTCTATTTTCTTAGTTATAGAGTTCTAAATTATTTACACTAGTTACACTATTCAATGCACCACCTTTCAAAATATTTTCAGATATTATATGAAATCTTCAGTAATATAAAATCAAAAACTTTATATACTTACTTCAACCTTTAATTTGCATTTTTCATATTTTTTAATATATTGCAGCAATGTTTAGTTCATAATTACTAAAACATTGCGAAATTTGTATTGTTTACCTCAACTTATTTTATAAATGAATGTATAAACCAATTAATCCTAAGATGATCTTTTTCCATGGCATTTTACTCAGGATATATAATGGCCAAATTTAAGAACTCTACGAATCCAAAAAAAAGTTTCTCATATTAAATTATTAGTAATATTAATTGAAGGTAACTGTTAAACAATAATAAATTGAAAAGTGGGAATCTTTCTCTTTGAATGTATTTTTATTTATTTTTTTTATTGGCACCCTATTTTGCTTATTTAAAGTACGCCTCAGAATGATTAAATTGAACTTTTAAAAACGCGCGTTTTAAAGGTTACCATGGCAACAACTACAACCCGAGTCAAAATGTCAACTTTTTAATTATTGATCTTACAGGAATTTTTGCGGTATTAACAGCGAATCTGCTTTTCTATTTAAATAATCAATGTTAGAACTCATTTTAAAGCAATATACAATCAGTAACAACTGTAGTGACAATAATTAATCCTACGTGACAGATTGCAAATTAATTTTTGCATTCCTCATTTGACACTGACAGGTATCCTGGCGTCACATCACGAATTCAAACATTTTACATTCTTAATTCTTATTTCCATTTTTTGTAGTATTGTGTACCGAGAAAAAAAATTGCGTAAAGTATTCGTGGATAACTGGTCTTTAAAACACTTGCTCCATTTCGAGCACTCCGGCTGCGCCGTCGTGCTCGAAAAATCGCGCGTGTTTTAAAGACCTTAATATCCACTCATACTTTAATATACTATTTTAATTCGATTATTAAAAAAAATATTATACAGGTTCATCCAGTACAATGTGAACAACAAAGCTTCTGGAAACTTTTTTAACCTATTCTATTTATACAATACTACTTGTGTTCTCAAAAACTTAGTACATGCTATATAGACCACAAAATGGGAAAACTCGAAAAACTCATTTCTTGTAGGTAGGACACTTTTTTAGGACAAGGGTGTTTTCCATATAACAATTCACTTCAAATGATGCATTAATAACAAGTAATACGTAAATATAAAACCCCTACCCCCTATTGTGGTAGAAGTCAAATTATTTGATTTCCTTACCTCTGTACAAAAAACACAATCACACTGCTGAATGTGCACAATGCTGTTGGAAGGCACCTCTGCAAGACAAAGTTTGCAAAGTGTGGGAGGATCCTCAGGTGGTACAGGCACAAACCCCCCTGTAGATGAATTCAGAGAGTATCGTGAACTCGAAGCTAAAGTCAAGAGACTTGAACAACGAGAACACATCCGGGAGTGCGATGCATGGGGAGATATTCTCAGTCTATTAATTGGTTGAAGGGGTTCTATGCTGCTTGAAGAAGATGAAGATCTGCAATTAAAGAATATGTGTTTATTTTTGAGTTATCTATCTATACATTTTGTAAATATATCAACTAATCATTAAAGTGTATTAGACTGCTTATATAATGACATGGCTAAAAAATTAAGTTAAAATTTCTTTTGCCTCATCCTTCAGACTTCGACATCCTTAAAAAAATGATCTCCAATTTTCAGCAAAATCGGCCGATATTAACACGTGCCTCCGAGTTCCTTATGTATTTCATGTGGGTGAAAGACATTTTTATGTAAATTTGCGTTAAAATTATTGAACTGTAATGGAATAAAAATCCCAGCTTCAGAATTGGCCAGAGAATACGCATTGATAATTCCTCCTTCAACTAAACTCTCATAAACTCTCTTATATGAACCCAAAGTAATCCCATAAGACCAAAAGCAGAGTATCGCGGTTTTTTTGACGTTTATTATTGCTTATTTTTCTATTTGCATAAATGATTATTAATTAGGCACATTCTAGTTTGTGTTAATGTTTTAATATTTCTTTAATTGCTTAAACAATTATATTTTGCTATAAATATATAAAATTTCCACCTTTTTTTTTTCATTTCATAGATTAGTTATTTAAACAATTTATTATTGTTTATTACCATCTTTCTTCAGAATAAAGCTTAAAAAATGTTTTAAAATTTTATTCGACTATCCATGAACATTTTTCAAAGTTAATTATTTGTTTAAACAGTTATCGACTGTTTATCGATTAAATGTTTTGTATTTTCTAAGTTTGATAAGCGAGTCGATGAGAAGTTTAAAGAAAACTGCAACTATCTAGCTTCATTCTGAAAAAAGATGCTAATGAAGTATAATACATCGTTATAGCAAATATAAATGATATAAATTATAATTGTTTAGATAATTTGAAGAACATTAAAATCTTCAATAGATAATAATAAACATCAAAAATATGTGACACTATTTTTGCCTCTATATGGGATAATTTTTGGGACCTATTTAAAGGGATCTCATGGAAGATTAATTTAAAAAGGAATTATAATTCGTATTCTCAATTCCAAAAAGGGCTCTTTTGGACGATTTTTATTCCCCTTTATTTTCACGATACAGTAACAAATTTAAGAGAAAATTTTTTCCCCTATAATAAATACACAGGAAACGTCATAGTCTTTGAGGTGCGTGCTAACATCAACCGATTTTGCCAAAATTTAGAGATCATTTATTAAAACAATATTCTGGTTATACAATATTTTATTAATGTACAGGGTGTTTATAAATTAAACTACGTTCTTTTATGGAAATAAAAAGGGTTTATATTAAGAGTGCGTTTGCACGCCACAGTAAATTCGTATAATAGAAAGCGAACTAATGTTTATGCCGATATAACAGGAACCATACAATGGGCTTGTTACCGATAATTCTTTTTTCGTAATTTTATGGTATTCTATCATCTTGATAAGCCGTTAAAATTTCAGCTTCATAAGTATATCCAATTATTCGATATTTAATGTTAAAGATTGTTAAGTGTCACCCTATCAGCATTTGCAAGGTGACGTCACGCGAAGCTTCGCCCCGTTTTCGAGCTATCCAACCTTGGTAATTTATTTAAAGGCTTAAACATTCGAATAAAAACCTCAAAATTTGATTATTGGCTTAAAAATTGTTCTACTTTCGATTCCTAAATTGACAAATTAATTTTTATATTTGTAAACATTGTTATTGGGAAGGTCATGGAATGGTTGCTATGGTGTTGATTGTTATTTATTGTTTACTAGTTTAAACGCATAAACAACAAATAAAGGTAAACAATAATAATTAAGTACTTGTGAAAAATGAATGAAAATTAGAAAAGGAAGGAGCAAATGAAGTTTTACTTACTACCCAAGAATTCCAATTTCTATAATAGGGAATTCAGCGAATATAACAATTGGGCAGAACGCAGAGGTGTTACCGGGGTAGATGAAGTGAAGTGTATATGCTGGCTTATTTTCTTAGCATATAGAAAAGTGTTTAGCTTCTTCAACGTGAAATAAGTATTCAATGCTGAAGGCAACATTAAAGACTTAAAAAAATATTGATATTTCTAAATATGGAAAACTTATTGCTAATTGAAAAAGTGAGATATGAACTGACACACCAAATAAAGCTATTTTTATATTCTCTCACTAGTGACTTTTTGAATATTCTCTCACTAGTATGACATCACATTCTATATGTCAAGTCACCACAGTAATAGCCATATTCTATGCACGTGTTGGATAAAAAATAGCCATTAGTCAATGAATTAAGTTTTTCAGTATTTATCGCTTTGCAACGCTTTGATTAGCTGTTAAGTTTTAAAAAAATGTATTTTTAATTCAGGCTGTGATGAACATTGTTTTTAATTCCTGGCAATATTTACGAAAATTGATAGTTTCTGAAAAAACAAATAAATATCCTTTGCTTTTTCAAAAAATAATTGCAAATTCAATAGCAAAGACCTTAAAACATTACTTATGTTACATTATGCAAACTGATATTATTGAATGAAAATTAATAATAAGTACTCATATTACAGAGGTATTAAAGAAAAAAGTTAAACTGATAATTATAACTATTTTCCTATGAGACCTTTCTCTTGAATGTGGCAACCTAAAATAAAATTAACGAATTACCACTTTAGCAACATGATGTCTGCTTGTAAAATACAATAATAACAATAAGTAATCTAATCAATTAAAATTAATGGGAAAATATAATGAACAAAATGATGTTTAAATGAAACAATTATTATATTAATTGATTTTGTATACATTATTTGCTGTCATTGTATTTATATAGATAACAAAGAAAAGTCTATACACAGTAACACCAGTACAGCTTCTAGAGAGTTGGCTGCTAGCGTGCAAAATCTAAAATATTGCCTTCAACCTCCAAAGTATGATTGATTGATTGATTTGCCAGTGTAAGGTAGGCCCTGCTAGCGACTACGGACATCCAATTTGGATGTTTTTATATACCGCAGGACCAGCTGCATACGCTGGACTGGATATGGAACATGCTTGTTGCCAGCAGTGAGAGCCACATGCCGCATGAGGTAGGAATATTCAATGAGACGTGTAAGTGTTTGTGAGATGCTTCTTTTAAGTTTCCATGCTTCTTTTACGTTTCCATCTATCCTCATCAGATGGGAAGTGTAGGGTTTGTGAGATGCTCTTTTAAGTTTAATTTATCATCATCTCCTTATTTATTCTTCTTCTGAATATTCTGTTTCTTCTGCCCGCTTGCGTCCATATATAGTTTCATGTTATCCAGAGATCTGTGTTTTCTGCATCAGTGCGTCCACTTCGTTTGTCTGCCAAGACACACATTAGCTAGCTGCAAGAAGCTTTTATTTATTAACTGTTTCACAGGTAAATATCCATTTACAGTGAAAGTGCAAGGAAAAGACACCAGAGACCATTTGAGACACCCTGTATGCCGATCTGCCAAGGTAAAGCAAAATAAAAAGTAAAATCTGCAAAAACTAAAAAAGAGATCTAGGAGAACATTCAGGACGCTCTGTATATCAAGCAGAACCCAACTCCTTTGACTTGACAAACATCTCTGTATTCGTAATTAAGCCCAATATATGGACCATGTGACAAGAATTAATAAATCAATAAAAATAGCGCCATATCTTTTCGTCCATTGCACTCGTTGCTTCATACTCAGAACCAGCCTGTTGCTGTTCATTGAAAAGATAACTTTATGGTGCACAGCTTATCTTATATTGCCAGATGTTTGTGTCTCTTTTTCAAGTTGTTTATATATACGCTTTCAGATGATACCACATAACCGATATATCTTAATCAAACATCAATTACACGAAATAGCCAGACTCATGCTAATTTATATCAATCAAAGTAGAATTGTCCATGCTCAATGCAACAAAATTTCTCACAGTTTTAACCGACTTTATTCGAGATTTCGTAGGAGCTACACCCGCGTCACTACCTCTTACGCCACCCGAAACCGAAGTGCGCTTTCTGCCTCCAAAGTATGATAACCAAGAATTACTTATACTTATAAGTTAGGCAAAATTAAAGCGTCAGTATAACTTAATGTATTTATTATGTATTTTTAGGACCAAAACAATGTCTGAGACCAAGGACTTAATATAAATAATTTAGAGGCGTGTAGTTGGGGCCAGAATAATGGCAGTTAAGTTAGGCTAGGTTAGGTTGATATATGAGTGGGCTTCTAGTCAGACCCTCTACTGCAAACCATCAGGTTATTGCAGCTTCCTCCTAATTATATTTCATCTATCAGATAAAGGCGATTTAGGTTCAGGTCCTCTGGCGCTAGCTTACCAGATATTGACAACTGATCATTGTGTTAGTCATGCAATTCTGAACAACTTAAAAAATGTCCGTTCGTCTGGAGGTTCGTCCGTCTGTCTGTCTGTCCTCTCCAAATAAACTGGAAACTGATACGGTCGGTCCCCTTTAAGCTTTTTTACGAGCTTTTTTATATCACTGAATTAAATATGGGACATACTATATACCTGTGGTACTTTTGAGTGAAAGTAAAAAAGAAAACCTAAGACATAATAGCATACCTGAGGTATCCGGTGAGAGCCAGTACGGTTTCGCATTTCCTCAGGCTGGCCAGGCTAGAGGCAGGCTTAACAACAGGGATGGCTTCGCCTCCATTGGCTAGCCCTGTCCTCCTCTTTACCAGAGGTGAATGAGTGTCGAGCCCGCTGTTACGCCGGCGGCTGCTGAGGAGTGATTTGATACCGGGCATGGCCAGCAGCGGATCGACTCTGGGGCGGGGCCGGCGAGGTGCGGGTGAAGCTGGCGATGCATGGGGTACAGCGATGGTAGTCACTAAGCGGCGGCCCCGCGGATCTAGTAGCGTGGCGTGGTCAGCCACTTTTCCTAAAAAAAGATAATGGTAAGTAGTAGTATAGCATACACACATACACATACTTTACTAAAGCATTTGGCAGACTTTGAAAGAAAAAAATTTGGTTTATCAAGAAAGGATAAATAAGGACCCTGCACCAAATGAACTATTGATGAAGAAGCCATAATCTGTTGAATGTCATTGTTCCAAAATAGTATAGAAGTGCTTCTAGTCAGATTAGGTTTGTGCTGATTTTGAGAAATACCAGTCCTCGGATGTCAGACACATGCACAGTTAGTAAATCCAGTACTAACTGCGCATGTGCCTGACGTCCGAGGACATCCAAAGACAGGGTATTTCTCAAAAGCAGAACAAACCTATTATTGAATATTGAAAATTAGTCATTTCTAGCTCCATAACATTGAAAATATTAAACAACCAGGGGCTGCTGCAGACGGGGAGCATAGTGGGTGGCCGTCCAGGGTGCCAGAATTGTAAGGGCGGCATTTGCGGCAGGCAAAATGTATTCTAGAATAATCAATTCATTATACTCTTCGCAAATACGAAACGAAGAGTATATTGCATTCGATCGGCACATTTCTAAAACCGGTAATATTGCTCATAGAGACAAAATTTTCATATCACTGGTGATCGAATTCCGAACAACTTTCAAAATGTCCGTCCGTCACGTTTCTTGAAAGCACGATAACTTAAGAGGAGAGTAAGTTAGTGTTAGCTAGTGGAAGAACTTTATTGTTTTTGAGCAAAATCGACCGATAACTAAAAAAGTTATACATTTTTAAAAATAAAATAAAAAATTATATAATTTTTTTTATGTTTTGTAATTAAACCAAAAATGTCTAAAACTAATATTATTTACAAAAAAACTGCGAAGAGTATCCTATAGAATGTGCAACAATTATATAAAATGTGCAGTAAATCGGCGAAGAGTATAACGGTTAGCTTGTTTTCTATTGTGATAAGTATTTTATCGCAAGGAGTACCAGCTCTCGCCGGCCGAAATGTCAACCGAGATAAAAATTATATTGTAAGGAAGAATATCACTCCTCGCTTTCTGAAATTTTAATCAAAATAAATATTGTTGTAAGAAATGCCACCCCTCGCTTTTCGAAATGATATCGTCGAAGAGCGGGGATGGGCGTCCCGTATGTTACTACCTTCGCTTAGTGTGACATCAATGAGTTACCATTTTCAAAATTCTAGCCCCTGGTCAATTTTTGATTAAAGTGGATGAAATTAGGCGCAAAATGTTCAACAAAGCTGATACTTTATAAGGTAAAGTTGCCTTCATATTTTTAAGTCACATAAAAAATTCCCGTCGAACGAGTCCGCGCGGCGGTATCATTGAATAGGTAAAGATGCCGCCTGCCCGATTTGTACTTACCGCATTTTTTACATGCCTTAGAATTATGAAGACGACTTTAACTGGTGGTTTTACAATTAAGGTATTGTATGCCAATTGACAGCTGTCAACACTCCGCTAAAATTTAAAAAATTTAAAGTTTTTTAAATGGCCAATATCTTGAACTTGGACCACTTTAAAACCCTGTACGTTTCATTAATATAAATATTTTTTATTAGAAATAAATCCATTAGAACCACTAAAAGTAAATGGTCAATATCTTGAACTTGGACCGCTTTAGACCAAAATGACCACACTTGGGCCACTTTCAGCTAAAATAAATATTGAATTCGTAATCAGCGACCCAAAAAACATTCATTTAAGTCATAAAAATTCGTTAAACAAAAACTTAAGTCCAAACAAATTTCAAACTTTTTAAAATTTTCGCGGGGTTTTGGCAGCTGTCAATTGGCATATAATACCTTAATTGTACCAGCTTTCTCGAACATTTTGCGCCTAATTTCCTTCAATTTGATAAAAAATTGAGCGGGGGGGGGGGGCTAGAATTTTGAAAATGACAACTCATTAATTTCACATTGTGCTCCTGGTCCCGATTTTTTCTCTCGATGGCAATGCGGTTTCCCTAACATTATGGCGTAAAACGGCTTTAATCCGCCCTTGCGTAGCGATACGAATATTTTGCTAAGAGGGCAGGGAGAAAGGCGACAAAATGCCATTTCGCCCAGGGTGGCAACAGAGCTAGAGCGGCCCCTGTAAACAACGATCTATGCGCCCATAACAACTTTTAATTAGGAAGACATCTGTCGAATGCCTCCTGCTCCATCAAAATTCACCAAAACCCAATATCCCATGTATTTGGTGCGGGGTCCTCGCGGATCCAGCCCCCCAAAAAGGTTGTGGTCACGGCAACCCGAAAATCGGCGAAGTGCGAGTCGGACTACGGACTCGCTTACGAACGATACATTGCATTTGTACAAAGGAGACATTTACAAAGTGTATGACATCCCGGCCAAGACCTTGTACAGAGATCGCGAGGCGAACACTAGTAAATTAATAAATCTGTAGAATGTTAGTCTGTTTGTTCACGAAAATTACAAAAATAAATGTGTGTGTTTGCACATTACAATATCACATCTAGACTCTAAACTACTATTCCAATTTTGATGAAACTTTTACAGCTTGAAAGCATATCAGGTTTTATTAAAATATGGTAAACATTTTACACTAAATAATTTTATTTAGGTGCTTATTTAAATAACAAATTCAAGTTTACGTTTCTTTTTCATGAAAACATTGTTAATTTCATCGTTATCCAGGTTCACATCTTTGTGTGTATTTTGGAGAGCTAGCCCTTTCCTGTGTCATTGAGGCACGCAACCAAGATTTTACTCTGCGCAGAGAAGAAAACGATCTCTCCGTGATAGCTACGCTGACTGGAAGAGTCGCCAGTATTTGAAAGAAAATGTTTATGTTAGGGTACAAATCTTGGTCGCATGTTTCAATGAGACAAGCTACCGACACTGGTATGGCGGAATTGTTTTCACATTCTCTTTTCCATTTAGCCATTCAGAGTCGGTATTCGTTTATTACAGTTGATTCACTATCGTTAATAAATGGCCAATACCTCTGGACCACTTTTTTTACTGTTTCGATATCGATATCAAAGTCTCTGACACTGACATTGGGTTTAGTACAAAAACTCCCAACTGAAATAAGTCGAGTACCTCCGGAGACAGTCTGCTCTAAATCATTAGGGTTGTGGGCATGCCCACAGTGCCCATAACGGTGGATCCGCGCTTGGGTCCTTCATTGTTAATTTTCTAATCATATCTTGAAAATAGACACCACAATATTGAATACATTGGAAAACAGCCTGCGGAAATTGTGTCTACCTCGGGTACACCCCAAGGCATTGTGTCAGACCCATGATTCTTCAATATTTTCATTAATATTATACCTAGTAGAATTGGGTATAAATTGTCTTTTATATGTATATGATATGAAGTTAAACATTAAAGTAAACAAGGTAATTGTGTGAAATTCCAAATCGCCCTTGATAAAATCAACAAATGGTGTAAGTTGAACAAATTACAGTTGAACGTAAGTATCACTAATGAAACAGTGGACTTCATAATACTGTGTTCTCGCTGTGTTAACGCAACACTGAAACTACTAGATCAATATGTTTTTCGATCTAAACTGAAATATTCATCAATTATTTGGCCTTGCCACTATAACATACATGTACAAACCATAGAGAGAAGTCAGATGCGTTTTTAATGACGATAAGTCATAAGGAAGATAGTGTCTATCCTGCTCTAGGTTTTCCTCAGACTGTACTGTTAAACCGATTTTCACGAGAGGTAAACTATCGTGTACAAATTTTTTCAGGTGGTTGACCCCTCTAATTCCAACTTTCCGGTATGAAATTTATATGCATCCTATCCGAGAGAGTTCATTAATATTACACAGGTGTCAATCTAAACATGTGAAGAAAAACATTAAACATGAGTATAGGGCGCGTGCAAAATCTGACAGCAAACGAGAGTGGAGGGCATATAACCTCAATGTTCCAAATTAATTATCGTTAAATTCGCTGTTTTCGTTTGCTTTTTTAAATTTCTTGTGCTATTAGCTATTGAAATAAACATTTTTAAGTTTAGTTTTCATTATATATAGACAATTACGTGTTTTGTATAATAACATTTCCTTTGATTTGGTGAGATGTGCATTGTTTACCTATGTGTTTTTAGTTATTTTCTTCGTATTTAAACAACGCATGGGATTGATCTTATTGTTATATATAAAGCATATTTAGATTATTTAAAATTTAAATGCTGATAATTATTCTGTTGCCAGTTTACCACAAAAAGCCATCATATTGTATGGAATCTGGTTGTCAAAGTTTCACTGAATGCTAATTTAAGGATTAAAAGGTATGTTAGTATTACTTAACGTTGAATTTAATACTTATTATGTTAATATATTTAATAAATACATAGTAGTATACCTACCGCATGCACGAAAATAAAGTTATAGTTATTTTAGATTGCCATCGATTTACACCAAGAAGATAAGTTTGTGGTCAATTAAGATTTCAAGGAGAAAAGTGGTTAAATGCTTTAAGGCTGCATAACCCATACATTTATTTGTTAGTCAATCTGGATGAGTTACCTTACCTAGTTCAGCAGGTTTTCCTAAAAATTATAGTGTATAAAATTTAAATGAAATTATTATCCATAAAGATTATCCGTTAAGATAATGTCTGGAACTATGACCATATTTCATCTTTGATTCAGTAAGATCAGATCTCTCTAAGGCTCTTTTCGCTTTGCTATTTTGATTGAGCACAAACTTTTCTTCTTTTGGTGTAAATCGATGGCAATCCGAAATAACTTTATTTTCGTGCATGAGGTAGGTATACTACTATGTATTTGTTAAATATGTTACATAATAAGTATTAAATTCTAATGTTAAGTAATAATTACATACCTTTTAAAGCTTAAATTGGCATTCAGCGATACTTTGACAACCATATTCCATACAATATGATGGCTTAATGTGGTAAACTAGTAACAGAATAATTAACAGCATTTAAATATTAAATAATCTAAATATGGTCCATATATATAATAAATAAGATCAATCCATACATTGTTTAAATATTAAGAAAATAACTAAAAACACATAGGTAAACAATGCACATCTCGACAAATCAAAGGAAATGTTATTGTACAAAACACGTAATTGTCTATATATAATGAAATTTCAATAGCTGATAGCACAAGAAAGTTAAAAAGGCAAACGAAAACAGCGAATTTCACATTAATTAATTTGGAACATTACAAATTGTAAGTAATTACAAAATAAACACCTTGTTGTGACAAAACGGCACAAAACATAATCCGATCTCAACCAAAACCTTTTCAGATCTTCTAGAGCACTAAAGAAACTCCCGTGCAAAGTTTTCATCCAAATCTGCTCAGTAGTTTCGCCGCTATCGTGCTAACACACACACACAGACATTTTTTTAAAACCACTTTTTTGGGTACCGGGGACCTCAAAACGTACAGATTTGATGTTATCTCAATTTTCGATTTTGGACCAATTTTAATTTAATAAGTAACCTCCACAAAAAATTTTTTTGGGGAGGTTAAAATGTGTTTGATAGAAAAATGCAATATTTCCTTTTGTTATAACAAAATTGTTTTTAAACAATATCAGAACAGATTACCGCTGGTAACATGAATTTTCATAATCGGTAGTGCATCCTGAACCGATTCCAGCAAAAAAAACTGCGTTCGAAATGTATTCGGAACGCACGCACCCATTCCACCTTGTCTGAATTGTTTTTGGGACTAAATCAATAACAAATTACATTTCAATAATGTATCATGGTGTAAAGTTCAAACAACATTTTCGAAATTAATATTTATGGATGGTATTTGAACCGCATAGTATGAATTTCGTATCGCAAATATATGCGCGAAATATTGCTAACAATAGCGGTGACGCCATGCGCCAGTCGGAACAAGCTAAACAATAATTACAAGTGAATTGCGAATCCCAATGTTGCGAGCTTATAGACTTATTAAATTGTAATCAAATCTCTTAATTTTTAGTTTTCTAACAAAGGTCAGTGATACGATTTAATGCGGAAATGGACTCAAATAACTACTTAAGTGTTACCACACACAAACCCATATCTACATAAATAAATGAAGTAAACAGTCCAGTCGGTAAAGTAAAAAATACACCAGAAGCTCGCAACAAAATGTTATCTGAGATTTTCCTTCAGTAACTGTTAGTGGGAGGATTAAACATCACAAAACCACAAAAATCAGTTCTGGGGGTGCCGCGCAACCCCCCCAAAAAACCACCCCTTCTGTGAAAAGAGCCTTATTTTACTGATAACTCGTTAACCGTTGAAGATATAAAAAATAGCTCATCATAAAAAAGAAAGCTTGACTAGTTACCTAAAAGAAAGTCCTCTTGTAATTTTCTGGCATATGCCATAGTTTTCGAGAAAATTGATATTGACAGAAATTGCAAAATTTATATTTTTAATGCGCGCGGATTTTCGCTTATTTGAAATTTTTAGCGCGCGGCCTATAGAAACAGTTGAATTGCTCGAAAACCAAACAAGCTAGGAAGAAAAGTCAAAATGGGTTTTAAAGGGGATATAAATACTCTCTTGTGTTGCCATTTTTGATGGCTATTGATATTTATTAGTATATAAAAATAACATTATAATACAGTTGTCTCTTGATTCTTTGCGCATCTAGCTATTCACAGGCTCATAAAAAATAACTGACTTTAATATAAGTTATAAATGCATTATCTTTTAGTTCAAGGTAGTACTTCAATGCATAAAGGGTTAGGAATAAAAATATTCACATTTACAAATTTACCAGCATGTTGAAGTTAGCCAAAAAAAAATCCAAAAAAGGCTGCATACCTACCTATTCTATTTTTTGATATTTTTTTATGCAATTTTTTAACTATGAAATGATTAGAAACATTAGTTATATGATAGGGGAGAGTGTTGTATAGTGGGACAAAAAGTTTCAAATAACTATAAAAAATTCAAATGCAATATATTTTAAAGTTTTGCTGTTTCATTAATTTGGAAATATTAAAGTGTTTTAAAAATATATATTTAATGCTTAAAATATTACTTAATTGACTCAGAAAAAGTCTGTCCCACTATACACCCTAGTCCCACTATACAACAATCCATTGTTGCATAATGGGACAAAGGCCTGTGCATACTGGGATAATAATAATAAATTGACATTTTTTTCTGAAAAAAAAAACATTCAATTTAATTTTAACTAATACAGTTTATTTATGAGTCAAAGGTACAAACTTATTATTCACTCATCAAAATTTATCATTTAAACATCAGATCCTATAATTTAGACACACTCAAAATAATACAAAAAAACTGAAAGTAAATTATTATTTAAACAACAAAATAAAATTAAACGTAACCACTGAACTATAAAAATTAGTAAAATAACACCTGTCCTATATTATATACAATGTGATATTATTCAATTGGCAATGAAGAAAAATCATAATCAAAATGCCATTGTTTTGAAACCCTTTCCGTTCCACCAGTTGTAAAGGGTGTAGGCAGTTTTAAAACAATGTCATTTTTTCAAACTAAATCTTCATCTCTCTCCTCTGGAAACAAAAATGTATCATTCCTGGCCTTTCTTAAAAAATTTACTAGATATTCATCATTATTTATTTTGTTCACTTGGCCGACGTAATATTTTACTCGCTTTTTTAAAGGGTACTGAACAATAATGAAGTCATTTAGGCTTATTTTTTCCATTTTATCTTCTGCAAATTCATCGGAAAACTCTGATATATCGTCACATATTTCGTGCAGAGATACATCGCTATCACTGGAGTCTTGCAATATTTTTCTCTTTACATTCAGAGATTTTTGCTTTTTTTTAAACAGTTTTTCTTCTTCCTTTCGTTTTTTTTCTTCTTCCTTTCGTTTTTTTTCTTCAATTATCGGCGTGTTAGTTAAAATAGTGGAAGTTACTCTTTTTCTGTTCTGCTTCTTCTTTCTAGTTACAGCCTTTAAATGGGGTCTTATTGCTTCTGGAGTGACAATATTCTTTTTAGGAGTTAATAAAACTATAATATTATGTGTCTTTCGCGTGTCTGATTCGGTATTATCTTTCGAACAACCTGGTTGAGGTTCATCTAAATTAGCTGTCGAAACAATTTCTTCAGAAATATCATGCTCGCGATCGGTAACATATGAAGTCAAAAAGTCAGAATCCTGGAATTTTTCAGAATTAAGTGGACAAATTCCAGTCGTATTAAAACCTTTAATTATCTTGGTTGGTGTAAAAGCAATGGAAAAGATTTCCCAACTATTTCTGCTACATTATATAAAGTAACTGGAATTCCAGGATGATTTAACATCCATTCGTCCATGAATTTATTGTAACAATTTTTAAATGGTCCAAAGCAAGCTACATCTAGTGGCTGTAGTTTGTGGCTACAGTGTGGGGGCAATGAAACCAATACAATACCATTCGACTTGCAATATTCAAGAACTTTCACATCAGTGTGACTTTCATGATTATCTAGAATTACTAATATTTTATTATCATTCCCACAATGTAATGTGTCTGTAAGGTGTTTTAAGTATTCTAAAAAATTTATTCCAGTCATCCAGCCACTGGTATTAGCTGCTCCTTTTGAACCAGGTGGAGCTCCAGTAAGCATGTGCTCTTTAAAATATTTTCTTGGGAAAACAAAAAATGGTGGAATAAATGTGCCATTGGCACAAATGGTAGTACACATTGTTACCAACACACCTCTTTCGGCACTCGTGACTTTACCTACTTGTTTTAGACCACGAGGAGCTATAATTTTTGGCGGCTTATGAACTGTTGTAACTGCAGTTTCATCGCAGTTAAAATTTTGTTAGCAGTAAAACGATGTTTCTTCATAACGTCACTTAAGTTATTAAAAAACAATGAGACGTTGTGTTTATTAAAGCTGGTGGCTCGGCCGAGGCTTGTTGCTTCAGGCGAACGCAGACTTAGCTTGTGTCTGGATCGAAAAAGTCTGATCCATTCTTCTCCCGCACACTTATTTTTGTGCCATGACAGTGGCATTAATTTATTATTGGCCACTCCATATCTATATGCAAATATTCTACAGTCTTTAGCTGATAAACCATAACACATGGCCGAGGCACTAACCAAGTACTCAGTAAGCAAGGTTTCTTCTTTCTCTGAAAAGACTTGTACAAAACCATGATGCCTCTCAAAACTAAAAATTTCTTTTTGTTCCTCATCAGTATTTTTATACTTCGTCACATATCTGTGCAGCGCTGATTTGCTTACATTGAATTCACTGGCGGCTTCTCTAATTTTTGTTTTGTTTTCTATGACGGCTAGAACTGCTTTCTGCATTTTTGTCGAGTTAATCGAGTGAGTTTCTTTACTTTTTTCAAAAATGGAATAATTTTTCCGTGGCCTCTTCTTTTTGTTATTCATTTTCTATAACAAGAAAATATTTTTTATTTTGTTTATCGGCAGAAGTATGAACAGTTGGAAATTAATATTTTTAATGACTTATAAGTTTATAAATTGAAATAAGTTACTAGATATATTAATAAAATCAATAAAATCCAACATTGGCAAACATATACCTAATCTATTTTAAAATTTGTTAATTAAAAATATGTGTTGCATAGTGGGACAGTCCCAGAATACAACACATATTTTTGTCCCACTATACATCAGCATACATATTTTAGGTTATGATTCTATATCTCGAGAAAAAAGGAAGGTATCGTAATAACTAAATAGACTTACCTTAGTAATACTACAAATAATACACACACCAAATTTGAAAAGTTTATCTTAATAAATAAATGGAATATAAACTTTAATTTGCGCATAAAAATAAAAACTTTGTGGCTCACAACAGAGTCAAGTAACGCTAGCTGATGACTGAGTAATTCCCAACGTATTATTTTTAGTTGTCAGTAGAGGGCGGCAGGTGTATATAATCCTGTAATTTAATTAGAATTTTAACCGTTCAGTTTCGGCGGGTTTTCAAAAAGTCCCAGTATACAACATGTCCCATTATACAACACTCTCCCCTATATAAACTCAAAAAAAAAAAATTGAGCTGAATTTTCAAGATATTTGGGTCTTTTCTTTATTTTTAGGAAACAATAAAAAATTGGCCAAAATTTGGCTAACTTCACCATGCTGGTAAATTTGTAAATGTGATTATTTTTATTCCTAACTTTTTCTGCATTGAATTACTACCTTGAACTAAAAGATAATTCATTTATAACTTATATTAAAGTCAGTTATTTTTTTATAAGCCTGTGAATAGTTAAAAGCGCAAAAAATCAAGCGGTAACTATATTACTTATATTGTCATTTTTATATACTAATAGATATTAATTAATAGCCATCAAAAATGGCAACACAAGAGAGTATTTTATATCCCCTTTAAAACCGATTTTGATTTTTCTTCCTAGCTTGTTTGGTTTTCGAGCAATTCAATTTTTTCTATAGGCCACGCGCAAAAAATTTCAAATAAACGAAAATTCGGGCGCATTAAAAATACAAAATTTGCAAGTTTTGTCAATATCGATTTTCTCGAAAATTAGTCAAGCTTTCTTTTTTATAACGAGCAATTTTTTTATATCTGTTAGCAATACATCCCGTTACCCTTCAGGGGCCTCTTTCTTAAATGACATCACTTAACTCTTGGACGATCGTGCCTCTCCCGAACGAAACCGAGCCAGTAGCGCCAGCCAAGATGCGCGTCAAGCAGAATATAATACACCCTTGTGAATGAAGTACGCATGGCAATAAATTCATACTAAATTGTGGTTTTTAGTCTTATTTGGAGTAGAACCCCTCCAAACGCTAACATCAGAAGTGGGATGCTATCCAATGTGCCCGTGAAAGACAAGATAATAACTTGTACGAATTTTTAATTTGTTTGTTGTTTTGGAAAACCTTACGTTGTGATGTGGAAAATAGCGGACATGATAGTAATAGTAGTGAACACGCACGAAAAGAGCAGGAGGAGGAGATCTCATTACCAAAAAGTATAAAGTTGCAGTGGCAAGACATTTTAATCAACAAATATCAGAATTATTGTGCAAATCGCGAAAATATAACAAATGAACTCAATGGGGATTTACCTTCGATACAAAGGAATTCACCTATAAGGAAAAGTTTGTATAGTAACAGCGGAAAGTGATAATATCTAAATCACTCTCACGTATTGGTGAATTTGTGTGTATCGACGGTAAATCCCTCTTGGGTTCATTTGTTTTATTTTCGCGAATACAAAGATGGCCGCGCAGCCAACGCCCGTGCTAAACGTGAAAGTGGATGATACTATTTGCGCAAGTGTCAACGTCTTTCTCTACGACTTTCCACTTGCCACTTAGTAGAATTTAGGTTTGTTTTGGTTTTGAAAAATACCTGTCCTCGGATGTCAGGAACATGCGCAGTTAGTAAGTTCAGGACCCGTTTTACTAACTGCGCATGTGCCTGACGTCCGAGGACGTCCGAGGACGTCCTCGGACAGGCAATTTCTCAAAACCAGAACAAACCTTTTGACTCTGACCCTAATAGGCGAGCGGTTCACCCCCATAAAAACAGCATGGACCGACTAAATTTTTTTAATAAAAGACTTCTACTTGAAACTTTTTCTGCATTGTAGAGCATATTTTTCTGACAATTTACGTATTCTTTGCATAATTTTTTAGGCGGTCCTTCAATAGTTATAAACAAAAATGTTGTAAAGAAAAGAAAACTCAATAAATCGCTCTAAAAAAATTTCTATAACAAAAACCGACCAAAATAAACACTTTTTGTGTCCTGGCTTTTTGTCGAAAAATGCACGGTTTCCGAGATATGGCCTATTTTTCAACAAAAAAACGCGAAAATAGGCGACCTTTCGGATTTTTTTTCTCAATAATTTCTGAATGCACAGTAATTCTGCATACGCCAAAATAAACGGCAGTTCATCTACTACAGGTGTGATTTTTTGTGTGTAGAATTATGCTCATTAAGATTAATTAAAATTGAATTTAGAAAAGTACCATTCGCGATATATACCTGTACACACTATAGCAAAAAATAGTGGACCAATTAAATCTGCCAGTATTTTCGTAATGCATGCTATTAGTGGCTGTGACATGACTTGCTCAATATCTAATATTGGAAAAAAAACGGCTTACAAGGCTCTGAACAAATTAACCGAAGACGATTTGAAAAGTTTTGCAAATTTAGATAGTTTACCTTTGGAGGACGCAATTAAAACTCTAACTTTATATTTATTTTATCGAAAATTTATGATCCTCAAAGTAAATGGAAAGTTTGCTCGAAATCTATAAATATGTTAAAATATACAATCGCATTGAAAAAAAATGTCACTAGCGAAAGACTTCCACCGTCTTATCCAGCATTGTTGCAACATTTTTTGAGAGCAAAATGGCAAATAAGTGAATGGAAGCAAGCTACAAATTGTGAAATAGTATCCCTTGACCCGTTGGTTCACGGTTGGAAAACTGAAAACGATTGTTTGGATTTCAATTACTTTGAAGGAGACACTGCATTGGACATGCTTCAAAAATATTTTTGTTCATGTAGTGGAAAATGTGCGACAAACAATTGTAATTGTGTATCATTAAATCTGAAATGCTGTTCTGTATGTGCATGCACCGATGAATGTCAAAATGTGACACCAAACATTAATGAACAAACTTCAGCTTTAGATATTATTGAAGAAGAACACGAGGATATTATTTAAACAAAATTTTTAAGTTCCTATACATTTTTTATGACTTTGGAAATACGAAAAATCTTTTTATTAAAAATGTGGTTTATACAACATCATTAATTAAAAATATATAAAGCTAAAACGTCTTGTAACTTTATGAATTAAAATAATGAATATTTTTAATTAAAAACCACTCAAACTTCATTCTATTGATGTATAATATAATTCTTACATTTCTTATTCAATTATATTATATTATTATTATGATCAATGTGCATATTTATAAATAAAAATGTGAAATCAATCAAAAATATAAAATATTTGGATTTTAGTAGGTCGCGTGCGCGTCATCTGCGCAGACGCGCGACTTCTGCTTCCCTAACCCTCGGCCGCCATGTTATTTGCTTTGTTATTGTTTTGATTTTCAATGGTACTTTTCTAAATTCAATTTTAATTAATCTTAATGAGCATAATTCCACACATAAAAAATCACACCTGTAGTAGATGAACTGCCGTTTATTTTGGCGTGTGCAGAATTACTGTGCATTCAGAAATTATTGAGAAAAAAAATCCTAAAGGTCGCCTATTTTCGCGTTTTTTTTTTTGAAAAATTGGCCATATCTCGGAAACCGTGCATTTTTCGAGAAAAGGCCAAGAGACAAAAAGTGTTTATTTTGGTCGGTTTTTATTACAGAAAATGTTTTCAGAGCGATTTATTAAGTTTTCTTTTTTTTACAACATTTTTGTTTATAACTATTGAAGGACCACCTAAAAAATTATGCAAAAACTACGTAAATTGTCAGAAAAATATGCTCTACAATGCTGAAAAAGTTTCAAGTAGAAGTCTTTTATTGAAAAAATTTAGTCGGTAACTCGCATTTCTAAGCGTCTTTTTAGGGGTGAACCACTCGCCTATAACACATCTCAATGGCGGAATGGCTGAAAGACGTCACAAAGGTTAAAAGCTGAGCTAAGAATAAACGATATTATGATGATTGTAACATGATACTAGTGGAATTCATAAAATCGAATCTATGTCACTCATTTGTACCCATTGCAAGAAAATTCAAACATACAGAATATTACTGTTGGTATAAAAACAAAACAAAATATCGAATAAAGTGACGCTTCTACAAGGACGTGACCTAGTTACGTCACCCATAGCTACTTTGTTGTGCAAGAATCAAATCATTTCCCTCACTTTTCATTGATGGTGGAGCTGACTCATCAATTCGAGCAACACTGCTTCCGAGAGATTCCGTATGGTGATCAAATGTTTTGACTATTGCCACAGAAATTTAATAACTGTTTATGACCTATCCAATATTTTAAAGTTGCTGACATTAAAGAATAACGATAGCCTAGAAATGAATTTGTCAGGGCTGGACGACCTCTAATTAGGCAACTACGGCAGTTGTTGATTTTAGACCGAAAGAAAATACCGATCGATTATTGAGTTAACCCTGAAAAGCTGTCATTGAAGCACGGTTACAAATGAAACGCAACTTCACTAACTGTATTATAGTTTGGAACAAAACTGAAATTACAGCTACTCAGCAGTTTTTAACCGACATACCGATGATTAACTCTGTTGACCCTGACGAGGCCGTTCAAGCACAAATACAGCTGGCATAAGTACATCGAAAACAAGCGAGTTAAGCAATTTGTAGTCTCGTTAAGAAGCAAAATTGTTTATCAACGGCGATAATGTTGCCGTAGAGGATTCACGAGAAGTGAATGGAGGAAAATAAAACGAAGGTAGATAGGACCATCCACTGTTTTAAAGGTCCTTCCAAATGAACGCTGTCTCATTGGTAAGAAAGGTACGCGCAGCAACGTGGCAGCTCACGAACAGCTGTGTATTTGTTCCATGGGTATTGAATAAACAAATCAAAGACTACTGTAAGTACTATAATAATAAACTTGGCATTCTAATTTTATTAAAATGTGTAATAGTTGCATTTCTCTTACACTTTGTTGATTAATGGATGATTACGATAATACTAGTACACTGTAGTACACAAATATAAAGTTGCACTTACGATATTATAATAATGAGATATAGTAAAACTAATGCAGTGGACTGGTTTTGTTGTATTTTTGTAATCATTTTGAGTGAATGAGTAGATGTAAAACAAAGACGTGACAATCCCACAATTAATTAAAATAGTTGCAGCGGTCCTACAATTAATTTAAATTTAATTAAATTGTGCTTCGTAATAGTGGCAATCCACAATAAAATAAAATAATTGCAGCGATCCTGCACGTAAATTAAATTTAAATACATTGTACTTTGTAACAGTGTAAATCCCAATTAAATAGAATAGCAGCAGCCACCCTTCTTATAATTTAAATTGATTAAATTGCACTTTGCAGTAGTGGCAAATTCACAAAGAATTGCAGCAATATTGCACGTAAATTAAATTGTATACTTTACTGCAAACTTATTGTCGTTATAGAGATGTCGTGGTCTTTGTTCTTTACCACATTATCATGGGCGCCGACACTTTTTATACCGCCTAGATAAATGAGAAGAAGTATACTTTGTGAAATAAAAGAGTGGCAGCGATCCTGCCTGAAATAAATTGAATTAAATTGTATTAGTAGCTATCCCACAATATGTGAAGAAAGGATGTGGCAATCCCACATAACAGTTGACAGGTTGTACTACATACTGCGTAGCGATCCCACATGACATTTGACAGGTTGTACTACATACTATGGCGCTCCCACAATATGTGAAGGAAGGATGTGGCGATCCCACATGACATTTGACAGGTTGGATTACATACTGTGGCGCTCCCACAATATGTGAAAGAAGGATGTGGCGATCCCACATGACAGTTGACAAGTTATACTACACACTGTGACGATTTCACAATATGTGAAAAGAGGGTATGTGGCAGACCCACAGTACCTACTTAATCTGTGTCGTGACAATCTCATGACAAAAACATGTGTGACAATTTATGTTTTAGTGCCAATCTGGATGAGGTGTCATCATTCGGCACGTCCCCAGATTCTGGTCAAAGTTACATAAGTCAGCACCAGGTAAACTGAATCAAGGTATAAAGATCCCTTCATTAATTCGTCGTTTTATTCCACTGAAAGCTATGTACTTAAAAAAAAGAGTTAGTTAAACTATATCCCTTATAAAATCAATAAATTAAGGAGACGCAGGAATCCCTCAAATATGGGTGTTATGATACTTATGATAGTCCCATACAAATACATCGTTAAGAACTGTTTTAATCAGTGATTCACCAAAACATAAACAAGGCTAAAACCGTTGGTAACAGCAAGGTTAAGGTGAGAACACAAGTAACATTATGGTAGTCCCACATAAACAAATTATTGTCATGTCAGATGAAATTTGAATCATGGTTTTTATAAAATCATAAGCAAATGTTTTGGAACTTATGTGATGAAATATGAGTACCTATTATGTTTTCACATAAAGATCACTACAATTTCAACATTAACGTTGTACTATAGTCTGTTTTTAAACCAGGAGGAGCGTTTTAAATTTAACGCGCTAAATCATACATCTCTGATTGGACAAGCTGTCACCAGTTTTACACAAGGCAATTGACCATTTTCGGTCACCTGATTTTGACACCGCCGTCTGGAGGGCACACAAACCTCATCCAATCACAAAGGCATACAAATGTAAACAATTAGAGATGAGTTACTAGCAGATGCAGTTTAAATCTGTTATTAAAAAATAACAGCTTTTACCCATCTCTAAAAAATAAAATAATGAATTGTGTGCCCTCCACGCCGACATAGTGACGTCAACCTAAAATGATCAATAGTCGTAAATTTTGACATATTATAAAAATTTTAATTTCCTGTCATACATTATTTGGTTATAATTTCTATTTTATTGTTTGCACATTATATATCAGTTTTTAATGCCTTTTGTATAAATCTGAAGGTAAAAGTGGCTAATTACTTGGTGCCTTTATATTGCGTAAGTTGTATGAAGGCTATATAAAATATCTAGAGGTCAAATAGAGGTCGATGCGTTATATTATATTATAATAAAATACACACAAAAACATTGTAGTCGTGTATTGTTGGTTGCCCAAAACGCCAAAAAAGTTTTAGTGTATTTTCTAGTTACTTTTATGGTGTAAATGGAACTTTCATATTTACTCCTCCTGGTTTAAAAACAGACTATAGAGCAGCCGAATCTTTGTTTTGTTTTATTCCAGGTATCTGGTAGTGTAATTCCGGTGCGAGGGCGCCCCTTTCGCAGAATGGCCGTGTTAGCAATACATCCCTCTACCCTTCAGGGGCATCTTTCTTAAATGACATCGCTTAACTATTGGACGATCGTGCCTCTCCTGAACGAAACCGAGCCAGTGGCGCCAGCCAAGATGCGCGTCAAGCAGAATATAACATACCCTTTTCAATGAAGTACGCATGGCAATAAATTCGTACTAAATTGTGGTTTTTTAGTCTTATTTGGGGTAGAAACCGTCCAAACGCTAACATATCTTCAACTGTTAACGAGTTATCAGTAAAATAAGGCTTTCTTCACCGAAGGGGTGGTTTTTTGGGGGGGTTGCGCGGCACCCCCTGAACTGATTTTCGTGGTTTTGAGATGTATAATCTCTTCACTAACCGTTAGTGAAGAAAAAATCTCAGATAACATTTTTTGTTATGGAAATCTTTATAATTATTGAACTGAAAACCACAGATCCGAATCAATTTGTCAGTTTACATGATAATTTTGCAATAAGCGGGAATGTTCTAAATTTGGTCTTAACTATCCACCGAACATTTTTTATGAAAATATACAGGAAAATCTTGTTTGCAATAGATTACTGAAATAAGAAATACTAGTTGGAGCTAAGCTACTTCATACTCGTCAAAAATGTAAAAAAAGATTGCAATTGCATCATTCTAAAACGCCCATTTTGGTGATTACCAATGAGACCGTACTTTTAAAAGAAAATCTAAGATATGCATATCCTTCAAGAATAATCTTGAAAAAATGTACAGAAAAAAACGACCAAGTGCGTGTTGGGCACGCACATAATAGGGTTATGTGGCCGTACTCACCAACATTGTTTTCAACTTTATGCTATATCTATCTTTTTCGAAATGGAAATTTTTTATTTCTCATCCCTGCAAATGATTCCATTTGAAGAAAAAATAATCACTTTCAAATATTATTGAGGCAAAATTAAGGCAAGGTGTCATACTAATGTAAATTCGTAGCATAAAAAAAAGTTTTTAAAATAAAACTCTCGTTTTATCTTGCAGCTGCCAACTGTCAAATGTCACTTTTGGCATCAGAGTTGGAATTGGCGACCATAAAAAACCCCGGTATATATTTTAAGACATTTTATAAAAAATTCGGCCATACACTGTTATCGACAAGAACCCGGAAAATCGACTTCGCACCCCCGATATCTGGAAAACTGTTCATTTTCGGACCTTGTGCCCATGAGAACTTTTTATCAGGAGTTCGAGAGGAATAACACATATCGATTCCAGCGAATTTCACTGGGGGCCACTTCCCTTAAGATATGAGCATCCCCTTTGCACACCCGATATCTGGAAAACTGTTCATTTTCCTACCTCGTGTCCATGTGAACTTTTGGCCAAGAGCTCGAGAGGAATAACATATCGATTTCAGCGAATATCACCGGGGGCCACTTTCCATAAGATTAGTGCTGGGTCCTTTCTACCCGATTGCGGCACGGGTTACCGTTCTCTGAATTATCCGAAATTTCGATATAAATTATTCCTAGTATAAATGGAATATTTTCGTGAGGTGAGACGTAAATAATTCGCAAAAAAAATTCACCCCATATAAAGATGGGCCACCCTAATATCTACGCAGGGCCGTGGAGAGAGTCTAACTTACGGGCACCTTATTTTTTAAACATGCCTCTAAACACAAAGCTTAGTTTTCAAGCTGTTTGTACATTTTAAAGAAAAATCATTATATAAATATCAAGATTATCCGATTATCGTACAAAAGGAAAGACAATATAAGTTTTTTCGTCCACGGCCCCTCTAAAAATTTCAGGCCTGGGGGAATCCCCCTGTTCCCCCTCCCGCTTATCAGGCCTGTACCTACGAGCTATTTCACCTTGACAAAGTTCGTTCTAATTTCATTCATTTTCCGTTATACTTTTCATTGAAAATACTAACTAATAGCTACCTACATTCGGGAATTTTTTTCAGATTTCTTGCATTGATAGTTTATAAACTGGGGAGGGAGGGGGAGGCGCGTTGATAACGACATATCTTGTGACGAAAGGGTTAAAATTACTTTATCCAGCATCCAACGACATTGCACTCGATGGGGTCAGTGCAAGTTTTACTTTTGGGTTCACTTTCTCAAGAACCTCTTTTCTCGGCTTTTCGTTTGGAACTATTGGCATCCATTTTAAAATCATTCACAGATATCTGTTTTCCATGCAATCGGAAAATCGACTTGCACACACTTCTGCACGCGACGACTGCCAAAAATTAGCATTTCTGGCATATTCATAGTAATTACATTCATATATATGATTGGCATGCATTTTAAAAACTTTGCACCTGACTGGTCATGTACCGCCGGTCTATAATGTTATCCAGGTACCAATCTAGAAATGCGAATAAAAACATTAAAATGAGTATAAACTTACAAAAATGTAATAGTTGAGGTTATATTAGTCATACAATGCACGCGCTGTTTGTTGTAGTATTGTCGGGAGATAGTTCCCATAGGTGGGTATAAATATAAAACATGTTTTTATTCCCAGCGCATTCGCCAAATTTCGAAATAAATATATGCAGTTGCTAATGATAATTTTTCTCTCTTCACTCATAACTTCGGATCAGTATAAGTGAATTCTAATTTTTTTTGCAAAATATAGAGTCCTGCTTGGCGGTCATTCCACCATAGTTTTATCCATGTAAAGTGGTCACAAATCTAAAACTACAGTCTTCCACTCGCATCTTCAGCATTCTGGTTTGGTTTGTATCTCGGAAACTATTTAGGTAGTCTGGATATAACCTTCAGAATATTAGATGTTAAATAAACATTGGACCGTCCCGAAAAAAAAGTTGTTTAAAAAGATCACTAAAAATAATAAAAATAAGAACATAATGATTGTAATTGATGAAGTGAAAAATGAAATAATAGAACAGAAAAGAAATAAAAGTTTACTTGTTTACGAAAAACTTTTTAAACCGATAATCATCGGTAATCGATAATTTAAACTGTTACACATGGTGACAGTATCATACAAAAATAGCTTTAGTTGTGTGTTAAGGGGTTAAACACTCGAGAGCGCCAATAACACTGCGCTCGAATTATCTGAACGACTTTAAAACGTACGTTAATCAGTTTCATGAATAATTTACACTACCAAACGACGATTTACCGATTGGCATGCAGTTTTCTAACGCAGAACGTTATCAAAAGTTATTACAAACCGTGACGAAAATTCAGGTATCTCTGAACGATTTTTAAATGCATGCCAATTACGGTTTACTATAAATTTGCACTAGCAAACGACGATTTAACGATTGGCATGCAATTTTCCGATGCAGAACGTTATTAAAAGTTATCACAAAAAATGCACAAAATTTCAGTTATCTCCGAACGACTTTAAAACGTACGTTAATCAGTCGAGATATAATGTTTAAATCTCAAATATGTCAGAAACAATCAGTATGATGTTAAAAATACACATAATAGAAATCTTGAAGTATTCCTTTCGTATGACTTTTTTTTATCCGTACAGCTGGGTAGATATGTGCAAAACAATGAGTGCTTTGTAACTTTTTTTTGAAGAAAAAATTCAAGATTTTCCTGCTGCCATTGGCCAAATAACGGAAATTCAAAAAACCTGTATTGGTTTTTATTAATATACAGCATTACTAACATGCTCTAATTTTTTGGCATTTTTAAAGCAGTCTTTTTACCACCTTCGCGTAGTGGATTGGAAGTATAATAGTAATTGTAAAAAAATGTTCATTTTTTTTTCTTGACATAGGTTTAGAATGTCATGAAACGTCGAGATTTTAAATATGAACAAAAAAAATTTGCCTGTCTGTCGGTCGGTGGTCTGCCTGTAACTTTTTTGTCCGCACGTTTTCTCTGGAACGGTTTCAGATATTAGACGCTTAAGGCAACGCTTATAGTAAACGTATTAGCGCACCGTAAACCCAATAAGTTTAGGTATATTGTTGCGCCCTAAAATACAGTTAAGGCAAAGCCATTAATTCCAACCACGTAGTATGTCCTATTTGTTCTACTGTTTTACATTTTGATTAGGTGACAGTTCACCTAACCTTAATTTTTTACTTTTAAAGTATGTTGATTGACGTTACACCTAGTGTTGTCTTTATAGGGTTTTATCCAACAGCCTCTCGTAATAAATGCAAGTTTTCCTCATTGGTGAAATATATCCGTCCTGCTGGATGATTTTCTAGGGTGTTACTGAACACGACTTTCGTTTTGGTCAGATTCGCGCACAAGAACACTGCACAATTAATTTTGGTATGATTTTATTTTTACTTGGTTCGGCGAAAGAATAACACCCTGTATTAATTTTACGCGAATAATTAAAAGTCAAAAATTCTGGAGTCACAATAATGATATATTACGGTTCACGTTCTAAAAATACATTTATTTATCACTAAGTGTGTTTAAATTAATTAATTATGATGAGACTGAAGACACACACAATATATTCGAGTATACTGGGATTAATATTTTCTCCTGAAAAATCCCAGTGCCGAGAACTGAACCCGAGACTCCTGGATGATGCAAGTATGCTTGTCTCTCCAATGGTACTAATGGGGTCAGGTTTGGAAAAATATTTCCTTTTGACTTGATCTTTGAATTTACTATCATTTTTTACCACATAAGTATGTAAACTTGGACAATTTAAGGTAAATTAAATACCGTCAAATATCTAACGAATAAGGTTCTATATATGTTTCGCACCAGAAATCCCCCAGAATGTTGAGCAAATATTATTTTACTATTTGTTCCTGGCAAAATACAACTTCTTTTATTCTTGCCGATTTGGACGAGAATTTGGATATTTTTCTACACAGTTTCTGATAATTAAATATCACACTTGGACATTTCCAATGTATTATGTAATTTTAACAAAATTCGGTTATAAATCACACTTTAGTCAAATCATAATACTTAAACAGGTTCTTCGAATACTAGTCACGTTTCTAGATTTACTACCCAGATTGTCCTGTTACATAAACATGTCATCGTGACATTGCAAAAATTATGATGTTACCGTCTTTCCCACCAATATTCCTTAATGCAAGTAATGTTATACTCACAAATTATGTTTCTATTTTCTTCAAGTTGTAGGATCGGAGACATGTCGACATCAACAGCAAGAGTAAACGTGAGTGCCTTTTTAATTTCAGACAAGTATGTATACTTGCTTATCTCTATCCAATTTTCATATTTTCATTAAATAACAACAATTTTAAATTGTTTCCAAAAACCAGAAGCTGCTCTACACAAAGCTTATACAACACAGGTAAATGTAAACTGACTTTCAAATTCGTGTAAAATAAAAAAGCTATCAATTATTTCAAAAATGATAAATCGTATTTTTACCTTCATTTCCATTACTTTTACCATTCTCAACTGTCATGAATTAGAAGATATGTGCTTACTATTAATGTCACCGAAATGCCAAGAGAAGCCCCAGCAGACGAGTAAGAAATCATAATTATTCAATTTATAAATGACGTTGCTTTTTAAGTTTCACGTCCCCGTTCCCGTTTAACACCCAATTTACAAATTTGACGTGCTGTTGCTGTGCGACGTTCAAAGATAAAACGTATACAACTGATTTGTTTATGGTGGAGTCAAGGAATCTGACGAATATGTTACAAATGAAGAACGCAACCAGACCACCTCTCCTCTCGTTTTCAAGGGTGCTGAACACGAATATGAGAGTAAAAAAGTTTTTATTCAGGGAACCAATTCAAACGGCCAAGAACTATCCCTTTTATTGGTTTTCGTGAACGGACGCACGACAGCAAGGGTTTTAATGCGAATTTCTGCAGACATATTAAAGGGTGAAGATTAATGTCAGAGACATGGCCGTGACCACCCTTGGGGGTTGAATCTACCCTCTCAGGAGGTAGAAAATTGATGTAATACAACTCTTCTTGTTGAAACGTTTCTCTGTATAATATTTCGAACCACCCCACTCCAAATAAGCATTGCCGGAAGGAAGCACTTGAAGGGGGTGGCTTCTATCCGTTTACGGGGATAGGAAGTATCTTTTTCTTCATCAGCATCCTGGAGAACATGGGAGTAAAAGTGTAAGCAGCAAAAAGGAGTAAAATCACTTTTCCACCCCCTGGGAGGGTAGAATCCACCCTTAAGAATTGCCCCAACTTCAGCGACTGTCACCGTTCCTGCAAAGTTCGACTACTATTAAACTTCCATCTATTCCCCTCTAACTACGTATTGCCGAGCACTAATAAAAGTATACACGCGAAAGGGGTTGGTTTTGGTCATTTGAGGGGGGTAGGAAAGGTGGAGGTCGCCTAAAAGTATTTTATTCATCATTAGCATCTGGGAAAACGGGGGGCGGGTAAAAGTTTCAATGAGAAGAGATGCCTATATTTTATCATTTTTCCACCCCCTGGGAGGGTAGATTCAACCCCCAAGGTTATCTCTAACATTATCTTTCGCCCTTTATCATGTCCCGGTCAAATCTGCAGAAATTCGCATTAAAACCCTTGCGGTCGCGCGTCCGTGCACGAAAACCGATAAGAGGGGTAGTTTTTGGCCGCTTGAAGGGGTTGCCAGTCTGTATGGAAGATTTTAACAATCTATTTACAAAAAATGAAACTCAAAAGCAGTTTTACAGACTCTAAAGAAACCATTTTATCAAAAGATTTTTGAACATTTTTATTTTATTCAAAAAATTGTCTAATATAGTAATTGTACGTGATTTAAGCAGTTCCGTGGCACGCGTTCCCTTCATTTGATTGAACTGATATTTTACAAGTAGAACAGGTTCTGATTTTTTTTTTATATACATATGGCTAAGGACCAACTTAATAAAACAGATACCACAGACATACCCTTTTATTTTGATAGTATAGGTAAAAACGAAAAATGTTGAAAACACATTCTTGGATAAGCATGCGCAAATGGTGGACATCATAGTTTACAAATGGTTCATTCCCGTGAACGAGAACGTAACTCCAAACAGCAACGTCAAAGCATACACTTAGAGTATGAAATGGGAGCCCATTTTAAACAAGTGGGAAACAGTAACGTCAACTTCCAGTATTTAACTGTAATATCTTTATTTCAGCACATTCTTCACCGAGAAAAACATTGTTTTGGATATTTTGCAGACCTTTCCACACACTTCATTTAATATGAGAAACAACACCACATTATTTATTCATTATGTATACTGTTGATCTAATTCTGAACACGCTAGTATACCATATAAAGACTTGCCTCTTCATAAAAAAATTTATCAAAGAGAGAAAGTATCAGAAGATGGCTTAGTGAACTTTGTACAGTTGATCCACAGATTAATTCGTATTGTTACGGATTTCCACCTTTTTGGGAAACACCCTGTGTGAATCCGTGGGTTCTAAATAATTTCAACAAGAGATAAACACTACTAACACTTTATTTAACAATTTACTGACTATACAATACTTCAAAATAAACTTTGTTTACTTTAACCTCACTTTTTCCCGAACGTGTCACTTCTCAAATAAACTTCCCCTTCCGCGCTGGTAATCACGCCTTATATACTCCGAATTTGACTCTCTAGATCCATCTAGAAACATTCAAGAATCTTCTCCAACAATATTCCAGAAAAGTCCATTTTATTCTGACAGCTCCCAGTCACAATTAGTAGGCATAGGCGTCTCATCTCCAATTCCAAGGGGGTGTAATTCATAACAGTATCTTTTCCGGGAGTTGTTAGATTGATTTTTCATTTTGCTTATATATTCTTATATAATGATATATTAATCCAACTAACATTTTATTGCAATTACTTTTGTTGGATAAATATGCCTTGAGACCAAAGTAGAGGGTATATTTCTAATCGATCAAACACCTCCAAATTTTGGAGTTCAATTCGCTATATCTTAAGTAATAATAATAGCCCAGTCTTCATTTTTGGATTATAAGTACAATAAAACATATTCTTTCGAGTGACTTTAGAGTTTTTTAAATGCGCGCAGTACATTTTGAATTTGTGTTCATTATTCATACACGTTCATACATGCACAGTTATACAGTAAAACATATACAACTTATTTGTTTCATTGTTTCTTAACATTCTTCAATGAAATATTCACGAAATATATATTAAAGTGCGTGGAATCGAATTCATGCAGTGAAAAAGCACCCATCATTACGGGAGAAATAGGCGGGATGCGTAAAACTCAAAGATGTGAATAAATAAACTGTATAAAGTTTACTAAGCAATCTTCTAACATTTTTTTCTCCATGATAAAAATTTGTATGAATTTTGTGATTAGTTCCACATTAAAGCTGAAACTTTTCTCTACATTTTACGTTGTTTGCATTTTTTTAGCGGCTCTGAATAGTAATAATTATCGATCGATATGTCCGGTCGTACGAAACTCCCAGAGAATTCTCAGTTTCCGGGCATTTTGGAGCGGCTCAAAACTGTAAGTGGAAAACTGGATTTATCTCCTAAACGGCTTAAGTAAGACAAACATTTGTAAAGACCTATTTTGTAGAGAAAGAGACGAGCTACAAATTTTGTTGAAAACTTTTTCTGTATTTTCATTATTTTAGCCGTTTGAGCAAAAAAACCGAAAATCAAAGTTTTTCCAAATTTTTTTGAATTTTTTCGGAACTTGGAAATGCAAAGAATGCACCATTCCATTCTACAGGTTATTAACTACTTATATCCCAGAGATGATTCTTTTATTAATTTTTGCGAGGTTTTTACAACATTTTGCCTTCATCGCCTGTACTATACGGAGTTATGATGAAAATAAAATGGTTGTCTCATTTTTTTCGGAGAAAAAAATTAGCACTGAAACCTATGGCTTAACCGCAACTAACAATATGTTTTAGAAGTTTGAACGGTTTAGGATGCCTAGATTTGGAAAAAAGTTGGATTCAATTTTGAAACGATTTTTGAAATTTTTGAAAAAATGTTCATTTAGTCACAGTAACTCAAAAACTAAAGAGGATACGTAAAAAATGCAAGGGTACAAAAATTCAGGTTTTTTTGCAGAAAATTTTGTTTTTTTTTATTTCTCTAGGATGAAAAATAATTGAGACATAACCGTTTGAGGACCACCTTCCCCGAGCCCTTTATATTCAAAAACGAAGAGTTCAAGGAAGTTGAACTTTATAGCCCTTGAAATTTCCTGCAAAATGGTTTTTGGAGCGAATAGATATCTTAAAAATTAAGGAAGTTATCGGTAAAAAACCAATCGCGTTTTTCGGTGAAATTTTTGGAGCATGTAAATATTGCAGTCCAACTAAAAGTGCATTGCTTCCCACAAAAACGATGAACATATTTGAACTGGGTCTATTTACAAGTTCAGTTGTGGCTGGGGAATAATGTAACGCATGAAAAATGTGATTGGAAATATAATCAAAATATTCTAACGCCGATCAAAATGACTCAGCCGCCAGCTCCACAAAATATTCTAAAAATTTTTGTAATAGCCAGGAAGGATGTTCAACGACATCAGTTTGTAGTTGTCGAAAGAGTGGACTGTGTTGCATACAAGTATGTACTGGATGCCATCGCAGCAGTCGCTCCCCCAAGAATGGACAATTTTATGGACGATATAGAAGAAGATGAAATAGAAACAAATCAATAAATAAATATTCAATTCAATACAATATCTTTTAAAATAAAATACAAATCTTATTTTGTTGCTCATTTGTTGATAAACTGTTTCCTTCTCCAAGTAAAAATGTGTCCATTTTTGTTGCTAAATCTTCAACTTCATATTATTATATGGAATCTCTGACTTCAAAAACTCCCTAAAAGCCATTTCTAAGTGAAATTCAAAATTTTATCTTATTCATTTTTGTTGCCAATTCGTTTCTAGTTTGTTGCTTAAAATCAAAAGCACACCATCGGACCATGTAGACTTTGCAATACTATCAATTACGAATCGAATGCAGTTTATTTAATAAAAAAAATATTTCCTAACCGGAGTCCGAGGTATTGCACTTCTTTTGTCTTTACTGACTGGACTATTTATTTAAAATAATTATAGTAAATTTACATAGAGTACACAAATAAAGAATCCCAGACGCATTCTAGGAAACATATTTGATAAACACCGAAGCTAAATAATCACTCCATTTACAACGTTCCGCCGACTGACCGACCGCTGATCGTTATCTTAACGTACAAGCAATCGTCTGTATTATGAAACAGACAGTGGCAAGAGCGCGACCTTAACTCGCACGATGCAATTTAACAGAAGGAGTACTTTTATCAAGGCGCAAGGATACCAGTTCTACATATAACGTTCTGCAGGCAATCTCGCATAGCATGGCGACAAATTCCTTGATTATGCACTGCTACGAAACTTCGGGAAAACAGCAAGAAAATCGACAAATTAGTATAATAAATATATCTGATGTTCATCCATACCTAAATCCATTTGAAAATAATGTAATTCATTTTGTTAAAAAGAGCACATAAAAAGGGAGTAATCCTGGGAGTACCTAAAATGAACTAGATCCATTATTCTGCCTTGATTTAGTAAAAATGATGGCAGAGTGTAATATTTCGTGCAAAATTGCGTACCTAGAGTCCTCATAAATTGTGAAATGGCGCTCTGATTATGATACAAAATTGCATTAGGCGGAAAATTTGTATCCAATCAGTCAGTATTAGCTTTAGTTACCAGTTTATTTGCTACCAAAGGCAGGTAAATTGGCTAAATATATTTATTTGATTTCTGCACAGGAGTATATTACCAAGATTAAAATACCTCACCTTTCTTGTAAGATGTCAAATCCTGGTTCCCTATTGTTGCAGTTTCTTCTAATTCTGTGAGCGTCCCGTATCCTACGGACCAAGAACAGATAGCTCTCCGCCTCTCCCTTCTGCTAATAGGCGGATCCGCCCATGCAGCACTCAAGCACGCTGGCCTTCTCCTGCCCACTACACCTCCACCACGTAGCGGCAGCGATGGCTTATCGCTGCACAGTGGCTGTATTGGGAGCGTCATTTCGCTTCTGAAGAGAATTATCGCGATATATACTCCGTGGTATTTGTTTGGAAGCCTGGAACAACAAGAATTTTTTATCAGTACAATATTTATCAACAATTTGCAGATTAACGAATATATTTTACATTACAACGTAGGCTTATCAACAGTTGCTGTCGACAAACAAATTCGTTATTTACAAGAAATTCACCGACGATATATTAGTTTCTAATCAAAGTACTATTAGTGCTACAGCAAAATGAGATGAAATGATCATAGGCGTGTGCAATACACCTTAGGAAGTAGACAGTTTGACAACGAGTTATTTATTCGAAACTGACTGTATACTTGTATAATTATGCAGTGTGAACTTAAGGAAACGCACAAAATTCATATCTTTGGTATGTGTCATTTGTAAATGCTACATTTTGTCACTATACCAAAATTTATGACGTCATTGATATCGGAGTTATGACGTCATCATAAATTTTTTTTAATGGAAACATATTTTTGTTTACTGTTTTTGGTGGTATATTCCTTTAGCTTTCTGGTGATATGAAAAAAATTGAACCATTATTTTGGAAAAAAATATTTTTATTGATTGATACCTTACATAAGTAATTGTGAGATAAAAATCATCTCCATCGCTCAAATTGCGACCCTCCAACCATTTGGCATTGGCCAAGAGGGGGGTAGACACTCTGTACGCTGGTCTGAATCATCTCATAGGCAATTCGTCTCATCTCCAAGCCAATTCTGCCTTTCAATTCTTCTATGGTATCCGGTCTGTTAAAATACACCCTTGACTTTCAGTAACCCTAAAGAAAAAAGTCTAAGGGGGTTAAATCCGGTGAACGCGGGGGCCACTCAATCGGACCTCGACGACCTATCCACCTTCCAGTAAAAGTGTCATCTAAAAACTGACGCACTTCGTCTTCATTGTTCGGAAACATAACTGCTAAGGCCGGCACTAATTCAACTCGCAAAAACTGTAAATATCTTGCGGCCGTAAGATTTTCTTAAAAAAAAGGTCCCAATAAACGATCACCAATCATACCTGCCCACACGTTTACTTTGCCTCGTCGCTGTGTATGGGCTTCTTGAGGATGGTGAGGATTTTCGTGTGACCAATACCTACAGTTATGCCGATGTACAGTCCCCTTTAAAGAAAATGTAGCTCCATCCGAAAAAACAATGTTCTTTAAAAAATTTGGCTTTTCATCGCACAATGTCATCAACTGTTCACAAAACTGTAAGCGCCGATCTGGATCGTCCTCATTAAATTCGTGGATTAATTGCACTTTGTATTTTTCTTTTTTCAATAGTTGTACAACAGAAGTTTGACTCACGTTACGATTTAAAGCCAGCTGCCTTGTCGAAAGATGGTGGTTTTCCTCACTTTCTAGAAGAATATTTAATTTGGTTTCGTTGCTTGTGCTAGGGCGACCAGATCGAGGGAGGTCAGCTACACTGCCAAGTTCATCATATCTAGCCACCAATCTACTTACACTGGATCTAGAAATTTGCTTTTCGGGATACTTGGCATTGAAAACATCACATGCGTCCTGATGAGTTCTTAGCCTATCACCATATCCAACCATCATCAAAACTTCTACGCGTTCTCTTTCACTTAAACGTGGCATTACATTCACTAGTTTTACACTGTCTCAGAAGTTTCACAAAACTGTACAGTAGTTATTGAAACATTCTTTATAGAATTATTATTTGTTTGCTTATAATTGTATTGAAACATTCTTTATAGGATTTTATTCTGGAGCTCATCAGAAAGACATAAAGCCATTCATAAAGATGTTTCATGCAAAACCAAGACAATTTCTATGAATAAGTGTGAAATAATTATATTTGACATTGACTGATAAAAACAACCTCACCTATCTATTAGCTAACTAATATTGGAGCCTATATACTCTATGCATGTTTAAAAATGAATTATTATTTGTTTTCTTATAATAATAAGGGCGAAAAACGTTTCAAAGGCTAAGCATTTCCAGGAAACAGAATGATAGATTTCATGAAAATGTAATCCATTAGAATGAAAAATTTTTTTAAGACAAGGTAGATAAATAAATTCATTTTAGGTCTTTGTTCTCATTTTTAACTGAATCTTCATAATCGTAGGGGGTTATGTGGATACTAGTTTAATCTGCATGGCCGTAGGGGACTGTGTGGATGCTAGTGTTAGAATGAGAGTTGTCAAATAAGAAATTAGACAAATTCATTTTAGGATTTTAATTTGCTAGCATAACCAGAATTCAGGTTGTCGAAAGAATGCAAATATTTCATTAATATTTCTACACAAAGTTTTTCTTTTAGTTATAGATAGTTATTTTTTCTGCTGTTTGCAAAATCCTATAAAGAATGTTTCAATACAATTATAAGCAAACAAATAATAATTCATTTTTAAACATGTACAGTAGTTGTCAAAATGTAACAAAATTTCAAGGCGTCACGTTTAGTGTTGTGTTTGACCACTTTAGATATAAAATCAGCCTTTAATATTTGTCCTTAAGTCACCTGGGCAGAACTATTTTATTGTGGGTAACATAATAGTCCAGCCGAAAAAGTAAAATACACCAGAAGCTCGCAAAAAATATCATCTGAGATGTTCCTTCAGTAACTGTTAGTGGGAGGATTAAACATCACAAAACCACAAAAATCAGTTCTGGGGGAGCCGCGCGCAACCCCCCGGCCAAAACCCACTCCTTCGGTGAAAAAAGCCATATTTCACTGATAACTCGTTAACCGTTGAGAATATAAAAAAGAAAGCTTGACTAATTGCTTAAAAAAGCCTTCTTTTAATTTTCTTGTATATGCCTTGGTTTTCGAGAAAATCGATATTGACAAAAATTGCAAAATTTGTATTTTTAATGCCCGCGAATTTTCGTTTAATTGAAATTTCTTGCGCGCGGGCCAATAGAAAAAGTGGATTTGCTCGAAAACCAAACAAGCTAGGAAGAAAAATCAAAATGTGTTTTAAAGTTGATACGAAATACTCTATTGTGTTGCCATTTTTTATGGCTATTGATATTTTTTAGTACATACAAATAACAATATAATATAGTTACTTATCTCTTGATTTTTTGTACATCTGACTATTCATAGGCCCATAAAAAATAACTGACTTTAATATAAGTTATAAATGCATTATCTTTTAGTTCAAGGTAGTACTTCAATGCAGAAAAAGTTAGGAATAAAAATATTCACATTTACAAATTTACCAGCATGTTAAAAAAATCCAAAAAAGCTGCATATTCAGTTTTTTTATGATATTTTTTTATGCAATTTTTTAACTATTAAATGATTAGAAACAATAGTTATAAGATACATAAACTCAAAAAAAAAATGTTGAGCTAAATTTTCAAGATGTTTGGGTCTTTTTAGTTTTAGGAAACAATAAAAAATTTGCCTAAATTTGACTAATTTCAACATGCTGGTATATTTGAAATAAAAGATATTGCATTTATAACTTATATTAAAGTCAGTTGTTTTTTATGGGCCTGTGAATAGCTAAAAGCGCAAAAAATCAAGAGATAACTATATTATATTGTTATTTTTATATACTAATAGATATCAATAGCCATCAAAAATGGAAACACAAGAGAGTATTTTATATCTCCTTTACAACCCATTTTGATTTTTCTTCCCAGCTTGTTTGATTTTCGACCAATTTACCATTTTCTATAGGCGGCGCGCAAAAAAAAAAATCAAATCAAGGAAAATTCGTACGCGTTAAGAACACAAATGTTGCAATTTTCTTCCATATCGATTTTCTCGAAAATCATGACATATACAAGAGAATTCCACGAGGACTTTTTTTTAGGAAATCAGTCCAGCTTTCTTTTTTATGATGAGTAATTTTTGTATTTCTATATAATCCCTCCACTAACAGTTACTGAAGGAAAATCTCAGATAATATTTTTTGTTATGGAAATCTTTATAATTATTGGATTATAAGCAGATGAGAAATCAAATCGACAAATAGAGGGTAGATGTGGTCACGTCTATGAGTACAAACACCGCTGTATATCTGCAGTTTTTAATTAAGTGTAATGACGTAATTCCAGATCTAAACTTGTCAAATACAGGAAGGAAAACATTGGACTGGCAACGTGCTTTCATTTACATAGTAAGAATTGCTCTTGTATGTTTTCTATTCAATATAATCGCATTAGTTTTCATTACACACAGTTTAACCAATTTCATGGAATATAGCTTAAGGTTAAGGAAAACCTGCAATTCATTATTGCGGATTTCTCGTTCTATAGGTATTTCATCCAGTTAGATTCCTTCTAACTCAATGAGATATTTCTAATTTCATTTACTGTAGCAAAGACACTGAAGCAGCATACAGCACGTAGGGTACATAATAATTTTACGCGCGGGGCGCGGGGTGAGCTTTGCATTCAGTGACGTGCGCAGAATTTGTTTATGTGAAGACTTATAGGATAGGTGTTAATCACAAATAAAATATAATATTGATCTTTTTAATTTTCGTTTCTAATAATGCATTCTTAACGTCCGCCAATTAGTTGAGTCGGTTTAGGAAAGGGCCGGAAATTTTTTTAAAGATGGATGCAGTCCCTGCGGAAATTGTTATGGCGAGTATAACAAAACCGTAAAATGTCTATTTCCAAAAAGGGGTGGAACCGTGTTTTTTTTTTTGCCGAACTGAGACCGCCTATAATAATATAACAAAACTCAAAGTATGATATATTCCTAACAAATTAGAAAACAAAACAACTCTGTCTCTATCTGTGTAATTCATATTTCTGACACATGTCAAATTGTATAGAACACAGTAATAATGATCGGAGCATATCTTTCGATCATCAATCTGACTATGTCCTTTGTTTGCACATTTCGCTTGCAAATATATTTTGTGTGCACTATGGGTCATATCCCTACTGATCGCAGTAAAATGGTATTTCGGACATTTTAAGGGTCAAATTTGCAGTACCTTCTATGCATTTTTGAAATTCTAACATACTGAAAATGGGTTCTGTGTCAAGCAAGAGCTTAATACATAAAACTGTGTGCATAGTAAAAAAGAGCGAATTTTTTTTTAAGCTGCCACCAACGCCCTCTATACATTTTGAAATTCTAACGTACTGAAAATGGGTTATGGGTCAAGTAGGAGCAGAATACAGCAAATTGTGGTTACTTACACCTATAATATCGCTTTTCTGTGGACACATTGTATATAGCGCAAATGGCTAAAAAACAATCAAATGTAAAAAATTGAATATTGACTTATATCACGTAAAAGTACACAAAATAACCTACCTTTTGCCACAAAGCAAATTTTGATCCGACTTTTAGGTCCGAAGATATTTCGATTTGAAAATTTCAGAGAATTTAACTGAAACTGCAGTTTCAGCCAAACCACTTAATATTTTTGGCTGAAAACAGTTTTTGTGTGATAAGAAGGACTACTTCCATTTTCAGCCAAATCGGTTGAGATCTGATCAAGATAGCCGAAATTTAATTTTTTCAATCTTTGTCGTATATGTATATCTATATCAAGAGGAGGGATGATCGGATCTTCCCCAAATTTAAACTGGAGGTTCCTTTAATAATGAGAATAAAAATATACCATTTCCTTAACTAATTGTTTAAGTAGTCAAAAAAAATTAAAACTGCAAATTTGACCATTAAAATGTCCGAATACCCCCTTTCGGCCAAAAAAACACGGTTCCACCCATTTTTGGAAATAGAATTTTTACGGTTTTGTTATACTCGCCATGACAAACAGGGCCTGCATCCATCTTAAGAAATTTCCCAACCTCGCTATTTGCGTGTGTCAATCAAAATGGGCAACACGTCGAACACATATTATAAATTTTTATGAATTATTTGAGGGAACCTCTTTTTTTAAAGTTTATTCTTGAATTTGGCACTTATTTATTTATGGTTGCAATTAACCATAGGGAAGTACTTACAAAATATGTTCGTTTTTCATTTCTACATCATATCGTTGAAAAATATACAGGGTGTTCCATTTGAAATAATTGAGAAATTTCAATTTAAAAAGTTCTTAATCGTAAAATAATGTTGGCCACCCTGTACAGTTTTAGGAAATGGAAATAATTCAAAAACATTAATTAGATGTCTCGTAACTGGTATTCACATAAGTTTTTGTTAAAACCCATAATTGTGACTGTGGTGATTTTTTTAATGACCATTTGCAGATTGCATTATTTCAACAAAAAGATTCATTACATCCAAGTGGTTGGGAGATATTCAGTGCTAATATAGGAATGAATAGGGCCTAGAAAGAGGCTTCAAAAAATGTACTGATAGACATAGCATTCCATTAAAAAGACATTTGGTCCTGTAATTTCGTCTTGGCTCGCCCTGTATGTTCGAAAATAATTTTTAGTTATAGACTTTTTATCTAGTTTGCAATTTTTAAAAAAATTTCTAGTTATCGCAGAACTCGAAATATCGAGACCCGACGCACTATTGCCCCACCCTGTATAATTATATTTTCACTACACACATTATTTTTTCCTGCTCTCAATGACGCAAATGTTTTGACGGCCCGACGCAGAGTGGGGCTGAAAAAATTTACCATTCCAAATTCTCTACAGCCTTTAATTATTGGCCAATCGCAATATATATATTTTTTAAATAATCGACAGCGAGATCGTCAGACTGGCTACAAAACTGTCGAGGCAGATTTTTGAAAAAAATCGAAATTGAACTTAACGTCGTTATAGTTGACCTATAGTTCACTTTCGAAACTATTTTCTGCTGCATAATCGTTTTACTTGTCATTTTGAAGTTATGTTAGGCTTTTAGCTCGACGTTTTGCCAATTTGGGATGTATTTTTAGAATAAGTAGAGCTAGAAATAAAATATTCCTATAAAGGAAGTAAATATTTGTAAAATTCGGGAATATTTTCTACGACTGATTTCGGCCATATCTTGGCCAATTTTTTGGTGAAAAACTTCAGTACACTTTTCTTAGAATATATTCTTATTTATTTACTCAAGACCGACTAAGAAAATAAAGAAGTAGATGTAATTTTGTCAATTTATGTAATTACTTTGATTTTTCTGCTTATTCGATCAATTTTGATCAACTATAACGACGTATGTAAGTTCAGTTTCGAGTTTTTTCAAAAATATGCCTCGAGTATTTTGTAGCCAGAAGTCTGACGATTATTTAACAAAAAGAAATATTGCGATTATTTTACAAAAATTAAAGGCTATAGAGAATTTTGAATCGTATTTTTTTTTTCAGCCCCATTATGCGACGGCCGCTGTTTCATCTAATTTATTTAGTACCGTTGTAACAAAAATATGAAGTTAATGTAAACAATTGTGATGTTCCAGTGGTATCTAATTAAATTTACACATTTAAATAAACTTGAATTTGGAATATTAGATTGTAGTTTTCATAAGTAGTTACTATTCATATAACCAGTTTCGTGGCAACGTATAACATTACTCACTTATGCATACAAAAAACTGCCATTAATAAATCGGAAACAACAATCGATATTGAATCATCAGACCAGCACGTATCGGCGTACGAGCCTGGGAAACTTTGCGAATTCGATTTTTTTTACCGGGTCGTTTTCAGGATATAGCTCTGATTATGAATTCATGTTGTCGAATGGAAATCGGGTCAGGTATTATATAAATCAAAATTATTTAGACAATTAGTCACAGTAAATTAGCAATTCAAATGGCAAATAGGAGAAATAATTTATACAGTTTTAAAAATTTGGGTGCAGACTCTTAATAGATATCTAAATACAGATCAAAAGAGTTCCCACCTCTCAGGAGGATGCTTCATCCCCTTTTTGCTTCAGAAACTACCCTCTTACGTGACCTGGCGCCCGTTTGATGATTTTTACATCATTATCATCTGGCAACATTTTATCTCCAAATCAACATGGGTTTAGAGAACATCGGTCAACAATAACGTCGTTATTAAGTATTTTGGATTTTATATATAAAAATTTAGATCAGGGACAAAAAGTCATCGCGTTATTCATAGATCTTTCTAAGGCGTTTGACCTCGTGAATCATGACATTCTTTTGAAAAATATTGAATGTTATGGTATACGAGGCTTGTGTAATAAACTCCTAAAATCGTACCTAAACAACAGAAAACAGTTTGTAGATTTTCTCGGTGCTAAATCTGAGGAACTGCCTGTCGATATTGGCGTACCACAAGGTAGTGTTTTGGGTCCGCTGTTTTTTATTCTTTATACAAATGATTTAGATAACTATTTATCGACATTTTATGGCGCTTTTGCTGACGACATTACTATTATTGCAAGTGATAAGGAAACACATAATGCTACTAGCAAACTTAATTCAAATCTACACACGTTATCTCATTATTTCAGCAATAAAAAACTAGTAATGAACCAGGATAAAACTTTTATTATGCAATTTCATCCTACTGGAAAAAAATATACATCGAGTGTATTAATTAAACACAACACTAAATCAATTCAGCAAGTAACATCACATAAAGTTTTAGGAATTCATATAGATTTATCCCTAGATTGGAAGACACATGTTGCCTATATATGCAATAATTGCGCAAGTAATTGTTTTGCATTAAAACGATTGCGTCATATCACCAGTTTAGACACTCCTAAGACGTACTATTTTTGTAATTTCGAATCTCGAATTCGATACGGAGTTGTTTTCTGGGGATATTCAGCATCTGCGAGCAGAGTATTTGTATTGCAAAAAAGAGCCATATGTTCCATGTTTGGAATGAATATTAGGGAATCTTGTAGAACATCATTTGTCCAAAATAAAATTTTAACCCTGCCTAGTTTGTACATTTTTGAAATATTAAAATTTGTAAAGAAAAATATAGATAAATTTAGTCAACAAAATATATTTCACAACTATTCGACACGTCATGGCTCAGATTTGCAATACGATATGCATAGATTAGAATTATACAAATCTAACCCTTACTATATGGGATCAGTAGTATATAATAAATTAAATGTAAATATAAAAAATATTGTAAATGTAAAAAAATTTTTGTCAACTTTAAAAACATTTCTTGTGGCTAATGCATTTTATTCGGTGGACGATTTTCTAAATCACGTCAATTAATGTATGGTTTGTGTGACATTTGTTAATGATAATTGTAATAATAACGAAATTATTGCTAATAAGTATTAAATTTTTTTTTCGAGTGAATGTCAGATTATAATATATAATGTTCTTTAATGATTATTTACTAATATGTTTATTGACTTGTCCTATGTCATTTTATGATCACTTGAATTAATAAATGTATTCTATTCTATTCTATTCTATTCTATACATCATTTATGTCCGATATTTCTTTTCCTATATCCACCCCTAATCTCACAAATGACGTTTGAAGTTGGTTGATATCTGCTGAAAAAATTTTCAACGAAAAGACGCCTGTTCCTGAGTCACAGAAAAATTTACTGAGCAATTTGGCGAATAAAGAAAGTTTCATTAACCAACTGATGGAAAAATTGGAATATGTCGGTATCCAAGCTCTTTGTGCAACACATGATGTTCGAATTGTCCAAACGGCTATTATAGAAAACCTATAATAATCCCACGGTAGTTGTCGTGGGAGAGGATGTTGATCTCATTCTCATAATTGCTCTTTGTCCTCTTGATAAAGACATTAGATTTTTAAGAGATATTCAAGAAAACATCAAGGAAAAGGCATATAGTTCTCTCGATTTGCAGAATTCGGAAGTTCCTCATAACTGTAAAAGAAATATATTATTTGCTCACGCATTCAGTGGATGCGACACTATACATCATCATTATTTAGCAAAGGAAAAGCACAAACTGTAAACTTGATAAATACTAGAAGGGACTTGGAGGATGCTTTGTATATATTTAACAATCTATCATCGATGAAACCAGACATTCTACGAGCTGGAGAAAAAATCACGCTAGCTTTATACAAGGCACCTCGAACTGTTACATCCTTAAATCAATTTAGATTCATTTCATTTAATAAATTTGTTGGTCAATCTAATCAAACAGGAATATTATCAAGACTACCACCTACATGTGCTACTTTAGAACAACATTCGTATCGCGTTTTTCAACAAATTCATTCATTCATGGAAAATTTGAAGCCTAATGAATGGGGTTGGAAAACGATCAGCCAAATTTTGGTGCCAATTCCTACAACTGAGATACCAGCTCCTACTTTTATTCTTCAATTAATATCCCG